>OX422213.1:174737213-175359713 GCA_949130495.1 Sambucus nigra
TGGTGACCTCTCGGAGTAAAACGGATCGTTCGTCCGTACCGTAAGTCAGAATCGCACATGGAGCGGACCGTTGGAAAGGGGTTTCAGTTCCCTTTGAAGATTCATTCAGTCTCGATCGAGCTGAAGAGTTAACTTTGGTTAAATGGAGCTCGGGAGTGTCCGGTGGCTTCTAGGTCTAGGGATGGCAATGGGTCAGTTCGAGGTTGGGTTTTAACTCCCTGTCCCCGTCTCCGTTAGAAAAATCATTCCCCGTCCTCGCCCCGTTCCCCATTATAACGGGTCTGAGGATCCCCATCCCTGTTTAAAATAGGTATCGGGTTCCCCGCGGGGAACCCGTTTTGAATTTTTATTTTTATTTTTTTTCAACTCCTCTTTAAGCACCTAAGTAAAACTTACTTTTAAATTGCATCCAAAATTTGCTTTAGTTATTCCAAAATAACAGTAACATCTAAAATAAAAACATCTAAAATCTACTAAAAAAAATTCAAAAATATGCTTAAAAAAATCTGAAAAAATAAGAGTAACATCCAAAATGTTATGTTCACGTCATTTATAGTCAGATGATTGAAACTATACAAACTAGTAAAGAAACGAACACATGACAAATAATCACAAATACAAAGCAAAATCACCATCCAAGCTTAATGCTCTAGTAATGTGCATAATAATGACAATAACATCCAAAATCAGGATAAATTAAGAATCAGCAATGCTATAAAATGACATGATAAATTAATAATAAGCAATCATAATACAAAGTTTTAGTTATTCCAAAATAACAGTAACATCCAAAATCAGATCAGCGCTGGGGCCGGTGCCTGTATAACAGCAGAGAGAGAAATTGATAACGGCGCCTGCGTAGCTCCGTGAGAGAGGGTATAAGTAGTGTCGGGGCTGGCACCTGCGTGAGGGAGAGTGACAGAGAAGAGAGGGAGAGTTTGAGATGTTAGCGGGCTGACACAGAAGTAAAGAGAGGAAGGGTATGAGAAGTCGGCGTGAGTGAGTAAAAAAAAGAGATTAGGGTTTAGATGTTTATATACTCTTATATTTATTATAATATATATATATATATATTATATTAAAAAATCGAGTATCCCCATGGAGACCCGAGGGTATACCCGAAATCAACCCGAAATTTTTTGGGTTTTTTTTTTAGTACCCGAACCCGACCCGATCCCCAAATTTTCGAGGATTTTTTTCGGGTATCCGCTGATTATCGAGTTTTCGGGGAAAATTGCCATCCCTATCTAGGTCAGGTTTTGGGGGAAAATGTGTCATTCGTTCGCATGGTAAGTCAGAATCGTGCATGGGACGGACCGTTGGAAAGGGGTTTTAGTGCCCTTCGAAGATCCATTCTGTCTCGATCGAACTGAAGAGTTTGATTTTTGATCAAACGGAACCTGGGAGTGCCCGATGGCTCTAAGTAGGTACTCGAGGTATGACCTGGGTTTATAATGATGAAGGGAGGTGCTAGGTACCTAAGAAGAGTTTAGGGGGTAACAGAGCCCCTCGATGGGTGAGTTTGGAACAAACGATAACCATCGAATAGACACCACATGATGCTTTTGAGGGAGGATGACCAATTCAGAGGGTCGAGGCCGATTCTGAGGACCTAAGGGAGCGAGGATGATCGATTCAGAGGGTCGAGGATGATTGTGAGGACCTAAGGAGCATACTAGGGATGACCAATTCAGAGGGTCAAGGACGATTGTGAGGACCTAAGGAGCATGCTAGGGATGACCGATTCTGCGGGTCGAGGTCGATTCTGAGGACCTAAGGAAATAAGGATGACCAATTCTGCGGGTCGAAGCCAATTCTGCGAGTTAAGTAGAGATGACCAATTTTACGGGTCGAAGCCAATTCTGCGGGCTTAAAGATGAGATAACTAATTCTGCGGGCTTAAGATGAGGTAACCAATTCTACGGGTTGAAGCTAATTCTGCGACCTTGAAGATGAGGGTGACCGATTCTACAGGTCGAAGCCAATTCTGTGGGGTTAAGGTTGAGATGACCAATTCTGCGGGTCAAAGAAAATTCTGCGGGCTTAAAGATGAGATGACCATTTTGTGTGTCGAAGCCAATTCTGCGAGCTTAAGATGAGGTGACCAATTTTGCAGGTCGAATCCAATTCTATGGGATTAAAGATGAGGGTGACCGATTATGCGGATCGAAGCCAATTTCGCGGGCTTAAGTTAAGATGACCAATTCTGCGGGTCGAAGCCAATTCTTTCGGCTTGAAGATGAGGGTGACTGATTCTGCAGATCGAAGCTAATTCCATAGGCTTAAAGATGAGATGACCAATTCTATGGGTCGAAGCCAATTCTGCGGGCTTAAGGTTGAGATGACCAATTCTGCCGGCTTAAAGATGAGATGACCAATTCTGCGGGTCGAAGCTAATTCTCTGGGTTTAAGTAGAGATGACCAATTCTGCGGGCTTAAAGATGAGGGTGACCGATTTTATGACTCGAAGCCAATTCTGCGGGCTTAAGGTTGAGATGACTAATTTTGCGGGTTGAATCCAATTCGGCAGGTAGAGATGACCAATTATGCGGGTCGAAGCCAATTATGCGGGCTTAAGGTTGAGATGACCAATTCTGTGGTTCAAAGACAATTCTGTGGGCTTAAGGTTGAGATGACCAATTCTGCAGGTCGAAGCCAATTCTACGGGCTTAAGGTTGAGATGTTCTTGGGGAACTCTACCAGGGAGATTATCTTGTAATCTTGATTTGAGCTGGGGAGCCGATGGTTGGGGAATATTTTGCATCCTCTGGAGGAATAGCCAAAATTCTACTGGGGAGGTTATTAGGTGGTCTAGGGTTTGAATGTATTGCTTGGGGAAAATTGAGACCTTTGGGGCATAGGGGTGATCTTTAAAGGTCCTCCGGGGACGTTCCCCGGATAAGTTTTACTTGGTTTTTGAGAGTTTCGCTGGGGAAATAGGGGTTTCGCTTGAGGGAGTGCGAAATTTTCTTGGTGAAAATGTTCTAAATCATTCATGGGATTTTTAGGAATTTTCTAAGAATTTTTCAAGGTTGTCTGGTATTTCTGGTAATTTTTGTACAAATTTTTAGGGGGGTGCCGGTCGACAGTGGCACGGTTTTTTGGACTGCCTCGAGAAGCCAAAGGGGTAGTGCCAATCGGTAGGGTTGGGGTCAGTGTCGATCGACATGACCCTTAGCATACTATATAAAGGGGGTGAATTCCCTTAATTTTTCACGGCTTCTTACTTTCTCTCTTTATATGATTTTTCTTTGCGAACCGTTCTAGCATTCTGATCTCTAAGAAATGGTCGCTTTTGTGAGCACTGCCGCACATAGGGAATGGTTGACTGTTGATGACTAGGCGACGGTGGAGTGAAGGGCCAGGGAGCCTCTTGGTTTGGGGAGTGAGAACTCATTTGATGCATTCGAGCCGGTTGCGGATGAGTGGACCTTATTGCGAGAGACGTCGCGTCATCGCTTCTTGAGGGTGGTGAGCCATGGCGGTTATGTAAGTAACCTGACTTTTGGCATTCTTCTCTTTTTGGTGATTTTTCCCTTTTTTTTTGCTTGAATTTTGACAAGATTTTTTTCTTTTGACAGTCTGATATCTCTTTGAAAAATATGCGTGCTCGTGGGACGACGGGGCTTAAGAATGTTTGGGAGCATCTTCCACCTGTGGTGTGTTGGGTGGTATCATCAGCGGGTTTTGGAAGGTTGGCGTCTGTACTGGACGAGACGCCTCTTCGACAGCGATTTTGTGCCCTCTGGGGGAGAGATGGTGGGATACTACCCACACCTTCTATTTTGGCTTCGGGGAGATGACTGTGACTCCCATAGATGTGCAACAGCTGCTGGGGCTGGATTACAATGGGGAGAAGATAGAGGTGGATCGTTCTTTACAGGTGAGGCCGGAGGTGATGAGGGAGGCACTCGGTGACGTAGGGAGGATAATGTCTGGGGATTCTATTCGGTTGTCCTTGCTGAAGGACGTTTTGCTGAGTAGGGAGGTTGATTTGGAAGATGGGCTGCAGGTGAGGCAGATGGACCAGTTATTTATTCTACTAGTGTTGGGAGCTTTCATGGTGGCATCGAGCGACGACATCGTCCATTTATGGTTCTTGCCGTACTTGAGGATATTTTCGAACATCCCTCTCTATGATTGGGGGAGCCTGACTTTGGCGACCCTCTATTTTTCTTTAGATGCATTCAGCCGGTACTATCGGTAAACTTTTATTAGAGCCACATATCTCCTTGAGGTATTCTTTAATTTTGTGCATTTTCATGCATTTGCATTTTCCTTATGCGTCTCTTTTTTATTGTGAGTTCTTGTCTTTGGCAGACGTGGTTCTACGTGGTGATTGGGTGCAATACCCAGTTGATCGCTCTGAAGGACGAGACTGTTGGGGACTTCTACCAATTGTATCGATGGCGGAAGGCCAATCGGCAGTCGAAGGGATCTCTCTCCCTAGAGGCGGTGCGTCATTTCTTGAATGGCCTGACCAGTGATAGGTTCAGACTCTTTCCTTTTCAGTCTTGATTTTTGCACATTCTGATTCTGTATTGACTTATGCCTGCTTGGGGATTTTTAGGTGACTTTTTACCTTTGGGGGACAGCCGTTCAAGATAGGGGGCGACTAGGGTGAACACACAGCTACGGCGCTTACTGGTGCATGAGTTTGGCCATTCTTGGTATCTCAAGGAGCTGGTGGTTCGACAGATTGCTGAGGAGGAGGTGGTGGTGCCACCTGCGCAGCCTCCTACGTCTATGAGGCAGTAGCGATTGCTGTCGGAGGATCGAGGATCGCGGCGATGATCGGTGAGTCCTACCTATTGTACACTGATACGGCTGCGTCGTATGACTATATGGACTTTATGGTGAGCTGGTTGATGGCATCCATCATATATAATGCCATGTCTTTCCCTCTTGCGAGTTCGATTCGGGCGATGGGGTCTTCCCACAACGGTGGTGGTCCGTCAGCGTCTACGGCGATGGCGACTTCAGAGGTTCCTTTCGTGCGATTGCATACTCCTTCGTACAACATTCGGCGGGATGATGGAAGGATGGTGCATATGTTGCACCGTCCTCATGCGATGGATCCGAAGGAGTTGGGTTTGACAGAGGAGGTCCTTTATCCTGCGGTATACCTTTCTGTTCTTCTCTTTCTTTCTTTTCTATTTTTGATCCTTTCTGCTTTGATACTGATTTTGCTTTTTCTTTACAGCAAGTTCGGGTGTCGACCACTTGGCTGAAGGACATCAGAGACTGGATATCTTCGGCGACTGCCCATATTCGAGACGCGACTTTAGTTCCTTCTTACTTGGTGCTGTCTACTTCGTTCATGGAGGACTCTGGCTCGAGTAGTGGTGGTGCGTCGCCTCGCTGTAGGGGAAAGAGAGCTCGTCGCAGGGGTGGAAGCTCTTAGAGAGAGGGGTGAAGGGTAGGTGAGAGAGAATGAATGTGGGTTCGGGCTGAGTCCCATTATTTTGTTTTCTTTTATTTCCTGCAATATTGATGTAACACAGAAATATATATATATATATATATATATATATATATATATATATATATATGTAATGCAATGGAGTTTTTATTATCTTTTATTAATGATGAACGAGTGAATGCATGCACATGCGCTTTTTACTTTGCTGCTGAGACTGTAAAAATAGATATTTTTGGGATTTTAAAGGAAATTTTTAAAAATGAGAAATTATATAGGGGTGGAAGGGGATTTTTGAAATTCTGTTGAGAATATCAATTTATTTTTATTGAGTTTCTGATTTTGACAAAAGAGGAAAAAGGAAGATTTCCAAAATAGGGGGTTGCTGATCGACAAGCCCTTGTCCTGCCTATCGGCAGTCAAGTCTAGTCCCATCAATTTAAAGCTTTGTTTAGTGCCCTCTTTAGCCTTTTTTACCTTGTGGGGTAGGATTCCCTTTGATTTCTATAGGGATTATGTCTTTTGTGAGGGTTTCTCAAGTATAAAAAGGGGTAAGGGTGGAGTGTTTTCATCACACCTTCACATTCTTACTTACTTGCCTACTATCTCTTAGTCTTGCAAGATGGCTCTCCCTGGTAGCATTGAGTTTGCTAACTACCTCGAAGCCTTGGAATCAATGTGCTCTTATAACGTTGACTATGATGCTTTCGGTATGCATCAGGATTCTTTGTGGAGCAACCGTCCCATTGAGTTGAACATGTTAATGGCGACGGTACAATTTTGGTACCCCGAAGACCATGTATTTCGCTTTGGGTTGGATGAAGTTTGTCCTACCTATGAGGATAAATCCTAGTGTTGATGCGGATTTACCCAAATTTTCCTGTTCTCCCAAGGATTTGCTGGCCGGGCTTCTTTGCATTTCGCCTTCAGTGGCCAAACCACTTATTATTGGAGGAATGATCTCCCTTTCGACGGTGTTATAATCCATGAATTTATGGGAAGTATGTGATGTTGGATACGCCGGAGCCGTTGTTCTGGGTTTAGTATAAAAGTTGCTACTGGTGACTGGGGAACTGCTGGCGGACCCATAATTTACAGTTATTACTTCCTGAATGTCATATCATCTCAATATTGCGGCGATGATACTGACGGAGACTCTAAATATTTTGGATACTTGGCGAGAAGGTCATTCTGTCTTCCTGAGGGGTAGCCCCATGATGCTGTTCATGTGGTTGTCTGAAAGACTCCGCTTGGTGACTCCTCCAGAATATTCTTTGTCGGTTGTAACCAACTTCTTTTTGCGTTATTTCATCAACGCTGGCTTGGATATTAAAAGCTGGGAGAACTGGCTTATGAAGCATGAGGCTCTAAATTTGTGCTGGTCAGTGCCTTAGTGGGGACAGTTGTTGCTTATTATGGAACAGGGAGAATACCCGTATGTTTGGTTGATTGGTCTCAGACAGACCTCTTTTTATTTCCCATGGCAGCTTCTGCGCCAATTTTGGTGGGAGCAGGTCGTGCCACCTCAGACACTAGACTTCCTTCCGGTAGAAGATTTGACTGAGCATTTGCGCATGCGACTTGGCTCTTTGTGAGAGAATCAGTATCCATCGACCCGTCCCTCGCAGTCTGTTGGGAGAGTTTGGTACATCCCCGGGGATTATATGAAGTGGTTGTGGAGGAGAGTAGTCAACAAGATGTTGGCAGTGGAGACTAGACAAAAGTGGCTTATTTTATTTAATACCATGAAAGGAGGTGTTGTGGTTTTTTTAAAGTTGGTTCGGGCTTATCGTTCTATGGAGCGTCTGTGACACTCTATTCAGGTAAAGGAAGCTTGGGAACCCCAGGATGTAGATGATGATGATGGAGCGGGCTCCTCTGGCAGCTGTGATTTGGATAGTTTATTTTGTGATGGGGAATAAATGTGGAGATTTTATTTGGCTTTTTTAGGAAAGTAGGGGTAAGGGAATTATCGGTTCCTTTTCTTATGTAATTGCTAGCGTAATTTCTTATAGTGAAATAAACAAGTTTTTGATCATCCAGATGTGCCTTTTGATGAGTTTTGTATTTTTGAATTATCTATATCGATCGCTAAGGCATACATAATCCTTTTGTTTAAGTGTATGTTAGAATGAACTGTCGTTCTCGGAGATAAGGAAAGAATAGTTTTTTGTGAAAAAAAAGGGTCGTGCTCATGTAAGGTGTATGAGCTGCCTACATAACTCTGGAGTTTTTGAAAAATCTTTAATTTTGTTTGAAAATGGTTTTTGCAGAGGATCAGACCCACGTAGTTCTGGGTAGAGGGAAATGAAGAGTTTTTTTTAGAATAGAAAGGAGTTGAGAAGAGTTGTAGCACGCTGAGATTTCAGACTAGGGGTAAAATTTCTTAAGACAATCCAGGTTGACTGGACGAGTCATCTCCTCCCCATCTAGGTTAGTGAGCATAGCAGCACCGCCAGACAATATCTTTTTCACAATATAGGGGCCGCTCCATTTGGGCTTGAATTTCCTCTCGGGGTCCCAAATGGGTTCTATTATCTCTTTGATGGATAGGTCCCCTTCTCGGAAATCGTGGTCCTTGACTCTCTTATTGAATGAATGCGCTATTCGGCGATGGTACCCTTGTATGTGGTATTGCGCTTTTAATCTCCTTTCGTCTAGGAGGGTCAGCTCGTCAAGACGACTTTGGCACCAGTCTTCTTCGCTGACCTTGATCTTAAGCATGATGCGCAACGAGGGTATTTCCAGCTCCATGGGTAGGACTGCTTCCATGCCGTAGATTAGAGAGTAAGGGGTAGCCCCAATAGAGGTTCGAATTGAGGTTCTGTAGCCCCAGAGGGCATACGGGATCCGGTCGGCCCAATCTCCACAACTTTTGGTTAACTTGCTGATGATGGCTTTGAGGTTCTTATTTGCGACTTCAACTGCAGCGTTGGTCTGAGGTCGGTAGGGAGAAGATTTGTGTCTCTGAATCCCATACTCGTTGACCACTTCTGTAACTTCTCCCTCGAAATGCAAGCCGTTATCTGATACTATCTCGTGCGGGACCCCATATCGGCAGATGATGTTCTTCTTGATGAATTTGACCACTTTCTTGGCGTTCATCACTGTGTATGACTCAGCTTTGACCCATTTGGTGAAGTAATCAATAGCAACTAGGATGAAATCATGCCCGTTGTAAACCTTCGGTGTAACCTTCCCTATGATGTCGATGCCCCAGGTGGAGAACGGCCAGGGAGAGGTCATATTGTATAATTCTCGTGGAGGCAGATGCTGAAGATTGGAGTAGGGGTGTAAACGGATCGGGTCTGCGTATATCCAGATCCGATCCGAGTATATTTTTAACGGATCGGGTCTTACCCGATTACCCGACGGGTCTCAGAAAATGGATCCAGACCCGAATCCGTTAAGGACCCGGAGACCCGACCCTATATATAAATATATACAGAGTTTATATAAACTGTTTATATATATATATATATATATATATATATATATATATATATATATATATATATATATATATATATATATATATATATATAACTGTTTTTATATAAAACTGTTTTTTATATATAACTTATATATATATAACTGTTATATATATGTATGTATATATGTAAAACCTGTTTTAATATAAAACTGTTTTTATATATAACTTATACATATATATAACTGTTATATATATGTATGTATATATGTATGTGTTATATATATGTATGTAAAACCTGTTTTTATATAAAACTATTTTTATATATAACTATATATATATTTATTATATTATATATACACATTCGGGTCAGGTCCTTATCGGATCAGAGTCATGTATATCCAGATCCAGTCCATTAACTAATCGGGTAATCGGATAATCGGGTCTATAAAATTTGCTCAGATCCGTTAATTCAGGTCGGATTCGGATCGGGTCCGGGTCCTGACCCGGTCCATTGACAACCCTATATTGGAGAACTGTTGGCATTTGAGGCATCTCTGAACATAGGCGGTGAAATCTCGGGTCATGGTGGTCCAGTAGTAGCCTTATCGGATGATCTTCTTGGCAAGCATGTGACTGTTCATGTGGGGTCCGCATTCCCCACTGTGGATTTTCTGCATCATCTTTTCAATAGTGTAGGTGAGTTCCATCGAAGTTACATTTGAGCAGTGCTTTGTGACTGATGATGTACTGGGTGACCAGTCCTTGGAGGGTTGCTCGATCTTTCTTGTTAGAACTCTCGGGATACCTACCAGACTTAAGGAGGCACCAGATATCATAGTACCAATAATTGGCTATCTCGGGATCTTCTGTGGTGATGATCTCAATGTGGTAGCAGTGGGTTGGTTTGTCCTTCTTTTAAACTAGGAAGGGGGTCATTGTTATTCCTTCGGGCATGTCGACCATGGAGTCCAAGGTAGCAAGGTCATCGGCTAGGTTATTCTTTGCTCGAGGTAGGTAGTAGAAGGTAATATCTTAGAATTGGGAGGCTAGCTCTTTTAAGTAGGCATGGAAGGGTTGGATCACTTGACCGATGATGAGGGAGAATCCCCGTAGATGTCTAGGCATTGAATACCCTTCTTGAGAGCAACTTTGAGGCTTATCGTGCACGCTTCGTACTTAGTCATGTTATTGGTGCCGGGGAAATCCAACTTGATGGCGATGGGAGTGTGGGAGTCATCTGGGACGATCAGAAGTATCCTAATTCCATATCCTTTTTTATTGGCAGTGCCGTCAAAGAATATTTTCCATCTGAGATTTTCCTGGTCAGTGCAAATGATGTTTTTATCTGGGAATTCGGAGATCCAAACATCAGCTTCTTTTACGGGGTAGTCAACGAGGTAGCTAGAGATGGCTCTTCCTTTTATGTCTTTTCGCGTGACGTACATGATATCAAACTCGGCTAGGAGCATCAACCATCGGGCCATTCAGCTGGATAAGGCGAGTTTCTCAAGCAGGTACTTAATGGGGTCCATTAGGGATACAAGTTTAATGGGGAAGGTGATCATATAGTGCCGTAAGTTTTGGGTTACCCAGACAAGTGCGACACACGCCTTTTCTAAAGAAGTGTAGTTGACCTCGTATCCGATCAATTTGCGACTGACATAATAGATGGATCTTTCTTTACGGGAATCTTCAAGGTATTGGGCTAGCAAAGCCCCAACTGCAGTGTCGGTTATGGTTAGGTATAGGAGAAAGGGGAGACCAGGCTGTGGTGGCATGAGTACCAGGGGGTGGGTCAGATATTATTTGATTCGATTGAAGGCTTCTTGTCATGCCTCATTCCAAACCTTAGTTGAATCCTTTCAGAGGAGTTTGAAGATAGGTTCGCAGATGGAGGTTAATTGGCTGATGAACCGACAGATGTATTGCAACTTCCCAAGGAAACCTTAAACTTCTTTCTCTGTTCAGGGAGGTGGCATCTCAAGTATGGCTTTCAGCTTGGCAGGATCTTCTTATATCCCCTTCTCACTGACCATGAATCCCAAGAGTTTTCCCTTTGTAACACCGAAGACACATTTCTGCGGATTGAGTCACATCTGATACTGTCGCATTCATATACATAGACCTCAACTTCTTTGTGAATCAGATCGTGCAGGATGGTTGTGGAATCCCTCTGGTAGGTAGCCCCAGCGTTCTTAAGACCAAATGGCATAATAGTGTAGCAAAAGGTTCCCCATGGGGTGATGAATGCGGTTTTTTCTTGGTGGTTTGGATGCATTTTGATTTGGTTGTATCTAAAAAACCCGTCAATGAATGACTTGAGAGCATGACTGGCTATGTTTTCCACAATCATGTCGATATTGGGTAGCGAATAATCATACTTTGGAGAGGCTTTGTTCAAATCTCGATAGTCTACACACATCCTAACCTTTCCTCCTGATTTCGGCACGGGCACTATGTTGGCTAGCCATATGGGTTATTCGATCACACGAATGAAGCCCACGTTCAACTGTTTGACCACCTCTTCTTTGACCTTGAGCGACCATTCGATGCCAAGCTTTCTCAACTTTTGTTTGACCGACTTATAATCTGGGAGAGTGGGAATCTCGTGCTGAGCTATTTTAGGATCAATGCCGAACATATCTTCGTAAGACCATGTGAAGACATCCACGAATTCTTTTAGCAATTCCTCGAGTTGTGCATGCTCATGCTCGTCAAGGGTAGCCCCTATCATAATCTCGTACAGTTGGCTACTAAAACCGAGGTTAATAACAACAGTCTCTTCTTCATTAACTTGAACGCGGTTATGTTGCTTATTATTAACCATATTTAGATCAGTTAATAATTGTTCATTTGAAAAATAATCATCATCAAAAGTTTGATTAGAATCTAAACAGTTAATGTAAGGCACAATAAGATACTCAAAATCTTTGTTTATTTCATTGATAGGAAAAACAGCATTGAGAACCTCGTCAAAGGAGGAATCGATTACATTTGAACAAGGATAGACAACAAAAGGAGAAATGGGGTAAATATAAAGATTAGGGGAGATTTAAACAGGTAGAACTGGTGCAGCATGCCAGTTTAGGAGAGGTGTATCAGCAACTTTAATCAGTTGGGACGGATTCGGTGATGTAGTGCCTAAGTGAACCATGCAGAGTGTCAGCCCCAGTGTCTGTAAGTTAAAGGAATCTTCGGAGTCACTTTCCTCGGAATCTTTGGTATCTTTGGTGAGCGGTTGTATATGGTGTCAGGAACTCTCGGCCCATGGGTAGCTGTCTTGGAAAAATATCTCTATTCCAGGCTTCATCTTCTTGTCTGTATGGTCATACCATGGTTTCAAAAAGACGAAAAAGGGGAAGTCTTCACCCTCTTTGATGAATCGCCCATTCAAGGAGTCACTTGGGATATTCTGGATGCGGTCTAGTCCTCTATTTGGTTGAGACTGGTGGATTATTCTGAGCTTTTGTTCTGATGGTTGATACCCCAAACCATAAGGAGGGAAAGCATTCTTCAGTTTAATAGGCTCAAGTATCCCTTGCTGTCTTTGTCCTAGCCCCAGTCCGGGCATGAAGTGCATGTTTCTAAACATATGAATCACATTGACATTGCCATAAGGGTCATATTCTAGATAAACCCTTTCTTTGAAGTCGTCCCTTGTCGGGAGTAGAAGTGGCTCAACTCAGAATCCTGATAGGAGCATATCATTTGACCCATGCTGTATCTCAAGAATTAGACTGCTGGTACTTGAACCCTCGGTATTGTCGTCGTTGCCAAAATGGTGATGACCCATCCGTCAGCGAAGAATTTCAATTTTTAATAGAGTGAGGAAGACACACCCTTGATACTGTGGAGCCAAGGTCATCCGAGCAATAGATTGAAATAAGCTGGGATGTCAATAACTTGGAATTCGACGACAGGGTTTATAGGGCCAGCCCCTATTACGAGCTTTATGGATCCCATCACCTCCCAATGGGTATTATCGTAGGCACGTACAACATTGAAGGTTGGAGCGAGGTCGCTTTCATTCAATCCTAAACTTTTGAAGGTCCTTAGTGGGCAGACATTCAATGCAGATCCATTATCAACAAGAGAGGGTGGTACGACCTTTCCCATAACTTCGATGGAGATGTTAAGTTCATGATTGTGGTTTGGCCCAATTCTTGGGATTTTTTCTTCGAAAAAGTATAGCATTCTGGTAGAGGTCAAGGATCTGACCAAATTTACCACTTCTTCTGGTGTGGTAGAAGGAGGAACTGTGGGTCCAGTGAGCAGCTTGATCAATGCATTTTTGTGCAGCTGGGAAGACATGAAAAGCCCCCATAGAGTGATGTTAGCTTGAGTTTTCTTTAGTTGATCAAGGATCTTGCTCTCCTCGAGGGTCTTTTTTAGCCTTTCCCTTTTTCATTGGCTGGTAGTGAGCTTGGGATCTGGTAATGCCTCCCTGATCTGGTCATGTGATTTACCTAAGGAGGGAAGAACATGAATCCCATTTCCTTATCAACCTCGGGTTGTTCCGCCACCTTATTTATTTCTTCGAGAAGTTCTTTAAATGATATCATCCCACACATGTCGGCTATCGGGCCAGTTCTTTCTGAATCTTGCTCTCCATTCGAATCTTCGAATACTTCCCCCCATCCGGTGGCAACAATTCTGTCTTTCCATATAAAGTCAATGCATTCCATAACTTCAATGGCTTCTTCATATAGGTCTTCCCAATCAGTGGGGATATGTAAGGGCGAAGGGACCAGGTGCCCTTGTAGCTTCAAAGCATCGAGTAACTCGGTCATACTATAAATATTATTGGTTTGCCTGAATATCTCTGCCATAATATGGGCAACATCATCCAGGCCGACTTCATCGGTTGGTACTACCTAACTATCTGACTCTCGGGCCCATTTTCGTGCTTCCAAAAATAGCGTACTGAATCTCTGGTAATCAATAATCATCTATAAGGGCAATTTCAGCCCGAACTCTAGGAGTTGGTTTAACACTTCTAACAATTCCATGCTTCCATTTTTAGAACGGGTATGGACAACGATGCATTCTCTCGTAAAGAGTGTAGTGCCTGATCAGTGAGGCTAGTAGGGTGTAGAAGGAAATGTGGGCAAATTTGGAGAGGTTTAGGAGAGTATATTGGTGCGATTTGAGTTGAAGGATCAAAATCTGGGTTTTCTTCTAAGAAGATGACATTGGCATGATTTGGGAGTGGGTTGTGAGTAGTGTTTGGCTTAAGATTGGCTGGTGAGGCGATGGTACCCCGGTCAATGATACCTTGGATTATGTTTCAGAAGTGAAAGAATTAGTTAGTGGTATGGCCAGCGGTTTGGTGAAAGGCGCAATGAGCGTCTGCTTTGAAGTTTCTTGGGAGTGGATTTGGTAAAGGACGAGGGTTCAAAGGTTTGATAAGGTTTCGGCTTAACAGGTCCTGATAGACTTTGGAGAGGGTAGCATGGAGCTCGGTGTATTCCTTTCAAAATGGGACATGACAGATTTCTGGTGCCCATGAGGTGGTTGGTTGAGATATGTTGTTAATGGTTGAGACTGTAGCACTGATAGGATTATCATATTTCCCGGGGGTGAACAGTTCGGACACCTTCTTTGCTTCAACCTCTGTTTTGGCAAGACCTTCCTCGATTTCTACTTCCTGCTTCTCTGAGAGCTCGAAAGTGGGAATAGTATTATCCTCCCATGGTTTCTCAGACATGGGGTAAGAAGTTATTCTTCACTATACTGATTTGTTCTTCCTCGGAAGGCCGATTGGTGGGGTAGCTGCTTTTTCTCTCCATCGGGCTATGAAGTTACTGACCGATTCCCCAGAGTTCTGTTTGAGTAGTTTTAAATCACGACGGGTGACCTCAAGCTCTTCATTGTATTTGTACTGTGACATGAATTCTCGGGCCATATCCTCCCAGCTACGGATTCTGGACTCCTCGAGAGATAAAAACCATCGGAGGCTACTATCCTTCAGAGTTTGCTGAAACAATTGGGCCTCACTTCTTCAGAAGCCTCCAGTAAAGTCATGGAACAATGATAACTGCAAAGATGAACAATCGAGGGTTCACTTCCTCCGAATTTCTCGATATTTAGCATTTTGAACTTCTCGGGTAACCTCGCTTTAGGGTAAGGAGACATGTGGGTGTAGTCCATGTAATTACTCGAGATTTTAACTTGGTCAAACTTCTTGGTGAACGTCTTGAGGTCCTCTTTAACTTTGTTAAGCTCGTCTTCCTTCGGATCAATGATCATAGGCAAGTTAGCCCCAGGCTGGGCAAGGTTCAGCATCGGAAGTTGGGTAGGCGGTGACCCATTAATAGGAGGGGAATGTGGGGCGTGACGATATTCTTCGAGAACCAAGCTAGGCTCGGGTGGATCCATAGCACGAGGGAATAGGGCCTCGGGCTCTTGAGGAACGAGAACCTGGTTTCGTTGCATTTCTCGGACCTCAGTTTGGAGGATATTAATCTTGGAAATGAGCTGAGTTAGGACTGTCGTCAGATTCAGCTGCACAACGGGTACTTTATTTGTGTTATCCATGGAAGGTGGATGGATTCCAGACTCGAAAGAAGTAACAGGGGAACGGACGAAACTCCGGGATGATTGAAGCCAATAAGGAGCCAAGCCAAAGGCTTGCGATCGACCTGAGAAGGCGCAAAAAGGGATTTATTTTTGAAAAAAAGGGTGTGACACTCCGCCTAATTAAATACTGGGTGATCAGTCCTTTATTAAATTAAAGTCAAGGTGGTGGTTGGTTCATTCTTAGCATCATTGTCGTGAAAATATTTTTTTCCAATTTAAACACCCTAAATAATTAAGCTAAGTGTCAAAACGATTTTAGACATTACTTTCCAAATTTTATTTAAAACCAATAATTTAAAACTTTACATAATTCATAATTTAAGAATCATCCAAAAAATATACTAGAACAAACAATCCAATTAATTAAACATCCAACTAAGTAATTCCAACATTAAAACTTAAAGGAAAAACATCCTCACAGTAATAAATTCAAAAGTGTGAATACTGGAAATAAACAAATCACAATATCCCATGTACAACTGAATAATGGAAAAGGGCGACACATGCCCAACTGAATAAATAGTGCTAGAAGTGAAATCAACAAATGAGGTCGTCTAAGCAAGAGGCCTGCAACTCCCACCTAAGCTGCAGCGCGTTCCTTCCAAAGGATCCTATGCAAGACGCCCCTGTGGCTGGGCACCTGTAATATATACATATATATACAAGAGAGAAAAGAAAATGGAAACGGGTCAGAGCCCGATTGTAAAAACGATTTAAAATTAGTTTAGCAAGTATTTAAAATATTTACTAGACAATGCAACAACATATTAGTGCGGCACTCCCTTGAGAAATTCTCACCTCTCCTCTAATGTTCACACCTATCGCACTAACCTTCCCAACGGTTTAACTTATCTTATCTTAGGTTGCTCGTAAGATTTAAACTGAAAAATTCAATTGATTAAGAGGTTAATTTCATTTGATAACAAAGTTCTCATTTAAACCTTATTTGCTAATAAAGTTTCTCAGTATCATATTATACTTTTTAAACACATATTCCCTAATTGAAATAATTATTCATTTTTCTTACTTACCATAAACACAGTAGGTAGTCCCCAAATTCCAGAATTAAATATATATATTAAATACTCATATAATATATATATATATTCTAACAGAACCCCACATAATAATTATGGTGCGGGCATACTCTGCTATCCAGTCCCCGTATCACTCGTACTAAGGGAAATACAAGTTCGGAATCACTCTCGAACTGTATTAACACAAGCACAAACAATATTAAGGCGAAGCATAGATTCCAGGTCTCTAAGAGGTCAGCACATGCCCTCACGTCTCTTAGGACCGTCTGAACTATCGATTCGATAGCCTGTAGCAAAAGGGTTTCTATCTTCTAGGGTACGAGTCAATATCCCCCATAAAGGCACATCAAGATAAGACTGTCCCAGCGCTGTAACCTCAGGGATAGCAAGTAGCGCGTGGATGATTTTCACACGTATATAGTATATGCATAAACACAGTCATATAAATATACTAATATTACCATATTAAGTTTAGGTACATACTCACGACCCATAATTATGATATTTGTCCTTATTACTCGTTATTTAGTTATCACGTATAACGTTTGCCTCTTATCTTAATTTGTGGGATTATCCCAACTTATCAAGTGACACTCGTGAATTTCTATCCTCCCAAGTATAATTTCAGTAGGTACTCATTTATTTTCCAACGTAACTACCTTACGCGTCTCCTCCTTTAATACATAATTCCATCGTCCCTCATATGTAAACATCCCCGTAAAAATGTAAATCTCGTCTTACATTAAAGGTTTCATATTTTTAATAAGTCCTACTAGTCTTCTTTATCTCCCAAAATATTTTAATAAGGATGTCCAGAGATTATTACTCATTTAAATTGAATTCAACTATTTAGAAGGGGAAATATGAGTCTGCCAGGAGGGGTCGATCGATCGATGGCAGGAGATCGATCGATCGATGCGTCGATCGATCGATACTCCTGGTTCGATCGATCGATGAAACATGTATGGCGAATCTACAGAATACCAGTTACGGGTTCTATCATCCAACATCATCCAAATCCAGATTTTTAACTCCCAAACTCCCATAAATTTATACCACAAACATCCTAAACCCAAATGGACAATATTTAATGTAAAGCATGCGAGTTTTCATCAAGATTCATGGATTAAAAGTGCCCAAATTTATACAATTCTCATGAACCCTAAAAATTTCTTTAACTTAATTCAAATCATTCTTTCTCCATGAATTCTACTTCTAATTCATCATAAATCCGTGGTTAAACCTCTACATATGAAGGGGATTTCCAGATTATCATTTATATCACTACAACATGCAATTTTCTAATCTGCAACATGGGTTTTCTTTCATAGAACTCATCCTAATCGACCCTAAACTAACATGAATGAAGCATTAACGAAATTAAGCAAGATAAATACTTTCCTGGGAATTTTTAGTCTCTGATTTGTGCTGAAATCAGTGTGGTTATGATCCTTGCGACGTGATCTATCGTTTGGCGGCGACGGCGGCGCAAACGGAGGAGTTTTTGGCCTAGAACTCCTTGGCAAGCTCTCTCCTTCCTTATCCAATGGCCGTCACTTGTTTTTGGTTTTGTTAACCCTAGAAGGCAACCCTAAGAATCTGATATAACCTTGAAATTTTCGTGCATTTTCAGGCCTAAAAACGTAAAATGTCCAAAACGCCCTCCCGGGGTGTTAATTGGGCCTAAAAATGCCCCGAGACCCAAACTAAACTCCCGAGTACATTATTTTGACTATCTCGACCCTTCCGAACACTTTGGCTCACTCGAAATGACCATACGGGTGACTTATAATTTATTCACTTTTATTAATCAACATTTAGTCCTAACACGACACAGGCGCGTCCCGACTTAAATTTCCAAAACTGTCATTTTATTCACACGTGACAATTTTTATAAAATAAATCTCATATATCACTATAATCATCCAGTAACATTAAACAAATTTCCAATAATTACTAACTCTCGTCACGCTAGTAAATGTTTAAAACAACTTTCCGGATTAAAATTAAATTAATTTATCTCAATTAAATTTAATAAATTCCTAAATTTAAAAACCATAAAAATACATGGTATTACATACTCCCTTGTAATAACGGAATTTTATCCTGAAATTCGAAAAATAAGGCCTACCCGGTAGAACAATTCTGGATATCTTTCTAGTACACAAACTATCTACATAGTAAGGTGTTTAATCACTATAGCCCCCGCCTCACAGCAAAATTGATTAACATTCTCATTGGAGACACTTCACATGGTGCTCCTAACCGACAATATTCGTATAAGTCACACCTATACATTATAAATTTCCATTATCCCACAATCATTGGGAGGCCGCACCTCACTACATGACAACTACTCGGATTTATTTATATACAAAACTCCCATTCTGAGAAAAGCCATACGAACATCTGACCACTCTTGTTCGCCTAAAATAGTTGTGGAATTCCACCATAGTTATCGGATTATTCTCGACCGATCCAAAATTTTATTTATCCACTCACCTCTAAACATACGGAAGGAGAATGGTCGAGGTTCTTCCATACCAAAACCTTAATAAGCACCTCGTACCCGACAAATATGTACGAGTGTTTTTACAGAGTACTCCTGAAATCATCGTACCAAGATTCCAAAATTTCCTTCACGTGGCTCCACTAATCTTTAATCGCCGTGCGCCTATTCCCTGGATAAGGGCGATACATCCTACTCGAAACGAAACCTTATCTCCGCTAGTTCCTGAAATCCCATATTAAAGGTGGGATTCACAAATCTCATCCCTATTCAGAAATTAATACTGTGCCGTACCATGTACTGGCGCGATCCTTCCTTTCAAAGGAAGTCTGGGGCATACTAGTTAATATTGTAAACCACCCCAAAGGAATATCAATCACTTCCTTCTCGGGCAACTTAATTCACATGTTCGGATGAACCCTTGATCTTGTTGTGAGGATGGTAACCCATCTAAGAACTTTACTGACTTTACCGACCTCTTCCAATTACAGGAATTGTCGATAAACACAAAATTCTCTGGTTGATTCTCCTCTTGCAACCGAACCTTACCTATAGGCGGTGCATGTAGAGACTACTCACTACGTCCCGCTAAACATCAATTTTTCCTTGAAATGTCTCACATTAAGTGATACGTAATACTCCCCTTCTTTCCTTGGTGTATGCCGAAAGTTTCGACCCGTGCTCTTTTCTCCACGATGCGTACTTCTGGATCTTTTATACCATACTAACATCATTACTCTTTGTATGCACAAGTCGCTCTCACACTTGACTAATAATAACTCCGCTCCGAGTGTTCTTCATAATAATTAAATTCTACTCTATTCCAGGAATACCCCTTCTTAAATAGCTTCCCACAGCCTTCCAATCAAATTAGGGTGTGCTATTCTAATTGCACACTTATGTATGGATTATCGCCCCCTCATGTGATGTTGAATCCACTATATCACTTCCACTTCGTTCTTCTAGTCCACAAACATATATTTCTCGGACGATTTTAACATCAGCTTACTCATGCGAGTTTTCATGCGAGTTTTCATCAAGATTCATGGATTAAAAGTGCCCAAATTTATACAATTCTCATGAACCCTAAAAATTTCTTTAACTTAATACAAATCATTCTTTCTCCATGAATTATACTTCTAATTCATCATAAATCCGTGGTTAAACCTCTACATATGAAGGGGATTTCCAGATTATCATTTATATCACTACAACATGCAATTTTCTAATCTCCAACATGGGTTTTCTTTCATAGAACTCATCCTAATCAACCCTAAACTAACATGAATGAAGCATTAACGAAATTAAGCAAGATAAATACTTTCCTGGGAATTTTTGGTCTCTGATTTGTGCTGAAATCAGTGTGGTTATGATCCTTGCGACGTGATCTATCGTTTGGCGGCGACGGCGGCGCAAACGGAGGAGTTTTCGGCCTAGAACTCCTTGGCAAGCTCTCTCCTTCCTTCTCCAATGGCCATCACTTGTTTTTGGTTGTGTTAACCCTAGAAGGAAACCCTAAGAATCTGATATAACCTTAAAATTTTCGTGGGTTTTCAGGCCTAAAAACGTAAAATGTCCAAAACGCCCTCCCGGGGTGTTAATTAGGCCTAAAAATGCCCCGAGACCCAAACTAAACCCCCGAGTACATTATATTGACCATCTCGACCCTTACGGACACTTTGGCGCACTCGAAATGATCATACGGGTGACTTATAATTTATTCACTTTTATTAATCAACATTTAGTCCCGACATGACACAGGCGCGTCCCGACTTAAATTTCCAAAACTGTCATTTTATTCACACGTGAAATTTTTTATAAAATAAATCTCATATATCACTATTCTCATCCAGTAACATTCAATAAATTTCCAATAATTACTAACTCTCATCGTGCTAGTAAATGTTTAAAACAACTTTTCGGATTAAAATTAAATTAATTTATCTCAATTAAATTTAATAAATCCCTAAATTTAAAAGCCATAAATATACGGGGTATTACAAAGGTATGATTTTTTTTTTGAGATGAAAATACAAAATTTTTGGATTTTTGATATAGAGAGGAGAAATGTTTTTGAATTTTTGATAAAGAAAAGGGATTTTTGTTTTGTTTTTAGGAGACAGTCTCATCATGATTATTATAATTATTATGTTCTCACTTGTATTAAATTCTCCTAAATGCAAAATAAAATATTGGACGGGACCCGAGCCTGGAAAAGTTGGGTTTGTAATATATACAAAGCTATGGCTGGACTTGTGACCAGGCTCATGGGAAGGGTCCTGTTTTCAAAATGCGTAAAAATTTGGGTGGCAGGCTGACCCGAAATTTCGACAGAGTTTCGGGTTGAAACCGACAATCTTATATGTGTATCCTAGGCTTGACACCTATATGCGAGTATGCAGTTGGTTGGGTGAATCAGAAAGGGTTCCCCCCTTTGGCGTGACTTCCACGATATATGTCTAGCTCTTGCGGGAAATCGGTATGTATGGACAATCCATTTGATATACCTGAGTGTACGTGAATTGACTTACCATATACCTCATGGGGATGGTACGTGTGAGAGCGAATTCGATATACTCGACGTACATGATGAGTTCCCTGTGATATACCTCCCGTCATGACTTCGATCAAGCGGTATGATGCGGGGGAACCGTTCGATATACGTCGAAGGTACTTGGCCAATGCAAGGTGAGAGTCATATTGCTTAGGCTAACTGTGCCCTGTCAGACCAGCGCCCATCACGAAGTGACCCTCCATTTACTAGACAAAATTTGATCAATAACAATGCTCTTTGGTGATGTCGTGTGAATCATGCATGATTCTCTTATTAGTATCTTATGAGAATGTCTTTCTTGATCATGCCAAACAGGGAGCGAAGTACAAGTACCAATGGTCCACTAAGTATGGATGGGTGATGCGTGCAACATGTGGATATATGTGACCCTAGGTGCACGTGGTGCGAAGTGTACATGGAGAATTTTCTACAAGTGTGTGAATAGAAGCATAAGTATGGGGGATACATGAAAAGGGGAACATGCAAAATTGGGGGACAGTATTAACAAACATATAATCCATGTAAATAGAGTCTAGCCCTCAAAATAAGATCTCCCCAGCGGAGTCGACACTGTAGCCATCCCCGATCCTTGATCCTAACGGTGGGCGGACGGAGTGAGGATCCTAGGTCCCGCGCGTCCCTCTCGGGAGCGCTTCGATCGGCGTCATTAGGTGAGGTGAAAAATGCAGAGAGATGGAGTCTCCAATCTATTTTACTCAAAATAGATAAAAAAGGGAGCCATCTCGAAGGACAGCATCCAAACACATACTGATGCATACAAAACCAAAATGATTTGAAAAGGTCCGGAGGCTAAGTTACCAAATGGGAAGGTGTTAGGCACCCATTCCGCCCTTATGGTCTCTCATGGGTTTTTGCTATTTTCCTTTATTTTCCCCGTGATATGTGTGCAAGTGTATATATAGTGGAGATAGGAATCATCGACTTGCATCATGGAAGAGATAAAGAGATTCATCCATAGGAATGTAAAGATAATATTAAAACATAGGATTTACGCGATTATCCTTACGTTGATCGTTATGATGGAGCGATAACGCATGTAGAATAATACGCACTAGTAACAAATATATGTATATATAGATACATATGAGAGTGGAGTTTAGAGAAAATAGAAAATGAGAGGAAAAGTGAGAAAAGGACTCGAGTCTCGAGTTTTACCCCGAGAAGCCTACGTAGCCTATAGAGGCATCAAAGTCCACGTAGTTCGTATGCAAAACAAGGGGTGGGATTTATCCCATAAATCCAATCGGGGGATTCTCTTATTTATGTGTGTGTGTGTAAAAAAAAGTGTTTTAGTTGTGAGAAAAGTGTGAGAATTCAGAGAGCTTCAAAAGTCCTTAGACCGCTCCCGTATTCGAGAGTTGACTTTGGGTCAAATGTGGCTCGGAAACGCTCGTCGGTCCATTAAACGGGGAATCGTCGGATGCAAACGGATCGTTCGTCCGCATGGTAAGTCCTAATCGCGCACGGGGTAGACCGTTGGAAAGGTTAGGATATGTACTTAAAAATTCCAAAGAGTTTGGTCTAGTTCGGGAAGTTGACTTTGGTCAATCGGGCCCTGGAAGCATTTGGTAACCTCTCGGAGTAAAATGGATCGTTCATTCGTACAGTAAGTTAGAATCGCGCATGGAGCGGACCGTTGGAAAGGGGTTTCAGTGCCCTTAGAAGATTCATTCAGTCTCGATCAATCTGAAGAGTTGACTTTGGTCAAATAGAGCCCGGGAGCGTCCGGTGGCCTCTAGGTCAGGTTTCGGGGGAAAACTGGTCGTTCGTCCTCATGGTAAGTCATAATCGTACACGAGACGGACCGTTGGAAAGAGATTTTAGTGCCCTTAGATATCCATTCAGTATCAGTCGAGTTGAAGAGTTTGACTTTTGGCCAAACGGAACCTGGCTTCTAGTTCAGTACTCGGGGTATGACCTGGGTTTGTAGTGATGAAGGGAGATTCTAGGGACCTAAGGAGAGTTTAGGGGATAATAAAATGGGGTGTATACAACCATATGAGGAGGAACCTATGACAATTACAGACCCCTCAAATATGTGGCTAAGGTTCTACGCTTTATCTGGCGGGTAGGTAGAATGGGCATATATTGTTCTACATACTACCACCATTCATTTCCACTAGCATTGATGACTCATATCCGCATTAAATGCACCTATCAACTACCTTACATCACCTGCAAGACTTTATCCCACACTCCACCTTACTATAGACAAGAAACCTCAATAAGGCCTCGACCATGCTATTGTATTCCACTCACTCTCTCTCTAAGAGAATGCTTATTTAATAAAGGCTTGTGAACAGTTAAAGGAATTTTCAAATCATCATATTCAAGCAGAAAAAGAGCAAATAGATCAAGCAAGTACCTTACCAATGTATTGTTGTTAGAACCTAACTCTAGTTTAGATAATTTTTGACTGGTTTCTATATGTATACCATGTTGAGTCCTAAACTAAGACTTAGGAATCCTTAGAGAAGTTCATTAGTTACTTCCAGAGGTCCTTTGTGTTAGTGACATAGACTACAGTGATCTTAGACTATCTTGACCAAAGTTTAAAGAGTCTCCCAAATTATAATACACCTTTTATGGTATAATATACAATGAAACACTCTAACTCATTTGAGGTCCTGTAGAGAGCGCCTATTGGGTCTGAGGTCTCACATAACTTCATTATTCACCAGTTTGGCATCGTCTATGGCAACAAAAAGTTCCATTCCTTTTGTATACAAACCTTGACTTCATTGGGATGATAACCAACACTAAATTAGCCCGCTCTCTTAAAGATACGGAGGGTCGATAAAAGGACGGTAATGAATAACTCAAGATATTAATAGAAGGCTTCCCTTACCACCTGTGGTGGACGAACCTCATAAATAAAATCATATAAGAACTAGAGAAAATCATGAGCCCCAGTTGGAAGGAGATAATTATCCAGAGGACGTGGCCAGATCCCCACAAAGGTCCCTGACTCGTATCCCTATTAGGGATAGGTTATTAATTCCAGGAGACCCGTCACAAAGAGGTTCCACAGTGGTTAAGCTTTGGGATAATGAGATTAAGAAGATGCAAGACCAATTAAATAACTTTCTCAACTAGTACAAGACACAAACTCATAATACCATAAAGCTAGCTCTCTAAAAGATATTATCTCTATTCTCCAATAAGGTCCATCACTACGCTCTTCCCCATAAGTGGAAGATGCCTAGTATTAAGCCATTTGCTGGGTATAAGGATCCTATAGACCAAATGGAGACTTATAGGTCGATCTACATCGGACGAGGTATTGTGCATACCTTTTACCGCTAATATAAGGGGAATATCTAGGCACTATTTTCCTAAGCTCAAACCAGAGACTATTGGAAGTTTTATAGAGCTATCCAGGGCTTTGGTAGGCCACTTCATAGGAGCCCAAAAAATAAGGAAACCAGTTACCTCCCTCCTCTACTTCAGATAAAAGTCAGGTGAAATTCTCAAAGATTATGCTAAGAGATTAAACCAAGAGGCTCTCCAAGTTGATGATCTGAACGACACCATTTGTGTGGCGGCCTTCATCTCAAGCCTCATATTATAGAACTTGCCGAGGTCTTTCAGCAAAAGACCCCTAGATCCATGACTGAGTTACTCGAAAGGGCATAAAAGTACATAAATATTGAGGATATAGTCAAGAAAAAATGCTCTATAGCCTCCCCAATAAGGAAAGAGGAAATATGGATTTTCCTACCTTGGGAAACCCCTTGGGATTAGCCAGGAGAAAGAAGAGGAAGAACGAAAGCAAGAAAAATGGACCTTCAAAATCTAAACACTTTACTCCACTCACAACCACTATAGAAGAAGTCTTTACAACAGGGGAAGCTCAAGATATCCTACCTCTACTCAAGCCCGTGAGAGCTGCAAAGGACAGGAGGGACAATTCAAAGTATTATAGGTTTCACAGAGACCACAAGAATAATACCAGTGACTACTTTAGACTTAAGAAAGTTATTAAAGAAGTGATCAAAGGGGGTTACCTTAAGGAGTTTGTGGTAAAGAACGCTGGCAAATGTCAGCGCAATAAGAAAGACATGGATGATGTCCCTATAATAGATGTGCACACCATCTCTGTAGGATTTTCTAGGGGTGGAACCTCCTCCACCTCTAAGAAATCTCACCTCAGGAGCATACAACATGAAGGGGTTCACGTAAAAATTATGTACCATTAGAGGTAATCATTAAAGAAGGTCCCTATGATGGTTTTTCCTGATACTAAACTTAGAAGAATCCTCCTCCCTCATAACGATCCTTTGGTCATTATGGCGATGATGGGAAATGCCAACATGAAGAGGGTATTAGAATATATTAGGAGATCAATTGATATCTTATTCTTGTATGCTTTCAAGTTCATGGGCCTTACCATAAAGCATATGCAGCCTATCACCACTCCTTTAATTGAGTTTAGTGGAGAGAGGACATATTCCATGGGTGATGCCACTCCACCTCATAATTGGTTTGAAATATTTTTACTCTAACATATAAAATAAGTTCCTCGTAGTAGACCTACCCTCAGTCTAGAGGGATCTCAATGATTGATATGTTGTATTATTAACCCGGAGGATGGTGATGAGGTTATCGACCTGCATGGTCAATTGGATAAGTATTTGAGGATCAAAAGAAGGCCAAGGAGTGTTATAACACTTCCATAAGAGAAAGGAAGAGTCCACTGGAGACCATAAAAGTTTACCTAAGGTCCCAAAAATCTCACAAAGGATGGTTACGATCCATATAGAGGTCCTACCTCTTCTACTAGAAGTGCTTGAGTTCCACTAGAGAGTTTAAGCATAGAAATGATGAATGTGGATACTCTATATCAATGAGATGAGGAAAAATAACAGAGAGGTAAGGCAACTAAGACTCTAATCAATGTTTGCAACGATGAAGAAGATCCTATAAAAATCGTTCAAATAAAGGATGGTCTGAGCTCCTCCCTTGGAGAGGAGTTAACTAAGATCCTAAAGGAAAACAAAGACGTATTTTCTTAGAATCATTCATATATGATTGGGGTAGATCTTTAAGTCATGGTCCACCACCTTAGTTTGAACCCAAACCACAAGTCAATATGCTATAAAAATAGGTTTTTTGGCCCGATAGGAATACAACCGTTGTCGAGGAGGTTAACAAGCTCTTAAAAACCAAATTTAATAGATAAGTGCAATAACCATAATGGCTCTCAAATGTGGTACTAGTGCTAAAAGCCAACAAGAAGTGGTGAATGTGTGTCGACTTCACTGACCTCAACAAGGCATGGTCTAAACATTACTACCCTCTTTCTCGCATTAACACATTAGTAGACTCAACTACTGGTCACGATCTCCTCTCTTTTATGGACTTTTAGTTCGGTTATAACCAGATAAAAATGGCTCCTGTAGATGAATAAAATACCTCATTTATCATAGACAAAGGTATTTACTATTACAAAGTTATGCCTTTTGGAATAAAGAATGCATGGGCTACCTATAAGAGGGTGGTGAACTCCATCTACAAAGATCTCATTGGCAAGACCATAAATATGTACGTTGATGACATGTTAGTCAAAAGTCTTGAAGCTTAAAAGCATATGTAGAATATTAAGGAAGCCTTAATTATCCTCAGGAATAATCAAATGAGACTCAACCCAAAGAAATGTGATTTTAGGGTAGCTTGAGGTAAGTTATTGGGCTTCATGGTCATGAGATGTGTCATAGAGGTCAATCCAGAGAAGATCTAAACTATGTTGAATGTTGAGTTCCCAAGGACAGTCAACGAGGTCTAAAGTTTTATTGAGAGAGTTACTACCCTCATTAGATTTATTGTAAAGGCTATAAACAAGTGCTTGCCCTTATTTAAAATATTCAAGAAGACTTTCAAATGGACTTCAGAGTCTAGGAATCTTTCTAAAGCCTAAAGAAATACCTAGGGTATCCACCTTTATTATCCCAGACTACCACTAGGGAAGACCTATATTTATACCTTTTTTTTCCCTAATTACTGTCAGATCTTCCTTGATTCGAAAAGAGTTTAGGGTCTAATATTCGATGTATTATGTCAGTCGATCTCTACAAGCACTACACCAAAACACGCCATTAGTAACACAATTTTATCGTTACTAAAAATATTAGTAACACAATTTTTTCGTTAGAAAAAAGGCGTGGGGCACGAAGCTAGTAACGGTAAAATTCAGAATTAGTAACGGAAAATTCTGTTACTAATAGTAACGGTAAAATGCAGAAATAGTAACGGAAAATTCTCTTACTAATAGTAACGATAAAATGCAGAAATAGTAACGGTAAATTATGTTACTAATAGTAACGATAAAATTCAGAATTAATAATGGTAACATTCTGTTACTAATAATAACGGTAGAATACAAAATTAGTAACGGTAAAGTTCTGTTACTAGTAGTAACGATAAAATTCAGAATTAGTAACGGTAAAATTCTGTTACTAATAATAATACATATTTAAAAAATATATATTATTCAAGATATAATATCCTGAATTTAAACAAATTCAATTATTCTTATCACAATGTTTAAATCCTAAGAACATATGCAAAAATAGTTCACAAAAACAAAGGCATTATATTCAAAATTTACATATATATAAGTCTCCACTCTTTATTTACAAGAGAAACTTACACCAAACAAATGAAACATCATAATACAATCGTTCCGAAAGTTACATTATTTTAATAAAAGCATCCAATATAACATCCTAATACGATCATCCCCAAATGAGATATTTTAAAATTATAACGAATCAAATGAAATATAAAAAAGAAGTCTGTTGTTGTTGTTGAATATCAACCTTTGTTCTATAATCATCGCCATCAATGCCTCAACCCGCAACGCTTGAAACTTGATGAAGATCTAAAAATGTCATTCTATCAAACAAAATAAAATTATCATATTAGTTATAATATCAACATTTAGTCATATAAAATTAATTTAGTAAAAAAAATTAATGTGTTATATTCTCAAAATTTCAATATCGATACAAGACTTGATCTCAAAATTGCAATATATAAAAGAAACTCTTTCATTCAACTAATAACTGAAGTGCCCACTCTTAAAAGAGTCCTATAGATGAATAGGAACTAGAAATAAGAGATACTAATACAAACTACTACTTAGAGATTATAACTAAAACAAAACAAGAAACCTAAACTAACTATCCCGCTGATATGGGAATTTTATATTTTAATATAATATAAAACATAATATTATGTTATAATAAATGTTGCACTAAAAAAGTATCCAAATGAAACATACTAGAGTAGTATCATTTTCGAGAAGCTGATAAATGGTTAAAAAGTTCCACGCAATAATAATAATAATATTATTATTAATAAAAATTACCCTTTGATGGGGTCCCACGCGTCGAAAATGTGTCCCTCTTAGACTATGCTTGTGAATAACAATCTGCAAATGAATGAGAAAGAGAAAAAAAAACACAAACAATTGAAAAGGACAACATAAATTGCAAGAAATATACATAACATGAATTGAGATATAAAAATCATAGTTTCTCCATCAAAGTAGACGTAGACGATGGACCAATCAAACCTTTTTTAAGTAAAGGTGCAAGATGACTAGTGATTAAATTATAAAAAAATATTGAAGATGGTTATGTACCTCTCAAATGGAATATGAAGAGTTGGTAATGTAGGCATTGTCCATCTAATAATGCAAGTCTCCAATCCAAAGAGAACGAATCTTGTCGGAGCTACTCATCTGAGATGGGTCTGTCATCCCTGCTCTAGATCGTTTAGAACTCTGAAGAGAGAACATGAACATCTTATTCAGAATAAAGTACGAAAAGTAGAATTTTGTGATTACACATCAACAGTTCTTAGAATTGAATACCCAAATTTGACACAAGCTTATGCTATCATAGAATGTGGGTAAAATGTGTTCCAATGCACATTCATATTTGTGCATATGTATGTACATGGGCATAAATAAAAAAAAATCCCAAGTCTATCTGGTTCGGGGTGAAATTTTCTCACCAGATGAAAAGTAAACTGGTGAAAATAATTTTTCCGATTTGGAGTTACACTCGTTAATTTTTATCACTCACTACTTCTGCACAAATTTCATAGTTTTAGCATGCACACTATGTTCAATTTTATATAAACAAAAAATATAACCTTAATAGGTGAAATGCTTTTAAAATTTTCTTTCTCATCCACATCAAATATATTCGACCCAACCAAACTAGGCCTAATTCACCAAAATTCCTGTAACAGCATAGGGATTTCATCCTCTGTGGCTCATATTCGCTATAATTTTTCCTATTTGGAGTTATTTAAACATTTTATAAGAGTAGAAGATTCAGACAATCAATCATATTCGCTAATATTGATATCTTAATAGTTAGAAATTCTTTATACTCATTGGAAAAACTTTCATTACACAATGACTAAAACAGAAGACTATAAATCTGAACAAAGTCACTAACCTTTCCTCGGCCACACTCTTGTCATCGGTGGAAAATGTAGATTTCCATCCACGTCCGATTACCGAGGTAGGATCATCCTCTTCTCCCAATACTTTTGTATAGATCAATCCATGCTTTTCTAATTTTTCAACCAATTATGAGTGCTTCTGTTTCATCCTCTCATATACAATATGGCTTAGAACTATATAAGTTTCTCCCCCACTTCCCGGTTCTACTTCGCAGAAGAATAATAACTTGGATGGGTACTCAGGAAGCTATAACACACGCACAATTAAAAGATTATATGAACACAAAAATACATGAGGTATGTTTTTTTCCAACTCATTTCAATATTTATAAATATTGAAGTTGAACAGAGCTTTAGAAATTAGAGCGTTGTCATGCATGAAAATATGTGGAAGTAGAAAAAAAGTAGAGATAAAAGTTTTACATAATCCATCTCATGGTGAAAAGGGATATTATGATGAGGTGGTGGCTCATTATCTGTACAAACCTGATGAATAATTGTGTTCTTATAAGAGGCCAAGATGTGTGCCTATCCAAGATTAACAGGTTTTTCTATAATGCCTATTAAAGATGCGTGAAAACCCATGAACTTCAACACCCTTGCTCCTCAAACGTCAAACCCATCCGCAATAGCCCCACCAGAATCGGTATCGCCTAGAAGAGACTTAACTGCTAAAGCTTTAGGATGTTTCAAAAACTGATTACATCCCCTGTGCTAAAATTTTGCACTAATTCGATTCAGCTTAGTGAACTTAGTTCTTATAACAGCTCCCATCTGGACATCAGGAGTAGGAACACTAACCTCCTCCGTGACCTCGTTAACTCCTGCAACTTCGTTCTCAGTGTTTACCGGAATGTGAACCTCTTTAAAAAAGAGAAACATCTCGAACATGTACCATCTCACCTGCTGGTCGAGAAAGAAAACTTCTTGCCGTGGATCGACCAGATACCTTCTGAGCCTTACTCATACCTCTATACCCACCGATCAGGAGCACTAGTTAAAGTAAAATTCCCTTGTACAAAACTCTCACTCCAAAACTGCACAGCGAAAAGGCATCATTATCCATTATAAGTAAACATGCTATCGTGAAGAAGAAAAAATTGTAATAACAAGAGAAAATATGGTGACTAAGCAATTATGAGTAAGAAATTATGAACTCAACATGCTGTAATGCGTATTCTCAGTAATAAGAAATACAAAAATCAATAAAACCACTCAATGAGAGCGTAAAATAAAACCCACTTACTAGTCATTTGTAAACAAGATCTGCCTTCAATTGTCTAACATCATTCCCCAAGACCTCTGTGTCCGAGCCAACATGAATAATGAACTGATCTATAGCTTTCTTGTCAGTAAACCAATGTTATAGAGTTTCCTGTATGACATACAAAACAAAACCTTACATATAAAAGGGAGAGAGATCAGGATTTCTACCATTGTTGTTAATTAATCCTCTGCTCTAGGAAGATTATCCCATTTTATACATTGGTTCAACAAAGGAAATATAATAAATAGGGAATAAACTCAAATATTCGTGATTTTATATTTTTATTAATGCTGTAAAAAGAAACTCCATGCTGATCTAAGAAGCGTGGACTGTTCTCAATTATTTTCTCCATTTTGTTTACTGTAAGAAGGGAAATTATACTGTTCTCATTTTGTTTCTCTTTATTTTCAAAGATGTAAACTCAATACAATTGTCTGCTTTGAAATTCTACGAAAACAGATCCTTGAATACATATGGATGTTATGTTTTTGTTCCAGCACCTTTAAATGACCAAAAAAAAAAATAAACAGATCAATGACACCAATATTGTTAGATGACCAAACATTATGTTCGTCTCCAATCTTGTTTATTAGCTCTGAAAATTGAATGACCTTAAACTTCAGTTCATCATCCAAATAGACCTGTTCAAATCATGCTTCTCCATTGGTTAGTATAAAAGAAAAGCTGTAAAATGTTCCAAGACCTTTTAATTTCCAATCTTTCCCATAAAGACATTGAAGAGTTTATAAACAGGTCTTGGTGTGTAGAGGCTACTAGCACCTAATGAGAAGATTCTCCACAAAGATGCATAATTTGAAAATTAGGCTTAATAAATGAAATGAAATAACTTTTAAAGATGTGTTTCAAGTAGTGAATAATATATAATATGAGATAATTACTCTCGATATGAGTTTTGAGCAGCATAGTAATGAGTAAATTGATCCTTAATGAATAAGGCTAGAGCTAGACTTAATTTGGCTTAGGAAAATCGATCCTCAAAAAGTCATTGGGAGAACTGGGATCATGTCTATATAGCCCATATAACTCACGAAGACAACTGCTCAAAATAATACAACATATTTAGCAAGAGATGATCGATCAAAAAAATAGCAAAGGTACCATTTCCAGATACCAGCAGTTACCTACTATCCTAAATTAGGCCCTAAAAATGATATAATAAAATATCTTAGGAGAATTAGCCAGAGTATTAAGCAATCCTGCACCAGCATCATCTCGTACAAATGCTGTATCCTCTGGTTTTCTGCAATTAAAAGCAAAGATATAGAATAAGATACGAAACAAAGTGCCATCACATACTGCTGCAGTAATTACCTTTAGTCCAATTACTAGCCTCTCAAGCGACAGAAGTATTGGACTCTCAAGGTGTAGTTGGCCTTCGGCTTCTCTCAGGAGAGCTCTTCTTCTTTTAAATGCCTGTTGAGAAAGGAATCAGAAACTAAATCAAATATGTGCATAAGAAACCCATGATTTATAAAAGCTCATAAGATAAGACAATATTATGCCTTTGTAACCCAGACACGAGATAAAATAAGAGAGAAATGTCCAAGAGATTATCTCTTAGAAATGAGTAATGATAAGAGGCTCAAACTCATTTGACTGATGCTTGCTTTCAGATAAGAAATTGCATAGAGTATGAAAGATGGTGGTCAAGTTGAGAAACTATAATGAGTCAAAAGGTGTACACATCACCTGTTTTGAGCGTGCAAGGCTAGTACACAGTATATAACGCTATTGTAGCACAAGATGGATCATGAAAATTTGCAAAAGTCACCGATGCCATCTTAGCTGCTCCAAATTACAGTTCAAGGCGATACTCAATTACAATCAGATGGGGTTTCTATGACGAGAATATCATCATTGAAAAATAGAAGTCCAATATAATACTTGTCGGTGACGGAACAGATAAGACGATAATATCAGGGAACATGAGCCACAACAGCGATTTTCGAACCTATGATACAATAACAGTAGGTAAGTTTGCATTTTAAATATTCTTGAATTCCCACCTCACATAATGATAATACTAGTACACATGACAATATGATGTACATATAAAGATAAAAATAAGATAAATTATAGCTTGTCTATGATTACAGAACATATTGTGAAAATGTCTTAAGACAATTTCATACACACATATCTATCATGGTTTCAGCTTCATGTAGTGATAAATCAAGAAGCCAGTTTATTGAGAGTGATATAACTAATGTATACAACCCAAATTAGCTTAAAATTTCAAATGCACCATAAAGTTATAATTCTCATTTTTTTAGAAATTATCAAATGAAAATAGGACATGTTCTAAGCCCGTGGTGTGGCATAAGCTTGATGTCCTCACGTGTCTTAAGCACACAGTCCGCCTTCACTACGAGTTTGTCGGCATAGGTAGGAATGATTAATGAATAATTAGCAGGTTCACCCCTATAATGATAAAAGTGTATAAAAATAAAATTAAGATGTGGTTATCCGACGTCTTTACATGTATAATTTCGTATATAAAATCACAATGGCAAGATAAAAGATTTTGTTTCTTAAAAATATTATAAGATATCATTCTAAATTTGTTTACCACTTTAGAAGGAGCTGAACTAATTTCAACAATATGGTCTAAATAAGACTACCACCTCACCATACACATTTTATAGTATAAGATGTGTATAGATGTATTATATTTCCATTCTCGTTCCACAAACTGGAGCGATACACACTTTAGGTAACATTGACCACTATTATCAGACCACTATTACCACAAACTGCAGCGATACACACTCGTTATCCTGAATCCGTCCCTTCTACACCAATCGATAACTTTAAGATTAAGTTGTAGACAGAAGAATCGATAATTATTGCAACAACATGAAAATGAGCTTATAAATGCTGCAATTAATTTTGAGTTTCGAAAGATCAGACTACTTCTAGGCAGATTGTTAAGAAAAACCTAGTATGATATCAGGTTGTGGACTTGAGTGCATGAATAGGATAATAATCAGAATTCAGAATTTGTAATGGAATACAAGGGAAACAAAACAACTCATGTAATATGATCTTTACTCAAAACTAGTGTCAACATATGGTAGTACATTTGACCACAATGCGTTACACTCTAAAATTATTAACTTGATAGGGTGGTGATTTTACACTCTAAAATCACCAAAAAAGTGGAGAGAAAATCTAGACTTGACTAGTTTTCAACTTATAAAAGAACACAAACATTAAAGATTAACAAAGAAAACAAAACCGTTTATGATAAAGAATTTTTCAGGCCAGAACATGTTTGGGCCTTACATAGGGAGAGTCACCAGCGGGAACTTTATGAATGACATGGAAAAGATCAGCTTAGGGCCGAGGTGCAACCCGTTTATTCTCTCTTGTTCATTTTGAAAACACACAACATCGCGCTCAAATAAGCACTGCAATCACGCATTAAACAAGTTTATCAGGATGAGTTATTACTTCATATGCTCAAATCTTATATTACTTCATAAATTCATTAAATTTATATCAAATATACAAATTATAGGATCAAAATAGATTGCAAATATCAAAATCTGGATTTTTTGTTATGAAAATACGTGATTATAAGAGTGATTTGGCAACTAATTTATAAGATTAGAACTTTAAGACTACTTTACCCATAAGAACTTAATCACATGATTCAAACTTTAAGATAACGTTCCCCATAAGAACTTAATCACAAGAGTTTAATGGATTTTTCTATTACTTGAAACTGGATAGAGTTATAAACCCTTGGCAGAGCATCCATACCGAAGATTCCTCCATTATCACCCTGGAAGTACCATTCTTGAGGTTGCAGCTCAGTGCCCCAAAATAAATTCCCACTAAAAGCCTCAGAAATTTCGTCATAAAATTCTAAACTTTGAGCACCAAGAGGGCTTGAAAGTTTTTCCTAGCAGAATAAAAAAATTTATAAGTATATGGTGAACATGTATACTTTAAAAAATCTTCAGAATAGAGTTTATATGTCAAAACAAATCATCAATGTGCAACTGACATAACATGTTCAGAGGCAAAATGTCACTTATGCATTGGGGTCTTATTCAAATTCCGCCATGGCCTACTGTCTCGCGCTGATGACATTACACTAACGGTTGTTAATAAACATAAGCATTCCTCTACTTAGTATAGGAATTATTTTAAATTACCGTGTAGTTTTTCATTCTCTAGAAGATAGCACGACTAGTTAATACTGCACCAATATTCACACTCAAACTAGGTTCTATAAAAACACTATCAGAAGCGATACGAGCGACATTTGTTGAATCTATGACTGATATTCCTATGCCAGCTATCTTTAAGGCAGGTGCGTTATTTACACCACCACCCGTCATTCCACATATATACTTTCTTTCTTGGAGTCTATTTACGATCTCATATTTATGTTTTGCAGTGTGAAATAAAAATAAAAATTTAGCTTTTTTTTAATAATCCAATTGGGAAACAATTCCTAGCTATGCATCTATAATAAAGGAGGGCAGTCATATGTGGTAATAGGAATTTAGTTAGTTATTTATATGTACTATACCAAAATCCAACTCGTGTCAAAATAGTTATGACACCAAATGATATGTTTCCAATTATACCCCTGAATCTAGCTTATTTCTATATATAATTACTCAGATCTCTTTCCTACTTCCAAAATAACCATTCACGTCACCAATAAACTTAAAACATTTTAATATATCACAAGAAGATAATTTTCAATTTCCTTCTCTCCTTTATTACTTACAATATCACTAAAAAACTTAAATTTCATGTAATAAAAACTTTTGGACTACTTACACTTGTAGTTTCCATTGCCTCCTTTGCTTTATGAGTAGATAATGTTTCCAAGTTAGTTCATTACACTTGCAGTTTTCCATCGCATCCTCTACTTACACTTCAAGTTTATTGATGCATCATACCTTCGGAATAGACAAAAAATACACAGAAAATAGAGACGATTAATCGTAGAGCTAGATTTCACTTCAGATAGCAAAATTAAGAAAATTAGTTCAAAGTACTGATTGATTAACTCACGAGAAAAAACAAAATTGTAGCAGTCCTAATCACAATCCAAATATAGAGAGTTCAAGTCTAATAAATTAACTAGACCTTAGTCCGACATCTTAAACCATACTCTTCATCATCTATCAAAATCAAATTAAGCTAATAAATTCACTAGACCTTAATCCCATGTCTCAAAACATACTCTTCTTTAACTATAATATAGTTCAGGGCTTTTCTTGTGACTTTTGAGAGTATCAAATGAACAATGGCAAAGTTATCTAATAGTGGTAATGGCGAATATAAAGATCTATATAAATGATATAGCTAAATAATCGTATCTAACTTCTTACTGAACATTAATTTAACAAAAAATAAACCCCAAACATCAACTTAAAAATCACCAAAACAGCAACAAAGATGCTTTAATGTTAACAGATATTTGTATAACGTTTTAAACTTTTTTGGGAGTTTCCTCAAACACCAAGAACACGATTTATCCTGAGTTAGGACAAGCAATCATAATTTGATTGCAAGAAAAAGAAAACATAACTTTTAACATACCTGTAAAATATAATTACTAATGTTTGAACACAAATCTGAAACAATTCATGCCATTACTTAAATTTTCTAATAAAAATAACCTATATATTATTTCAAAAGTTACTTTCACCCAGAAAATTATGCACACTATATGTTAGCACATTACCGAATGAAATGGAAATTAATAGAAAAAGAATCAAACACATACAACAAAGCAGTAAATGTTCATAGAATATAAAACTCAACATAGTTCGCATCCAGATCCTAAAGCTGTACACAATCACGAAACAAATGAGTGCATACATATGAGTGAAGATTAATTAGAGTTGAAGGAAATATTACAAGCTTGGGATCTGGATCTAAATCGATCGCTATTTTGCCAAACGACCAAGCTCTAGGCCTTCCAAACTTCAATTCTTCCAAATGTCTCAACCCTAGGTACTTTCAAATCTCGATTCGGAAAAGAAGATGGGGTTTGGGCATGTCTATTTGGCGAAGAAGATGGGCTTTTGGCAGGTGGATTTGGAGAAGAAGTTAGAGGGGGATTCTCGTTTAGATTTGGAGAGTTTGTGGGTATAGGGTAGTCGGGGTCTTTTTTGGGTAGGGGCAAATTTACCCTCTTTTTTTTAATAAAATAATTACTTTAAAAATATTGAACTAATAGTACCAACACTTATCACAAATTACTAACGGTAATGTATTGTAAGGAATAGTAATGGTATAATAGTGTTAGTAATACTGAAAATAGTCTGTTACTAAATGAGCATTTTGGTGTAGTGAAGGGGATGATATCAAGTATCCAAGGATGTAAAATATTGTCTTTTATCTTATTACTTCAGCCAGATGTCCGAGGCCTTACTTATAATTACACACCATTGTGTTCATGATTGATTAACACCTATGAAAGATCCTCTATAAGCTTAGCTCTTTAGGGAGTCTTGCTAAGTGATTTGTGGAATTGGGAAAATTTGACACTGAGTACCAACCATGGAGTGTCATCAAAGGTGATACTTTAGCTAACTTCATTGTAGATTTAAATAACCTAGAAGAAGTAGAGGAAGAGCCTAAAGTCTCAGAAATAATAATGTCCAAAGAGACTATTCAACCATTATTTTAAAAGATAGACCCTAAGTTCCTAACATGGATCTTGCATGTGGATGGATCTTCTAATATCTCAGGTAGTGAGCATAGAATTCATCTTATGATCCCAGAAGGAGGTACAAACTCTCTTACTCTCCATTTTCAATTAAAATCCTCTAACAATAAGGCCGGGTATGAAGCCTTGATAACAGGTCTAGGCTTGGCCATTCATTTGAAATCAGAGGAGGTGGAGGCTATCAACGACTCTTAATTAATAGTAAATCAATTCACTGAGGTCTATGAGGCCAAAGGTGACAAAATGATAGGTTACCTGGCAAATGCAAAGCACCTTATCTAGATAATCCCCACGTCTAGCATTATAAGAGTTCCTTGAGTAAAAAACTCTGAGGTTGACCATCTTACGCTGGTAACTTCCTCAAACGAGGTAGATTTAAAAATTTTGGTTATCACCTTGGATCAGTCGAGTATCACGCAACTCCAAATCAATATTGTATAGGTTGGTCAAGACTCGGACTGGACCACGCCCATCAGGTCATAACTAAGAGATGGAGTCCTACCTAAGAACAAGCTCCAAGCCAGATGACTGAAGTCCTAAGCCTTCAGATATTATGGGTATTTCTCATCGGCTAAGTGATGCCTCGACCCATCAGAATCTAGTTACGTCCTTAAAGACCTTCATGAAGGTGTTTTTGATGCTCACACAAGCCCTAAGACCTCAGTCTATAAGGTATTAAGACAAGGATACTTCTAGCCTACCTCCGGGAAAGAATATAAAGACTTGGTTCAATATTGTGATAAGTGTTAGAGGTTCGCCTTCATTCTAAAGTAGCCAGCGGAGAGAATGTCCTTAATGCTAAGTCCATGGGCTTTTGTTTAATTAGGAGTGGATTTAATAGGGCCTTTGCCTCTCAGCAAAGTCCATAACAGATTTTTCATTGTGGCGATTGATTATTTTACGAAGTGGGGTGAAGTTGATCCCCTGCTCACTATCACAAAAAAAGACCACCAACTTTATCTGGAAAAAAATCATCTGTAGATTTGTCTTACCAATATTCATTGTCTCTAACAATGGGAAGTAATTTGAGAACCCAACTTTTAGAGAGTTTTTCTCAAACTATGTGATATGCAACCATTACTCATCTTCATTCCATCCTTAGGAAAATGTCTAGGTCTAAGTAAACCACATAACCATCTTCAATAACTTGAAGAAGAGGTTGAAGAAGGCTAAGGGTATGTGGGAAGATGAACTGTCGAGCATCTTATGGGCCTATAGAACCACAGTCAGACAGAGAATGGGAGAAAATCCATTATTTTTTACCTTCAGCACTGAGGTAATGGTCCTAATTGAGATCAAGACACCAATAGAGGGTGAGTCTGAACTAAGGGCTAATGATGAGGGGCATAAAAGGTTTCTAGATTAACTAGAAGAAGGATGAGAAGCTGCACTAGTCAGAATGATTGCTTATAAGAAAAAAATAATCTCCTACTTCAATAAAAAAGTATGCCACAGAGAATTGAAAGTTAGGGACTTGATTTTGAGAGAGGTCACACACTACACCATATTAGGCGGATGGTCACGACCAAAGTCCCTAACTAGGACAGTGGGTCACGACCAAAGGCTGTGACCATTTCGAGTGTGACCAATTTGGTGGGTTATATCCTAAATCCCTGACCAAACGAAGGGTCACAGACCTAAGGGGTCATAACAGATAGTCGGGAACTATAGTCGTGACCCATACACAGATTTGGTCACAGCCGAAGGACTTTGAATCTAATTTTAATATACGATTTTAGTCACGACCCTGGTCACGGCTCAAGTCCGTGACCCACCCTATGGCATATGAAAATGGTCACGGCCTTGGTCATGACCCAAGTCCGTGACCTATACTTCAGAATATGAAAATGGTCGCGGCTCTAGTCACGTCTCTAGTCTATGACCCAGACTTTGACATCATAAAAATAGTCACAGCCCTATGCCGTGACCCTTATTATGCATGAGAGAAAAAATAAAGATGGTCATGGACTTTGGCCGTGACCATTTTTAACTATAATAAATGAAAATTGGGCAAAATTTCCTCTGTTTTCCGGACATTCTTAAACCCGAGCCATCATCAGATCCCGTACGCTTTGGGGGTGTTTTGGGGTTTCGCTCTCCAATGTCATATTTTTAAGCCTAAGTGAAGATATTATTAAATCATCATCGTGCTCTCAAACTGTGGGTCCCCTAATCACGCGGTCAGTTCCTATGAGTTATATTGGTCCCATGCGAGGTATTGGCGTCGCTCACGGGGCTGTTTCGAGATTTCATCCTCCAACGCCATGTTTTTAAGCCTAAGTGTAGATATTCTCAAATTATCACCGTGCTCGGAAATCGGGGGTCCTGTGACCACGCAATAAGTTCCTACGAGTTACATTGGTCCCGTACGAGGTGTTGGCGCCGCTCACGGGGCCATTTGGGGTGGTGTTTCGGGGTTTCGCCCTCCAACGTCATGTTTTCAAGCCTAAGTGCAGATATTCTCAAATTATCCTTGTGCTCTCAAACCGTGGGTTTGATGATCACGTAGTCAGTTCCTACGAGTTACATTGTCCCGTGCGAGGTGTTAGCACTGCTCACGAGGCTATTTGGGGTGTGTTTTGGGTTTTCTCCCTCCAACGCCATATTTTCAAGCCTAAGTGCAAATATTCTCAAATTATTGCCATGCTAGCAAATCGGGAGTCCCGTGACCACGCGGTCAGTTCCTAAGAGTTACATTGGTCCCGTGCGAGGTGTTAGCATCGCTCACAGGGACGTTTTAGGGGTGTTTCGGGGTTTCACCCTCCAACGCCATATTTTCAAGCGTAAGTGCATATATTCTTAAATTATAGCCTTGCTCTCAAATCATGGGTCGCATGATCACGTGGTCAGTTCCTACAAGTTACATTGGTCCCATTCGAGGTGTTGGCATCTCTTACGGGGATGTTTGAAGGGTGTTTTGGGGTTTCGCCCTCCAACGCCATATTTTTAAGCCTAAGTGCAGATATCCACAAATTTTCGTCGTGCTCTCAAACCGGGAATCCTGTGACCATGCGGTCAGTTCCTACGAGTTACATTGGTCCCATACGAGGCGTTTGTGCCACTCACGGGGCCATTTGGGGGGTGTTTCATGGGTTTTCCCTCCAATGCCATATTTTCAAGCCTAAGTGCAGATATTCTCAAATTATCACCGTGCTCTCAAACCGGGGGTCCTGTGACCACGTGATCTGTTTCTATGAGTTACTATGTTTTCAAGTCTAAGTGAATATATTCTCAAATTATCGTTATGAACTCAAACTGGGGGTCCCGTGACCACGCGGTCAGTTCTTACGAGTTACATTGGTCTCGTGCGAGGTGTTGGCACCGATCACGGGACTGTTTGGGGGGTGTTTCAGTGTTTCTTAGGTACCAGATAGGATTCCCAATTTATCCCGCTATCTTTCTTCAGTTAATGCCCTGTTCGCAATACTCTTGAGCTATAAAAAGTTACTAAAGTCTTGAGCTTTAAAAAGTTGAGCACGAGGTGTTTGTGCCACTCGTAGTGCCATTTGGGTTCTACTAGGGGTTCCCACCCTTCGTAGCACATTTTTAAGACTAAGTGTGCCCGTTTTCGAATTTTATTGTATTTCATACACACACCATGCTACTCTAGACAAACACTACACTAGATTTTACACTTTCCCAAGTTTCCAACGTCATACCTAAAATGGAGAATCCTGAATATGAGGTGGAGTAAAAATTCACCGCCTACGACGCCTGGTATACCTCTTGACTAATTATCCATGATCAATATCTTACCGTGAAGCCCTTTAACTTCCATGACTCTTGCCACGAGAAATTCAGTGTCCACTATTTCAAAACCTCACAAGTCGTGGACTACTTTTATCAAAGCTTCAGGCTTGTATCTGGATAAGTACAAGACAACCACTGATCCAAAATAATCAAAGGCATCACCAATAGGAGACAGTTCGTCCATATGAGTATCGATGTATGTTGGATTTTTTTACTGATACTCGTATGGACTTATGGACGAATTATCTCCATATAGTGCTCACCATGTCTCTGTAGGAAATAATTCATCCATATAATGCCCACCATGTCTGTCTAGGAAATAATTTGTCCATACTGTGCCCACCATCCCTTATAGGAAATAATTCTTCCATACGTCCATATGAGTATCAGTAAAAAAATTCCAACATCGATACTCGTATGGATGAACTGTTTCCTATCGGTGATGCCTTTGATTATTTTGGAGCAGTAGTTGTCCTGTACTTATCCGAATACATGCCTGAACCTTTGATAAAAGTCGTCCACAACTTGCGAGGTTTTGAAATGGTAGGCACTGAATTTCTCGTCACAAGATTCGGGGAAGTTTAAGAGCTTCACAATCAAATATTGATCATGGACAATCAGTCGAGAGGTGTACCAAGCATCATTAGCAGTGGATTTATACTCCACCTCATATTTGGGATTCACCATCATAAGTATAGCATTAGAAATTGGGTAAGGTGCCAAATATAGTGTAGTGTTTGTCTAGAGTAGAGTAATGTGTGTGTGAAATACAACAAAATTTAAAATCAGTAACATTTAGGAGGGCACCCCCAATGGCACTGCAAGTGCCACGAATGCCTCGTGTGCAACTTTTTAGAGTTCAAGAGTTTTGTAACTTTTTAGAGCTCAAGAGTTTTGTGAACATGACATTAATTGGAGAGTGATGGATGGAGAATTTGGGAATCCTACATGCTACGACAACCAATAACAATCCAACCTATTATCCAATTATCGTACATTGGTCCGTGCAAGGTGTTCGTGCCTCTCACGGGGTCGTTTCGGGGGTGCTTTAGGTTTTTGCCCTCTAACGGCATGTTTTTAAGCTTAATTTTAGATATTTTCAAATTATTGTCATATTCTCAAACCGGGGGTTCCGTGACCATGAGGTTCATTCCTGCGAACTACATTGGTCCCGTGCGAGGTGATCGCACCTCTCATGGGGTTCTTTGGGTTTTCACCCTCTAAAGGCATGTTTTTAAGCCTAAGTCTAGATATTTTCAAATTATCATCGTATTCTCAAATCGGGGGTCCCATGATCATGTAGTGAGCTCCTGCGAGTTAGATTTGTCCCGTGTGAGGTGTAGGTGCTTCTCATGGGGCCATTTGGGTGGTGTTTCGGGGTTTCGCCTTGTAATGCCATGTTTTCAAGCCTAAGTGTATATATTCTCAAATTATCATCGTGCTCTCAAATCGGGGGTCCCGTGACCACAAGGTCAGTTCCTATGAGTTACATTGGTCCCGTGCGAGGTTTCGGTGCCTCTCACGGGGCCATTTGGAGGGGTGGCCTTCATCAAGAACCACCAATCCAGGATAATCCAGTAGTATTTTCCCCCATTCTTTATGTTTCTCATTTACAACAATCCTTCTCCCTTTCTTTGAGTTCCTTCGTCGTGATTTTCTCTCTGGTAAACTTCTCGTATAAATTATAGCTTACTCCCAGGATGCTTTGTTTTTTCTTCCATGAATACACCTTTGGCACCCATAAAGCTTCTTTACTCTCACACCTTTTCTCTTGGAGAAGCTTAATATTTATATTTTCCTTTCTAGATTTCTCAGGATTATTGAGGTTATGAATCAGGTATTTACAGATTTCTATTTTTTGACAATAAATGGAAAGTTAAATTCCCATTCCATAACCTCAACAATCCTGAAAAATCCGGAAATGAAAATATAGATCTTAAGCGTATCCAAGAGAATAGGTGTGTGAGTAAAGAAGTTATACGCATGACGAAAGTGCATTCGTGGTAGAAAGACCAAAGCATCCTGGGAGTAAACCATAATTTGTATGAGAAGTTTGTTGGAGAGAAAATCACGGTGAAGGAACACTCAAAGAAAGGGAAAAGTAGTGTTGTAAATGAGAAACATCAAGAATGGGGGAAAAATACTATTGGAGTGTTCTGGATTGGTGGTTCTTGATGAAGGCCACACTCCCCGTAATGAGAGGAGTCGTATTTGGAATACTCTATCAAACTCCAAACTCCAAACGCATCGTATTAAGCGTAAGTCTAGGTTTTTTGAAATTAATGTCGTGTTCTCAAACCAGGGGTCCCCTGATTATCCAACAGCCAAAAATCAACAATAAGCCAACAACCAATAATTATCCCGTACTCCTTTTAACATACTATCCAACAACAAGCCAATAATCAATAATTATCCAACTGTCCAATTATCCAACTCCTTCTATAATCTAAAAGATAATTCATATTTATTAATTATATAACTACTTAGTTGAGTACCTGATCCTACGATCCAAGAAGGCCATTACAGAGTCTTCTGAATGTGTGATTAGACCAAAAAGGTCCTGGAGCCCCCAACGTATTCTTTTACAACTTATATTCATAAAATGAAGCAAATTTAACTTTATTTTATGAAGACTTCATGATCGAGGCAAAAATCGAGCGTCTGTTTAATACGCTAATCGTTTTTGTCGGCTCCCGACTGCAATACAAAAAAAAAACAAAACTTTAACTACATTCTTATGGAGTGTAGTGGCTAGTCTGGGTATCGAATCCACAGGGAAGGTTTGATAGTTTTTAATTGATTTATTATTTCTAAAATAAAAGTGATAAAAGATGATGATGGGGTGAGAAAGGAAAAGGGAAAAGTTAAAGAAGTTGACTACACTAATTAGAACTAAACAAATAATAAGAAAACGGGATTAGGATCACATCCCTGCACCGTCGGTAAATTTGTTGGACTATGAAAGGTTCAAAAATTATATTAATAATTCGAAGAAAATATTAAATCTTCAATGTACTAAACATATGAGAATTTTACACCGCACAATATCTAATCAATAAATAATTTAACGTGAATGACAAGATTGTCGACACGCGAATCATACCCTCAAACACTCCAGTTACTTAGGGCAAACGAAGTTAAGAGACATATAATACTCGTCTCGACAAAATATCAAAACTACGAATTATCTCTACAATTTCATCCCATTTTATATCCAACTCATTAACCTAGGTTGGGTTCATGTATCCCAACCCTCTAACTATCGAGCCGATCATGATATTATAAGTCTCTATGTAAGAATAAAATAATATGCATAAAAAACATAATGAAATAATAATTAAAGTGATGGAATTTAATGTTACCAAGATAAAAGAACATAAGCATGCAAGAAAAAAAATCAAAGAATGAAGAAGAATCGAAAAAGCTTTTGATTTGAAGGTTCAAAACGTGTAAATTATTCTCTTAGATGTTCCTCCTTGAATAGGAGATTTTACAGGAATGAAATATGAATTAAAATAACCCTAATGGCTAAATATATACACTACAAGAAAACTAATTTGTTTCGACACTTTTTTCTCAGTATTATTTAAAAATGCTGAGAATTTTTTTTACCAGCATTTATTTATAAGTATTCAAAATTCACAACACTTATATTGATGTGCCGTATAAATAAAGATTTTTGTAATTAATGATAAAATAAATGTGGTATTTTTTAGACATTTGATAGCTAATGCCACTAATATTGAGAAAAAACAGCCTCCCTTACTATTTGGCGGGTGTTTGTTTTTTCTTAAAAAAAAATACCCACGTTTCCTCTTCTAAGCTACCACGTCAATGCTCTCTCCCATCACGCCTCATCTCTCCCAAACCTCTCTCCCCTCAATTGATTTGACCTAATAATCCTCAATCCTCTCTACCAGTGTGTCACTTTCTTGGTTGGGAACATTGCTCTTGCATTGTCCTTTGAAGACTTTTTTGGACATGTTCTTCTCGGGTAAGTTGCGTTTTATTTTGTTTTTTTTTAAATTTTTATTGGAGCTATTCATCTTTATTTTATTAGACATGTTCATTTGCGTTTTTTTTTCTTGGACCTGTATGACTTTCTTGGACCTGCGTCACTTTCTTGGGATCATTACTGTTTTTTTTCTTTATTTCAATATATATATTGGACATGTTCTTGGATATATATTGACATCTTTTTTCTTCTATTATTGTTTATTATTTAAAAATTAACTATGTTGATGCCACATATATATATTATGAATCAAAAACACAAATTAAAGCGTGAAAAAATTAAACTATGTTGATGCCCAATATAAAAATTAAACCGCTTCTCACTCTCTCTTTATATATATCATGGAAATTGAATACTCAAATGTGTTGATGCCAGATCGGATATCAACTGCGTGTTTGTCTAATTTTGATTGATATGTACTCGGAATTTTATTATACACGTCTCTTTTAATTGATTGTTGTCCCCGGTTCACATACTCGAAACCTTGAGAATATGGGTATTCGAAAAGCATTGTACCCTAAGAGCTTGCCAAATAACAAAGTATATTTTTCCACCAGCATGCTTCATAATGAGTAAAAGTGATAAAGACACATTTTGTAAGGTTCTAAAGAATATCAACGTCCCAGATGCGGTGTGTAAACAATAGAGAGCGAAATATTTCTGGACTTAAGATCCACAATAATCGTATCATAATGCAAGAAATACTCCCGCTAGCAATACAAAAATCATTGTCGTTGTTATTTTACCACATTGGCTATTACCGCACTTCTGAAAATGCCGCCAAAAGTGCCGCAAAAAGTGTTACCGACATTTTTAGTGCTTTTCTCGGTATTTAATTTATGCCGAGAAAATTCAATATTCCTGTAGTGATAGGTTAGAAGTCGTTTAGAGGAGTCCACAAAACATAAAACTCTTTTGGCTAAAAGATAAGGATAAAATAAAAATCCCGCTTCTGGAAATTTGTAATGGTGAATAATCTTTGTCATGATTCTGGAGCATGACTAAAGGCGAACCGATTTGCCTAGGACCCGAACCGGTTCAATTTTCCAGCGTTTCCTTGGCTTGATTATTCTCTTTTCTTTGAATTTATTTCTCAACTTCAAACGACCATAACTTCCTCTCCGTAGCTCGGAATAAGGTGCCATTTTTTCCAGTATTCTTTTGATTCAAGCTCTTCAACTTTATAGTTGGCCTCACTCCCATAATAAGGCTGCAAAATTATAAAAATTTCCTTCAACTACCTTTTTTTTGGTTTCTTTCACTGTTTCGAGTTCTCTCTCGCACAAACTTGCAGGAAATACATGTAAAATGTAACACCCCGCGCGCTCGGAGAGACATGCGGCGTGCTATTATTGATAAAACTATACAATTCAACAAGTAATAAGGTATAGAGGATCTAAAAACCCACAATAAACAAAACGAGAAACCACTAATCTCAATCTTCAAATTAATACAACAAATCTCTCGAATTAAATACAACATCTAACTCGATATAAAATAAATCCCAATGCTCTATACTTCAAAAAAATAAATACAATCTTCCAACTTGTATGAAAAATTATTCTCAAATAATCCACGCAAAAATCATCCCAATTGGTCCATAGCGCTCAAATCCACGCTAACCTGCCAACTAAAAGAACATATGGGGAAGTACACAATATGACAGGAAAGATGCTCAACAAATATAGGTTAGCAATGAATAAAGCGTAACAACACGAGTACGAATATTCAAATCAAATGCAAATCTCAATAGCATTTTATCAATAAATTTCTGAACAGCACATTAATGGGTCATCAGGTCTCACCCCATCCGCATATGCTTTATCAAGACATAGCCCCGGGAAGCAGGAATTTTGGCGGGTGCCCAACATCCGTGCCATATTAAAATCTCATGGCAACATTCTCAACAACAATATAATGATGCCACATGAATCAAAATAATTCCAACAATTATTTTTCCAGATTTTCAAGAATTTATCAATTCAAATATGAGGTTAATTAATATGAAATCAACAGAATAAACTCTCAAGAGATTTAAAGGAGCATATTGTGTAAAACCCCATACCTTAAAATCATTTCATGAATCATCACATAAAAATTAGCCTCAAAATCTGATCTCACCATCACGTTCCTCGCGCAAAAATAAACAAATCATATTCTATCCCCAACACAAGATAACCCCAAATAGTCCTATTTTAAAAACCTAGAAAAATCAGATCCAAAAATTATTCGAATTGCCAATCCGACTTTAGATTTAGATTCAATACGAAAAATTGAGTCACGTATGTGTTTTGAGTTTTTCTCAAATCTCATCCGAATGAACTCAAAAAGAAGATCTAAACATTCCAAATTGACTCTTCTCATTCCACTCATTTTTTGCCTCTTTTAATTTCGTTTTGACCTTTATTTTTCATCTATCTTTCCTTATAATCACCCATAATATTCCTTATATAATCTCTCTCCCAAACCCTAGCTTAGAGCCTAAGCTAACCTATATTACTATATTTCCCTTTAATACAAAATTATCAACTTTATATATTTAAACCATTACGAAATCTCCAAAAGTAAATTAAATTTAAATTTTTGATTCGATTTCAAACCAAAAAAAATTATATTATCCCCCATTAATAAAATAATAATATTAGTGAAATTTTGTATAATATTCATTCTCTAAATAATGGGGTATTACATAAAACACCGTAGAAATACCCAAAATAACAAATACTCGCCAAAAAGGGTTAGTAGCATGAATATGAGATAAATCAAGTGAATTTACACGACACAAAATCATAAAAAGACCGAAATTAAGGGGATAAATGTGAAGAATTTATGCCTAATCAAATCCCCCTAACTTAGAATGTTGCGCATCCCGAGCAATGTAAAAGCATAAGAGTATTAGTTAAAGACCCTTCAAAAACTTTATTAGGATAGAATAACTTTTTCACAGGCAAGCGATTGTATTTAGCGTATGCAATAAGCCGTTCAACCCCTCGGCTACCCTAGTAGGACGAGTGGTGTCTCGTGAGGGTTTGCAGTGAATATACCCGCAAATTTCATTTTTCAACTCAAAGAAAAAATAAAACACTTAAAAACTATACAATTTAAACTTCCTAAAATAGTCACCGTAAATTTAAATTCAAGTGTCTCAATTTTCCACTGTGTGTGTGAAGTCGAAAATTAAACCGCTAACTTCTACAGATTGATCATTACATTACTTTTCGAAAGATGGCTTTGATTCAATTCTCACGGGATGCTCTCACAAACGAATCACTCGGAATGTGGCTAGTTCTCTCAATGCGTAATATAAAGAGTAAATGTAATGGAAGATAAATTCATGCACACAATTAGAAAGATAAAATTTTTATGGTGAAAAGATCTCATCATCGAATTACCGTCATTGAAAAACGAGAAACATCTCCTCTTATTCACACCAACTGATCTATCTTATTATCTTTTCGTATTTTAGGATCTCCACGTTGTAATCAATTTAGCAATTTGGACTCGATTAGGACTTTTTAGAGTTTGAAGGTGTATCAGGTAATATGGGAACAGTTTGAAAATTAAAAATTAGAAAATGTTCTTATGATGTCCTTTGGCACTTTTTCGGGCTTTTGCTCTTTTTCTATTTTTTTCTTGTATTTTTCTCATTTTTTATTGCTATTTTTGTTGAGCATTATTCTATTTTTCTTGCACCATTTGGACTTGCTTGATGAATTTGTATTTTCACAACTCCGGATTAATTGGGTTTCCAGGTTACAAACGAAAAGGGAAATTTTTATTAGGTTCAAATTGGGTTGCAAAGGGATAATTTTTTACAACTTTTTATTGCTGATATTTTTGGGTAAACAAATGATGGCCTAACTTTATATGTCTGAATTACTCATTATTTTACCATACGCGCCTCGAGAACAATTTAGTTTAGAGATATTTTTAGCGCGTTTTCAAGACAACATCTCACACGTTTCTTGTAACCGATCAAAATAAAGCAATAGAGATCTTCAAGGACTTATTTAAATGCTGAATTGAATGTTGAGTTAATTATAATTGGGATTGTTTAAACAACTCTCAAAAAGCGATAGGCTCAAAATCTCACCGGGTTGATTAATCTCCACACTTATTCATAAAGTCGTCAATTTTCTTTCATTTTCTATCTTTGGTCAATTTCGGCTTTGTGCATTTTAATTTTTATAATTTGAGACTTCAAACAAAATTTTAGTGATATTTTTGAAAAATTTACATTCCAATTATAATTTATTTTGAAGAAAAATATTTTTGGCTTTTCCGAATTTTTCCATTTTTTTAAATTTTTCTAAGAAAACATACTAGGATCGAACATGTGATCAAGTCAATGAAACTAAACAATAAATGGGAAGAATATCCCCACACCCCCTAACTTAAATTTTCCATTGTCCTCAATGCAAATCAAGAACACAACATAAAGAGAGGAAAAGAAAGATATTACCCAAATGGAGTGATCCTTGATAAGTACGAGTCCATTGAATCTAAAAAACATGTTAGAATCATGCATAACAAAAAGAATAATAAAAACTTTAACTAATTAATCTAAATTATAATTAAAAAAAATAAAAGGAAAGAAAGAAAGAAGCTAACTGTGTACAACCTACGATTTTAAACTTCTAATAAGTTAAACATTAGAAGTAAAAAATTTTGAGGGTTCGCCCAAATTACGATATGACTTTGAGGGATAATTGGTGCACCCTCTATTTTTATATATGCCTCCTGGAAAATAATAATTCCATTTGGAAAAACAGAAGGCATGGAAAAAATGAACCATCACCAATTAAATTTTTTAAAGTGACGATGGGGGATTTGGATGCTAGGGGAGACAAGTACAATTGGGATCCAAGAAAAATAGAATTACCTCCCAAAGATTTTTCCAGTAGTATGGGAGGCGGGGCACACAAAAAGGAAGAATTCATATCGAAAAACAATTCAAGCAAAGAGTCTTCATCGGTCAAAGGTTTAAATGTGTCAAAAGTTTTAACCGACTCATAGAAATCTAGCGGTACTTGTAATGGTTCAATAACGGAGAATGAAAATAGTGATGAAATAAATTCAATCTCAAGTGATTCGTTATCACTTAGAGATTGAATTTTAAGGGAGCAATACTCACTTTCAATAAGACCTTCTTAAAAAATTTGAGGTGAAACACAAGTCTCAACCTCCTCTTTATTTTTCAAATAAGAACTAAGCTCTTTGAGAGTTGCTTCAAGTTCCGACCTCACATGATGAAGGTTAGACGTGCCTTGGGTGAAAAGAAGGAAGGATTCTTCCAAAGTAAGCTTCCTTGGTTCTAGAACCTCAGAATCTTCATTTAGTTGAAAACATTCTTCATCTTAAAAAATATCGAAAGAAAAATCGTCATTGGATTCGAATAATTCATCCAGCTCTTGCTCCCCCAAACGATTTTCTTAATGATATTTTTTTTCAAGCTTTTCATTCTCAAGAATTCAAATGGCCTCACCAATGGTATTAGGTCGATGCGCGGATTCTTGAGGATAAAAATTTTGAAAATGATTTTCTTCCCAATATTTCTTTTCAAGCTTTTCATTTCAAGAATTTGAATGGCCTCACCAATGGTAATAGGTCGTGGTGCAGATTGTTGAAAATAAAATGTTTGAGAACTATTACCATATGAACCATTATAATTACCGAATCTACCATGAAAAGACATGATTACCGAATAGTTTGTAGATGGACAATTCATGTAAAGAGGTATGTGGCCGAAGATTCAACGTTTCTGGGAGCTCAATTGTACAAGCCTGCAAAAAAGGTTAAAAAAAAAAGAAAGATAACTTACGAAATAGTAAATCAATTATAATCTATAACAAAACACTCCCCGACAACGGCGCCATTTTGTTCGAGGCGAAAACCGAGCGTATGTGTAATACGCTAATCGTTGTTATCGGATCCCAACCACAATACAAAATAACTCTAAACTTTAACTACTCTCTTATGGAGTATGGTGGCTAGTCTAGGTATCCAATCGACAGGGAATGTTTGATAGATTTTAATTGATTTATTATTTCTAAAATCAAAGTGAAAAAAGATGATGATGGGGTGAGAAATAAAAGATGTTGACTACACTAATGAGAACTAAACAAAAAATAAGAAAATGGGATTAGGATCACATCCCCGCACCGTCGGTAAAGTCGTTAGACTATAAAAGGTTCAAAAATTATATTAATAATTCGAAGAAAACATTAAATCTTTGAAGTACTAAACATATGAGAATTTTACTCCGCATAATATTTAGTTAATAAATAATTTAATGTGAATGACAAGATTTTCGACATGCAAATTATACCCTCAAACACTCCTGTTACCTAGGGCAACGAAGTTAAGAGACCTATGATACTCGTCTCCACAAAATATCAAGCCTACGAATTATCTTTACAATTTTATCCAATTTTATATCCAACTCATTAACCTAGGCTAGGTTCATGTATCCTAACCCTCTAACTATCTAGCTGGTTATGATATTATAAGTCTTTAGGTAAGAATCCATTAATATGCATGAAAACATAATGAAATAATAATAAAAGTTCTGGAATTTAATGTTACCAAGATAGAAGAACATCAGCATGCAAGAAAAGAAATCAAAGATTGAAGAAAAACTGAAAATGCTTTTGAATTGAAGGTGCAAAACTTGTAAATTATTCTCCTAGATGTTTGTAAGGACATAAATTTCCAATTGAGTCCCTGTATTGTTTTGACTTAATTCCGCGAACAAAACTGTGTTTGTAATATTCCATAGGGAGATTTTTATTTTGTCACGATCCCACTTGGTCTATGACGTATTGAAGAAAATTGAAGAGGTTGCAGCAAAGCTTCAAAGAATTTATCATGCCTAAGTTTAATTGGTGTAAGTTTAATCGTCTTCAAAGGTAATTGTGTTTCGAGATCACACGGGTATGAATGCGTATAATTAATGGTACTCAGAATTATTTTTATAAAAGATAAGGATGTTTTTTATAAAGAAAAATAATTTTAAATTGTTTTTAAAAGTGTTTCAAAGGTTTACACTACGTTTTATTCTGATATACTCAAAATAGAGTTTGACTAATTTGGAACTCTTTTGCAATAGACGTTTTGGACTAAAAGTCAAAAAGTCAAACTTCACTAGCTCGTTCAAACGACAGAAGTATCCCGTTCGAACGAGATGCCTATGTCGCACCAACGATGTGGCATTGTTGTTTGAAAGACATGTTTTTCGAGGCGGCATTTTATTCTTATTTAAAGCATGTTTCTATCAGAGTTTCGTAAGTGTGCATTTGGAAAAAAGCAATATATCATCCAGCACGTGTTTGCACATGTTTTCTAAGGTTTACAAAGCATAAACACATACTTAGAGTTTGCAAAGATCCGAGATATAATTTTTTAAGAACCTTATACTCTTGACTCACTTGAGTCTACATTGTATAAGTGCTCATCTAGTTTGAAACTAGTGACAAAATTGAATCCCTCCCCTAGATACCAAAGAGCCTCAGACACTTCTCTACAATTCATTCCTCTTGTTTGATTGATCAAAGGTATATTCACAAACACTCACACACATTAGGATTGCATACATATCATATATATTGCATAAATTGATTGTATGTGTTTTGTGTCTGTTAATTTCCCTTAAAACATTTTTTAATAATTTATTAGGAATTTTTAATGATTTTTAACACAATTTTTTTCATAATTAAAATTGGAATTAAACGTTTTTGAGGTTAATCTGTAAATTCTGATTGTTGGTTTTATTCTTATAAGTTCACTTGGGTAGGATCCGAAAGCACTAAAGACTTTAGGGTGTATTTGTAATTTCTTTGACATGCGTGTGTAAAAGCCCATCTGTGACCTACAATAGTCAACCCGATATCGGTTCGATTTGTGTTTGTTGTTACACTCAGTTGCTTCAATAAATCTCAGTCCTTGGATTGATTTTATTAACGCTCTGCATGCGTCCCATCCCAATCCCTGTGAATCTCTCTAAGCCAATCAGAAAGCATTTAACTCACCGCTTCTCTTAAACCGTTGGATGGAAGTCAAAAGGCCAAGACTAAATCTCAGCCTTTAGATTCATCTTAACCTTCTCGATCCTTCTCAACCCACTATATAAGGAGGATAACCCTCAGCCTTTGAGAGACTTTTACCACTTAGTTTAATTCGAGTGAGAAGAGAGAAGAGAGAGAAGAAACGAGAGAGAGAATAGAAACCCTAATTCGTCCAGACAGTTTCAAACCCAAATTCATTTTCCTTAAACCAGTTTACACTAAACCCCAACCCTGAGTGTTTGAGAGTTTTTGTGTGTTGGTTTGAAAGCTGTTCAATGGTTTTAAGCTCTTTGTTTTAATATCTTGTGTCCAATTTAAACAATAGGTTAGATCTGTATTTCTGTTTCATAGAAATCATAGATCTGGTCATTTTATGTTATATTACACTTAGATCTACATTCTTAGTTTCTCGTCTTGAGAAATATTTTGTTGATTATTTTCTGTAAATGTTTTCATCTTCAAAATCAACAAAATCATTTTCTGTTTCTAGTTTTTTTGAAACAAGACCTTTGACTTAGTTGGAATCGCACTTGGTGGTTTTCAATTTCAAAACCCTGAAATTGATTAAGATCTTGAACCGTTTTCCGAGAAAGATAGCCGTGGATTCTTAGATCATTTTAAAGGTCAAATAAGGTTTTTGTTTTCTAAGAAGAGAGAAATTGAAAACCACAGCATATAGATCTGATTTGTAATTTGATAGGACTGTTTGTATAAATAAGCATGAGTATGTGCATGCATGTGTTAGTGCACCATCACAAACACTTACACACTACAACACTGAAAGTGTTGGTAATAAGATCTTGAAATAAGAGTCGACGTAAAGACTGGAACAAAGTGGTAGTTAGAAAACTGGGAGAACAACATCAACATCAGAATTGCAGAAAAATTAAAAGGAAACCAGTGGGTATATTCCTAAACTTGTATTGGACTGATTTGTGTGCATGTGTGTTATATAGTTTGTAACTAATATATTTTATTTTAGTGGATTTTTTTTACTCCGTAAAGGGAGTCGTGGATGTTTCTTCAGTTGGGTGAGGTTTTATCACGTTAAAAATCTCTTGTCATTAATCTTTCTGCATCTCCTCATCTCATTCTAGCTGGTGTGCTGATTTAAACTGTTTCAGTTTTGTTTTTCAAAACTTGTTAACAAATCTTGAACTAATCTCGTGCATGTTTTATTAAACACATCTTGTGATTAACTTGATTTGATTTTATAGAAAATAGTTTCTTCAAAAAATAGTTCGGAGTTACTTACATAGTTTAATCTTGTATTAAACGACTTTAGTAACAGTTTTTTAATTGGTATCAGTGCTTTGGAAATCTTTTTAAAAGATCTTGTGTTTTTTAATTTTTTTTTCTTAAAATAAAAAAATGGACGAGAAAAATGAAAGATTTGGCAACTTGATCAAACCCCCTCTCTTTGATGGAAACAACTTTGCTTACTGGAAAGTAAGGATGGTTGCTTTTATACAAGGAACCTTGGGAGATGATGTTTGGGATATTGTTGAAAATGGATATACTTATCCTACTAAACCAGCCACTGAAGGAAGTAATGAGAGGATTAAGAAAGCATTAAGTGAATTCACGCAAGAAGAGAAGCAAGTTTCTGGGAAAAAAAACAAAGGCAAGAATGCCATATTTATGTCTATAAATGAACATGAGTTCAAAAGGATCTCATCTTGTGCCACTTCTAAGGAAGCTTGGGATAAACTGATTACTGCACATGAAGGTGACACTAGAGTTAAGGCTGCTAAAACACAAATGCTTGTCCAGCAGTATAATTCCCTACTTATGTCAGACTCTGAATCCTTTGATGATTTACACATGAAATTGGCTGACATTGTGACCAAATTGCATGCTAATGGGATAACATATGATTGACATGAAATTGTATCTAAAATTCTAAGATCATTACCACAAAAATTTGACAACAAAAGATATTCTATTGAGGAAATGTGTGACCAAAATCTCACCTCTGAATTACTCAGTAGTAAACTTAGAACTGTGGAAATGGAATTAGAATTTAAGAAACAAATGACCCAGTACCATAGGAAACGAACTAGTTCCAACTTGAGTTTTACTTCTAAACTGATGAAACTTGAGATTACTATTCCCAATGATGACTCTGATGAGGAATGTGATATAGAAAGTTTGGATAATCAAATTTCCTTTATGTCAAAGTAGTTTAAGAAAATTGCCAAATTTAGAAATAAATTGGCAAATAGACAAGGCAAGCCAAATTATCCAACTCAGTCTAACTACAAACCTCATGAGAAAGGTCAAGACAAACATCACAAGGACATGAGACCTAATAAAAACTTCAAGAATATTGAATGTTTTAGATGTGGAAAATTGAGACATATAGCACAAGACTGTAAAGTTAAACTGAAAACTACCAATAAACATACTAGGGCGAACATTTGCAAAACATGGGATGATTCAAGTGATTCTAAAAATGAGGAACCTGAATCATATGATGTTTTTGATCCTTGCATATCTTTCTTTGCCAAGATAATCTATAATGATGATATGACTGTGCCTGTGTATGAGAATTATGTTAGTAACTCTACTTCTGTTGTTATGAATGATACTGCTATTGGTTTAGATGCTTTAATTTATGAGAATATTGCTAGTTCTACCACGGGGGGTGTAAGTCAAAGGGAAAGTGATAATAACGATGTCAATGGGTGCGTGAGTTCAAGAATTGAATCCTTAGGGGTCACTTCACACACTACACTTAGTGATTCAGACACTGAAGACCTCACTGACATTCACACACTTTATGCAAAAACCCTCAAGAAAAGCACTAGACTAGAAAAGATAGTGAAAGATCTCACTAAGAAACTAGAAGACCTAAGTCTGATGGTTAAACTTAACGCTGAAGAGTATAGTACCTAATGTCTAACTCATGAAAATGAAGTTAAAACTTGAGAGTGCAGTTACAGCGGAAATATTGCGACTTCTCAAATAAAAACCAATTTTAATTAAACCTAAATTTTAGTTAAACCCTAAGACATGCATCTAGATGATTTATCAAATAAGACGTGTGTGCTCGCGTTCAAATGATCAAATTATATATAAAACCCTTTTAACACAAACAAACCCTAAACATGCAGCAATATGTGATTAAATAAATTGATAATCTACGCAAGAACATTCAAGCACATGCAATTAAGGAAAAATCCCCCTCAGGGGCAAAACCATTTATTTTCACTATAATTTGTAAGAGAACGACTTACAATCGGATTACAATGAAAATACAAGTTGACTAAGAATTACCCTCAGGTATCGGATTCTATAGTCGGCGGCTGGAAATATCCCTTTCCAGGAGGGCTGCAATGAAGAAGAGAAACGGCTTCTCCACAAGTTTGTCGGCTGGAATTTTCCCTTTCCAGGAGGGTAGCAATGGAGAAGAGAACGGCTTCTCCACAAGGGTTGAACAAACCAAAGTTGTGTTCTTGGGTTGCTAAAGGATTCACAAAGGTTTGGCAAGGATGTGTGAATCAAAACATGAGTCTTGGGACTCAAAAAATATGAAGACTAGATGTATTTGGACTCTCAAATTCGTCTCCTAAAGTCTTGCAAAACAACTCTCCCGAAGTTGGTATTTATAGGGAAATACATGAAGAGACCCACGATTTTAAAATGCTGAAATTCTATCCAGCGTACAGGTACCCCGAACCGGTTCGGGTACCCCTGCGAACCAGTTCGCCCCCCCGAACCGGTTTCGGGCTGGGTTCGGGAAAGTGTGCTGGGAACAAGGCTTTAAACACTTAAAAAAATTTCCAGACTTTTCAATGAACATATCTCCATTTTCAATGGGCCATAACTTGTTCACCGTAGCTCGGATTGAGGTGCTGTTTCTTCCAGTATCTTTGTTGCGGCAAGATATTCAACTTTCTAGTTGACCGGTCCTCCGGACGGTGGCTGTAAAATTACCAATTTTCCCTTGAACATCCCTATCATACCTTTTCTTCACTGTTTTGACTTCCCTTGCGTACCACTTGCATTAAGTCCCTAAAATCTTAGAACGTGAAGTCGTTGAGGCAGATGTGGGACACATAAATGGAGATGTTGAATGCTTGATTCTCGGAATTCAGATAGAGGCCGTCATGTGAGATCGTGAGGTGACGTGCCAAATGTAGCGGCGTACGACATACAAAAATGTAACATGTTGGACATGAGAAAAATGTGCTTACAAATCTCCCCCTATGTGTATGCCGGTACATACATAAAAAATCCGAATTATCAAATATGAAATTGCCTATACAAATCTACCATCCTATGAGCCCAAAACTGGAAAAGGTACAAATGAATAGTCTTCATCGTTTGTTCTTCAAATCTTCAGTAATCTCAAATCTTTTCTCATCAGGGTGTGCAATTCAGAGATAATTAATGTAGTACCTACACACATGAGACAAAGCAAATACCACGTGACATATCGAGTTTGAAATGAGATAACATGGATATCAATATATGATAAAAACATAAGCAACATCTCAAAAACTCCCCCAAAATTCAAACTCCCCCCATAATATGATAATTCTTTCTCCCCCTTTTTATGATGTCCCCAAATAGACAGATGAGAAGAATGAATCAAATAAGCAAAATCGGGGTGTCACGGTATACAAAACAGTGCATCAAATAATATGGTAGTCGTGCTCTTGCAAGGAGATGCTCAAACAAATATTCTCAAACTATTTTTGAATTTTTCAAATTTTTCATACAAAAATAAGATACCAATATGAACAAATATGAAACAAAAATCACACCATGGATTTAGACTCAAACAACCAAGCCATGGAAATGGAATGAATGGGTGTTAACACATTCAATAGGTAAATCAACTCAATCAATCATATGTGCACGATGCATACATGTACTCCTAACGAATGAACATCAAAGGTATCCTTAAGTGTAAACGTTTGTTGAATTTAGATGACATCGTTTTATGCAAATCAACAAATCAAAGTCAAATGATTTTCACACCAATAACGTCCAAAACTATATAGCGCATTTTCAAAAATTTCAAGGACGTGCAAACCCGTTTTAATTCTCCAACCAAACTCCCTCATATATATATTCTTTTAGAGGTAATCTAAATTCTCAAACATTGGAGAATTGGTGCAAAAACCTAAATGGCCCCTTTTTGGCATGAATATCTTTTTATTGCCTTTCAATTTTTTCGGGCTCTTTTAACCTCTTTGGACCTCGGATAATAAAATTCCTCAATTTTTTAGGTCCTTTTTAACCGTGGCTTTTGCGCAAAGGATAGATAATTACCTTTCGCAGTCCCTCCCCGTTATTCAAACAAAGCACACAAACTCACAACACGATTTTTATATGCACAATTTCCTTATAAAAAATTATCGCGCTTGGTTTGTTTTAAAGACAGGATTGAGATGAAAACACCCAACCAACATGTGATAAGACAAGCACAATAATCAAACAAATCCGTGCATGTGTGCAATAAAGTAAACATGAGTCAAACATGTAGGAAGTAACACTTAATTACATCTTAATGACTCCAAACATTATAAAGCACAAGGATGAATTGACCTATTATCTCAAAACACTATCAAATAGTCACATGAAAAAAATGGAATGATGTTGTGACTTGGTCATCCAAAGTGTTCATCCATAAATGGTGCAATACAAAAATCTTTTTGGATTTTCTCAAAATTTTATCAAAATAAAATCTTTTTGTATTTTTCAAAAAAAATTCAAAAACAAGAATTTATACAAAAAGTACAAGTCATCACACTAGTAAAAATATATCATGAAACCACAACTAGTGTATGACAAACATGCAACCACAATCAACTAAAAGATTTCACATGGGGTGAATCACGTGGAAGCAAACGGGAATCGTGGACAAATAAACCATAAGCCTCAAAATCCGATTTTCTAACCCAAATTGATGTGTAACAAAATGTGAGGGTTTTGGGAATTGAATTTATTCTTTCATTAACCTTCCTAGGTCCATTTAAAAGCTTGTAACAGAATCACCTAAGATGACCTTGCCTACCGCAATGTGTGCAAGTGTAAATCGGGCGGTGTGTGTTACCTAAAGGTGGCCCTCTCCTCAAATTTATCGGTTGCTCTTTACGAATTTGCCTAGGTGGGTCTCTCCTAATGATCCAAGAAGGTTCTCTCACAATGTTCTTAAGGGGTGCTTTCCTAACAACTTTAGGTGCCTTTTTCTTAACAAAGCTAGGAGGCTCTCTCACACGTGTGGGAATGGGTGCAAAATATTTTTCAAGACCAATCCCACCCCTATCCGTTTTGATCTCGACTGTGCCTAAAATCTTATCAAGTTTTTCAGACCTAGACTCCAAATCAAATTTCACTTTACTTGAATCTTTCAATTTCACCTCAAGTTCACCTATCCTAGATTCAAGTACTCGTTTAGAATCCTCAAACTCTAAAATCTCCTTTTTCATAGTCTCCATCAACACTTTAAGACTATCTCTCTCACCCTCGATGTACTCAAGCTTCTCTTTCAAAATTTTCTCATGTGCCCTAAGTTCTTCAACTAAAAAATCATTATTTTTTATGGCACACTCTTTCAATTTCAAATTTTCTTTCTTTGTTTTCAAAGTTTCAGCATAAAGTTCATTGAAAGCAGTTTGCAAGTCATGCTCATCTACACTTTCTTCCTCACTATCATCACTAATCACATGGATGGGAAACTGTCGCCTAGAAGCATAAAAAACTTCTTCTTTCGAATCACAATCACTAAGGGTAGAAACATGAGAAATCGATTTATTCAATTTCTTCTTTAAATTTGTGGTACACTCATGTAACGTGTGACCAACACCCTCACAACAAGGACACTTCTCAGATTCGTTTTCAACAGAAGATTTAAAACAAGAGTTCGTGTGAATTTTCCAATTAATTTTTTCAAAAATTTGACATCGAAGATCATCAAAATCATCAAAAGCCATTTTTGTGCAAAATCAGGATCAAAACACAATAACTTAGTGCAACAGGCTCTGATACCAATTTGAAAACATGAGTAGACAAATTGTATCAGAAAGTAAATCCTCGAAAAATCAGGATCACGCGATAAATTAGCGTAACCCGCTCTGATACCAATTTGACGACGTGAGAAGTCAAATTGTATCAGGAGAAAATCTTTAAAAATCAGGATCACTCAATAATTTAAAGTAACCCACTTTGATACCAATTTGAGAGTCCAGCTACAGCGGAAATATTGCGACTTCTCAAATAAGAACCAATTTTAATTAAACCCAAATTTTAGTTAAACCCTAAGACATGCATCTAGATGATTTATCAAATAAGACGTGTGTGCTCGCGTTCAAATGATCAAATTATATATAAAACCCTTTTAACACAAACAAACCCTAAACATGCAGCAATATGTGATTAAATAAATTGATAATCTATGCAAGAACATTCAAGCACATGCAATTAAGGAAAAATCCCCCTCAGGGGAAAAACCATTTATTTTCACTATAATTTGTAAGAGAACGACTTACAATCGGATTACAATGAAAATACAAGTTGACTAAGAATTACCCTCAGGTATCGGATTCTGTAGTCGGCAGCTGGAAATATCCCTTTCCAGGAGGGCTGCAATGAAGAAGAGAAACGGCTTCTCCACAAGTTTGTCAGCTAGAATTTTCCCTTTCCAGGAGGGCAGCAATGAAGAAGAGAACGGCTTCTCCACAAGGGTTGAACAAACCAAAGTTGTGTTCTTGGGTTGCTAAAGGATTCACAAACGGCAAGGATATGTGAATCAAAACATGAGTCTTGGGACTCAAAAAATATGAAGACTAGATGTATTTGGACTCTCAAATTCGTCTCCTAAAGTCTTGCAAAACAACTCTCCCGAAGTTGGTATTTATAGGGAAATACATGAAGAGACCCACGATTTTAAAATGCTAAAATTCTATCTAGCGTACAGGTAGCCCGAACCGGTTCAGGTACCCCTGCGAACCGGTTCACCTCCCCGAACCGGTTTCGGGCTGGGTTCGGGAAAGTGTGCTGGGAACAAGGCTTTAAACACTTAAAAAAATTTCCAGACTTTTCAATGAACATATCTCTATTTTCAACGGGCCATAACTTGTTCACCGTAGCTCGGATTGTGGTGCCGTTTCTTCCAGTATATTTATTGCGGCAAGCTCTTCAACTTTCCAGTTGACTGGTCCTCCGGACGGTGACTGTAAAATTACCAATTTGCCCTTGAACATCCCTATCATGCCTTTTTTTCACTGTTTTGACTTCCCTTGCGTACCACTTGCATTAAGTCCCTAAAATCTTGGAACGTGAAGTCGTTGAGGCAGATGTGGGACACATTAATAGAGATGTTGAATGCTTGATTCTCGGAATTCGGATAGAGGCCGTCATGTGAGATCGTGAGGTGACGTGCCAAATGTAGCGGCGTACGACATACACAAATGTAACATGTTGTACATGAGAAAAATGTCCTTACAAAACTTTTGATAAAAAATTAAAGAATTTGATTGAAGAAAATGAAACTCTGGAGAAAAAAATATAAAGGGACATTATTAGAATTGGAACAATCCAAAGAGAAGACAACAACAGTTTTCAAAAAATTTGCAAAATTTGAAAATAATTCAAACTGTTTTGATGGTTTTGTTGCTGATTCAAAAACCAATTCTGATGATCAAACTGGAATAGGGTTTTGCCCCAATTTAAAGACACAAACTAAAAATTTTAAAACCATCAAGTTTGTGTCAGGAGGTAAAAGACCTATAGAAACTTGCCCAGATTTTCATTCTCTAAAACAAGAGTTTGATGGAAGATAATCAAAGTTTGATATTGGGGAATCAAATTACTCTAAGTGTGAAAGTCCATCTAAGGCTAAATATGTCTGCCCCCGATTAAGAAGAGTGATTCTACCTTTCAAACTGTACCTCTTTGGAATAAGGTTCAAAATCAAAATCTAGTGAAACTAATGTTTAGAGACTTTGTTAAGGAGATACCCTCTTCAAGCAATCTATATTGATCATACTGTGACTTATACGGTCATTCCTTTGAAGGTTTCTATTCTAGACACTTAGTTAACCCTATCAGTAATACTCCTGTTTATCAGAACTTTAACTATTTTAGGAGAAGTCCTAACAATTATGTTTTGCCTAGACAACCAGAAAAAAACTCTAACTATAGAAAAAGAAAGACTAAACCTAAAAGATTATTTCCAAGAAGGATTCCTAGACACTTTTCTAAACCAAATGCTTATACTTTCCATAAAATTCAACCTCATTCGCAAAACATTTTTCAACATAAATCTAATGCTCGCAAATTTTATCAAATGAGAGAAAATAAGCGCAAAATGAAAACAAGAGCTATTTGGGTTAGAAAAGATGAGCTATTACCCCAGATGAAGTGTAATATTGTTATTACTGCTTTAAAAGTTGAACACACATCTTCTGGTTGGTATTTAGATTCTGTATGTTCAAAACATATGACTGGGGATGATACCAAACTTTTAAAGAAAACTAGCTTTGCTGGAGGAAAAGTTATTTTTGGTGATGGTGTATCATCTCAAATCATAGGTAAAGGGACACTCCAAGAAGAAGGATTACCTATGCTTGAAAATGTTCTTCTAGTAAAAGGTCTTAAGGCTAATATACCTAGTATCTCAGAATTTTGTGACTCAAATCATATTGTCACCTTTTCAAAGAACAATTGCAAAATTTTAAATAAAAAAGGTGAATGCATAATTACAAGATTCAGGACTCCTGAGAATTATTATACTGTCCTGAACAATACTGAAATCTGTTATTTTGCCAGAATGGATGACAATGAAATATGGCATAACAGGATGGGTCACATAAATTACGAAATCCTTAGTAGATTGACTTTACAAGAAATAGTTAGAGTTATACCAAAGATCAAACCTATTTCTAATATTGTCTGTAGGTCATGTCAGGAAGGAAAAATTGTTAAAGCATCTCATAAGAAAGTTAAAGATATCCTTACCTCTAAACCCTTGGAGCTCATCCATATGGACCTAATGGGCCCCTCTCGAACTGTTAGTCTCTCTGGACACAATTACATTCTTATTATGGTTGATGACTTCACCAGATTTACTTGGGTAGCTTTCTTAAAGCAAAAATCTGACACTTTCCAAACTTTTTTGAAAATACTTCTTTGGATTAAGAATGAGAAGGACATTCAAGTAAATAGAGTTCGTAGTGATAGATGTGGAGAATTTATAGATATTGGTATTATAGAGTATTGTGACTATAATGGTTATAAATATGAGTTTAGTGCTCCTAAGACTCCTAAAAAAATGGAATTACTGAGAGAAAGAATCGTACCCTTTAAGAAATGGCACGTGTTATGATTCATGCCAAGTGTTTACCTAAGTATTTTTGGGTAGAATCTATTCGTACTGCGTGTCATATTATCAATAGGGTCTATCTTAGAAAAAATTCTGAACAAACTCCTTATGAACTTTGGTATGGGAAGAAGCCCAATCTTAAGTACCTTAGAACCTTTGGTAGTACGTGTTATGTCTGCAACGACAGAGAACATTTATCAAAATTTGAGACTCGTGGAGATAAAGTTATCTTTCTAGGATATTCTCCTAACAGTAGATCATATCGTGTATATAACCTTCGCACTAAGACCATAATGGAATCCATAAACATTATTGTAAGTGACACTATTGTAGAGAGTAATACTGGAGAACCAACTACTGTGGAAGAGTCTGAAAATGTTTTAGAAAATGACTATCCAGAAATAGATGATTCTTTACCAATTGAGGCACCTGAAGTACCTAACTGGGTTTCTAAAGATCATCCCATAGATAATGTTGTTGGTAACCCTAGTGAGCCCGTGCGTACAAGATCTTAATTAAGAAACTATGCTCATTATGCATGTTTTGTTTCCCTTGTGGAACCAAAGAATGTAAATGATGTATTGAATGATCCTCATTGGATTTCTGCAATACAGGAAAAACTTCTTCAATTTGTCATTCATGATGTTTGGTATCTTGTCCCTAGGCCTGATCACAAAAAGGTTATTGTCACACATTAGATATTTAAAAACAAATCTGATGAAAGTGGGATAATCATTAGAAACAAATCCAGATTAGTTGCTCAAGGATACTCTCAAATTGAAGGAATATATTTTAACGAGACTTTTGCACCTGTTACTCTCTTAGAATCTGTTCGTCTTATCTTTTCCATAGCCTGTTACTTACATTTTACGCTTTACCAAATGGATGTCAAATCTGTCTTCCTTAATGGAATATTAACTTAGGAGACCTATATAGAACAACCAAAAGGGTTCATTGACCCTCAATATCCAAATCATGTTTTTCGTCTTAAAAAAGCTTTGTATGGCCTAAAACAAGTGCCAAGAGCCTGGTATGAGCGCCTTTCCAATTTTCTTTTGTCAAACATTTTGACAAACATATCATTACAGCTCAAGTTTATGTTGACGATATCATTTTTAGATCAACATCTCCCTCAGAAGTTAAATCCTTTTCTAAAATTATGCATAAAGAATTTCAAATGTCTCTTATGGGGGAGTTGCAATTTTTCTTGGGTCTTTAAGTCAAACAGAATTCAGAATGATTATTTGTTTCGCAATCAAAATATGCTTTAGAGATTGTTAAAAAATTCGGCCTCGAGAGTGCAAAAGATGCTAAAACTCCCATGAGTACTACGGTCAAACTATCTAAAGATGAAACACGTAAATCTATAGATCCAACCCTATATCGTAGTATAATAAGAACCTTTTTATACCTTACTTCCTCGCGTCCTGATATTATGTACGCTGTTTGCGTGTGTGCCCGTTATCAAAACAATCCTAAAGAGAGCCATCTAACTTGTGTTAAAGAATCATAAAATACATAAAAGGCACTCTAAATTTAGGACTTTGGTACACCAATGATACTCCTAGCACTATAATAGGATATGTTGATGCCTATTGGGCAGAATGTACTGATGATAGTAAGATCACATCGGGAGCATGTTACTATATTAGTAATAATTTGGTATGTTGGAGTAGTAAGAAACAAAACTGCACCTCTTTATCAATAGCTGAATTTGAATACATAGCGGATGGAAGTTGCTGTGCCCAATTACTTTAGCTTAAACAAATGCTAAGTGATTATGGTATTCAAGAAGAACAATTACATCTCTATTGTGATAATCAAAGTGCGATCAATATCTCTAAAAATCATGTTCAACACTTGCTAACTAAACATATAAAAATTAGACATCAGTTTATACGCGAATTAGTTGAGACTAAGGAATTAGAAATCAATTATCTTCCTACTGATTTGCAAATCGAAGATATGTTTACCAAACCTTTGGATTACAATGGATTTATTATTTTGTGTAAATCAATAGGAATGGTTTGTGCTGAATAAACTCTTAGACTTGCATATTTTTTCCCTTTGTCCACTTGAGACAAAATGGGGGAGAAATTTGATTCTTATGAGTTCATTTCTTTTGTACATATTCTAATAAGCTTGATCTTAGTAATTATTTGCAGGATTCTGTACAGTTTTTCTCAACAGATGTAATAGGGTATTGATTTGTAATTAGTTGAGTTATGTAATTTTCTTTTCTAGGAAATGGGTAGATAGAATTTTTGTATAGGAATAGGTTTTTCCTTATTTCTTTATAGCCCTACGAGTCCTAGATGACTCAAAGGAGATTTTGTCTCATATTTTCAAAGGGAGAGATTAAAGCACCTTATACTCTTGACTCACTTGAGTCTATATTGTATAAGTGCTCATCTAGTTTGGAAATAGTGACAAAATTGAGTCCCTCCCCTAGATACCAAAGAGCCTCAAACACTTCTTTACAATTCACTCCTCTTGTTTGATTGATCAAAGGTATATTCATAAGCACTCACACACACTAGGATTGCATAAATTGATTGTATGTGTGTTGTGTGTGTAAATTTCCCTTAAAACATTTTTAAATAATTTTTTGGGAATTTTTAATGATTTTTAAAACAAATTTTTTCATAATTAAAAGTTTTTGGGGTTAATCTGTAAATTCTTATTGTTGGTTTTATTCTTATAAGTTCACTTGGGTAGGGTCCGAAAGAGCTGAAGACTTTAGGGTGTGTTTGTAATTTCTTTTAGACGCACGTGCAAAAGCCCATCTGTGCCCTACACTTGTCAACCCGATATCGGTTCAATTTGTGTTTGTTGTTACACTCAGTTGCTTCGTTAAATCTCATCCCTTGGATTGATTTTATCAACGCTCAGCATGCGTCTCATCCCAATCCCTGTGAATCTCTCTAAGCCAATCAGAAAGCGTTTAACTCACCGCTTCTCTTAAACCGTTGGATGGAAATCAAAAGGCCAAGACTAAATCTTAGCGTTTAGATTCATCTCAACCTTCTCGATACTTCTCAACCCACTATATAAGGAGGTTAATCCTCAGCCTTTAAGAGACTTTTGCCACTTCGTTTAATTCGAGTGAGAAGAGAGAGAAGAGAGAGAGAAACCAGAGAGAGAATAGAAACCTTAATTCGTCCAAATAGTTTCAAACCCTAATTCATTTTCCTTAAACCAGTTTACACCAAACACCAACCCTGAGTGTTTGAGAGTTTTTGTGTGTTGGTTTGAAAGCTTTTTCATGGTTTTAACCTCCTTGTTTTAAGATCTTGTGTCCAACTTAAACAATAGGTGAGATCTGTATTTCTGTTCTATAGAAATCATAGATCTGGTCATTTTATGTTATATTACACTTAAATCTGCATTCTTAGTTTCTCGTCTAGAGAAATCTTTTGTTGATTATTTTCTGTAAATGTTTTCATCTTCAAAATTAACAAAATAATTTTCTGTTTCTAGTTCTTTTGAAACAAGACCTTTGACCTAGTTGGAATCGCACTTGGTCGTTTTTAATTTCAAAAATATTTTCAAAACCTTGAAATTGATTAAGATCTTGAACCGTCTTCCGAGAAAGATAGCAGTGGATTCTTGGATCATTTTAAAGGTCAAATAAGGTTTTTGTTTTCTAAGAAAAGAGAAATTGAAAATCACAGCATATAGATCTGATTTGTAATTTGATAGGACTGTTTGTATAAATAAGCGTGAGTGTGTATATGCATGTGTTAGAGCACAATTATAAATACTTACACACTACAACACTGAAAGTGTTAGTAATAAGATCTTGAAACAAGAGTCGACGTACAAACTGGAACAAAGTGGAAGTTAGAAAACTGGAGAACCACATCAGCATCAGAACCACAGAAAACTTAGAAGGAAACCAGTGGGTACATTCCTAAACTTGTATAGGACTGATTTGTGTGCATGTGTGTTATATAGTTTGTAACTGATATATTTTGTTTTAGTTGATTTTTTTTACTCTGTAGAGGGATTTGTGGATGTTTCCTCAATTGGGTGAGGTTTTACCACGTTAAAAATCTCTGGTCATTAATCTTTCTACATCTCCTCATCTCATTCTTGCTAGTGTGTTGATTTAAACTGTTTCAGTTTTGTTTTTCAAAACTTGTTAACAAATCTTGAACTGATCTCGTGCATGTTTTATTAAACACATCTTGTGATTAACTTGATTTGATTTTATAGAAAATAGTTTCTTCAAAAAATAGTTCGGAGTTACTTAAATTGTTTAATCTTGTATTAAACGGCTTTGGTAACAGTTTTTCAATTCTTATATGTTTAAGTGATCTTGCTTTACCAATAAGTTTGTTCTACACATTGAACATGAAAGGGTTTTGCGGTGAAGAAAAGGGAAGGACTTCTTGTTCGACATCGTAGACAAAACAAAGCCAATCGGTGGACATCGAGACATACGTGGACGCCTGTGTTGTGGACATGTATCGTGGAAGATGAAATTTCTGCCTGGGCACTATTAAAGAACGGTTGAAGACCAGAAGGAGCATCAAGACTCATGGGGATCGAGTCATTACGTAAGGCTAATCTGTCTTTGTAAAACTATTGTTCATAGTGATTGTCTGGCTTGGGACGTCCGAGGTTGTTTTCCCATTTTGGGGTTTTTCCTCGTACATCCGGCATTGTGAGTATTCTTTACTTTATTTTACTTGCTTTAATCACTAGATGCATGTGTAGAATTAATCAAGATAAAATTGGTTTAAAGTAAGAATTGGATTTTCACAACTTGGTTTGGTGCACTTTAAAAGTTGGATAAATTTTTGGTGAAAAATTGGTTTTGTTTAAAACACACATATTGGGCACTTTCAATGTTCCTCCTTTATTAGGAGCTTTTACATGAATGAAATCTAAATTAAATAAACCCTAATGGCTAAATATATAGGTTAGAATCGTTTAGAAGAGTCCCCAAAACATAAAACTCTTTTGGCTAAAAGACAAGGACAAAATAAATATTCCGGTTCTGAAAATTTATAATGATGACTAATCTTTGTCACGGTTCTGGAGCATGACTAAAGGTGAATCGGTTTGCCTAGGACCCGAACTGGTTCGGTTTTCCAGCGTTGCCTTGGCTTGTTTCTTCTCTTTTTTTCGGATTTCTTTCTCAACTTCAAACGACCATAACTTCTTCACCGTACCACGGAATGGGGTGCCTTTTTTCAATATTCTTGTGATTTCAAGCTCTTCAACTTTATAGTTGGACCCACCTCTGAACTAAGGCTAAAAAATTATGAATATATCCTTAAACTCCCTTTTTCTTGGTTTATTTCACTGTTTTGAGTTCTCTCTTGCACTAACTTGCATGAGATACCTGTCAAACACACGAGAAATACACAAAATAAGAAATAATCACCAAAAAGGGTTTGTACCATGAATATGAGATAAATTTAGTCTATTTACACCGCACGGGACCATAAAAATACCGAAATTAAGGGGATAAATGTGAAGAATTTATGCCTAATCACTGCATCGATGAAACTGATCAACAAATGTATATGTACATGAACACTTGAAAATTGAGCTGTGTCAATTTGATCCAATCACAAAATCAAACGACTCTATTCTAAAACCCAGCATCTTGTGAAAGTAACTAAACATTCACCGGAACATAACATATTATCGTAAGGTAAATTATATAAATCATATTAAATATTCTTAAGAGTAATTAAACATTCATACATCAAAGTAAAGCGCTAATACCATGTCAGTATCATAATAGGATACAAATAATGTTGACGGGGATAAAGTAATACTTTGAAACTCAATCTTCCTCTAAATCAACTAAAAGGTCCTTCAAATTAGGGTTGTCATTAAGAGTTGACTGGAACTCTTTTGGATCTTTTAATGCATCTACTTGAGTAGTCATACGTTTTGGTGCATGAACAACAATAGACCAATTGACATTGTTTATGTACTTTGAGTAGAATACATTCTTTACGTTATAAAAGGCATAAATGAAAGGCTCATCGACTATGCGATCTTTACTCTTCAACTTTGATAAATCAACCATAATAAGTTTGGAGTCAGTATCAACTTTGTAAGAATTCTTTGTATCCTCCACCTTTACCCAATCACAATAGAACGCTATTTTTTTGAAATCTAAGTAATCAAGTTCTTGGATTTGTTGGATTATCCTATAATAGGTTATCACCGTATTCTTTGTATTTTTATGGCTTTTGCTAGCGATACAGGTGGTCAAGGCTAAAATTGATATTCCACTATATTGCGTCAAAAGATTTTCCTCATATGGATATGAAATGAAATCAAAACCATTGGTGAGGAATTTCTTAAACTCTTTCACACGAAAACTAGGGCATTTTGCTAGGAGTGCAAGTCTGGAAGAGACATCACCTCTTTTTAAAAGCTGCATTTATTAATGAATTTGTATTAGGGAATGTTTTTACCCCACATGAATAAATAACCGCACACATAAGATGTGAAAATGACCTCTTTTAACACCTATGCCTTAAATCAGTTGTCGTGCAATTTCTCTTTTGATTTTGGGAAATTTTTTTCTCATACTTCCTACCGGTAAATTGTAGAGTTTAGATTATAAAATATAAAAAACATATAATCAAAGAAGAAGAATTTAGTAGATACTCACTCTCTCCTATCTTCGACTTCATCTTACGATTCGAATACGTAAGTTTGCTCGTATTTCAGATCTATGAGTTTCACCTCTTTAGGGTTCCCAAATGGCAAGTTTTCCTCAAAATTATTAGGTTCCTCGATCACTCGTCCTCCATGAGGATTGAACCTCCTCACCTCTTATTATGTCATATATTCCCTAACATATATCGATGATTCCACCGTTACGTATTCTTCAGCAATTGATCCTCCAATATACCGTGTATTCTTTACATATTCTTTGAAGGTTTTTATCAAGCGCTCAAAAGGATATATCTAATGATACCTAACGGGACCACATAATAAAGCTTCATTGCATAAATGCGCAAGTAGGTGAATGCTAATCTTGTAGAACGACGGAGGAAAATATTTACACAAACTACCTCGGCTAAAGTTGATTTCGAAGCTTTAATGTGCCTTATGTTTTTCACTTTTGCATAAAGTAGGGTAAAACACAAACTGATTTGCATAATTGCCCGACGGAGATCTTTATGTTCAGAAAAGCATGGCTGAAATAACATAGGGATTAATTGGATGATTACGTGCTAGTCTTGAGAGTTGCACTATTTCAAGTCATTTTTTCTTAGTAGTTTACTTCCCTGCATAATTTACCATTAAAGATGTAGGTTCTTGGAATACAGTTAGTATCAAGTGAGGCGTAACCCCTTATCAAGATTGGGATCAACACCGTACAATATTAAATGTTAAGAGTGAACACAGGTGAATATGAGGTAAAGGGATTCAATCTTCAGACTTGTATTAAATGCTATGTTAACACAATAAATACACAATAACCATAATAAATAGATGGGACCATCAGGCAGCTTTGTCGAAGGGAGAAAGAGTAAGCAGTCTAGGTGCAATAAAGGCAAGGCAGGAACTTTAAGCTCAATTAATGCTTAATATGGGTATTCAATGGATGAGGGAAATTATGTTCTCACAATAGCTCTCGTGTATGGGGGAAGTTAGGCAACAATGCTAGGTTCAGAATGCTCTCCCTGTTAAACTATTTGGCTGGTGTATTTACATGAAGGGCCCATTAATCGAGTAAAGTTACCCGCGTTCAATATGATTGATGGTATTAAATTCACAAGTACCTCCCATTCATATAGAAGATATTTAATTAAATGCATGGGATCTCGTAATTTAGCGAGAAGCTATTTCATTATCTAGAGGTATGGTGGGCATTAATGATGGACATGATGTGGCAGGTTGGGGCTTATCTTATAATGGCTAAAGGGTCTGGTTTTTTGAACTAGACCTACCATCCTAAAGATAAACCCACTTGAGTGTCGTAACTTCGAGTCCCTAAATGTCAGACGTTATGACGTCAGAAAGTGGGTAAACAGTGACTCTATTAGGTGTATGGTCACATCTGTCAGGCAAGATGGCGTCTAATTTAAGGTTGCTCGACTGGTAGGTAGCTTAAGTGTTTAGTTTTCTGTTTATTGGTTAAGTACTATCTTAAGACCAAGGTTGCAAGATTGAGGTACCTCGAGGAGGTTCCCTTGAACAAGTAGGAGTTGAGGTAGCTCGGTTGTAGTGGCTCGAGCAACCATATGAACTAAGTGAAGTTTTGCCCAAGTGTGCCAAGAGGGTTAGTAATTGCATTCCCAACATTGCCTTGCTCCCAATCCTCCAAACAATCTCCCTGTGGGGTTCCTAAGAGGAGGTTGTTCGATAGAGCATGTTAGCTCTCCCGTGCCCTGTAGGGCATGGTCCCTCGTGGGTAACAAATAACCTCTCTCAACATATAATCATAGGATAAAGTATATGATACAATTCATTCTATTTCTTATTAAAAACTATCGTCATTCGAGTGACTTTGATTTATGAGTTGGATCCTTCGAACCAGGTCCATGGGAGAATCTTTGAGGTAGGTCCTTCGAGCTACCTTTACAGAGAATCTTCGAGGTAACTTGCTCCGATGACCTTAGTCCTCCTTCTTCATCTTCTAATTAATTGATTAACCAAGTTAATAACACTTTAGCAGGGAGTTCCCTTTCATTTTCCCCTTCATAGATATATTTATTTAATGCATGAAGAAATATATGTATGAAACCCCTTGTTGATCTTCAATCTTTTCCCGCAATAAGTTTTTTAATATCCATGGGCACTTGATATATATAGAATAACAAATTATTACTAGTGGAGGAGTTCTATCTTCCTCTATCTTTTGAACCACCTCATCCGTTTGATGAATATCTTGCCATACTTAAAAATAATATCTCTTCCTTTTGTTATGTTTTATAATTACCCGTGGCAGATGCCTTGGGGAAAGTGAATAGGTTTATTGAAATTTACTCCAAAGCTCTTCAATTATCCCAAGATAAAAAGACTCCAAGCATGTTTCATTTAATGAGGTTGTCATTTGCATTTATGTCTATGATATGTGGCAGTGCCAGGGTATGCGCGTGTTCCCCACACATCTCATTCGCACGTTTTCTCCTCGAAACATCATCATTGCAACCCTTGAACTCTGTTGCAACACATGCATGGTGAACAAGCAAGTTGATTTGATCTTCATTGCACTTTTCTAAGAGTTGCCTTTTACGGTCCATCGGGGTCCGTGTTGCCCCTATAAAAAGGGGTGTGCCTTCATTTTAAATTTCCACCTTTGGGTTTTCATCTTTGAGTTGAGCTTTTATGAGAGCAGACTTTGCCTTATTTTCCAAGTTCATTCCTTTTCAACTTACCCTCTTACCTTATTTTCCTAAGTTCCCCATGGCACCCTTCGTTAAGAGCACTCACTCTGCTAGGAGCGCTTCCCTCGAAACTCAGGCGCGCCAAAACCAATGGGCGCATTACCACCGTGCTTTCTATTTAGGGGAGTCCGATCACTTCTGGTAAATGATAGAGAGGTTTTAGGTGAACTAGATCTGATTGATAACCCTAAGTTGTTGATTGATGAGGGCGAGGATGCTGATGACTTCGCTTACATCCCTACTGCCACCATTACTCGATTTTACATTGAGCGTGGCAATTTTTGTACTCGAAAGTGGAATTCGAAGCTTCTTTTGGTGCTTATGAGGGGTTAGGTCCTTGGACTGACTATATCCACTCCAAATATTCTGTTCAGCTTGCTCTTATTGGCCTATCTTGCTCCAGTTATCTTGGTGATCTCACTCTTACCTAAAATAACACTGGCCTCTAATTACTCGTTTCTCGTTAGAGCCACATGTCACACACATTTGTGGTCTCTTGGAGGGAATTAACTATCACCCTCGAAGATGTTTGTGAACTGCTAAGATTGGAGGCAATGGGATTTGACACATTTTTCAAAGAAGCGATGTCCAACAAAGAGAAGGCCTTGTAAGCTGAGTTAGAAGCAGTTATGAAAGACTGCATGGTTACATATAGCAAGTGTACCTATTCATAGGTAATCATCTACTTCTATTTATTGAAGACAAGGTGATGATTAAGGCCAATGAGGCAGCAAAGGAAAATCCTCGTGGAAAATAAGTATTCAAACACCCCATGGCTGGAAAGGGTTTTGATTCTCAAATCGAGCTAGCGGGTTACATCTAGGTGATGCTGTCAAAGATTTATCTCCCGATCAAGCCCCATGATTGCCCCCTAAAGGACTTGATAAATATGGATATTCAAATGGCCTGTGGTGTGAATATTCCTCTCGCGGCTATCATACTTGGTTCATTATAAACTTGGTTGGACCGGGTGGCGACAGATTCATCCAGGAGCATTGACATGTTTGATGTTTACAATTACTCAAATCATGTTCTTTTAACAACTTTCCTTTATGCTCACTTTCTGGACTACGCTCTTACTGGTAACTACCTTAATTCCCAGCCTATCAGAATCTCCATGATATGTTGTTGGAATCACAAAAGTGTCAAGAATCCTCTCATCTGTTTGATCAATAGAGACGAAAGGTTCTTACCTTGCCCCTATGTTGGGGTGGATCGATTTTTTACAAATGATTTTTTTGTCGAGGAGTAACGTCCCATCACTCCCCTCGATGAAGCACTTACTAGGAACTTCCTATCAAATAACTTCCCCCTTTTATTTATTCCTTCTTACTTACAACCCCCATCGTGTAGCCTTAAAATTTGGTTATGATCAAGGAACTCCTTTGCTAAGCCACTTTACCCGCGAGAAGCCTACAAACTTTTCTTTTGCTTGTACCAATTATCTAACTTCAGTTATGGTAAATCTCTATGCCAGCTACCCGACCAATCCTGTCATTCCGAGCAAGAAAGCTCGAGGAAGCAGGTCAACCATGTATATAACAGTGTTCTGGAAAAACCAACTTGTTCATTTTTAAAGTAATGTTCTAAAGGAACCTCAATATCCTAAGGTTAAGAAATACCCTACTTCAGAGTTGGGTTTAAGAAATTGTACCACCCTCAACTCAATGTTCCCTCTGAGTACTGTCAATAACTCTGTTCCTCCGAGTGGACCAAGCGGTGGTTAAAAAGAAAAAGGCATCACAATCATCCATTCCAGCCGAGGTAGCTTCTGTTACCCCTGGTCCTTCAAGGCTAGTTGATGGAAGTGACACTCCATGTGTTGCTTAATCTAGAGAAACTGTGAGGGCTAATAGAAAAGCCCCAACGAAGCTTAAAATTGTCCAGCAAGTTCCAGTGGCCCGTACTCCTAACCTAAAGTCGCCTAAGAAGTTTTAGGTTTGATTAGCTTTGACAGACTTGGGATAACATTAGTGAAGAAGACAGGGCTTTTATATCAGTCAAGATGGTTTCCCATGGTTTCTCTGTGTTCCTCATCCCGCCAAAGGTAGTAAAAATAAGAAGGCAATAAGCCCTCTTAAGCTTGTGCTGGAGGAATCGGGTGAATCAAGCGAGGAGGAGCTACCTAAAAAGCATGTAGTAGATGGTTCTGATGATGATGGTGATGGTGATGATGATGATAATGAGGATGGTGAGGAAAAAGAAAAGGAAGCGGAGGAAGAGGAGGAGGAAGAAGAAAAAGAAGAAGAATAAGAATAAGAATAAGAAGAAGAAGAAGAAGAAGAAGAAGAAGAAGAAGAAGAAGAAGAGGAAGAATAAGAAGAAGAAGAAGAAGAAGAAGAAGAAGAAGAAGAAGAAGAAGAAGAAGAAGAGGAAGAGGAGGATACATCATTGGTCCGACGACACATGTTGAGGAGAATGGTTTCCCCTTCTAAACATGCCTTACCTCATCAGGATTATGAAGTTTTAGAGGACGTATTGGAAGAAGAAGAGGTATACATTCCATCATTCTTTTAAGTATTTAGCTTTTGTTCTTTTACCTTGTGATGATAACTCTATTTTATTCCAACTCTCCCCTTTTCTAGGTTAATGCACGAGGTGGCTCGCACGATGATGTTGAGGAGAGAAGTCTGTTGGAGAAGCGTGGCGAAGTTCCACCTGCCTCGAAAGAAACTATACTACAGGAGATAACGGCCCCCATTGATTCATAAGTAACCTCCAATTTCCTTCTAGGGGCAGTTATTTCTAATACTTCAACTGAATTAAGTAGCGACTATTCACTTGATCCAAATTTTTTGCTTTAGTAGGCAAGTCTTGAGGCAGGTGTGTTAGTTGCTAGGATTATTGAAGCTATTCCTAAATCCCCCATTGTTGTTAGTTTGCTTCCCGTGGTAAGCTTTTTCTCTTTATATCCTAATTTCTTTTTCCTTTTACTTTTGTCTTGATGTTCTAACTTGCTCTCCATTGTGCTTCGTAGGTGTCTTTACCCGAACCCGTTGATCCGTTAGTCCCCACCCCCTCTTATGACCAGGTTCTTGTTACCATTTTTGGGCCCTCAATTGATAATCAAGAGCGAGTCAAAGTTACTGCTGTGGGCCAAGGAGAGGGGAGACTGGAAGAGGCACTACACCAAAACTGGCGAATGGAGATGGCCAAAATCCCTGACCAAGACTGTGGGTCACGGACTTGGGCCGTGACCATTTCGGGCGCGACCAATTTCATGGGTCGCGACCTAACTTCATGACCAATTTGGGGTCACGGTAGATGGTCGTGGACTCGGGTCGTGACCCACACTGTGAAGGGGAAGAAAATGGTCGCGACCCAAGTCCGTGACCCCTACCGTGATGAAAAATGGTCGCTGCCAAAGTCCGTGACCCACACCGCAACCAAAAAAAGGGTAAAAATAGTCACGACCAAAGTCTGTGACCCCTAACCGTGACGAAAAATGGTTGCGGCCAAAGTTCGTGAGCCACACTGCGACGAAAAAAAGGAAAAAAAATGGTCGCGGCCAAAGTACGTGACCCACACCGCTAAGAAAAAGAAAAGGGAAACAATGGTCGTGGTCAAAGTCTGTGACCATTTTTCATCATGATTGGGGGTCATGGACTTTGACCGCAACCATTTTTAAGCACGGAGAAAAAAATAAAAAGCCCATGGATAAAGACCATGACCATATTTAACTATAATAAAAAAATTATATTTTTTTAGGTCCAATCCATAAATTGGGGGTCTCGTCACTACGGGGTCGGTTGCTACGTGTAACTTTGGACGCGCACGAGGTGTTTAAAATATTCATTATTGGAAAAATAATAAAAAAAATCACAAATTGCTAATCGGGAACGTTGTTAATAAACTAATATACATACAAACTTACAAATATTATAAGTCTTAACAATTCACAGACCGAAAAAAATTCGACAGAGTTTTCCCTATTCTCTGGACATTACAAACCCTGTTAATATAAAACCTGCTAATTATAAAGGTCACACGACCATAAAATTTAACAATAAAACAATAAAGGCTCGCACGACCATAAAACTAAACAATAAAACTATAAAATCCCGCACGACCGTAACACATAAAAAAATATGATCCTGAAGGTCAACAACATCATATAAAAAATCTTCATGTTATAAACCATTGCCTTCTTCATGTGTTCCACGTGCAAAAAAGTAAACGATACAATGTCATCCTGCAAAAAATAGGATACAAAAAAAATGATATCAGTAACCAAGTAGTTTTAGAAAAATCATATTCAAACTGAAAAATTGCATTTACAAGTTATAATTGCCATGCTTTTACGCCTAAGTCCGGATATATGCAAATTATCCTCATACTTTTAAATCGGGAGTCTCGTGATCGCACTGTCAGTTCGTACGAGTTACATTGGTCCCGTGCGAAGTGTTGTTGCCTCTCATGGGACCGTTCGGGGTTTCGCTCTTTAATGCCATTTTTAAGCCCAAGTCTATATATTTTCAAATTATCATCGTATTGTCAAATTGGGGGTCCCGTGATCGCGAGATCAGTTCCTACGAGTTACATTGGACCCGTGCGAGGTGTTGGTGACTCTAACGGGGCTGTTTAGGGGTTGTTTTGAGGTTTCGCCTTCTAATGCCATTTTTTAAGCCTATGTATAGATATTTTATAATTATCATTGTATTATCAAACCGGGAGTCCCGTGATTGCGCGGTCAGTTCTTACAAGTGACATTAGTCCAGAGCGAGGTGTTGGTGACTCTTATGGGACCGTTCAGGGGTTGTTTCAGATTTTAGCCATCTAAGGCCATGTTTTTAAGACTAACTCCTGATATTTTCAAACTATCCTCGTATTCTCAAATTGGGGGTCCCATGATCGTGTGGTCAGTTCTTACGAGTTACATTGATCCCGTACGAGGTGTTAGTGCCTCTCACGGGACCGTTCAGGGGTTGTTTCGGGGTTTCACTCTCTAATGCCATTTTTTAAGCCTAAGTCTAAATATTTTTAAATTAACATCATATTCTTAAATCATTTGTCCTGTGATCACGCGATCCGTTCCTATGAGTTACATTGGTCCCGTGCGAGGTGTTGCTGCCTCTCACGGGTCGTTCGGGTGCTGTTTTGGGTGTTCGCACTCTAAAGTCATGTTTTTAATCCTAAGTCTTAATATATGCAAATTATCATCATATTCTAAAACCGGGGGTCTTGTGATCACGCGGTCAGTTCCTACGAGTTACATTGGTCCCTTGCGAGGTGTTGGTGCCTCTCACGGGGCCGTTTGTGAGTTATTTTGGGGTTTCGCCCTCTAATTCCATTTTTAAGTATATGTCTAGATATTTTTAAATTATCATCGTATTCTCGAACCGGGGGTCCCGTGATCGCGCGGTCAGTTCCTATAAGTTACATTAGTCCCGTCGAGGTGTTGGTGCCTCTCACGGACCGTTCGGGGGCTGTTTCAGATTTGGCCATCTAAGGCCATGTTTTTAAGACTAAGTCCTGATATATATAAATTATCATCGTATTCTCAAATCGGGGGTCCCGTGATCGCGCGGTCATCTCCTACGAGTTAGATTGGTCTCGTACGAGGTATTGGTGCCTCTCACGAGATCGTTCGGGGGCTGTTTCGAATCTTGGCCATCTAATGTCATGTTGTTAAGCCTAAGTCCTGATATTTTCAAATTATCCCCGTATTCTCAAAATGAGGGTCCCGTGATCACGCAGTCAATTCTTACAAGTTACATTGGTCCCGTGCGACGTGTTGGTGCCTCTCACGGGACCATTCGGGGGTTATTTCGTGGTTTCGCCCTCTAATGCCATTTTTTAAGCCTAAGTTTAAATATTTTTAAATTATCATCGTATTCTCAAATCGGGGGTCCCGTGATTGCGCGGTCAGTTCCTAGGAGTTAAATTGGTCCCGTGCGAGGTGTTGGTGCCTCTCATAGGACCGTTCGGGGGATGTTTCGAATTTTGTCCATCTAAGGCCATATTTTTAAGCCTAAAACCTGATATTTTCAAACTATCCTTGTATTCTCAAATTGGGGGTCTCGTGATCGCGCGATCAGTTCCTACGAGTTACATTGGTCCCCTGCGAGGTGTTGGTGCCTCTCACGGGACCTTTCAGGGGTTGTTTCGGGCTTTCTCCCTCTAATGCCATTTTTTAAGCCTAAGTCTAAATATTTCAAATTATCATCGTATTCTCAAACCGCGGGTCCCGTGATCGCGTGACCGGTTCCTACGAGTTACATTAGTCACGTGCGAGGTGTTGATGCCTCTCACGAGGCCGTTCGGGTTCTGTTTCGGGTGTTCGCACTCTAAAGCCATGTTTTTAAGCCTAAGTCCTGATATATGCATATTATCATCGTATTCTCAAACTGGGGTTCTCGTGATCATGCGGTCAGTTCCTACGAGTTACATTGGTCTCGTGCAAGGTGTTTGCGCTTCTCACGAGACTGGTCGGGGGTTATTTTGGGGTTTTTCCGTCTAATGCCATTTTTTAAGCCCTAGTCTAGATATTTTCAAATTATCGTCTTATTCTCAAACCGGGGGTCCCGTGATCGCGCGGTCAGTTCTACGAGTTACATTGGTCCCGTGCGAGGTGTTGGTGCCTCTCACAGGGTCATTCGGTTGCTGTTTTGGGTGTTCGCACTCTAAAGACATGTTTTTAAGCCTAAGTCCCGGTATATGCAAATTATCATCGTATTATCAAACCGAGGGTCCCGTGATCGCGCGGTCAGTTCCTACGAGTTACATTGATCCCGTGCGAGGTGTTGGTGCCTCTCAAATATGAATGTTTGTAGTTTTTTTCACCTAACAAACATTACCATAGGAGAATAGTTTTTATTTGATCCACACAAGTAAAATATACATATTTGCATTGGATATGGGTTAAGTCCACATAACAATAATAATATTGATATTGAATATAATACCTGAGATAGCGAGAAACGAGGTTGATGAATCCAGATTTCTCATTTTCACTGCAAAATAAAGAATTAGTTAAACGTTCACATTCAGTAGCTAGATCCATGATCCATTGCTAAACAAAATAAAATATCAAAATAAGTGGCTAATATATCACAAATGAAATGAAATGAAAATGAGAATGGTGACCTGATCTGATTGAAGCCAGCAACAACATAGCGTAGTTTATTGAGTTTGTCGGTATCAACAGAGCTCAATGTTATAGACCTAACCTTAACAAGCTCATTGAGAATTTCTGAAGCCAATTATTCTTCTTTGTCGGGAAAGAATCTACGAAAATGAAAAATCGCACCAAATCGCCAAAATAGCAACACAAATCCGTCAACAAAGTCATATACCAAAATTATCTGCTAAAAACACCAATCAATCAGTCAAATGAACCAAAATCCAAAAAAGTTAAAGCATTTACATTCCAACTAGAAATATATAAATACTAACTTTGGATTACGAGTACTAATAAATCTAAATCAAGTATTTTTAATAAATCTTGTGACCAGGACACCATGTGTGTGGCTAAAACCCGTTGTGCTATTGTGTTAAAATATTGAAACCCTATTGAACAATTTGCAAATACATATATAATATAAATATGAAACATACATAAATACAGGTTACAAGGAATGAAAAAAAAACAGATATATAGGCAAACCTTGTGTGCCCTTTCAATATATTTCATAGCAACCGGCTCTTTGGTAACCCTTGTGGAAGTGAACTCAACATTTACCTTGTGCCGATGACAAAGCACCCGATGGCGAAAAGATGTGCATTGTACTCAAAACCCCTAAAAACATATCGGATGGCATGAATAAGAATATTAGGGAATTATGCATTAACATGGAGGAAAAAAGGTTTTTATAGTTGCCAAAGACATACTATATCCCATGCATCTTCTTCCAATGGTTTTCCACAATCAATTGCTTTAAGTTTTGCCAGTTCAGATTTCCTCTCAGTTATCTACATGAGATCGAAAAAACTAAGTACTCGAGAGAAGTAAAACAAAGAAAATTAATCTTACAAATTCAAGAAACAACATAAATGTCTCAAGATGCAAATGGGCCAAAAACACTAACTGAATCGCAATAATCATATTCCGAAACCTAAGTTGTGTGACTAATAGAACTCGTTATCCTTGCAAGAGTTCAAAGTCAGATATTTCAGAGGATATATACAGCTGTTCAACTTCCCATATATAATTTGATGACACGACACGCATATAACCCCCAATACAATATAAAAAAACCATTTAATTATATTTTGTAAAAAAAAATCACAACACGCATATAACCCACAATAAGGTGGATGTAATTTTTTCACTTATTAAAAATCCATTTAATTATATTTTGTCAAAAATATAATGTCTAGGGGTTTGAATAATATTTTGTCTTAAAAAAACCCCCAATACAATGTTTAGAGACGAACTCGAACCGAAATCATTATTTTCTTATATAACACGAATGCTACCCATTTAAAACGTGACACGGCACGACACGACACTACCACCACCATTATTATTTATTACACCCAATTAAACAACATGAATAATGCGATAACAGAAAACACATGAGTAATAATTTTGACACGAACACACCATATTTTGTTAATTTTAAATCATATCTTGTAACATATGAGTATAGTTATTTGGAATTGAAATATTTCAAGGGAGTTTCTTGCCAAAAAAAAAATACCTTCACGCTTTTAGTTTTTATTTTAAGTCCCCCCTTTAATAGGATTGCCAAAATATATGACTGATATGCCTCAAAATACATTTTAAAAATGAAATAAGTTAAAACCCCTAATGGGTCTTATTTAAATATCAACAGCAATCGAATGACAATCGAATATAACTTTTTAATATGTTTTCAGAAACTAGAAATTATTGAACCCCTAAACATGAATAAGATTAATCAAACAATACATTCTTATTGTCTTGAAAAATATAAAAATACCTTGTTACAGATTGAAAACTCCCACAAACCCTAGCTGATATTTTCGAGGGAAAATGAATAAAAACGTTAAAAGAGGCATATCTGTATTATGTAAAATGTTAAAAGAGGCACAAATAGCAAGTTCCATACCTTTCGGAGCCGAAATTTCACAAATCTAGCGACCATTATTAACTTGAGCCCCATACAAAAAACAAGAAATCACCTCCAGCTTGCTCTACCAACCCACCTCCGACGATAATCCGGATTGCCAAGACCCATTTCCCCCAATCAACCCGTAATCGATTTCAACACCTCTGACCAAGGCTTCTGCGAACCTAATCCCAAACCCGGATGCAACCCCAAACCCATTTGGGGAAGTTCTCACCTGCTATGCCCAAAATTGCACCTTTTCCATAGCTCATCCCGACCTAGTACCAGCATTTGGGGAAGAAAAAAAGTAAGATATGAGTGGGGAAATGAAAAAATGAGGCGCCTGGGTTTTATTTTAGTATTAACACTGGTCACGGCCTATAGTCGTCACCCACCCACCATAACCTATCAATGAAACTAAGTCACGGGTATATCACCTACTGGTCACGGCCCATAGTCGTGACCCACGCCAATAAATAGTCATGGACCCCAACCATGACCCAATATGTGTGTATATTGTGTTTCTTTATGCCTCTGGTCATGACCCAAGTCCGTGACCCATTCCCGATCAAGGTTGGAGGGAATTTTGGAGCGCCCTGGTCACGACCCAAGTCCGTGACCCACAGTGGTCAGGGATTTGGGCCGTGACCACTTCCAGAACATCTATGACTCAGTGTGGTAATGAATAATGTCACGCCAAAAATTGAGATGATCTCGTAAACTTGGGCCGTGACCAACAGGGCATGACCATTCGCAGGATTTAGTGTAGTGAGGTTGCTGACGAAGGGGGGGGGGGATGTGATTTCCCCCTAGAGCAACATCTTTTAGTGGCACCTATTTTAGCTGAGGAAGAAGATGTAGTTCAAATGGCTACTCGTGAATTTGCTGATGAGCAACATCTATAGGTATACTTATCTTCTTATAGATATCTCATGCATTTGAACTTTATTAGTTTTGCCAAGTTGTATTGGTCTTAGAAATATCCCATAACCAAGGGTCAGGCAGGCCAAGTCTTATTAGCATAAAATCTCCCATAACCGAAGGTCAGGCGGGCCAAGTCTTATTGTCATAAAATCTCCCATAATCGAGGGTCAGGAGGGACAAGTCTTATTGGAATAAAAATCCCATAATCGAGGGTCAGGCGGGCCAAGTATTATTGGCATCAAATATCCCATAACCGAGGGTCGAACAGGCAAAGTAATATTGGCATAAAATCTCCCATAACCGAGGGTCGGGTGGGCCTAGTCTTATTGGCATAAAATTTCCCATAACAGAGGGTCAGGTAGGCCAAGTATTATTGGCATAAAATCTCCTATAACCGAGGGTTGGGTGGGCCAAGTCTTATTAGCATAAAATATCCCCTAATCGAGGTTCAGGCGGGCCAAGTCTTATTGGCATAAAATCTCCCATAGCCGAGGGTCAGGAGGGACACATTATATTAGACTTAAAATTCATTCTTACAAGACAATTTGTATGTGTTTTTTTTTCCCTTGATAATTTCTTGTATTTTAGGTAGAGGTCGAGAAACCTGAGCGAGTCAGAAGTTGAGACTGTCACTCATGAAATTGCGTAGGTGAGGACTCTAGCTAAAATTACCTCTTTGGTCAGGGCTCCTACTGCTGTACCGATTCTAGAGATGACACCTAATGTTGATGAAGTGCATGAGGTGGTTGCTTCTAGGGTCCAAGAAAGTGATAGTGGAATCGCACACGAGACTCCCTTCTGCGAGCGATAGCGTTTTCAGTGGACATCCTCCTGAAACAGCCCTTGAGTTATTTGTAAGGCAGACTTTGGCCAATTTCCCCCATATAATGACTGAGGGTCCTCATGTGTTGATTGAGCAAATCTTGGCCCATTTTACTTCAACTTTCACTTATCGCAGTCTTTAGCCTATTTCGAGGATAATGGCTTGCCGCTTGCTCGGGCTAACTATTATTTTTGAGGAGATCCTCAATACCTATCTCGGCTCACTCAGTTATGATATAATCAAGTCATTATTAAGGAAAGTTAACATGCTCATAAATTATGGATTTTCATTATCTTGGTTAATAAAGCTGCTCCATGACTTCAAGAAAGCTGATCTACTTGCCCTCTATCATCGGCTGTAGAGCTCTCATCACTCGTAGGTAGCTATTTCAGAGGAGCTTATAAGTGTGGAGACCCAACTGATTATGTCTGAATATAAGGTACAAGAGGCTCGTGAAGTTGCTGCTCGGGCAGAGGCTGAGATTCTCAAGAGGGAACAAGACTTGGAGTCTATTAATCAAAAGATGGAGATTCATTAGAATGATTTGTATGATCTTATTACAAATCGAGGCAACCTTGAGCAAATTCTCCGCCAACATCATCATCAGTTGCTTGGATCGGTGAACCTTCGTTTCATTATGGATAACCCATAGTTACCCTTGTTTAATGTTTCCTTTGTTGGTATTCCTTAGTTTAGGATTTTGATCCCCCTCTTTATTTTATTTGCATGCAATCATAGTAATTATCTATTTAATAAAAAAAAGTTTGTGACCTTTGGTGTTTTCTTCCTTTCTTTTTTTTTTCTTTTTACATCAGCTAAACTATTACATTAATGCAAATCACGCCATGCAAGATGATGCTAATATTTTCTTCATAAACATTTACTTCACACTAATTTAAATAAATAGGCCCAATCATTTACTTCACACACCCTTTCAAACAAACATTTATTAAGATACAATGCAATAAACTGGGGTGTTGGAAAAACGTACGTTTAAACATGGTATATCTTCAGCCACTTGTTATTTAGTTTGAAAGTAACATTGTCCTCCACCTTGGATATCTCGTAATAACCCGAATCATGAGCTACTCAAATGATGTAAGGTCCTTTCCAGTTGGCCTCAAAATTGGGTAATGACAAACCCCTGATGTGCCTGGTGCATGATTTTAGGACTAAGTCCCCCTCTTTAAACTTCCTCGGTCTCACTAGTTGGTCATAGGATATGGATAATCGCGAAGTGTCTTGTTGCATTATTTTTGTGACCTTATAGTGCCTTGAGTTGAACGTGCCGACTGTGAGGGATCATAGCACTTTGTAAGTTATAGCGGGCAGAAGGTGCCTCGAGTTCAATCGGCAAAACTACTTCTACCCCAAATACTAAGGAAAATTGGGTGTATCCCGTTGGTTTCCTCTTTGTTGTTCAGTAAGCCCAAAGTACTTCGGGGATCTTGTCATCCCATATTCTCAAGAAATCTTCGTTAAGATATTTACTAAGGTCTTGTTGATGGCCTCTGCCTGTCCATTGTACTTCGGGTATGCTACTGTTGACTTATGATGGATAATGGAGTACTTGTCCGTTAGCAAACTCACTTCGCTATTCATGAATGGGGTGCCATTATCTGACAAAAACACTTTCAAGATACCAAATTAAAAGATAATGTATTCCTTCATGAATCGGTCCACTACTCTGGCTGTGGCTTTCTTAAGTGGTATGGCTTTTTTCCACTTCGTAAAGCACTCTATGGCTATCAGAATCCAGTTATTTCCTAGCGACGAGGGGTTTATGGCCCCCACCAAATCGAATGCCCAAGTGTGAAATGGAAAAGGCATAAAGAGATAATGTAAGTCTATCGAAGGACCATGGATCATATTCCCACTGTAGTTGACAAGCTTTACACTTATGAATGAACTCTACCAAATCTTTCTCCATCGTATGCCAATAATATCCCAGGGTCATGTGTTGATCGTAGAGTTTTTCTCCTCCAATGTGGCTCAGCTCGTGAGCTTGCTTCAGCACTTTTCAACCTCCTTTCCCCTTATGCACCTTAGGGGCCTATCATGGTAGCCTCGTCAGTACAATTACCTTTCTTGCACAAAGTACCTAGGTGCTTGCCTCTTCACTTTGGTGGAATCTTCTTTGTCTATAGTCATTACTCCGCCTATCAACAAATCCATATGCACCTGTCTCCAATCTTGGGGATGATTAATAAAATTTCACTCTATTGCCTGATAGAACAGACAACACTTCACGCACTGTCTTTGTACTACCGCAGAATCTTATCTCATTGAAGGCCAAAAATACCCTGCCCGTTATACCCTTTTGTGCAAAGGAATCTCAGTGGTTTCACATTTGTCTTCATGCACCTCAATCAGTCTTCTTTTGGCTTCCTCGGGGTCTACGCATCTAGACAACCAACCCCCTTTATTGTTGTAGTATGAGTTGCCCCTGGTGACAAAGTATTGTCCCAGCTCAACTAAACTCAGTGGCCCTTTGCCTTTCTCTAGTTGCTTTTTGATCTCGCCTCTCCAATCATCCTTGTTATTTGTGGGCAACATTTCTAACACCATTGAGGGAGCTATCCTCTTTGTGATCCAAACCACTATTGATTCTCCATCAAAGGCAATCTTTTGGATAATAGTGGCATAAGTGTCAATATGTCAGTTCATCGTTTAGGGATGCCTCTTGATCTTTACCACTTCAAACTTCCCGAGAAACTACTGTATGACCATTTTGTAGGGCACCGGGTTCATATTCTTCAGGGATAATTCTTCAGTTACTATTTCACCACCAAGTTAGAGTCCCCCTTTATCGTCAGGACTTGGATATCTCTTCTGAGAGCTTCGAGAAACCCCAAGACCAGTGCCTCGTATTCGGCCTCGTTATTCAAATATTTAAATTCTAGCTTGAAAGATAGGCAAGCCTCTTTACCATCTCTTTTTAGGATGACTTAAGATCCACCCTTCTTATCGACTGAAGATCCATAAAATTCCATACTCCACTCGTCCAGACTGGATGCTATAAAGTTGGCCTAAAGATCATCACCCGGGAGTTCTTCCATAGGTGGCTCGAACATTTCTGATAGAAAGATGGCAAGTAAATCTGCATATGCTTGGCTCTTGATGGCTCGAGGGACCACACACTTGAAACCACACTCTAAGAAGATTAAGACCATCGAGATGCCCTCTTTATTAACACAGTTTTAGCAAGAAAAAACTTTATAGGATCACACCTAGTTATAATATGGACTGTGAATCCTAATAAGTAGTGCCGAAGTTTTTGCGCTACAAATATAAGAGCTAAACAATGCCTCTCAACACTAGTATATTTGGCTTCTAGCCCATGTATGATTCTGCTCAGGTAATAAATAGGTTTCTCTACACCGTCCATCTCTTGGGCTAATAAATCACCAATAGATCGTTCGGTTGATGTAAGATATAGATGTAAAGGGATACCTGCTTTTGAGGGGATCATTATTTGAAGAGAAGTGAGGATCACTTTCATCTTGTCCATGGCGTCTTGGTGCATTGCCTCCCATGCTAACTCCACTCCCTTTCTCAGCAACTTCATCAACAGGTGCGTTACTTAGGCCAACCCTGGGATAAACCTCCTAAAGTAGGAGACTTTACTGAGGAATCTTTTTAATTATTTTATTGACCCCGGTCTTGGCATATCAAGGATGACCCGACGCTTATCTAAGTCCATCTATAACCCTTGTCAATTTACCACAAACCCTAAGAATTTTCTTGTAGTCAGTCCGAACGCACATTTGAGGGGGTTCATCTTTAGTTTGTATTTTCTGCACTAAGTAAACACCCTCTTCAAGTCATCCAGGTGGGACTCCTCCTTCTAGAATTTTATTACCAGGTCGTTGACATAAAACTCCATGGTCTTGTGGAAAATATCATGAAATATGACCATAATTATCCTTTGGTAGGTGGATCCTACGTTCTTCAATCCGAAAGGCATAACTGTGTACATGAAGTTACCCAAGGGAATTTGAAAAGTGATCGTCTATGCATCCGTCGAATCTATCTTTACTTGGTTGTGTCCCACATAACCATTCATGAAGCTGTACATCTCATGGCTCGTAGTTTCATCAATCAAACTATCAATAGAAGGCAGCGGGAATTCATCTTTAGGCATGATCGATTTAGGTCCTTAAAGTCCATACATATTCTGATCCGTCTCTTATCTTTATTTCCCCCAGGTACCATACTAGAAAGACAAATCAGATGTTGGATTGGAATTACAGAATCGATCGTAAGAAGTTTTGAACTTCCTCTTTGATCTTTAGATCCAATTCTATCTTATACATTCAGGTGGCTTACTTCACCGAGATGGCTGATGGTGAAACATTTACATGTGACAGCTCACCTCCTTATCTACCCGAGGCATCTCATTGTACTTCCACGCAAAGACATTTTTGAATTCTAGCAGTAATTTGATCAACTCCTCTCGAGGCACCCCCTTCAATTCCTTCGAGATAAAAATGGGGTTAGGATCATTACCTTATTTGGCCACGTTAATTTTATCTAATTCTTGAATCTGTGGCTTGGGACTATATTTCATGCACTTAAGTTCTTCTTTCACCTCTTCCACAAATTTTTGCACTGTATAGTTATCAATCACCAAACATTGACCCTGGTTATCCACTAGGAAATATTCATAAATTGGTCCAACCTCGTTGTCCAGACCTTCAACTGCTCGCTCACACCTTCATAATTTGTAGATAATTCTATCATTAGGCAGAACCACCCATTTTCATTGTCGAGCAACTTCTTCTTTCAAGGGCCTCTTCCTGAGATTCTCATCCATTTCTCTCATCGTTCGCTTTCTAAGAACGCTTTGAGTAGGGACTTGGTGCTCAATTGGATCAATACGCAGGGTCATTCGATCCCGAAGCTACCTCGATAGGCTAGGGGGCCTCACTATACCCAAGTCACATTCTTCTTCGTAGGTCGCCACTGTTCGGGCGGGTCCTCGTACCCTCGCTCGAGTGGATGGGACCCTTGTTCCTCCGGTGTACCTTGTTACCGTCGTAGCCTCTTCTGTCAGATCTGTATAGAAAGCGGCGTCTAATATATGAGCTTTCACTTTTGCAAAAGGTTTTTTAGTGGCTTGAATCACAACCTCCTTAACTTTAATGTTTACCTTAGCACACTGATGGTAGGTAGAGGGTACCAACCCACGGTTGTGCATCCATACCCTTCCCACCAAAAATTGGTACGATGGCTCCCAGTCCATGATATGGAATGTGATATGAGAAGTGATATTCCCCATCGTGATGCCTACGTTGACATAACCGATCAACTTGGACGACTGATTATCATACCTTGAGATTGTCAATTAATGGGGTAATATCCTTGTCTCCAATAGTCAACTAGCATAAAAGGACCTAATAGGCATTATATTGATAGATGCTCCCTCGTTCAACAAAACGCGTGAGAAAACACAATCATTTACAGATGTCGTAACATAGAAAGGTCTATTGTGTGGGTACTTGATTAATCTGCTAGCTTTCGAGAACGTGACTTCAGAGAGGTACCTTCTCACAAGCCTGGCCATAGGCCCCTTCTATGTCAGGTGTGGGTCCATGTTCCTCTTTATAATTTCCAAGATGGCTCGCGTAATTTCCATCCAGGAGTCCTCAGGTAGGCTAACCTGATCGAAGGACCAACCAAACTTTAGGAGCAAGAAACTGCCACGCATTCGACCCACGGGTCTGCTTGTTCATCTTCTAGATCATAAACTTCCTCTACATCTTTATACGCAGCCTCATCGCTGTCACTGCATTTACCTCCTCTAGAGAGCTGGCTCCCATCTGCTTACTTAGTCCCTTGAAGGTTCATGTACTTCTTTCCCTTGTTCGTCTACCTTATCTGCCTCATCATCTAAATGGAGCTGAGCTAGCTCAAAGGTACATTCCTCTAAAGATTATTTAAGGTTACCTTCTTTGAACCACTGCTCTCTCATTAATCGTTCAGCCTCTTCATCAAAAGCTCTGGCTATATGGGCTCCAAGTGATGGTAAGGGGTTATCGTTCACATTAGCTTGTGGAAACTCGATGTCTTTATTCTTCACGTGATGATCAATCAATCTCCTTAGTGAAAAACACACTTGGGTAGGGTGGTTCACCCTATTGTGAAATGTATAATAGTGAGGTTTCCCTCTATCCTCCTGAGAGAGTTGTGTCGTATTAATGTTGACCTGCCTGCAAACCTTGTCTAGAACCATAATATTATACAGGTTCAAAGCTTGTTCTACTGTGTAAGGTAACTTGGGGGGATCTTCCTTACCTTTGTATCTTCTCTTATTACCTCTTCCCCCTTTTGCCTCCTCGACCTCCACTTCTTTCCTCCTTAGCCCCATCTTTTACGTATTTGACCTTCGAGGCTACTCTCCTCCCCGAGGCAACCGCTGGCCTTAGTAGCAAGCTTGACAAAGAAGGTGGGGGTAATACCGGCTTAACCACCAAGTCAATATTCGTCACTACTTTTAAGAATGCTACAAACGTACCCTCTCGTATTTCATTAATCAAATGGCAGATATACTCAGGTAACAAAGCTTCTGCACAAAGTTGCAAAAGTTTATCCTCTCGTGTTTCCTCCCTTATGTCTAGAGAGCGCTCACGAAATCTCATAATACAGGCCACGACATCCTCTCCGATTTTTGCTTCTCATGTGCTAGCTGCGTGAGTGTAAACTCATCTTCAGCCAAAAAGAACTTTTATACAAACAAAATGTGCAATTCCTCTCAGTAGCCCATGCTGCCCAGGGCCAGGTGGGAGTATCACGTATATTCTTTCTTTGTCAAGGACTTTGAAAATTCCCTCAACCTCAGCCTTTTGTCATTGCAATGGGCCCTAAGACTTTCAATATATCTCTTCACGTGCTCCTTTAGCTTTGCACCTTACCCCATGTACTTCTTGAATATTGGTGGAATATACCCTACTGGGTAGGGTTCATTGATGTATGCCTCTGGTTATGGAGTACGGAATTCATCATACACCGAAGAACTATCTCCCCCTTTGGACACTACTATGAACTTTAGTAGCTCCTTCTTCATTTCCTCTAAGCTGGTCGGTGAATAACTGGTTGGCTGTACTATTACTACCGCTGGTATCGTTGTAGCGGGTGGTGCACTTTTTTTCGTGCCGTCCTCCATAGCCTGAGTTGCCGAAGTCGTTACCCCATCTCACGACATTGGTTCGATCATCATGAGTAGGACTGTGGTGGGAGGCACACTATCAAAAGTTAGCGGAGCGGTAGGGAGAGTGGCGTTAAAAGCGAGCGTAGTAACACCCCCCCATAACGGTAGGGGCAGGTATTACCGCTGGTGGTGTAGTGAAAGAGTTCCCTCCCATAGGGATCCCCAACATCGCCTGGGCTATCAGAGTCTTGATGAACTCTGCGAACAAACCCACGAGTCCCTTCATTTGTGTCGGGCCTATTCCTATCTGTGCGCCCATTATTTTCTTCACATGGGCATTAGACGCAGTAGGCTCCATCCGTGCTATTCTCACTCCCTTAGAGAGTATGGAGAGGTTTACGTCCTATTCATGTTGTATGGTGCCAAACTCAATGATTATGGCAGTGTCATCCTCTACATCTTTTCAAAAGAGAATACCTCCCCAACAGAGTCACCAAATGTAAGATGTGGGTTTTTGGAATACAGTTAGTATAAAGTGAGGCGTAACCCCTTATCAAGATCGGGGTCAACACCGTGCAATATTAAATATCGACGGTAAACATAGGTGAATAGGAGGCAAATGGATTCAATATTTAGACTTTTATTAAATTCTATGTTGGCATAATAAATACACAGTAGCCATAATAAATAGATGGGACCAGTAGGTAGCTTGGTCGGAGGGAGAAAGAGCAATCATTCTAGGTGTAATAAAGGCAAGGCAGGAACTTCAAGCTCAGCTAATGCTCAATATGGGTATTTAATGGATGTGGGAAATTATGTTCTTATAATAACTCTCTTGTATGGGGGAAATTGGGCATCAATTCTAGGTTCAGAATGCTCTCCCTGTTAAACTGTTTGTCTGGTGTACTTATATGAAGGCTAGTTACTTGAGTAAATTTGTTTGTGTTCAATATGATCGATGGTATTAAATGCACAAGTACCACCCATCAATGTAGAAGATATTTTATTAAATGCATGGGATCTCGTAATTTGGTGTGAAACTGTTTCATTAGCTGGAGGTATGGTGGGCATTAATGATGGACATGACTTACTAGCTTGAGGCTTATCTTATAACAACTAAAGGGTCGAGTTTTGTGAACTAGATCTTCCGTCCTATGGATAAACCCACTTGAGTGCCGTAACTTTGAGTCCCTAAATGTCAGATGTTATGACGTTAGAAAGTGGGTAAACAATGACTCTATTAGGTGCATAGTCACATCGGTTAGGCGGGATGCCGTCTGATTTAAGGTTACTTGGCTGGTAGGTAGCTCGAGTGTTTAGTTTCCTATTTATTGGTTAAGAACTATCTTAAGACCAAGGCTGGAAGATTGAGGTACCCCGATAAGGTTCCCTTGAACAAGTAGGAGTTGAGGTAGCTCGACTGTAGTGGCTCGAGTAACCATATGCACTAAAAGGATCGGTTGGAGTCTTGAGACTTGTACTATTTCAAGTAAGTTTCTTAGTAGTTTACTTCCCTATGTAAATTACCAGAATAATCGGTTATAGTCTTCAAGTTGAATAACGTGTCCAAGAGGATCTTCTTCTCACTAGTAGTCAAAGTGAAAGCAATCTGGGGGGTAGAAATACTTCCTATTATAGTATCATTTTTTAACCACGAGTTCTTCTTTAATTTCATATCATATAGATCTAGGTAGGCCTGATCTCCATATTTGGAATGAAATCCACCTAGACATATTACTATCAGATGTTCTGCAACATTCTTCTCTATGTGCATCACATCAGCTACATGCCTTACACTATTATCTTTCCAATACGATAAATAAAAAAATATTAATCTCCTAGACCACGACTTCACTTTACTAGGGTCGTTCGGATCCTCCCTAGCTTTACGCTTTAGGTTTACAAATTGAGGGTGTTTGCCTACGTACTATTCCCCATAGTCAAAGTCATCGCCTTCTCCTCGATATGCTGACCAAAAAGCCAAGCAGGTGGCGTTCTATGCTCGTGACCAACAGGCAAAGAGTTAGACTGATCTTTTCTAAAAGGGTTATTAGTCGACAAAAATCTATGATGACCCGTGTAACTCATCTTACCACTATATTTTATCCAACAAGCTACAATTTCCACCCTACATATGGAACATCAATAATAACCATAAAGACTACAATTGGACAAGGTCCCATAAGTTGGAATGTCGTGGATTGCCCACATGACCATTGCTTTAAGTGTGAACTCTTCACCCTTATGAGAGTCAAACGTTCTCACGCCTTTATCCCATAACTCTTTAAGTTCTTTGATTAATGGTGCTAAGAATATATCAATATCATCGCTGGGAGCCTTCGGTCTGGGTATCAACAAAGATAATAATGTGAACTCCTTTCTCATGCATAGTGTCGGAGGGAGACTTAAAGGCGCCAAGAGAACTGACTAATAACTCTGATTAGTACTTAAATTATCAAAATGGTTAAAACCGTTGGTTGAGATTACAAGACGAATGTTGTGCGGTTCTTTTTCAAATTCATGGTTTTATGCATTTGAAATTTGCCAGATGGTGAATCAACTGGATGACGCAACAAATTTCCACCCACCTCGCATCGAGCGTGCCATGTCATGGCCTTCGTAATCCATGCTACAGTAAAAAATAATTTTAACTGAAAATAGGTCAAAATATTTTGTGGGACTTGCGAGAACTTGCGCGATTTTTTACAGCTTTGTCCTTTCCATTCTCACAAACCAAATATCTAAGCTCACTGCATATAGGACATTCATCATTCTCTTCGTGCTCGTTGCAGTACAATATGAAATCATACTTGCGAGCATGAATAAATTTGTATTTCAAACCCAAACCCTTTAAACTCTTCTTTATGGTAGGATAATTATCTGGTAACATGTTCTCTTTTCGAAGAATACCTTTAATCCACTTAAGAATTCCGGTTACACTGTTCCCAGCCAAACCAATTGGATGTTTTAAATTATGCAAACCAATCATTGCATATAATGCTGAGTAATCTTGATCACAATATTTATACAACGGTCTATCCGCATCGAATTTCAACCATATGTATTCTTGATCTCCTGTAAGTTCAACATCAAAATTTTCATTTAGTTCGCCATAATTCCCATTATACGTATCCATAGGTTGGTGGTTTTGACGGTTTTGGAGTCCATATGCATCATCAATTAAGTTGGTGAATGGACGATGTGTTGGTGAATCATGTACCACTTCCACTTGTTGGGATTTCGTTATGCGGTCGGGTACCGATAATTCTTCAGGAATATAAATGATATTTTTTTACCATGGTATGTCCATATTTTATAGTCTTCATAGATTCCCCACTTTATTAAATGCAACTCAACGTCTTCCAATGACTTATGTTTTTCGTTCATACAATGGGTGCACGAACACGGGATCTTGTCATTTTTAATATTTTTGGAAGCATATTTAACAAATTCTTGATCGCCATTTACATGATTATTTGAAATTTAGCTAGTCTCTCCCATCCACTCTTTGTATTATGGGAAATCCATGTAATAATCTTCTAATTTCAGTCCTGTGGTAATAGGTTAAAAAATATTATTACAACTGAAACAAAAACAAGATCCTTACAACTGAAATAAAAAAATATTCTTAAACTGGCCATGAAATAAAAGAATATTCTTACAAGTGAAACAAAAATAATACTCTTACAATCGAAGCAATAAAAAAATATTTTTGAAACTGAAACAAAACCAATATTCTTAAACTGAAACAAAACAAATATTCTTACAACTAAAAAAAATGTTATTACAACTTAAACATTAGATCTTGGACAACAGATAAACTGTCGAAACAATAAAAGAGTTTGCATAATTCCTCAATTCCATCCCTTCCCCGTTGTCAACGTGCACATGTATATCTCTGCAACCGTTGTATATTCCAATGACCAGTATTTGAGCCTCACCCCTCTCCAAAGGTTGGTTATGTACTGGAGTTCTGACAACTATGGATATTAGTGTGCACACCCCAACAACTCTCTTATTGCTCAGGTCTTTAAAATAATACTTTTCGTCATAGTCACCGTGAGTTATTAATGTTGATCCGAGTCCCGTGATAGACGGAGGAATGGGGAATGAAAATGTCGAAGGAGTTGGCATTTGGGAGGGGAATGTTGGATGATGTGACATTTAGGAGGGGAATGTTAGATGAGGCGGCATTTGGTAAGGGAAACTTGAAGGGGGAGGATAGGGGAAACCTTCAGGAGGAGGGTAAGGGGAACCTTGAGGAGGCGGTATTGGGACCCCATAATTTTGAAAAAGGGACACAAGTTTCCCAATTTGATTCATCAAGATTTATAGGTTAGTTTTAATAGCCTGGACATCCCCATCGATTTTGAACTGTCATTCCTCATTGGACTAAACACGATCCTTGATCGAAGAAAACTCATCCACAAGAGGTGGTGTGTTGAAATTTTGTTTTTGGCATATGTGAACCAAAACTTCTCGTCCTCTCCCCTTTTTCCTTTCCAAAGGTTAGGGCCAAGGAATTATTTTCAAGGTCAAAGTCATTATTAGGGTTCGAACTTGACTGACTGCTGATGGCCTCTATTGATTATAGAGTCTCAGCCAACTGCGATGGGAATTTATTATTTTTGTCCCATCGAGCATGAACGAATAAGTTAGATCGATTTTATTTTTTACCCTCATCTGGACCATCCAACTCCAACGTTTATGTCATCTTTGACGTCTTAATTATCTTGGTTCCGTTTGTTTGGTCCACCAACTCCAACGTTCATTTTTTTCAGTGATAAATATCGGTCTTTAAAGTTTATCACGTCATTCCTATCACTCGTCGGGTTATTCCCGAGAAGGGAGAACCCAATAGGCTTCTTTTAGATTGAGCGAGAGGCATCGAGAGTGTTGGATGGAGGCGGTGGAGCAACATGAATACTGGATGAGGGCACCAGAACACCTGAAGTTGGAATTGGTGAGGAGGGAACCATTCGTGGAGTTGTGTATTTCTTATCCATTGGTGTTGAGAATTCGGGTTGTGCATGATATGATGAACCCCGTTGTGGTGTCACCTCGGGACTTGGTACCCTTGGGTTGTTTCCTCCCAACATTATCTACAAAAATGAAAAATCATAAGTGACTAATTATTTTAATAATATGAAATTATAACTAATTAATCAAGCTTATGACTATATATATATATATATATATATATATATATATACACATATACCTTTTCAGAGTAAGATTTTAGAATATGTTCATTGTGTCTGATCCATTCATTCAATATTATTTTTTAAGAACCTATGAATTTTTGCACATGGCCAACTAGGAGGAAGGGTATCTATGATTGATGTGTAGATATTCGTGACATGAACTCGGAATCTCATCTTTTTCAAGTTTTTGGAAAGATCTAATTTAACGTGCATATGGCGCAAGACATCACAGTCTATGTCAATGCTCTTTATACGCAGTTGTATCCATAACGGGTGGATTTTTTCGCCTCTTCCAACAACGTAACCAAGGTCAGGGCTATATCGGAATTATATGTGTGAAATATATTTTCTATAACATCATCCCAGTTTTCTGGTAGGGAAAATAGAATATAATTGAACATGTAATCTTGCTAGAGATTAACTCCACGATTTTCAAGGTAGTTAAATTGTTCGATCTTTTTATTTCCATACCTATAAATAAGAGTACCCTCTATATGGATATCCCTAATAAAATAGTTACATGTGCGGTCCAATTGTAACATCTACCACTCTTGTTGCAAGTGATTATCACCGTGCCTTATTTTTCCTGAGAAAAATATACGAGGGCGTGAATATGAGTCCTACAATTAAGGTATAGGGTATATAAGGGCTCTAATTAATTAATAACAATTAATTCAAGCATCCGAAGTATTAGGGTATATTAGTTTGATTAAGGTTTTGATACATTCAAACATATAAGGGTATATTAGTTTGATTAAGGTTTTGAGAATGGAAAGGATTTTGAGTCAGTGGGTGCGGAACCTAAAATACTCAATTAATTTCGAACTCTAAATAAATACCAATACCAAATTGACAATACCCTTAAATAATGCAATTTATTTTAATCCTTAAGTAACCACATGCAGTCAATACTAATAATACTCAATTAATTTCAAACTCTAAATGAATTCCAAGCCCTAAATGACAATATCCTAAAATAATGCAATTTATTTTAATCCCTAAGTAACCATATTCAGTTAATACTAATAATTCTCAATTAATTTCAAACTCTAAATGACTTTCACGCCCTAAATGATAATACCATTAAATAATGCAATTTATTTTAATCCCTAAATAACCACATTCAGTCAATACCAATAATACTCAATTAATTTCAAACTCTAAATAACAATTCCCAATTAATGTTAACAATACCCAATAAATTTCAATTCCTAAATGTAGCATACCCAATCAAAATATGAAATTATAAAATATCCCTTTTCTTGCAAAAAAAGTATACACACACACACAAACATACACATACATAGATATAGACATATATACACACACATACACATAAATGCACACACATACACATACACACATATACACACACGTACATAGAAATACGCACATATACATTAGGGTTTACCTTTGAGATTGAGATAGAGAGAATGCAAATTGCCGAAATTAGGGTTAGAGAAAGAATGCTAATCGCCGAGAGAGACAGAGAGAGGGAGATTGACATGGGAAGATATGAAAATGGAGGCAGAGGATTTTATTATGAGGACCCTGGTCATGGTCTAGAGCCGTGACCAAATACCACGGCCCTTAATTTTTTTCCACATCAGCGTGTAGGCAACCATCTGGTCACGACCCTTAGCCGTGACCCACACGCGTGAGCTAATCGAGATGGTCATAGCCCAAATCCATGACCCATTAGGTGGCCTTGTAGCATTATTCACAACCATGGTCCATGACCCTATCATGACCAAACTTGGAAGGAACTTTGACGCGGATTTGGCACTATGATGGTCACGACCTGGTCATAACCTATGTCCATGACCCATACTGGTCAAGGATTTGGTTCGTGACCAGACGGGATTTGATCCATGACCCATACTGGTTAGGGATATTGTCACACTGAATTTGATGTGGTCACACCTTTGGGGTGACCATTCGCTGTATTTGGTGTGGTGACAATTACTACTAAGAACCCTAAGTGAAGGGAAGATTGTCCCCAAATTAGAAGGCCCATATTTGGAGGCCCTAATAGCAAGGTCAATGTGTTATTTCTTGAAGAACATGGATAGATGTGAACTTATTCACTCTTGGAATGTGGAATATATCAAGAAATACTTCCAATGATGTATTCTACTGATGAAATAAAATGAAAAGAGCCCCTTTTTTACCTATGATGTTTCAATACAATGTTCAATATGGGTCACAAGGCTTTAATCCTTGCTTCCATGCTAAACTTATGGTCCGAGGACCCAATGTGAGTTATAATGCTTCAATCCATGGCTCCATATTTAACCTAAGGTACAAGGGCCCAAAGTGAGTTACAAAGATTCAATCCTTGGCTACAAGTTTAACTTAAGGTTTGAGGACCAACATGAGTTACAAGAATTCAATCTTTAGCTCTAAATAAAATGTTTGAGGTCCTAAAGTCCTCAGACTAATGATCCCTAGAGTTATAAGTCTTTCATCCTTGGATTCCAAGGTCCCCAAGTTCTTAAAACGACCCAACAAGAGTTTCATGACATTTATCATTGTCTCGAAAGAACAATCAAAGTCTAAAAGACCCCCGAATACTAAAGAAATTACCAAGGCTTTCATCATTGATTTTGCCTAAATTGACTAAGGTCTAAGGACCCAAAACAGTTAGCCTAAAGGACCTCTTTCGCACCCGAAATATGTTTTCAAATAACCACAATGTACAAAAAACCAAAAATCTTACAACCATATCTAAAAAATTTCTTTGGAGAACTCCAGAGCTATTAAAAATATTTTTAAGACCATGAGTGAAAAAGCTAAAAATTGGAAAAGAAAAAAAAAACTTCCATTTCCAAAAACTTTGAGGAGCTAAGTGTTCATTTGCAAAAAAAGGCCTCAAAATTCTAGTGTTAAAAAGAAAAGGTGCAAATTTCCAACTATCTAAGGCTTTTGTCCATTGTTAATATGGTTCAGAGGTCTTAAGACCCATTATGGAACCTCATATTTTTACCACGAGGCTTTCATCCAAGTGGACTATGGCTCAGAGGTCCTAGGACCCACTATAGGATCTCATATTTTTACCACAAGCTTTCATCCCAGTGGGCTAAAGTCTAGAGGTCGGTTTTTTAATTTTCTAAGGCCTTTATCCTTAGAAAAAATATTTTTAGAGGTTTTAGGACCCTTTGTGAAAAAAAAATTAGTTCACAGGCCCTGGGATTAAGTTTATTGTAAATCTAATGTGTTTGGACCCTTGACAGATTTACTTTTTGACTTTCATTTCTCAAAAGTTTTGATGGGATAAGTTTAAACACTCTAAATAGTTGACTCCTAAGTTTTACTTGAGTGTACATCATTTAGTGTTTCAACTACTTTGAATAATTCTGCAAAACATATTTTTAGTTAGAGACCGCTCTAAATGGTACATCATATGTAAACATCTCAAGTGTACAACATTATTAAGATTACTCGAGAATCAAGACTGACCCAACGTACATATCAAAGTAAGGGTAAGAAAGTAAAAAGTGAATGCACATATGCACATTTTTACACTTTGATACATTTTAGGCACTCATGCATCTCATATGAAATTTAATTTATTAAGTGTCTAAAATAATTTCTTAAAAGTTAAATTGGATTAATTTTTGTTAAAAATTAATTTCCTAATTTTTAAACAATTTTCAAATTTTTTCTCTGAATTTAGAAAGTATATATTTTAAAAATTTTGTTTAGTAAAATGTCATTTTGTGCACACTTGTTTAAATACACACAATCGTGTTTTCTCCCATTCACATATGTAGAATGTATTTTCAGCCCTTGATTAGCATTTTATTTGATGGCCTTGTGTGTTTTAATCCATGTGTCTTTTGATCACCCAATAGGAGCATTATAAATATATTAAACTAGAGCCATATAATTCCTTTTAGCTTTCGTTTTCATTTAGTTAAATTACTAGCTCATATACCTTTTGACCGAATATGTTTAGGGAAATTGGGCTTGTTTGGTTTGCAACTATAGTTCTATTTTTTGTGTTCAAATACAATTCTGATAAAAAATTGAGTTTGACAACTCTTTTAAACACTGAATTATAATATTTATGTGTTATAATCAAGTTTTTCAGAAAATATCAAAAAGGAATTTTATAACTTCTATTTTTTTTTCAACTCAGAATTATTCATTCTTAATATTTTAATTCATTTATACCTTAATGTATAATGTACATAGTTACATGTTTGCCAATTTTGTCAAAAGTTTCAAAAAATTGTATTTTAAAAAAAGTTTACCAAACGCACACCAATAATTTTAAACCAAAAAAATGAATTTTAAAATTGTATTTAAAAACAACGTTTAAATCGAGTTTTTTGAATACAAAACCAAACGGGCCCGCTTCTAGTTATGAACATTGTACATAATAGATGTCTGAAGTCTTCAGCCTTGGTCTATGTATACTTTGATCAACGAATGGGAATTGATCCTGGGTAACATGTACATTTATATTAGAGTTTTAGGTGTCAAATTCTTTGAGGCTTACAGTTGTAATCAATAGCTTTGACCAGTTATTATATACATAGTTCCTTGACCGTAGTATACAAGCTATTGTAATAGGTTTCTTCAACTCTTGTTTTTATCGAATGTTTTAAATTTCAAAAACCACAATAACCAGTTATAATCCTGAGTATATAGAGATGGATAAGTGCGATCCAACTGTTACCAACCTACCTTCACATATGTTAGATCAACGTGATTTCTATCGTTAGATTCTTTTCTAACCGTTGAGGATTGCATCTCTTGTACGCACAGTTAACAAACTATTTACAACCTTGTTTTTAGGGGTGGTAAACATAAGGATATGGAGCAGATACCATGTTATTCATATTCGTATCCGCTATCATGATGCACTATCCGTATCCGTATTTGTATCCTCTCGAATAATAAAAACAACTATCCATATCTGTATCCTGTGACACCATGCCCAATTAAATATCGGGTGATCAGTCCTTTATAAAAAATATAAGAGAATGTTCGGTTGGTTCATTCTTAGCATCACTGTCGAAAACTTTAATTCAATTAATTACCTAACATTTAATTAATTTAGTGTCAAAACATTTTCCAATTACACTTGAAACCAATTTATTTAATAAATTCTGATCATGTAAATATAAACCATTCACAAGAATTAAATGCTGACTGAATCAATTACTGAATAGATAAGACTGGATAAAACCTTCCAGTTCACAGCTACAAACCAAACCATAATAAATACTCAATCCAACTGAAAAGAACTAAAAAATAAACTGAGTACAACTCCGGTAATGAGAATGGGCGACACATGCCCGAACTGAGATATCTGAACTAGGAACTGAATGAAATGAGAGAAGCGTATAATCTCAAATAACCCGTAACTTCCACAATAGCTGCAACTCGGTAAACCATCCAAGTATCTAGGACCGGTGTCCCTGTGGCTGGGCACCTGTACTAATACATATATATATATAACAAAAGAGAGAAGAAATGCAAGAGACGGGTCAGAGCCCGATGTGTAAAAATATTTATTAGCAAGTATTTAAAACTGCATTAAAGCAAGTATTATATGCATGTTAGTTCGAACTCTCACATGAGATTCTCACCTCTCGACTAGTGTGCACGCCTAACGTACATCTAATCCAACCTAGCCATCTGACACACTTTTAACTAAGGGAAAGGCTTATCCATCTAATTACCCCTCGTAGTAGTATTACGTATTTGGTCTCAACGTTTATCATTTTAAATAAGTGCTATCACACTAAAATCAAGTATTCATTATTTACGTTACTGAAGATTTCACTATCTTAATAATCTAATACTATCTCATTTTAGATATACCAAAAGCATACATATATATCTCTCTCTATTATATATATATGCATTAACCCAATCTGAATAGCCTATAATTATCACATTGTAAGTATAACACAAGTATATATAAAGTACCACCACTATATATATATATACAGCACCCCCAATGCTATACCTGTAGTTCATTTCATACTCTGCTATCACGTCCCGGTACATCTTGTACTCAAACAAGGACTATCGGTTCAGAAATCTTCCACGAACCATATAAACAAATCACACATATTGGCGGCGAACATAGTTCACATACCTATGGGTCACGCACATACCTACGCTCCCATAGTCAGCGACTTATCAACTCACAAATAAGTCTTCACAGTTCTATGTTCTGAGGACAAGTAAAATATCCCCCCGAAGGTCACTTAGGATAGGATTGTCTCTACATAACCCCCCGCGATAGTAAGAAGCTAGGTATGTCATACACATAATATCAAATATAGGTATGCACACAACCCATCCAATCAAACGGTATACACAACCAAATGTCATATTCCATACGTAGTATCTTCATCACTAAATACTATCAACGTATTTTAAGTTACGATATTCCCTCTCTTGTAACATATTTCTAAGGATCCTTAATACATAATCATAATAAGTCCTACAATTAACCACACATTTTATTTTTAAGTTCCATATCGTTAGAACTAATATCATAAGTATTTATCATGTAATACTTTTGATGCATTTACAATTATGATTATCTCTCTGTCGTAATCTCCAAGGTAATCTCACCATCCCGAATATTTGAAATCATTACCCCTAAATAACTCCCAATAATTCTGCACTATTTTAGGTTCATCGAACACTAGTTTTCCTCTCTCAAATTAACCATTTACCAACACAGGGGAAAAATAAGAAATTCCCTAAAATTAACAATCTCGCTCGAATAAAAAGGGATCTCGCTCGAATGCATTCCACGTGTCGCTCGTACGACTTCACGCGACTTCCCTATCTCGCGTGAACGACTTAGCGCGACCTGGGCTGTTTCATCTTCAACCTTCGGCAGCTTCGTTTTTCACTAATTTTCAACCGTAAAACCTCTAAAACACCATCCCAAACTCCAATCAGCCAGTCCCAAACATTATTCTAACATATATAAGTGATTCCTCATAACCTACCATCATTAAATCATAATCAATCATCCATAGAATTCAAAATCCTCAATTTTATTATCAAGAACCCTAGATCTTAAATTAATATGCACAACTTCTAAATTAACCCAGATTTGTTCATAGAAATCATCCTAGTTTCGTAGGCATCATCTTGTCTACATATGGTATTCATATTCTTATCATAACAACCCTAATTAATGATATAGTTCTCCAATTTCACCTAAATTATTCTGCCAAAATAAGGTTTATTAGCCTAGACTAACATGAACATAATTATCGCTAAGGAAAGAAAGAAATAAACAATTGCCTCAATTTCTAAGGTCCGATCCGTTGATGTTGTTGGTATGGCTGCGTTCCTCGCATTTTGATCTACACGATGGTGGTGGTTGTGCAAGGTGGTGAAAATGGCTTCTCCTCCTTTGGAAATTGCTCTCCTTCACCCACTGCGGCTCCCTCTTGATTTTGGTTTTTCCTAACCCAAATTGTCTCTAATTAGCTGATATATTATTCCTCTAATTTTCATCCATTTAATTCCTCCAAAATTCCATATTACAAAACTACCCCTACCGGGTGTTGTCTTGGCCTAAAAATATCCCGGAGTACAAATAAAGGCGCACTCGAAATGGACATACGAGTTACTTAAAAATAATTTACCTTTTTATTCCACTTAATTCGTCCTGACACGACTCACACGCGCATCCCAACTTCATATATCAAATTTTCGTATTTCTCTATCACAACAAGTTATATAAAAATCATTATTCCGTATTACTTATTCTCGTAGCAATATTAATAGTTACTAACTTCTCGTCACGCTAGTAAATATTCAATTTAAGTTTGGATTAAATAATTAATTCTCACATTTTAATTTAATTAAACCCCCAAAATAATAAATCAATTAATTATTTAAGTCTTCGAAAATACGGGGTCTTACATACTTCCCCCCCTAATAACGAAATTTCGTCCCAAAATTTGGAAAATAAGGCATTTCTGGTAAGAAAAACTTCGGGTATTTACCTCACATCTCATGAATCTACGTAGTACCGCCCATACAGTACATTACCGAATACCCTTAATAATGAACACCTCACTGATTAATTACTCTCCAACCCTTACCATTTAAGTTTCACCACTTAACTTATATATAGTCACTATCTAGACTCCTAATACTCGCACTAGTAGGTTAATTGCTATTTAGATATATACAAATTTGTCTTACACACAATATATATTATAAATGTTAACACATTTTTGCCATACTGCCTCCGCAAAGGACTATGGAACTTAAGCCTGTACGCTACCGACTCAAACTTAACGCTAATAGGAAAAGATCCCACATCACTCGATACCAATTTCCTCATTCCAACATGCAATAATGCAACTCCCAATCGTTTCCACCCTGGTTGACGCGCCCTAAAATTCCTCTGGACCTAGTAGATTATTGTCCCCCCTTCTATCCAATAAGCACAAGGATAACAAGGATTTATATATAACGCCTCAAATGGAATTCTATCGATAATAAGTTGAGGGGAGTCGTCTTACGCTAACTCCATCCGTGGAAGATATTACACTAAACCTTCCCATAATTGGAGATACAACATACCTCCCAATGTGCAACTAAAACTCTCAGACTTACCGTCCGCCTGCGAGTGTGTTAGGTTGAATATGTTTGCATCTTGATATTCAGGGCCTCCCTAAACTCTTCCCAATAATCAAGTCATAACTCTCTTGACTCTTTCGAATAAAAACTCTATTTGTACCCCCTATAACCTTACTACCCCAGGAATAACAATAGAGGTTTACTGTTACACCTTAAGATTTGTCCTAACTTAGCATAACGTGAGCTACTTTAATTTCCTGACCCACTTTCACCCACATAGGGTCATGATCCCATTGCGAAGTAATTAACTATGTAATTATTTAGGGATTCACTCTCTCATTACTACCAAGGAGTTCCTAATGCTGAAAGAATTCTATTATTTCCTAATGGTCCACTTTCAATTGTAGCTCATAAATGTCGTTCTTTGCTTAAGCCATCCCTACTACGACTTTATATGGATATGCATTTTACCTTTTCTATAACCACATACATATCTATGGCTCAGGTGATAGTGTCATCACTGCATGTCGCAAGTCCTTCCCCCTCTCTCTAAGCTTCAGATTCTTATGAAACATATTCTCTCCATATCCTATCAATTATGTCTCAACTTCCCCGAGTTAAACTTTATCGGATTCCTCCTATACCATCCCTGTGGAAAATTCTGGGAATTAACGGTCCTAACTACCCTAGACTATCAAATAGCTAAATCCTGAAGTCACACTCTTCTACATTCAGTTACCTCTCGCAATACGTGTTTTCTCACAATCTTTCACTTAAGGAAGACACATTTATTACTCAGATATCTAGGGTGCCCATACACCCTATGCTTTGTGCATTGCAGCACCACTATACTAGACGTGTTATAAATAACAAATGATGCCCCGCATACTTGGCATGACTATAAGGTAAGGTCCTACTCAGTCACCCTACCTTTTCCACCTAATAATATCTTAGGTTGTCCCACCGGTCTGCTCGTGGTGTCAACGATTGATAACATTATTACATATTAATCTTATACGCCCCCATCGGCCTTAATCTGTAACATAACCCTTATCTCACGGTTATAATTACGTACATGGGTAATCATTATGATACTAAATCCATGAATTAAAGGAAAAATTCTCCTAACTTCCAACGTTTGCTAAGTTTCATGCGTGGGATGTCTCGCAAAGTGAAATCTAAACAAGGAAGACCCGATACACTACTACATAACACTGTTGGTCGTCGGGATCCATTAAGTCCTTAATCCATAACATATATCGAATTCCCATCTATGATCATAAAAGTCTACTCGTCCACTCTCATTTACTAAAGACAATATAAAACACAAAGCTCTCATTATCACGAGTTATTAGCGCTATATAATTTACGAGCTATATCTCTCCGCTCTACAATAATTCAATATACCTTGAATCACATCAGTAAAACATCCCTGCTCACCGGGATCAACATAGTAAGACAACATTCTCATTGAGGTCTACAATACAATACGACACAAGTGCAGGGTCAACCGTCTTTCAGGTGATGCCTCACCAAAATCATATATTTAAAATTTGATTTTTTTTAGTATAATAGTGTTATCACACAATTTACTACTGTTCAAACCCATGGTAAATAGTAACCATGCAATATAATCATAATATGCTCTGCTATCATAACGCTCAAAGGAGCACGAATCGTTACATAATACCATATACAAATTTCTCTTAGTGACCACACTTGCTCCTCCCCGCAGGTGGCACGAAAAATCTCGCTACCAAATGGTAGTCACCTACATAATAAGGTTGCTATCTTCAGTGTATCCACTAAATTGGATGAACACTCGAACCCTTAGTGTTAACTATTCACATATGTTTTGACACACCCACGTCACTAGAACTCCTCATTTATTCACAAGGATAAAATAAAGCATCACCAGCCATGCCTGATCGTAGGGTCCCTGCCCACGCTTTTTGTGACCCATAATTATCTACAATCATTATACCTTTCAGATTCCACTCATTAGTGTTTCCCTTCTTATTCTATTTTATGGCTTACCCGCCTAACATTGATACGTTGACCCCATATCTCTAGGCCTCAAATATGGCCTTACTGGCCTTCCCTTGATTTCCTGGCCCCGTCAACCCCGAAACACGGTATGCTAAAGTTATTGAGGACTACGCTGGTCCTGCTTAAACCCACTACTCTCAGGTTATTAGTTCCTGGGACCAATTCTCTTAACTCGATTCCTACGCTGGATATTTTACTTTTCCAACTTGTATGCCTTACAGGCACGATTTATTATTCCCGATACTTATCAATTTCACTACTCACGTGAACACATTCAATACTGGTAACACTTATCTTTACATACAGGGTAATTTCCATTTCACTAGTCCTCCTATCCTTATTGGGATGTCCTTATCTCGTACCTAGGAGTTTTAACTCCCAGTTGTTATTTTCGTTGTTCCCTACGCTCTACAGGGCATACGGAACACATGATCTACCCGCTAGTCTTGACTGAATCCATCACTATTTCATTGAGATTTAATCATAACATTTAAATAGGTTCCCCCCACTGGGTATACATTCTGGTGATATTCTACTAACACTATTGAATTCAACCTTGCCCTTCGGCTAGGTATTACAACTCTACTGGCTCCCTTTCTTCTAGGGCATTAACATTTTCTAGTAAACATATACTTTGATGACATTGACTTTAGTCACCTCAGTCGCACCTCCCATTCATGCTAGGGTATTCCACCCACCAGTCCATTTTCAACTTATGGACCCTTTCTTATCTTTCGTGACTCCTAATTCGGTTATGAAGTTCGCTTACCAAGTTAACTCATCATTTATGGTCGGTTCTTACCCGACTAACTGGTGGAAGATTAAACGGTCAACCTACACCCAATATCTCGATGTGATTGACTCTAACCACTCTATGCTGCTTCTCTGAGCTAGAAAAATTTCTTCTGAAATTAAATTCTGAATATAACTGCACCCTACCTTACATTATTGCCTTCGGATTAGCTCCCTCTATTGGCCCACCATACTTAGATATTACTGTTGGTGACTTCTACCATGATCATCGTTCCCTAAATGCTTCACAACTTCCAATTTTTTCCTCTTCCTGCTATCCCACTAACGGCCTTCGCTGGTCGTCCCATATTGCTCGGAGTACAAAGTCCAATCACCCTTGCATATTAATTGGATTCACTAAACTAAATCGCAGGAGAGTGTAAATCGCATACAGAGTGGAATACAACAATCCTAAAATAAGGCTCTACATTAAAGAATGCTAAGCTAAAACGTAATAACCCGTACAGATCCTAAAGGACACTAGAACCTGATGCTCTGATACCACCTGTGACACCCCGCCCAGTTAAATATCGGGTGATCAATCCTTTATAAAAAATTTAACAGAATGTTCGGTTGGTTCATTCTTAGCATCACTGTCGAAAACTTTAATTCAATTAATTACCTAACATTTAATTAATATAGTGTCAAAACATTTTCCAATTACACTTGAAACCAATTTATTTAATAAATTCTGATCATGTAAATATAAACCATTAACAAGAATTAAATGGTGACTGAATCAATTACTGAATAGATAAGACTGGATAAAACCTTCCAGTTCACAGTTACAAACCAAACCATAATAAATACTCAATCCAACTGAAAAGAAATACAAAGTAAACTGAGTACAACTCCGCTAATGAGAATGGGTGACATATGCCCAAACTGAGATATCTGAACTAGGAACTGAATGAAATGAGAGAAGCGTCTAATCTCAAATAACCCGCAACTTTCACAATAGCTACAGCTCGATAAACCATCCAAGTATCTAGGACCGGTGTCCTTGTTGCTGGGCACCTGTACTAATACATATATATATATAGCAAAAGAGAGAAGAAATTCAAGAGACGGGTCAGAGCCCGATGTGTAAAAATATTTATTAGCAAGTATTTAAAACTTCATTAAAGCAAGTATGATATGCATGTTAGTTCGAGATTCTCACCTCTCGACTAGTGTGAACGCCTAACGTACATCTAATCCAACCTAGCCATCTGACATACTTCTAACTAAGGGAAAGGCTTATCCATCTAATTACCCCTCATAGTAGTATTCTGTATTTGGTCTCAACGTTTATCATTTTAAATAAGTGTTATCACACGAAAATCAAGTATTCACTATTTATGTTACTGAAGATTTCACTATCTTAATAATCTAATATTATCTCATTTTAGATATACCAAAAGCATACATATATATCTCTCGCTATTATATATATATATATGCATTAACCCAATCTTAATAGCCTACAATTATCACATTGTAAGTATAACAAAAGTATTTATAAATTACCACCACTATTTATATATATACAACACCCCCAAGGCTATACATGTAGTGCATTTCATACACTGTTATCATGTCCCGGTACATCTCGTACTCAAACAAGGACTATCGGTTCGAAAATCTTCCACGAACCATAAAAACAAATCACACATATTGACAGCGAACATAGTTCACATACATATGGGTCACGCACATACCTACGCTCCCATAGTCAGCGACTTATCAACTCACAAATAAGTCTTCACAGTTCTATGTTCTGAGGACAAGTCAAATATCCACCCAAAAGTCACTCAGGATAAGACTGTCTCTATATAACCCCCCGCGATAGCAAGCAGCTAGGTATGTCATACACATAATATCGAATATAGGTATACACACAACCCATCCAATCAAACGGTATACACAACCAAATGTCATATTCCATACGTAGTATCTTCATCACTAAATACTATCAACATATTTTAAGTTGCGATATTCCCTCTCTCGTAGTATATTTCTAAGGATAATATGTCACCCGAAAATCCTTAATACATAATCATAATAAGTCCCACAATTAACCACAAATTTTATTCTTAAGTTCCATATCGTTAGAACTAATATCATAAGTATTTATCACGTAATACTTTGGACGCATTTACAACTACGATTATCTCTCTGTCGTAATCTCCAAGGTAATCTCACTGTCCTGAATATTTGAAATCATTAACCCTAAATAACTCCCAATAATTCTGCACTATTTTGGGTTCATCGAACACTAATTTTCCCCATTCAAATTAACCATTTACCAACTTAGGGGCAAAATAGGAAATTTCCTAAAATTAGCAATCTCGCTCGAACCAGAAGGGATCTCTCTCGAATGATTTCCACGTGTCGCTCAAACGACTTCACGCAACTTCCCTATCTCGCGCAAACGACTTCGTGCGACTTGGGTTGTTTCATCTTCAACCTTCAGCAGCTTCATTTTTCACCAATTTTCAACCCTAAAACCTCAAAAACACCATCCCAAACTCCAATCAACCTGCCCCAAACATTATTCTAACATATATAAGTGATTCCTCATAACCTAACATCATTAAATCATCATCAATCATCCATATACTTCGAAATACCCAATTTTATTATCAAGGACCCTAGTTCTTAAATTAATATGCACAACTTCTAAATTAACCCAGATTTGTTCATAGAAATCGTCCTAATTTTGTAGGCATCATCTTATCTACATATGGTATTCATATTCTTATCATAACAACCCTAATTAATGACATAGTTCTCCAATCTCACCCAAATTATCCTGCCAAAATAAGGTTTATTAGCCTAGACTAACATGAACATAATTATCGCTAAGGAAAGCAAGAAATAAACAATTGCCTCAATTTCTAAGGTTCGATCCGTTGATGTTGTTGGTATGGCTGCGTTCCTTGCATTCCAATCAACACGATGGTGGTGGTTGTGAAAGGTGGTGAAAATGGCTTCTCCTCCTTTGGAAATTGCTCTCCCTCACCCACTGTGTCTCTCTCTTGATTTTGGTTTTTCCTAACCCTAATTGTCTCTAATTAGCTGATATATTATTCCTCTAATTTTTGTCCATTTAATTCCTCCAAAAATCCAAATTACAAAACTACCCCTACCGGGTGCTGGCTTGGCCTAAAAATATATCGGAGTACAAATAAAGGCGCACTCGAAATGGACATACGAGTTACTTAAAAATAATTTACCTTTTTATTCCACTTAATTAGTCCTGACACGACTCATATGCGCATCCCGACTTAATATATCAAACTGTCGTATTTCTCTATCAGAACAAGTTATATAAAAATCATCATTCCATATTACTTATTCTTGTAGCAATATTAATAGTTACTAACTTCTCGTCACGCTAGTAAATATTCAATTTAAGTTTGGATTAAATAATTAATTCTCACATTTTAATTTAATTAAACCCGCAATAATAATAAATCACATAATTATTTAAGTCTTCGAAAATACGGGGTATTACATATCCTCTCGAATTTCTCGGATTTGAATAGTATCCGTATCCATTTGAATTTCTTATCCATTGTAGTTGACCAGCCTCTTTTAATATGTAATTTCAATACTACTGTAAACACGATATCAAGTCCTAACTGTTTAGAATAAAAAATTTAGAATAAGCAAATTGATCTATCATTTGATACTCAACAACTAAAAAATTAAAATCAATAATTTTTCCCTAATAATTACTATGTGTGCCTATGTGCATATGTGTTTTTATGTGCATATGTGTATGTTGTTGTGTACATCTACGTGTGTTGTTGTGTATGTCTATGTGTGTTCTTTTCGTGTGTGTATGTTGTGTTGATGTGTGAACGTGTGTGTGTGTGTGTGTGTTGGTGTTGTAGGCGACTGTGTGGTTGGGGGAGAGGGGAAGGAGCTTACCAAGTTACCTGTAAGGGGAAGGTTTTGGAGAAAAGGGTATCCACCGAAAATGAGGGAGAAGGGGAAAATGAGTAAAATGAAAGAGAAAGGTTTTGGGTAAAATATTTCATTAGAGTTTGTTTTGTCCGCTTTGGGTTCATTTCTATTGTTTTCTTTTTTTCTTCTTCTTAACCATTCATTATCTTTTAATTTTTAAAGGTATTATTTCTTTATTTTTTTTAATGATTGAAGAGTGATGATTAACATTATTGTATTACATATTTATATTTTACATTGCATATAATAAATATTATAAATAATAACTATATATAACTAATATTATTAATAAATTATTATTATAAAATACCATACGGGTACATATATCCGCAAAAATGGATATACGCAAATATGGATACTCTGCGTCGGATACGGATTGTCCGTGTCGGATACACATACTATCCGTAACCGTTTTTTCTGATAGTTTAACACACTATCCATATCCGTTTTTTCGGATAAATATCCACAAAATTTGAACTCGAATACCGGACGGATTTGGATTTTTGAATATCTGTTTACACCACTGCTTGTTTTATTTGAACCAACCCCTAGTTTCTTCTAAGATGTTTTAAGTTAGGTAGTTTTAATCTCAACCATTTATTTCTCTTAGAGTTTCTAGAGTATTCCTTTAGAGTATCTCCAGTAGAATAATTATATCTTCGTAACCAAAAAGTGACACATCAACTAACGATTAGTCTTTTAATGGGTTGCTAAAGTTAGCAACATTAGCATTTTCGATGGTTTATTCATATAGTAATCAAAATCAAGATAACTGTAGATTTTACTGGGAGTAAATGCAGATTTCGATGAGGACAGGTTCCAGTTGGGCAGCCACAATTTTGATTTGTATAGATATTAAATATATCGATATGGAGCTTGTTCAACTCATAAAAATATGAGAAATTTTACTATATAATTTATATAAAATTTGGTACATGGTATCACCGTGAATCAAATATTGAAGAAAACATAGGAGAGAGACTTAGTAAGAAACAAGAAGAAGTAAACGAAATAACCTTTCAAGAGAGTTTCTCCGGAGGCAGTTGATTAATAAAGTGTGGGGAATAATATTTTGATTATCAGAAAAAATATTGCTACGACTAATTTGATTATTGGCTAAAAAATAGTTAATGTTTGATTATTCCATTATATATCCCTTTTTAACTAATGTTGTTAAGTTTGATTAGAATCAGATTTTTAGTTATTTCATTGAAGATACTCTTACTCACTATATAAACCTTACTATACCATTTATTAGGGATGTCAACTATAATTCTAGAGAGAGATACAAAGAGGATCATCAAATACCCTTAGAGAGTATATATATATATATATATTTACAGAGAGAGAGAGAGAGAGAGAGAGAGAGAGAGAGAGAGAGAGAGAGAGAGATGGGGAGAGAAATTGTAGGTGATAGTTTCCTACCATAATAGTATTCAATGCGCACAAGCCATATGAAGAGAAATATTTAGCAAGAAATATAAAAAACACACAATTCGACAATGTGCGTACGTCCATGGGGTTTAGGTTTTTTCCTATTAACTTCAGAGAACTAGTCGACAAAGTTGTAATTCTGATCAACGATATAATATCATATTGCCCACTTAATAGGGGTGGATTTATAATTATAAAGAAGCTTAAGGGAGTCCTAATCTCCGTTAACCACTATCCCTAGAAGTTTAAACCTAAACTTGATCAGTTTTAACTGTTCCAAGGGATGGATATGTGAGAGTCTTTCATAAGTTGGACTCTTTATTAACTTGGTTCACAAGAAGCTTGGATGCTCGTGTCGAGCACGTGTAGAGCACATGCTATCGTAATTTTTGTCCCCGTAATTGCCCCCAAATCTCAGGGTCGCTTTGAGGTCGTCCAGCTTTGTTGTATCTAGGTTGGCTATTGATTTTGACAAGTTTTCATACTTGAGGGAGTAGTGGTATTTCTTCTTTGAAAGTATTCGTTGTCTGGAGTTTTTGTTGGTTGGTCGAAGGGAATTTTTATAAATATCCTTAAAATTAGAGGATTTTTTTAACCTGTTGAGTGCCTCAGGGGCATGTTAGTAAATATAACCTTTTCCTTTGCCAATGAGCCATCTCTTCGATAATCGTGAGGGAGTTTCTCACCCTAAGACAATGGTTTCCACTCTTTTCTTCACTTTCTAGTTCATTTAAAAAATCTTCAATCTTTTGAAGGAGAGCTTTTCATTGTCATCATTTCATTTGTAAGAACTTTCAAAACTCTTTCCTCATTTCAATTGTTTTCCTGCACTTCTCCACTTTTTTTTACTAGTTTGATTGAGTTGTAATATGTAACTATGGTTTACGTTATTGATGAAACCATTGGGGAAAAATTTAAATTAAACCATCATATCCCCAGTGGATGTCTCTAGGATTAGTTGAGGGTCCCTATAACGTTTTCCCCCTTTCTGAAGGTCATTGATTGCCTTCAATCTCTATTGCCGAGTGTAGGGATACTTTTCCCCCAAATAGCTTATTTTTGAAGTACTGTCAATACTTTGATGTGGTCCCAACCCAATTTTCCCAAAACATATGGAGGATTGTTAATGGGGTTCACTGTATCAACGAGTATATGACCCATCTTAGTATCATTAAAATTATATACTATTCCCATTGGGTGACAACCACTTATAATATTAATTACATGAAGATGAGGGTGGCTAACTGAGCCCTAGTCGTGGACCTCCTTGATTCCAGTAAAGATTATTGGGATTATATGCTGATTATGAAGAATTGACAACATTCTCCCTTTCCTAAGGGTGTGGCGTATGAAGGGTTGAGGTTCCCTCAGGGAGGGAAATGAATAGATTAGAAAGACATTACGTTTGTTAGCTTTGTTATCTTCTCTTTATTGAGGCTAATGTTTTGATCTTTTTTTAGTAAAGAGAAAGAAGAAGATTCCTTGTGAAAATGATGTTAACTTTATTGATCTTGGGATAGTTTGGTCTATCCAATACCGAGTTCAGACCATTATTCATCCAAGGTCTACAACATTTTCGCTCAATTACAAGAGTTCTACTACTTATTTTATTTCAAGGTTAATAGAATGAACACTGGTCACTCCCATTGACCTGGATAACCCAGAAGCTTCCACCTCTCAAGACTCAGAAGGGGAGGGATCAAACGAATTAGTCGAGGAAGGCACGTTGTCTTTTATTAAACCTCTCAAAGTTTTATTAGTTCATTTTACTATTTCTCCCATACCTATGTCAAATAGGAAGGTCATGAACTTGATCGCCACAAATGTTGGTACCAAGTCCCCCCAACCGCCTAGTCCGTCAGGCAAAGAGAAGGATCTTACTCGATAGGAAAGAAATTTAAGTGACGTTGGGGGTTCGACTAACCCCATGGAATTCTAGGATTCCCCATCCAAGGACCATGAGCCTCTTTCAAAGAGGAAAAAGTATGATAATATTTCCCCTCCCCTATTGGACACTGTGGGAAAAAATTCTGCTGACAAGGGCAAGGGTGTTTCCCAATCAATTGTTGCTCACCCCCACCTGGCTTGAGACTTGATTCATTTCGATTTTTTTTTACAGATAGAGATACTGCCTCTACCATGTCCCATGTTAGGTTGTTGGTGCATTCCAATCACATTCTCTTCCTTGTAAGTTGATCGTCTTTATATCATTCTTCTGTGTTTGCTTCTTACTTTAATTTTTTTCACATTTGTCTGCCCATTGTTTTGTAGTTCTTAATTGATTATGATCAATTTCTAGAGACAAACATCTAGATAAATGAGTCCTTTATTAATGTGGAGGTCGCCTTTGAAGATTTGGATAAGTCCTTGGTGACTGCTCAATCGTTGAATGTCACCCAAGCGACAGAGAAGCTAAAGCTCTATGAGAAGGTTATGAGCATGGAGGCTGAGAAGATCAAACTTCATAAGAAGATTAACCATTTTGCCCTGCTGGTAGTCTCTAATGATCATGCCAAAAAGGATGCCGATGATGCTAAGGCCGATGCCACTCTTTCCAAGACACAAGCCATTGATGCTATGGCCAAAGCCAATGAGGACTTAGCCGGTGTGGCAAAGTCCAAGGATGACGCCTTTACTTGCAGATGGGACAAAGCCTTTGACAATGCTGAGATGCAGATTGCATATCTTAAAAAGGTATTTTTTAAGAATAGTTGGGATGAGTCACTTATTAAGGTCAATACAAGTGAGGTCTCATACCTCTTGCATGAGAACCACCCAAGTTCCCCTCCCCCCCCCCCCCCCCCCCCCATAATTTGAGGAAGAGGTTAAGGATGATGATTACAGGACATTTGGATAGAAAGAAAAGGCCATCGATCAGAAACATGCTGCAGCTAAGTAGGTTGTTGATAAGGAAAAGGTAGGCAAGACAACCCCTTATAGCTTTTATTAGGGAATAACGTATTTTCTTTTTAGGTTACTCGAACGATGTAGGGGCATGCCCCATTTGTAATTCTTTTTAATGAAATTTATAGTCTGATTCAACTGTTACCTTTTTGTCTAATTTTCGCATGTCTTTTTTTTGTTTGACAAGCTTATATATCCGACCACTTATTCGTGCAGTTTAACGTAAGACTTGCAGCTCTGGTTGCTACTCAGAACGACTTTAAAGAAAGATGTGGAAGATTATTCGTTGGTGGTCATGATGAAGATAATGCAAATGATGATCTGGACCATCACTTAGGTCTTCATGTTTCTGTCCAAGCCAAAGAGGCATACTTGGATCATCTTCGCCTATTTCATCAGAAAGTTGTAGACGATGATGCTTTTCATGACATGATTTTTACTGCCTAAAGCAGTCAGGAGGAGTTGTTAACTAACCTAAAGGGCGACTATAAACAAGGGCTGGTCTATTTGAGCAGATAGTGGATTTTATAAGAGACTGGTCGCCATTTAGTCTTCTCATTTGAGAAGGAATTTTATTTTACATGTCGATATTATAGGCACTTTAGAGGTCTCCACTATTCTCCAGAAGGAGAACAACGATCAGAGGTTGATATTGAAAGACTTAATAAGTCCAGATTAGGCGAACATGCTGGAGAGGGCACTTCCTTTTTAGAAGAAGAGAATGACCAACTGATAGAAGAACTGGAGGAGACTTGAAAAATCTTTGAATGATAAGAAGGATGGTCTATCCTCGTCCCAAATTTAGAAGGATGATCATCTAGCAGAAGATCTATAAAAGGCCAAGAATACTATGCTCAATAAAGTATTAATCATCAAAAATCTGATCCAGAAGATTGACCGTCTCACATTCCAGTTCCATAAACAACCATTCCAGGTATGGATGGACAGTTATGACGAGGCCCTTCTCAATATATATTCTTCCCTGAATGATCCTCTAAATATTGGCTACAAAAATGGTTAGCTTAGTGCTCGCATAGTGGCAAAGGTTTCACAGGAATCAGAGTTATGGCATTAGTATAACCTGGGTTGCCTTGATTGGCAAAATCCTCCTTATAAGCTTTGTGTTTTGTGGATCTCGACAAATATCATTCCAATTTTCCTAATAAGGAAGTACCTCGTTACTACGACCTTGATGGAGGTTATGAACTTTATCGACCTCACCACTTAGTCAATAAAGTGAGTCCTTAGGGACTGTTAAGGATCAGAGATATGTTTGGGACCATTACTCCTTACGCGTTGGATGTTCCACCTGCTGGAGTTGGGAGTTCAATGAATGAGCCATTCCAGTTGCGCAATTGATCCGGCTATTCTTACCATTTTGCTATAGATCATTTGCTTTTTTCAATTTCCTAGTAACAACTAGAATTGTTCATGGAAATTTTTGCATTTTTCTTCCCTTTATAATGTGTGGTCTTCTGGTCTTGCCTTTAGGTGATATCATCACATCAAACCTTAGGCCTAGAGCCAGAAAAGTAAAAATGCACCTGTTTTGGGATCATTCCCCAAAAAGAATTTTTGCAACCCAGTTGATCATAGGTGCATAGGGTTTTCTATGCCACCCCTCCTATTTAAATACCGGGTGATCAATCATTCATAAAAATAAAATAGGAATCTCATCTGGTTCATTCTTAGCATCACTGTCGAAAACTTTTTAAATTACTAATCGCCTACGTATTAAATAAGCCGGTGCCAATTTTTTTATCTTACAGTAAATAACAACATGCGAAAAATAAATACAATCACCAAGCCATCCACACATTAGTAATATAAATCCATCACAAGATAAATATTGAATAAAATAATACCTAATAAACCATCGGTTGCCAATACAAAAGTCCAACTAAAATCTATTGAATCCACAAATACAAAGTATGATAAACTGAATAAAAGAAATAGCCGAAGGGCGACCTGCCCAAATGAAATAAATGAACTTCAATCCTACTCTAGGAATGAAGCAATTGAAGCGTTTAATCGAAATCTTGCAAGCATCCACAAGTGCTGTAGCTACGCATCCCAAGAACAAATATAAATCTTCGTGTCCTTGTGACTGGACACCTCAAGGTTTTGAAAATATTTTTGCAAGACAGGTTAGAGCCCAAGAAAACCTTTTGAAAATATTTATCAAGTATTTATCACAATTTAAAATTAGTTATTGATTACACATGTTAGTTCAACGTACACTCCCTTGAGTTCATTACCTCTCGACTATTGTGCACGCCTCACGTTTCCTACCTAGCTATGCTACCCACCCGAACCAGGTCTTATCAATAACTATCTGCCAAAGGTTTGGCTCTCCCATAATACCCATATAGTACGCTACCCATTAAGTCCATATTTAAATATCTTTAACTTCTCCCGTTACCACCCAACAGTACACTATCGTAACCCTAGTAAATAATATGTCTCATATGTTATTATTAACCATAACACCTTACTTATGTTATCATTAAAACATTTCATTAAGTTACTCTACTTAATTCATCTTTTAGATATACGCTATCTAACTTTATTACCATCACACACTAGGTAGAATATCTCTTAATTACATCACATTTAGATATACGTTTTCTACAACTACTACTTTCACACACAATTAGGATAATACACATGTCTCTATAGATATGTCACACAATCTATATACATAACTTCAGCATCCCCGGGCTAAGAACCGTGGTGCGAGTCTACATACTCTACTATCAAGTCCGTGTACCTCTCGTACTCAATCAAGGACTATTGGTTCGGTATGTCTCCTTGAACCCAAAATAAATCAATACACATTAGAGGCGAACATGGTTCTAAGCCTTTGGGCTATGCACATACCTAACGTACCCAAATCACACACCAACCATACTAGTATAAACACATAGTGAGCCCCCCTAAGTTCCATGTTCTGAGGCACAAATACATACCTCACTGGAATCCTCAAGGTGGGATCGCCCTCTGTGCGAAAACCTCCGGATAGCAGGCAACTTAGGTAAATTCACACACATAAGAAAGCACATAATAGGCATAAACAACACCTATAAATGTAATCCGTATAGGTATAGACACAACTTATAAATAACATCCATGTAGGTATACATGCAACCTATAAATATAATCTGTATAGGTATACACACAACCTATAATATAATCTGTATAGGTGTACACTTAACTTATAATTATCATTCGTACGTTAATATATATATATATATATATATATCGGATACTTACCATACTTATCAATTTACGATTATAACCCTCAATCCGTATAGGTATACACACAACCCTCAATCGGATACTTACCATACTTACCATAATACTCCCTTGCATTTATTCAGTAGTTAATTCACTCATACTCTAGTGGTCTATATAATACATCCATTTGAAATCCCCGTAACTCATCCTCGTGCTCTCAAATAACTTACCTTTCGATTTAATCCCGATTAATCTTCGCCTTAATTCTTGCATTAAGACTAAGTCACAACCCTATTATAGTCCTAATTTCGTCCAATATACTCTTCATTATATTATAAGTATGTCCAAAAAGTTTTCCCATTTATAAGTTACATTTTAAGTTCTTAATAAGGGAAATAACGTAAATCTAGGCAAACCGAATTGATTCACCCTGGGGTCGAATCGATTCGAACAGTAGCAGGTTGTCTTCTTCGTTGAGTTTTGGCATTTTCATAATTTTTTTTCTTTTACACAACATCCATGATCCTTCACCAAATTTACAACGAATTGTCCTAATGTTATCTATATATGTTAGGATGATTTCCAACGTGATTATAACATCAAAACACTAAGATTTCTATTCAAGAATGGATCAAATCATTTATTCATCAAAACCCTAGATTTTCATATTCTTCATTCATAGTCAACAAAAAACCTAGATTTTTCTTATCTAAATCATCACATATCATCTAGTTTCGTATCCTCTACATACATGGATCAATCTACATGCAATCCTACCCAAGATCATGTGTTTAATTCGTCAATTTTCCAAGAATTTCATTTAAAATCATAAAATAGAAAATCCTACACTACATGGGTATTATAACTTCAAAAGAAATTGCAATAAACACTTGCCTCTTATGAGTATGGTCTATTTTCGTGATTAAGATGATGGACTGCTTGTCTTCTCCTCCAATCCTTAATCCAAAGTTGATGGGGTGCAAGAACAATGAAGAATACTCTCTCTTCCTACTCTAATGGACTGCCTTAGATTTCTAACCTCTTAACCCTATCCTCTCCCATCTACCAGCTGATATAACCTTTGGAAATTTGTAGCTCTATTAACCCTAGGCTACCAAATGACTAAAGTGCCCTTATACGGTGCTGATTTAGTAAAAAATTTCCCCGAGACCCAAATAATAACCCCAAGTACACTTTTCTGACTATTTAAACCTTTTTAGACACACCGGCACACTCGAAATGACCATTTGGATGACCCATAAATAATTTACATTTTATTTCATATGTTTTAAGTCTCGACATGACTCACACGTGCATCTCGACTAAATTACCATAACTATCGTATTTATCACTTACGACAATCATATTACTTTCTCATCAATTTATTACTTGTTCACTAAGTAATACTCAATATAATTCAAATAAAGAAATATCAATATTTATCACGCTAATTAATATTTATTTTTAATCCGAATTAATTTTCTCTTTTAATTTAATTAATCCCTATATAACGTCATTAAAATTTATGGGGTGTTACATAATTCCCCCCTTACAAAGGAATTTCATCCTCAAAATTAGGATAAGCTCAGTATTAACAGTCTCGGATACTTTCTCACACGGTATCCACGTCCTTCTAAAATTTGGAACATTACACTGTTCCCTGTAAACCTTCACTAGTGGTACTCCTCAGTCCGACTATCTATACTCTACCATTTGAACTAGTGATCAATTATCCCTAATCACTTTACTTTTGAAGTATTTCTTTATTTCCTTACCGTGTTACCTTACTCCTGCTAAACTAGTTTCCCTTCTCCCAAGAATATTCCAACACGATTTGGGACTATATTATACCCTTCGCTCTCCTTGGAAAGGTCCCCTCCTCCCTAGGTGCCAACTTCCCTCTTTTTGAAATCATATACTCCTTTCGTGGGAGATATCTGTAATCATACCTGACTATTCACATCAAATTTTTACATCTCTATCTGGTTATGATGTAACTCTCGTCATTTTACTCCCTCTTCTCAGAGTAGTTCCTGATTATTTTTGAAAATCTAAAATGTACATTACTTGTACTTTTAAACACTATAATCACACCTTTTTGTCTACTCTTAGGTTTCTAGTGACATGCCTTGCTCACAATGCAACTACATTCTGTTTGTCTCGTTCTAGTCTTGCCTCTAATTTACCCATGCATCTATGTTTATTTCATACGTTTTCACGTCTTCTCCGTGTGAATGATACTGAAAATCTCAACTAACTAGAGCTCCCATACACCCTATGCCCCGTGCATTTTTGCATCAATCAACTGAACGTAATCTACTAGTTTTAAATTAATCCTTGTATACTAGGCATGACTATGCAATAGGGTTACACTTAACCACTTTACCAACCACAACTTGATTATTTTCCACATCGATATCTTATGGTTCTTTTGGACTTAAATCATCATATAACTATCTTCTGTTAGTTATAACTTCATACACGTATAATAATTAAGGTACTATACCCATATCTTAAAGGCTACACACTTTCCACCTCTCGACGTTCACTAAGTTTCATGCGTGGGATGTCTCGCAAAAAAGAAGTCCAAATAATTGACCAACCCCAATACATTATTAACTAATATTGTTGGTCATCTAGATCCGTTAGGCTCTCAGCACATAACCAGTACTCCCAAATTCATGTCTCCTAACGTAATAATCCACTTGTCCATTCTCATGTCACTACAGAAGATATACAACACGACACTTTCACTATTTCAAGTTATTAGCGCTATATAAATAACGAGTTATATATCTCGACTCGACAAAGAACACAAAGTGCCCTAAAACACATCAGTAAACATCCCTACTCACAGGGATAAAATATAACAAGACAACATACTCACTGAAGTCTATGATACCATACCATTTACATACATACATACATACATACATACATACATACATACATACATACATACATACATACATATATATATAGGCCCAACCCTCTTTCAGGTGATGCCTTGCAAAAATAATATATCTCACCATGTAATAATAAGCATGATAGCCTAATCACATAATTTACTACCGCTCAAACCTTTGGTATCCAGTCACTATGCATGATCATAATGAACTCTACTTTCCTATAATTCAAAAGTAGCAGATTATAACATAAAAATCCTCTTAGTGCCCACACCCTCTCCCCTAAGGGTGACACCGAAAAGCCCCGCTAGCCAATGGCAATTGCATACATAATAAGGCTGATACCGCCAACACACCCACCAAACTCGACTCATTCTTAAATTTAAGTGTTAAATAATCATATAATGTGACACACCCATGTCACCCGAATTTATCCTATACTCATAAGATCAAGATAAAATTTTCATCGTTACTTGCCATCTACCCTGCCAGGTCAACGGGTTCCTGAGCATAACTCTCGTGCCGGAACTGATCCATGATCTGCTGCAATGGTCGTATATCCAGGATCTCATCCTATAGTTGACCCTGCCTCGCTTTGGGAAATCCTTCTTCTTGCTGTCCATCGCTTCATAACTGTACCAACTGTTAGAAAAACTCTCTTGCTTCTGGCCCTGGCCCTGCTGGCCTTCCCCGCCATTCCTTTAGCCCGAAAGGACCCTGGGGAATGGAATGTTGATGCTGATATTGAGGAACCTGATGGTCCTGCCTAATCTCACCACTCTTGGGTTGGTAACCTTAGAACTTAAATCTCTTAGTCCTATTCCTTCACCAGAAGTCTCACCCTTACGGTTGTTATTGTGCTCCACTAGCACCGTTCCCATCTACCTTTCCAGTCTGACTAGTCTCACTTTCTCGCTGTGGACAAGTTCAATAAATGTGGACCTACTCTCACACATAAAACACCTTTTTGTGCCATTGCCTATGTCTCTGGCCCCACTGGCCATGTTGGTTTTTTTTTTCTGTCGGACTTGGTGGTCTTGACCCCAATTGCTACACTCGTCGTCCTTTCTGGTTTCGCTAGCCCTATGAAACTCGATGTTGTTCCCCTCCTGGGAATCCCTCCTATGGTGTTTCACTAACACCCTTAAATCCAATATTTCCCTCCGAGTAGATTATCCAACTCTCTTGTCTCTCTTCTCATGGAAGCGTTGATAGAAACATGTAAATATACGATCTTGATGACATCTGCACTAGTCATCCTAGCCGAATTTCCCATCCATGCTTGTGTATTATACTCTTGAGTCCATTATCAACTAAGGGACCCTTTCATATTATCTATACCCCCTCTATTGGGTACGAAGTTTGCTAAATAAGTTAACTTCTCTCTCACGATCGGTCTCTATCTTGCTCACTAGTGACAGGTTCCGAAACTCCTCTCGTATTTCTGTTCGAACAACAGATAAAAGATCTTACAATCAAATTGCACGCAAATTTCTCATTTAATTCGACATATACTTCTTTATATGTGGTGACTGACTCTCACCACTTTATGCTCCTACTAGAAAAAAAAATTCACCTAAAATTTACTCATGGTTGTCGTTGCACTTCACCCTACACAATTGCCGTTGGATTATCTCCTTCCATTGGCCTATCCCACTTCCTCTCTTTCCCCAAGTACTTATAGATGGATCTTCAAAATATTCCTTCCGACTTTCCCACCTGTTGCCGACTACCATTATCTATGACAGTGCTTGGGGAAATAACTGTTCTCGAGTGATTATTTTACTGTCACATGCCTGAACAATAATCATGGCGATTTCTTTCATGATCACCATTTCCAGAGTATTCTATTTCTTCTGCTGAGCCTCTCCTCTTACAATCCTTCTAACGTCCCTCATTGGTCGTCCTATATTATTCGGTGTACGAAGCCCAACCGAACTCATATATGGATCACATCGACTATACTTAATAGCAAAAAACGTAAGTCTAATATGTAAAGGAATACAATAACCCTATAATAAGGATATATATCAAAGAATGCTACGTTTAAATGTACAAAGCCGCATAGATCCTAAGGACACTAGAACTTGATGATCTAATGCCATCTGTGACACCCCGCATATTTAAATACCGAGTGATCAGTCATTCATAAAAATAAAATAAGAATCTTATCTGGTTCATTCTTAGCATTAATGTCAAGAACTTTTTAAATTAATAACCATCTACGTATTAAATAAACCGGTGCCAATTTTGTTATCTTACATTAAATAACAACATGCGAAAAATAAATACAATCACCAAACCATCCACGCAGGAGTAATATAAATCCATCACAAGATAAATACTGAATAAAATAATACCGAATAAAATATCGGTTGCCAATACAAAAGTCCAACTAAATATCTACTGAAATAAACTGAGTCCACAAATACAAAGTCTGATAAACCGAATAAAAGAAATAGCTGAAGGACGACATGCCCAAATGAAATAACTAAACTTAAATCCTACTCTAGGAATGAAGTAATTGAAGCGTCTAATACAAATCCTACAATCATCCACAAGTTCTTCAGCTACGCATCCCAGGAAAAGATTTAAATCTCGGCATTCCACTGGATGGACACTTAAAGGTTTTGAAAATATTTTTGCAAGACGGGTTAGAGCCCAAGAAAATCTTTTGAAAATATTTAGCAAGTATTTATCACAGTACGGGTTAGAGCTTTTCAAGATATTTAAGATCGTGCAAACCCGTTAAAATATTCCAACCAAACTCTGTGAGATATATATATTTTAAGAGGTGTTAAACTAAATTCTCAAACTTTGGAGAATAGATGGTGAAACCTAATGGCCCATATTTGGCATGTATTTCTTTTTATTGCCTTTAAATTTTTTCGGGCTCTTTTAACCTCTTTGGACCCCGGATAATAAAATTCCTCAATTTTTTAGGTCCGTTTAAATGTTGGCTTTTGCGCAAAGGATAGATTTTTATCTTTCGTAGCCCCTCCCCGTTATAAAAAGACACACAGTCTCACCAAAACGGTTCTTACATGCACACTAATCTTATCAAGTTTTATCACGCTTGATTCGTTTTAAGGACAGGATTGAAGTGAAAATACTAAACCAACATGTGATAAGATAAGTACAAAATCAAACAAATCCGTGCATGTGTACAATAAAGGAAATCATGAGTCAAACATGTAGGAAGTAACACTTAATTACATCTTAATGACTCCAAACATTATAAAGCACATGGATGAAATGATCTATTGTCTCAACACACAATCAAATAGTCACATAAAAAATATGGAATGATATTGTCACCAAAAGTGCAAAAAATAAAATACAAAAATCTTTTTCGATTTTCAAATAATTTAATCAAAATAAAATATTTTTGTATTTTTTAAAATTTATACACAAATGATACAAACTAGCAATAGGAAAATAATGTCATCATGAAAATCATCCTATGCTAGTAAACAAGTCAAACTTCAATCGTTAGGTGCGGCGGTGTTTTCAAAAGGTGATAACAATTTATGAAAAACCTTCGTTAAATCTTGTGATGTATTGACCAAAAACATATCTTGCTCACCTAAATGTGCAAACTCCTTTCTTAAAAACCCCTTCTCTCTCTCCAAATCTAAAACCCGACGACCTAAAATTTTATTCTACTTCTTTGTTTTCAAGGTCTCGGTGAACAAATCTCCACTTTCACTCTCGCTCCCTCACTTTAAACGCTCAAATTATCACTATCGCATTCATGAGCACAATTGTGGGACAAGGAGGGTGTGCTCACACAACTTGAGAAAGCAACAAACTTCTCACCGCAAGTCTTATCATTCTCACTTTCACTATTATCACTAAGAGTGGCGGGCATGGCTACCTTCTTTCCTTTCTTTCTAAGCCACGTAGGGGACTCAAACGATTTATGCCCCTTACCCCCACATTCAAAACAAGTGACGTTCTCAAAATCCTCCTCACACCCCTCATCCTCCTCACTCTCTTTTTCCCTCTCACCTCTTTCTTTGGCCTTCCCTTTCATTTTATTTTTCTCAAAAAAATTCTTTTTATTGGAAGAATTATTTTTGTTCATGTTGAGAAATTTTTTGAAATTTTTTGAAAACAAGGCCAAATCATCAAAGTCTCCCTCATAATCGGACTCATAAACTTTTTCTTTCTTTTCTTAACACGAGTCTTTAAAGCAATACCATTATCCTTAGCCTTAATAGTTTGGGGAAACATGTCAATCTCATAGGTTTGAAGATCTCCTACAAGTTCTTCCAACTTAAGTGATTTCAAATTTCCCAAAGAGTTTAAAACAGTGACTTTAGGAATAAAGAGTTTTGGGAGAGATCTCAAAATCTTTTTAACGACACGCGAGTTATCAATTACCTCACCCAAATTAAAACAAATGTTAATAATGTCTGACAAACGTGCATAAAAATCATCAAAGCATTCAGACTCAGACATGGTAATAGTTTCAAATTGGGTGGTCAGATTTTGTAACTTTGATTCTTTAACCGCGTTCGTACCTTCATGTGTCAGTTTCAAAACATCCCATGCCTCTTTAGATGTGGTGCACGTCATAATTCGGCGGAACTCATCGGGATTGACAGCTCTACAAATAGCACTCAGACCCCGAAAATTAAAATTAGACATTTTAAATCATTTTCAGTCCAGGCTGACACAGGTTTTAAAGAGGTGATATTATCAACGGTGACTGTGGGTGGTGTCCACCCAATTTCACAAAGTAACCAAACACGCTCGTCAACGGATTTTAAACAAGATTTTATAGGAGCTTTCCAGTGGGCATAATTAGACCCGTAAAAAATAGGCATCATATTAAATGAATGTTCCATTTGGAAAAATTGCGAATAAAAACAAAACAGATTTTTTCTTTAAAAAATCGATATCACACAAATTTTCGGAAAATAGGAATACGCGATAAATTAGCGTAACCTTCTCTGATACCAATTTGAAAACGTGATAAGCGCGGGGCGTGTGATATCGAAATAAAAAAAATAATTATTTTATTATTCGCAAGTATTCTAATTAAACCAATATTCAATTTGAGTCTATTTTGGAACAAAATGAATACATCCCATAAAATTAAACAGATATTTAATTGAACACGGTATTTCAGTTAAATCCTAAAAACATGCATCTAGATGATATATCAAATAAATATAAAGCATGTGACACAAGAAATCAGGAAAAATCCCCGCAAGGCAAAACCATATTATTTTCAGTATAATTTGTAAATAACGGTTTACACGGATTATAATGAAAATAAATGTGACATACAAAAATACCCGCAGGTGTCGGTTCTGATGTCGTCGGCTGGAATCTCCCGCAAGAATTCCAGATGGGCAGCAATGGAGAAGATACCGGTTTCTCCACAAAATACTCCTTAATGATTAGAAAATACCTCTTGAAGGTTTATGATGTGTATCTCCTGTGTATATCTTGTGTACATCAAATGGGAGAGGGAGTGATCATTTATAGGGAGGTTAAAGGAACCCAAAACAACTTTCATAAAACAAGGAGGAAAGTATGGCCAGAGTTCCCTCAAAGTGTTTTAAAAAGTGGGTCAAAATGTGCAAGTGAAGACAACAATTTTGCACTTGGGAATCTGCCAGCCTACAGGGGACCCGAACCGGTTCGGGGTCCCTACAAACCGATTCCCCCCCCCCCCCCCGAACCGGTTCGGTCTGGGTTCGGGGAAACGTTTGGCCCAAGGATTTTATAGAGTGTTTTTCTCAAAATTCAAAAGGCCATAACTTCTTCACCGTAGCTCGGAATGAGGTGCCGTTTCTTTCAGTATCTTCGTTGCGGCAAGATCTTCAACATTCCAGCTGACTGGTTCGCCTGACGGTGGCTGTACAATTACCAAAATTCCCTTGAACATCCCTATCAAGCCCTTTTTCACAGTTTTGATTTCTTTTCCATACCACTTGCGTAAATCCCCTAAAATCGTGGAACGTGAAATCGTTGAGGTATATGTAGGATACTTGATAAATGCATGAATCCCTAAATTCGGATTGAGGTCGTCAAATGTGATCGTGAACAGACGAGCCTTTTGTAGCGGCGTACGACATACACAAATTAAATATTGCGGACATTATAAGTTTGTCCTTACAAAAGCACACAAACTCATAAAACGGTTCTTACATGCACTACTTTCTTATCAAGTTTTATCGCACTTGGTTCGTTTTAAGGACAGGATTGAAGTGAAGACACCCAACCAACATGTGATAAGACAAGCACAATAATCAAATAAATCTGTGCACGTGTGCAATAGAGGAAATCATGAGTCAAACATGTAGAAAGTAACACTTAATTACATTTTAATGACTCCAAACATTATAAAGCACATGGATGAATTGACCTATTATCTCAAAATACTATCAAATAGTCACATGAAAAAAATGGAATGATGTTGTGACTCGATCATCCTAAGTGTCCATCCATAAATGGTGCAAATAAAATATGAAAATCTTTTTGGATTTTTCTAGAATTTTATCAAAATAAAATCTTTTTGTATTTTTCAAAAGCAAAAATTTATACAAAAAGTACATATCACAACACTAGCAAAGATATGAATATCATGAAACAAAAAAGAAAACTAGCGTATGACAAACACGCAAACACAATCATCTATATGATATAGCAAGAGAAGAATCATGTGCAAGTAAACATGAATCAACTTGTCTAAAATCTAGTGTCTCAAAAAGTGATTTCCTAATCCAAATAGATGTGAAACGCCATGTGGGGGATTTAGGAACCAAGGTAACACTAGACATAAACTTCCTAGGACATTTTTCAAGATCAAAACAAAAACGCCTAAGGTGACCTTTCCTACCACAATATGAACATGTGTAAATGGGTGGAAAGACACCTATGGATTGACCTTTTCTAATGTCCATGGGAACGGTTGACCCTCTAAAACAAATAATGGTTCTGGCTTTTGCAGTAGAAGCATGAGAACACGGTGAGCCATTACCATCACTATCAAACCTACTTGAATCGTTTAAATCATTTTTCAACTTCAAAATATTTGATTTAAGCAACAAATTAGACTCTTCCAAAGATAGAAATTTCTTTTTCAAATTATCAATTAAACTTAACAGTTTATCGCGCTCTCCCTCAATTAAAACAAACTTGTCCCTAAGAGTCTTTTCACGTGTCGTAAAGTCATCGATTAATTTTTTATCCTTGACGGCACAAACGGGAACCCTAGAATTTTTTAAGTCCTCAAATTCCTTCTCTAAAACTAGGACTCTCTCATCACTCTTCTTTTTGGCAATTATTCAAAGATTCAAAATCGATACGCAAATTAAAAAAGTGTTCACAACAAACATCCCTTTGAGTTTGAAACTCTTGCAAATATTCAATCTTACTTTTAAAGAGAGAATTTTCTTTTTCCAAAACTTTAATTCTTTTGCAAAGTTTCAAATTCAAACTTTTTAAATTTTCAACATGGTCGTGATTTTTTTCAAAAATAAGCGCCTCATTAAATGGGCGTTCCATTAAAAAATTGCGATTTTTCACAAAATTGATTTTAAAAAAATCAATATCACACAATTTTGCGAAAAACAAAGATCACGCGTTAAATTAGCGTAACCTGCTCTGATACCAATTTGTAAAACCGAATAAATGCGGTGTGTGATACCGATTTAAATTAACTCGCAAGTTTTCATTAAACTTTATTTAATTAGAGTCTACTTTTAAACCAAATAAAGTCAGCCCCTAATCATGCACCTACGTGTGTGCGTGTGTCAAACTATAAATAAATAAAGCACGTGACACAAAATTAAGGAAAAATCCCCACAGGGTAAAAACTTTTATTTCTAGAACTTTAAAAAGTTTACAATACCATTGACTTACATACAACCTGATAATCGGCCACTAGTGTAACGCACAGTGTCTTCGTCAAACCTTCAAAGCAAAGACTAGAAATATTGTCGGCTGGAATTTTCCCTTTCCAAGAGGGCAGCAATGAAGAAAACAACGGCTTCTCCACAAAGGTGAACTTTATAAGGACTCCCTCCACAATAGCACGCAGTTGTCGATTGTAGAGCTCTCCACACAAAGAATGAAATAATAGCAAAATATGTTCTTGGGTTCCACAAAATAACTCACATAAAAGTAATTAGGATTTTTGTGAATTGTAAACAAAAAAAATTATTTTAACCCTTAAAATTGTTGGAGAAAATCTTTCTGCCAAATGTATGCAATTAAATTCTGGGCAGATACACAAAAGTTTCAAAGGTTAAAACTCCTTAAAGTTGGAAACTATTTTCCAAGGCTGCCAAACCCTTTTTATAAGAAAGTTTGAGTTGGTCAAAGGATAAGCATGAGGTCAGCGTGTCAGCCGAAAAGTAACCTCGCTCGAACGAGAATCTCATCTCGCGCGAACGAGATATGAGTGTCGTTCGAACGACTATCTCAATGTCGTTCGAACGAGATGGTAATCTCACTTGAACGACCTTGACGTCGAAACCGAGGTATACTTACTACCTTGGAAGTTTTTTCAAACCTTTTCAAAAATCAAGTTTTCTAAAATAGTTATGAACCTTTTTATTAAAAAATATTTATAAAAATATTTTTATATAAAAGATTTTTAACACTCCTTTTAAAAATATTCCAACACTCTTAATATGAAATGTAAATGAAACTTTAAACATTATCTTACCAAATGTGATATTGTTAGGGTTGAATGTTGAAGACAACTTGTAATTCGGATCCGTCTTTTGTAGATGCAATCTTCTCAATTCTTCGACGACTCGTAGCGGTATACGACATAAAAAATTGTGACGAACTTATTAAAAATATGTCCTTACATATGTTTGATAACTAGTGATGAAAGAATCTACCAAACGGAAAACTTTTAGGCCCTATTTGATTGAAATAAGTGAAATTATTTTAAAGTCATTGGTTTTCTGGAATTCAATTCTTTAGAAACCCCCAAAGAATTGAATTCCATGGAAAATAATTTTTTTACGCTTTAGATGCTAGTACCTTATTGTAAGTTGGATAAAAAACAAATAAGTTCTATCAAACGTAACTAAAAACTGAAAAATGAGAGATTATTTATTTGTTATGACAAATGTTGCTATGAAATGGTCCGTAGAGTATCTCAAGTGACCAAGTTAAAATTACACAATTAAATATTTAGCATACTAGTATGTTGTTATAAATTTAATGGGTTGTTAGAGTTGACAACCCAAACATTGATTACTTTTTGTTAATAATAAAAAATGTGAGACCCGCTACTTTTCAACAGTATGGAAAAGAGATAGTAAAAAATAGATGGAAAATACATTTCGAATGTGAAAACCCATTTTCCTTTAACTTTTACCTAAAATACAGGCCCATTAATTTGGAAACTGGAAAAAGGTGATTTTTTTATTATTGATAGACTCAAATTTGGTCATTGTTTCAAGGTTATTAAATTTTAAGCATTCTATTGCATGTGAATTCAAGTTTATAATATAATATATGCCTAAAGTTTTCATAACAATACAACATTGACATTTGTCATGGCCACACTATGACACATGTACACTTCATTAAGTCATTTATTAGTTTTGTGTTATCTAGATTAATGTAGACACATATGTATTTGATCAATACATGCATCTACTTGGTTCATGTACAGAAATCTAAATGGGGTATGTTTACATTAAATGTAATAAATACATGTATTTCGGTAGATCCATTTTAAAGATCCTGTAATTATTCATATAATGTTGACATTTAAAATGAAGTCATAAAAAGGCAAAAATATTGTGTGAGTAGTAAAGAAAAATTTCCTCCTCATATTGAGTGTTATCTCTCAAATATTGAGTGTGTTAGTATATTTTATTATCTCTCAAATATTTTATTTTTTATTTTTGGCAGTAATGTGTTTTGATGCAGGGGTTTACAGAGGTGTTTTTAAGTTGAATGAATACTTTAGCTATTTGAATGAGTGTTCTAATGAAAATTCTTTTCCTATTTGTAAGTATTAGGTTTGTTAAAGTATGTTTTCTATAAATTTATAAAGTGACATATATCGTATAAAATGTTTAATGTTACATACTAAAATATTATAATTTATTTGAGGATTTCATCTTGAATTTTTTAGGATTATTTTACGTTGTATTCTATGTATTTTTAAACATAACTGTCCCTTTCATAACAACTTTTATATATTGATTTAATATTAATATTAGTTTAAAATAATATTAAGATATTCAAGCACATTACTACCATCAAAATATCATTCTACTATGTTAAATATATTTTCAACATACCTTAACTATATTCTCTTTCACAATGTGAGTCTCAAAAAGGTATCATTTTACGATCGCGTAACGCGTGGCCTACAAGCTAGCTCCATGTATAGGGGTCCCGTCCCTTTGGGCGGTTTTTTATATATATTTTTTTTTATCAAAAAAAAAATTAGGCAAGAGAAAAGGGATTTTTTTCGCACTTTGTTAGGTGTGGCCAGTGTGGACTTTCCCCTTCTATACGAGTATTTTAAGTTTATATACAATTTTTGGACACAATGAACTAATATAATGATTTTTATACGTGTGAGAGAACTTCACATGAATATCAATTTAAATGAATCCGAAAGTTGTTTTAACGTGGAACTATTCATTTGTAATTGATATTCTTTTCATTCCAAATTACGAATTCATATCCCATTTTTACACAAATCAAGCATACATTAAATTAATGGTCAAAGTCAAAATTATTCTGCGTGGTTAAGTTTGGTAAATTCTTTATGTTAAAAGAAAAAGGCGGACTTCTAATTTGGTACACCGTAGCCCGATATCCGGGATTAATACCAATCAAAGCTACCCCCATGGAGGGCACTATGTAATGTAAGAACGTCCGACAATAATACTATAATGGATTTTGTCTCGATAGCAGTCCGGGGATGTTACGACATGTTTGTCGTGCATCCTACCATCTACTAAAATAAAACAAAAACCTTAATTAAATAAAAATTATACTAGCATCTATCAATTTGAAAAGAAATTCTGAGCGAGCCGCCTGGAAACATGTACCCGCCAAACTATGAATTCACTTACCATATATGTAACCAAAGAACAGCCAAACCACCCCTAACAAACAGCCATTATGGAAAAGCACATGTCCCCGGAAGGTAGTCTTCCACGTATTACTTCATGCACACAGAACTTACTCAACACTTATGGGCCTAAACACCTAGTGCAAACGTGTAATCACCCACTAAATCTAGCCAAGCAATGCAACTAACACTCTGATCTGTAGTCCTCGGATTTATCTCCAACTTGTCGTCATGTGCATTATCCCACTCTCGCTCTGCATTACACTACACAATTTGTCACACTCCCGTATACATCCATACACTCTATTTATGTTGCCATAGACAAACATTTCTAGAGTGTGTGGGGTGTTCGAGTGAGAGAAGAGAGAAAGATGAATCCAGGATACCCGACCAATCCCTATCAGGCTGTTTTCCATCATCAAGGGATGACCTATGAGGATCAACTGCATGAAAGGTTGATGGTGGATCAGCAAGGGTTCATTCAGCCACAGAATCATAATCAAAATCATAATGAGGCTGAAAATGGAAGCGATAGATTAAGTAGAGATGTCAGATACCGCATACAGTGGACCCCCGAGCTTCACCAACGCTTTGTTGAGGCGGTCAATCAACTCGGTGGACCATTTAGTCAGTAACCCTTTATTCTATGATTTCTCATTTTCATTATTAAATTATTTATTTATCCAATGTCTTTAGGTTAACTATGTTGTCTTATTAATTACTTTGTGCTGTTGTTTTGAGTATGTGTGTATCATCAATGTCCGTAAGATCTCCTCCTTGCAAAAATATTTACAAAAAGTTCAAGCCTTGCAATTTGCAAAGCAATGTATAAGATCTCATCTTCACCAATCATCAATTAATTATGGACTTTTGGTTCAACTCGTTTTATCTTTCTTTAGCTTAGCTTGCATGTAAGTTCTGATTGATGTATTGAACGAGATTTCTAGGAGGAAAAGTGAATTATGAAGATTTTGTTTTCTTCTTAAAGGAATTTTTAACACATGTATTACTGTTTAGATAATTCCTGTTTATCTATTGCTTTGTTTTGGGGGTTTTCAATTGATCCTAGTTGCGGTTGCACCACATCGCTATATTGTTTTCAAATTAGTTACAAATTTGAATTAATTTATAATTTATTGACTTAATCATGAATTTTTACTACTTTGAAATAGAAGTTCACGATGATCACCCAACCATGTAGAGTTGTATTACAACTCTAGAGGAGTCGGATCAAAACATAGTAGGACACCGTTATGAGAAAGAGAGAGTTGATAAATTTGTTTTCTTTGAAGGAAATGCTTTTCGGCTTACACTGTATATTAGGGAAATTTTTGTCGTATTGTATTTTCGGATTACACTGTATATTATTAGCGGCCTTTATGCCAATTTTGGTGTATTGTATTTATGGATTATAGTACTTATATGTCTCTTAGCGGTTTTTATGAAAATTTTGTCAATTGTATTTTCGGCACGTGTGAATGTTTTTTTCTTTCCAAACACCTGACATGGGTTTTCATGCAAATCAATAACTTGTGTATGTGTATTTGGTATATTCCTTTATCTATAAGCTTCATTCTTTTTGATTTTATGATTCTTGTAGGGCTTTTTTTTTCCTTTTTTGGGGTGCTCACAGTTTTACTATCATTCAAACGATGATATAGATTCACTAGTTTTATCACCCGTGTTCATGCAGAATTTTGTTAGGCCTAATTACATAATTATATACACTCGGTAAGAATGGTGGTGGACATTAGTCGTACACCATAGTGCAAACAATTGATGGCTCAAATTGGTTGTACATATTGTGGAAAATGGTTGCACTCATATCATATAGTTTACGGGAAAAGAATTTTCTAAACTATTTTAATGAGAATTATTATCATGATTTCTGCATTTTCTTACACAAACTCCTTCATAAAGACTTTTAGTGTTTTTAATTGACACATAGGAAAGCTTTTCACAAGAAAATGCCTAGTTTATTGGGACAACGCATTCATAGTATGACTAAATTAGGAGATTTACAAGGTCGGGAGTTAGTCAACATATCTTCTTTTTTATTTTTGTTAATGCGAAGCCAAAAGGTAAATTTAGAAGATTGAGATAGATTTTTTGGATAAAGAACTGTATACGCAATAAATAGTCTCACAATAAATGTGTAATTATGCGAGTGTACGTCACTCATGTGAGAAAATTCAATATCAAAGTTCGTAATTATGATTACTTTACGTAGACAGAAATCCTATGCACACATAATTATTTCACTTTCTAGGAAAACTAAACGTGAGGTCGTATAGTTCGGATTGGGGGTAATGGAAGAAAACTTAGCCGCCGAAGTAAAATTTTTACTTTACCATAAGCGTGGGTGAGAGCTAATTACCAAAAAATGTATTAAAGTTTCTAAACTTCATCGTCATTTAACTTTTTAGAATTTAATCTGTTCTTTTCTAGATAATATTATGTGTCATGTAAGATGTATTTACATCTACATTCACTTATCCACGCCTTTGTCTTAGTTTCAACTTCTTCTTCTTTGGATTTTCGTGACTTTAGTTATGTTTAGATATTCTAAAATAAAATTGTTTCATTCTTATTATAATAGATAGAAAATGATAGGCTTACAATCAAATTATATAAAACTTTCATATAAACTGATTTGTCATATATTAATGATGGAGATAAAGAAAGACCAAATATTTAAAGTGTAGTTTCACATAATATTGTCACCTCGAGTTATACAATTTATTTGTAAGTGTAGGACTACTCTATTTTAGATATATTAATCACCATTATATACCAATCGATAAATGAGTCTGATTTTCCTGATAATGAGTTTAAAATGTTATGTTTAACCATATTTATTCAAGTATTCAATATTGGCAATACAAAGTCTTCTATCTATAAATTAAAGTTTTTCACCATAGTGTATACGATTCTGACACCTCTTCATCAATTACCAAGTGATTTTGTGGTTGATGCCCTAATATTTAAAATGCAATATTCATACTGGGGAAGCTTTAATTTTTTATGATACTAGTCCCATTGATCTCATATTTGTGCACACTATTATTTCAGAGGCAACACCAAAGGCTATCTTGAATTCTATGGGCACGAGGGGACTCAATATAATCCATGTGAAGAGTCATCTACAGGTGATATGCTGAAAAATATTTAATAGAATACTTATAATAATATAATAGTAAAAAAATAATTATATGTATATTCATGTAACCACTTTACTATATGTAACTTATTATAGTTACATAAAATATTTCTCCATATCATTACATTGTGAAACTGTAAAGTAATCACTAAGGGCTTTTGAAATCCTAATTCTTATGAGTTTAAATCGAAATCTAATATCACTAAATCATGTTTATTGATTTGTTACAGAAGTTCAGGCTAGGTAGACCTGTGGGGAGACTTTGGAAGGCAACATCCAAATATCGTATGTTTCAATTTGATTCCTTTTATCTCCTTTGTTGTATATCATGACATGAGTTGGGTTATCTAGATCTACAAAAATGTTCTCTTGTTTGAAACCTTCTCTTACTATCCATTCCACATAACGAGTTCCATGGATAATGTATGTGTAACTTTATCATTTATATGTATAGCCAAATCAATATAGACTTCCATGATGTCATATTAAGGATGATGGACATCATCCTCTTTGTTGACTGCTAAGATATCGTTTGTATACCAATTTCTACTTCCAAATTATTTCATTCTCTCTCTTTTTGTCTCTCGCATGCTCTCTCTCTCTCTCTCTCTCTCTCTCTCTCTCTCTCTCTCTCTCTCTCTCTCTCTCTGTCTCTCTCTCTCTACATAAACTCTAAGTGCTATAAATACCTCCCAACTCTTGAAACCTCTACGAAAACCATGGCCACACACCTTAGTTGTTATTAGAAATGCCTCCAAAGGTTCCCTTTTGGGTTTTCTCATCCTAGATTCCATAAATACTAACTTTAACTTGCATGGAGGTGCGCACAATATAAACTTGGAGTCACGAACCGTAGGGAGGAATACTTATTATAGAAAGTCTCTTTATAGGTGGAGGGAATAGTATGAGATGTGAGACAGCTGGACACGGGGATAACTCTTTGTCTCAAAAATAAAATTGAAAAAAATAACTTAACTCGCTATCAAAGGAATTAGTCAATATATTAGACCATAACATTTGGTCCTCACATGGTTGTCACTTTTTTTGCCTCAAACTTAATTTTGAATTTTTAAAAATAGATATTGAATCATGGAAACGTACTAAGAGACATAAGTTCTTGCTATTTGTCATAGCATATTAGGTTCACCACATGCTCTATGTTCTCAAATTTTGGATGGGCCTTTTTCATCAGTGTTATATCTAAGATTTTTGATGCTATAGCATGGTATCAATATAGGTTATAATAAAACTACAATTCTCCAAACAATCTACATTTATATTCCTGAATATCATCGAGTGAATATAAACTTGAAAATAGAGGGTTTTAAATTGTTCTTTGAAAAACAATCGCATTTCAACATTTTTTTCTAAGTTGGATGCAAAAGTTAGCACGCCCAATGTTCACATGACATATGTAACATGTTATACATAGGGTTTTGCATTTCGTACCATTATTAGACACAAGGAGAAATGTTCAAGGCAAAATCTAACATGATTAAAAATCTTCTTTTAGTTTTAGTCTCAAACGGCGCATAAAAGTTAAGAACTTGTGTGTGGAGCGAGACAAAGTGCAACAAACATTGTGTGGCTACAAATGTGAGTTCCCTATTTCTAGGATAACCACCAAAAATAAAATATTTCTTCCAACTAACCCTATATTATTGTTTAGAATATTACCATTCCATGGATGTAAATCCTTCGTATTAAAAGAACATTTACAAAAGAGAACAATTAATACGAGAGTTGTAATGTAAAGATTTTTAAAAATGAGAAAACTAAACAAGTCACATTATCTGCTTAATTGTTACAATAATGAAATTCAAAAGACGAGTGTGTTAACACCGGATAATGAGACACATAATGAAATTAATCTATTTCCTCTTGTGGACGTACTCAGTGGACAATGCTCAATCTCATGTTTATTTTTCATTATTGTCATTTAAGTTTTATATAGAAAAATCACCTCCCTTTTATTTATTTTTGGTTTATGGTGATGTCATTTTTTTGTGCACAACACACAAATCCCATTTGTCTTCTCTACAGAATACATATTTTTCTAGAAAATATCCATATAATTCTATAGTGAACTAGCTTAATTTTTTCATTTTCATTTTAATCCTCATTCATGTTATCTTTATTTGTTCTAGGCTATATAAAAAAGGCATCCGTGGGTACACCTACATCTACACCTACATCGATCTCCACCTCAAGCTCGGACCCATCTGTTGCAAATGAGTAAGATGAAAAATCAATTATCTCTTTAGCTAATTAGTCTACAATACAAACTGGTTTATTTTTTGTTTTGTTATGTTGATCATTATCTCAATCAATTTATTTAGGGTTTTGTCATTATCACCATATCAGGCCCAAATGATATACGAGACACCGTATCTTCAAAATGAGGTAAGTTCCATTAGGATTTTATTAGTTATTAGTAATATTCATTACTTAAGATTTAAGCATGTAGTATGAGTTATGTTTTGATGATTAGTAAAATTTCACTCTTTTCAATGTACTCAATTTATACACACACCCACACCCACACCCACACCCACACACACACACACACACACACACACACACACACACACTATGGTATGCCCGTGCCTGAAGGCACGATGCAAAATTTTAAAAGTGTACATCGTTGATTGAACATACATCGTATTTACATATATACATATAGACAGACACCGTGTTTATGTACATACATACATACACTGTGGTACAAATGTATTATGTCAAAAATATTTTTTACAACACATAATTATAAACAATTTAAAAAATTTGGGTAAATTTTCATATGTTTATATAACTATTCAACGTGTTTCCAAATATACAAATACTAAGCATCATCCATAATTACAAATATACAATAATTTCTTTCATCACCATACAACTAAAATAGCAATCACAATTGCAAAACAAAGTTACAATTTTGTGTTTTGGACCCCTGGTTTTAGAATTTTGAAAAAAATAGGAAGATAAATTGGAATGTGTTAAAAGAGAGGGAAATTAAATAATTGAGGGGTAGAAGAGGCGTTGTTGAAAAAAATTAGTTGATGACATTATAGTGTTATCTTATGACATAGATAAGTTTTGTAACTTATTATATATATATATATATATATATATATATATATATATATATATATATATCAAAGTTTGAGATGATAGAGATTCGGTAGGCAATATATATCAAAGTTTGAGATAATAGATATTCGGTAGGCAATTTTATTAATTTTCCCAAATAAAAAAATTGTTATTAGTATGGTGCAATTCACCCCAGCCCCTATTGAAGAAAATTGGTTACATCTAAATTCAGTTAGCGTGCCTACTTTACTAATGTTATATTATATGATATAATAAAAAAATATAGATAAGACGATAAACAAGTACATTGCTAAATTATTTTACAGATGAAATATGAGCAAACACGTCCAGTTAGTTTGAGATAAAATATTTTTCACTCAAGTAAAATGCAAAAATGGTAAAACATAATTACACATATAAAGTTATGTTTTTATTCCTATAATAGTTTAAAAAATGTGGACTAAATTTAACTTCGAATAGGTCAATATATTTTTTTACTATTTTTACATGTTACTCAAGTGAAAAGTCTTTCACCTCAAGTCAAATGGATACAAACTATGAAATACAATGAAATCAACTGATTAGTTTGGCTTAGTGCTTTTGTTTACTCATTTTTCACTAATTTATGCAGGCGGATAAGCATCATGGTGAAGAGATGGTAGACTCGGAAATGACATTAGATGATGTGATTAGGATGCTTGTTGGTGAACGTGTGATTGAAGGTGTACCTTTAGATAATGGTGGTACAAAATTTGGACATGGTCCCTCCGATGTCATCCCAATTAGTACTACCATGGGGAAAAGATCTTTGCATTTCCCCACTAAGGAAAACAATGTTTTTGAGCGTATTACTCGTTCTTCATTTGAAGAGTAGCTTAACTCTCCAATGCATTCAGTAGGTCCCTCTCCTACATTGTTTGGAAATAACCAGGTAGCTAGTTATTTCGGGTTTAATGAGCTTGCTATGATCACCCAGTGCAATGGTGTGGAGGGATTTAAATGTTAGGTAACTCGACACTGATTTCCATTGCATTATCAGTGATCACCAAATATAAGTGAACTGATTTTTCCATCAGAAGTGTAACCTTTCTTTCATAATGTTTGACTTTTTAGAAGCAAATTCATTTCTTTTGTTTCTTTTCTACTTTGTTTGGTACTATGAAAAGTTGTGGGAGGGGGAATTAATAGAGATATTTTAAGAAATGCAATATGTTTTTTTTCCTTTTTCTTTATTTTCACAGGAAGGAAAAATGACTTTATTTGTTTTGTCATCTTATTCTTAAAAAAAGGTGTTAATTGGGAGGTCAATCATATTGAGTACCAAATACATAAAACTTATATAAAATACAGAAATATGTATAGGGTGATGGAAATGTAAACAGGACAAATAAACACTGAAAAGAATAGAAGAGATTTAATGTGGTTAAAAAATAGTATTTATGCTTGCTTACACTATTGAAGTAACCATTTCACTATTGGAGATATTGAGTTATAATGGAAAGATCCAAACCCTAAATACATGTTAATCTTACATTTAATCCAAGTTTTTAAAAACCCTAACCTTTTTTTTTCTTGCCTCTCTCACTCAGTTAGTCTCTAAAGGTCAAAAGAAAATTAAGTCAAAATCAGTTACCATATTTTATATATATAAAGGTATTTTCATGTGAAAGATCTTTAAATCCCTTATTTAAAAAACATAAAACATTTTATACGGATAGATAAAAACACTATGTGTATGGGTCCACGAATGTTATATCCAAAAATTTAGAATTTGAGACAAAACCCCATAAATCTCATGATTGATGAAATTTTTCGCAACTCTTGAATATAAAAAACCCTCACTTCTTGTAAATCTCCAAATGGTACGTCATTGGACTTCCTTATAAAAAGCATACGCACACTATAAATTAAACACAATTTTAATGCCCTTGCTTCAAAATAACCAATGCATGTTTGCAACTATCCCTAGTAAAAAACAATCACCGCCTCCCGTAGTAAGAATCCAATGGCTTTATTGACCGCAATAACTACTAAAATGTTAGGGAATTTTATAAGTAGGTTGATTAATGTATATAGAACCTTGCTATGAAATCTTATAAGACATCTATACTTATGTATAAAATGTCAATAATATTGGCTCTCCCCTTATAAAGCATTCTTCAAATGCTATTGCATCTCTATATATCTTAATATTTGTAACATAGATGTAGATATAATTTAATTAATCCAAGATGATTATTATGAATTCTCTAAATGAACTACTGATTTAACATAGTTTTAATCCAAAGAAAGTTCAAATGCTCTTTCTAATTATGCTAAAGTTTCTCCACATATACGCCACCAAAGTTTCTCCACATAGACACTGCCACGCCAGCGTAGCAAAAAATGTGAATGAGAAATTAAATTTTTTTGGAGAAATATAACAATTGCATATAAGACCAATCAAATGTAATGTTGGAATCTTATTTAAACTCAAACTATTATTGCTTTATTATATTCTTATAGTCACGTTTCAATTAGTTTTGTGGTTGAACAAGTGTGTAACTGGTGTGCTTGTGCAGCTAGGTAGTGGAGCCGTGGGCTTAGTGGAGTAGTGGCTTAAAAGAATGAGTTTTTTTAGTTAAGCTTTAGTTGTTGTTTTCTGTATGTTGGAGATTAGTTTATTGATAAATAAGTTCTGCTATTGGGTGTTTATATACACTAGTTCATCAAATAAACTTCCTTTTTACTCTCTTAATTTTTTCTGCTCTATTTTTTATTTTAATCATATTCTAGAAATTAAAAATCCAAACTTCGTATCAGAGATCTTGTTTTTCTAAGTTGCCCTTTATATATTGCTTGTAAGAAGGTCATAACAATGAACGGATTAATTGATCCTTAACTTTTGAGATTTATCAGAAAAAAATCATCAATTGCGTATCCACGTGAAGGCATAGTTTGGATATCAGGAGTTATTCGAGATTATCAAACTTGGATATATAGAGAACCTAAACTTTAGAGGCATATATATGGAGAACCTTTGGACTAATTAGAGCTAATCAATATTTTCTTACATTCATTGATGATTACAGTAGGAAAACTTGGGTCTATTTTTTCAAAGCATAAATCTAAAATTTTTTGTGTATCTAAAGGCTTCAAAGCCTATGTGGAGAAACACAACAGTTATAGTTTTAAGATGTTTTGCACGGATAGAGGAGGAGAGTACATCTCTAATGAATTCTATGAATTTTGTAAAAACCATTAAATTAAGCATCAGTTTACACCTAGCTACACACCATAATAGAATGGTATTTTTGAGCGGAAGAATAGGACAATTATTGAAACGGGTCGTAGCACTAGCCCATAATTACCAAGTCTAATCTCGACTCCTAGATACATAAGTAGTCCATTACTCAATTGATTAACAAATATAGTGTTTAAACCTGGACCCTAATCTATTCCCATCCATCTCGTATCCCAATTCTAATTGAATTTCCGAACCATATTCGTTAATTAATTTTAGAGTGCCATTCATCCTAAACACCCATAATTTCATACCCCGGATCTATTTTTGACTAACCCAAGTGTTGATGTAAAAAATTAGATCACTCTAATAATTCAATCACATATAAATAAATGAGACAAAAGATTTTAAAGTGGTTCAGCCTTATAAAAAGGGCCTACGCCCACTGTTGTTTTATTGCTCAATGTTTGGGAATTCTCGATTACAAGAAATTCCGTTCTCGATTCGGTCCCCTTACAATGAGGATTGTACAATGTATTTATAGCCCTGAGGCTGTAATGTGAAAGGGTAATACATTAAATGATATACATATGAAAGGGTAATACATTTAATGCCTTTTTTGCGTGTGCGTCTGAATGATAAGCATTTAATGAATCAGTTGAACTGTTGGTTATCTAGCTATTAATGCTTTGTTCGAGATGCAGCTCGGACCGCCTGAGTTGCTCGGACCGCCTAAGCTTCTCGGTACTCAAGAGTTCCTCGGAGAGGCATTGTTCCTCGGAGCGTGTGAGTTCCTCGGGTAAGCAGTGTTCCTCAGGGAACTAGTCTTCCTTTTTGTAGTCTTGTTCCTCGGAGCGCGTGGGTTCCTCGGAAGTGTTTGTTGTTGCCATGTAGATATCCACGTGCCTTCATATGATTGGTCCACGTCAGCAGATTAAATTTCGTATCAGCAGAAGCCCCCAATGTTTCATAGTTCGAAATTTGAGGAGTATGGAACATTCTTTCTCGGAATTTGGTAGCTTTAAATAGTCTTCCTGATTTTTAGGAGCGTTTCCCTTGTATTTATTTCTCCTTCCCAATTCGTAGAATCATGCTTTTTTGGAATTTTCTGCGTGCTTCGATTCCCGCATCACTTTTTGTCTTTTTAGCCACCGGTAACGTAATCATCCTTTTTTGTAATCATTACTTCACCATTTCCCAAGGCAAGGTATTTAAACTTCATAGACACTCTCATCGTCTTCTACCTTTTCAAATTTTTATCTTCGAGTTTTTCATCGTCTCTTCCTACTTTCTTGTGCGTTCATCTTTTCCGTCGTTCGTTGTCAACAGATCCATTCTTTTCCTGTAAGATCTTCTTCCTTCTTCTTTATTTATTTATTCACAATGGTTTACCCTGTTGAGTCTCTTGAGAAGTTTCATTCTGATTTCTCCATCCCCTCTTGGGTTGTCTTGGAAAAGCTTTCTGAGCCTTTTGATTATTTCAATTTGGCTGAGGGACATTGATTCCCCAGTCTCTTTTTTGCTGAATGTGGATTTTCTTTTCCATCCAATTCCTTGTGTCTGGAATTCTGGAATTCTGGAATTCTGGATTTTCTTTTCCATCCAATTTGGCTGAGGGACATTGGTTCCCCAGTTTCATTCGACGTTGTTCCTGCACGAATAGCCCCCAACACATGGCGAATAGTTAATGGGGTGCATAGATTAAATCAAGTGCATGGAACTCGTATAGGAATCCCAGAAATCATGTTCTTCTATCGATGGGCAGTTAATGATAATATTTTTTATTTAAAAACTAGATTTTTAAATAGAGCCTTAGTAGTCAATCTCCCTGATGCCAATAGGGATTATTTTGAGCATGGGGTTGTCATAAAAAATCGGTAACACCCTCCATTAACTGGAGATGAGGTTTACCAAGGTCCCAGATGCCCTCCTTATGTCAATGGGATAGGTTATTTTCATTCTACTTTATTTATTTTGAAATCATGTTTCTTTTGTGTTTGATAAAATGTGCCACTGATAACAATGTTTATTTATTTGCAGTTGATAGCAAGAGAAAGTGCCCAAAAGAAGCAGATGTCAATATAAGGCATTTGAAACTTATCTGGAGTATGCATCAAAGTGTTGCCGACGAGAACATTAGATCAACTTCGTATCTACTCTAGTACAAGAGCTACACCACTTCTTTCACTGCTCGTCCAGTGATAAGTGAATCAGAGCCAGTACCAGCTTCCACCAGCTCATCGCTTGAATATCATATTCCTTTAAGTGAAAGGATGAAGAAGAGAAGACCTCCTACCCTATTTGAGAAAACTGACTCCGGTTCTGGGGAGGAAAAAAGGAGTAGGATTGATGTCCCAAGGGAGGGGACAAAGAAGACTGATGCAGCTCCTCCAGCTGTTCCTGCTAAAATTGCCGAGAAGCCCGCAGTGGCTCCGAGCAGGTCTGCTGCTCCTGGAGAGGTGATTGTGATATCACTGACCAAGGGTTCTTCCTTGGTTGAATCTGTACCTGTTCCCCCGAGGAAGCTAAAGAAGAGATCATCGGTCAATTTGGCTGATACCATCACTCAACCCCCAGCTGTTGGGACTGGAGTTTCCAATTTTGTTCCCCCGAGCTCTGACATGAGCTCGGTAAAGTCCTGGATCATTCCCGAGGTTCAAGGTACTGAAGTAAACCTTACTCGGGATATGGTTACCTCACTAGCTTCTCGTCACCTTGCTTCTGTAAGTCTCTTTACTTAGAATTTTTTATATTTCCTTTGTCATTTCTGTTTCTAACTTGCTTTCTTTTTCTGTTCACAGTTAACGAGCTGCTTTAATATAATCCTGAAGAAGGATGAAGCGATTAAGGCTTCTTGCTATTCGTCCAGTATAGAGGGAGCTCTGGAAGAAGCTACCAAGTCTTTGGCAGATTCTCGCCAGAAATATGCTGATGATAAATTATCTAGGAGAAGAAACTTGCCTCCTCCGAGCAAGAAAAAGCTCAGGATGTTGATGCCTCCAAGGAGTTGGAGAAGAAAAAGAATGCACTGGAGAAGGCAAATAAAGAGCTTGAAGAGAAGCTCAAAGCTGCTAGAGAGCTTGAAGATAAGCTCAGGGTTGCTGAGGAAAGGTTGGGCCAGCTTCAAGAAGTAGTTCGGCAGAGGGAGGAAGCAGAAAATAAATTGAAGGCTGCTGAGAACCTGCTGTCTAAGAAACTTTCCTCGGAGAAGCTGAAGAGAAAAGCTGCTGTGAAGAAGTCCTTCAGCTCTGGCTGGGACAAGGGGTGGAACAAGGGGTTGGCTTCCATGGTGTCGCAAGTAGACTATGGCAGTCTTAAATACTCTAGGGATGGATGGGTCGCTTCCCTTCAGGAAATAAAGGTCGACGAGTCTTTCGAGCTCTTCCAGAGACATATCCCTGGTCCCCCTCCAACTCTAGAAGAATTGGAATAGGACGAAGCTACCTCTGAAGAGTCTTCAATGGTGATGGGAGATTGTGCTCTAACCATCCAGCCTACTGTAGAGGAAAATCATCACATTGTTTCTTCCTTCGAGCAACTGCCTACTCAACCCGAGCAACTATCTCTTTCCTCCGAGCAACCTACCTCTTCATCCCAGCCTTTCGAGAAGGTTTTGGGCGATAAGGAAAAGGTTTAGTGTTGTTCGGATTTCTCTTTATTTTGTTTCTCTTTATCAAATGTAACTCAGAAGATGTAACTCTGAATTATGATCTAATAAAACTTGAACTTTTTGCATACTGTTGTTTATCTTTCATTCATACTCTGTTTATTCTTCTTGTTGATGATTGCTCTTCTTTCTCTGCTAGTTTTTGGCCAGGATGGAATTGCTATCTTCTCATGACACAAAGTTGCTGCAACAATGCAATGAGTACTTTAAGGCTGGTCACACAGACTTGAGTGCTGCACAAGTTGCCGACATCCTTGGTCATGATGCTTCAGAACAGGCAGTTGAAGCATATTAGTACCTGAAGTGTCTACTTGACCGAGCAGTGGACAATAATGTGGCTTACTATGAAATGATCAAGGATCTCCAGTGTACCCTCGAAGACCTTCAGAATCAATACAAGGAATCAACTGCCCTGTTATATGAGGGGTATGAAAAGAAGTACAAGCTGATCATGGCTGACAAGGGCTACGAGAAGCTTTTTGTTGGGTATGATCTGAGGGTGAGAACTTTGAAGGGTGAGGTCAAGGAATGCAGACAGATTGCCAAGTTGCTGGAGCAAGAGAACAACAACTTGCAAAAAGAGCTATCACAATTGAAGTCTGCAGCCTCCACTTCCAGTGCCTTGATCCCAGTGACCGACGAGGGATTCTCGTTCTTAGAGGTTGAGAATGCCAAGTTGAGGGACGAGTTGGAGACTTTGAAGAGTTTTGGCACCTCTACATCTTTTCGCAGTCGAGCAAGAGCTCCTCGGGGATGAGCAAGAGCAGCTCAGGTTCTTGTCAAGGAACAGAGAACTCAGTCTGCATTAGAGAACCAGGCTTTCCAATTAATGGCGAAGAACCAGGCTTTGTCTGATATGTCAAAGAAGATTAGGGACGTGGAAAAACAGCTCTCTGCGCAGAAGTCAGTCTTGGAGAATAAGGAGCTTTTCATCAAGAATCTCCACGAGCAGCTAGAAAGGCTAACATATCAATTCCATAAACAGCCCAGGGAGTTCTGGATGGCTAGATACAACGAAGCACTATTCCACTTGGATGATCGTATCCAGAATGCCAACAATGAGGGCTACAAGTAAGGCTAGCTGAATGCCTTAGGTGTGCTGAAGCTCGAACAAGGTCATTATCTGTGGGACTACCATGATCCTGGGTTGCTCGACTTGCTTGTGCCACCATACAATTTGGAGATGGATTGGATCCCTGCTCGGGCCATTCCTCGGAGTTTAATTTCAAAGTATCTCGGTGACTACAATTTGTATTCTCAAATTGAGGTATCTCATCCCGAGCATCTCTTAGATCGACCATCCGTGATGAATGTCAGGATGTTGAAGAATCTCAACTTCACCAATTCTCCTCTGTCTTTAAATGATTCGCCTACTGGCGAGGAACTTGTGTCAAAAGCAAAGGGGAAGAGACCAGTAGAATTGGAATTTTTGATGTAATAGTTAGTATACATGTCAATGTAACTGTAATTTCATTATCAATGTAATTTATTTTTCATTCAATGAAAGACTTTCATTTTTATTTGCTATTATCTTGTAGTTATCAAACACTTAAAAATATAACAATATTGTGTTGTTTGTCGACCAACTCAGTAATAAAAAGTTTCAAGTTTCAATAATATTGCTCGATCACTTAATAATAAAGTCACGAGTATAAAAAATGTTTAAAATTTTTCCAACTAACCACGGTTGTTAAATTATACCAACTACAGTTAGTGGGTTTTTTTTATCCCCGACCAGCCATACTTGGTAGATTTTTCTCTTAAATGTTTTCGACCAACCAAGGTCGGTAAATTTTCTTTGTCGACCAACTACAGTTGGTGGGTTTTTATCCCCGACCAGCCATAGTTAGCAACTTTTGCACTTTTTGGAATAATCTTACCTCCCGACCAACATAAGTTGGCATTTTCGAGAATATATGTACCTTCCGACCAACATAAGTTGGCATTTGCGAGAATATTTTATTTCTAAGCCAAACATGTTGGCATTTTTAGGAATATTTCTTTTCCTACCCAAACAGGTTGGCATTTTTAGGAATATATCGTTTCCTAACCAACTGAAGTTGGCATTTTTAGGAATATTTCGTTTCCTAACCAACCGAATTTGGCATTTTTAGGAATATTTCGTTTCCTAACCAACCGAAGTTGGCATTTTTAGGAATATTTTGCTGAGCAGTATGAGCAGCTTTGTCGAGTAGTGTGTAGCACTAGTATTCCCCCAAAAATTCTCAATAAAAAGGAGAGACTTTGGAAGAATATCTTCATTTTATTCATACTGATGGAACTGCGTTACATATACATCACTGATAATACTTGCGCAGATGCTCTGCGTTCCATGCATTCTTAAACTCCTCGCCTTCTAAAGTTGCTATTCGATAAGTTCCTGGTCGAACAACTTCTGTAACTCGGTATGGTCCATGCCAGTTTGCTTCCAGCTTATTGTGTTTTTGAATTACTTTCTTCAGCACATAGTCTCCTTCTTTCAAGTCGCACTTCTTCACCCTTTTGTTGTAGAATAAAGCTGTTCGCTGCTGGTAAGCAGCATTTCGAATGGCTGTTTCTTCTCTAACTTCCTCGAGCATGTTTAAATCCAATCTTCTCATTAAGTCGCTGTCAGGGGAATTAAAATTCAGTACCCTGTGTGTTGGGAGACCCAACTCGGCAGGTATGACATGTTCACTTCCAAACACCAGCATGTATGGTGATTCTCTAGTTGCTACTCGGGGAGTAGTTCGATAAGCCCAAAGTACTGATTGTAGCTCATTGATCCAGTTTGCTTTTGCATCATCCAATCTTTTCTTCAAACCATTCAGCAGCGTTCTGTTTGTCACTTCAGTTTGTCCATTGCTTTGAGGATGACCTGGTGCTGAATGAACCTTCAAAATGTTTGACTGATGACAATAGGCGGCAAACTCCTCGTTATCAAATTGTGTTCCATTATTTGTGATGAAGACATGAGGTAGACCATATCGACAAATGATGTTCTTCCAAACAAATTGGTACACCTTCTCATATGTCATGTCAATGAGTGGCTCAGCTTCTACCACTTAGTAAAATAATCCACTGCGATGATGAGATACTTGAACCTTCCTCGGATCGTTGGAAATGGCCCAACCAAATTAATTCCCCACATGGAAAATGGCCAAGGGGAAGTTATGGGTGTCAACAATGCTTGTGGAGTTCTTCGGATGGAGGAAAAGCGCTGGCACTTGTCACATTTCTTTGCATAGGCTATACAATCAGCCCTCATCGTCGGCCAGTAGTATCCTTGCGTCATCACCCTTTGCAAAAGCGTCCGACCTGCTACATGTGCTCCTCAAGACCCTTCATAAATTTCTTCAATCAATTCTTTCACCTCGGAGGGATGTACGCATCTCTGCAAACCTTCCATAATTCCTCATATATATAAAACACCTTTAGTTAATACATACCGAGCAGCTTTAAACTTTAATTTCTTGGCTGCGAGCTTGTCAATTGGCAATTCTCCCTCCTCGATATACGCCCTGATGGGATCCATCCAAGATGGTCCTAAATCAAGGGTGATAAGTTCATCGTCAGATCTTCATCTATACTCCGAACAGCTAACACTTCAATTGGGATTGTTCGTCGTAGCTCATTTTGAGTAGCTGATGCTAGTCGAGCTAGGGCGTCTGCTCTCGCATTCTCCATTCTTGGTATTCTGACCAGCTGAATAGCGGTAAATTCTGACACCAACTCCTTTGCCTTTGCATGATATCTGATCATTAATTCTCCTATAACTGCATATACTCCCATCATTTGGTTTACAATCAGTTGAGAGTCACTGAAGATCACAACCTTCTGCGCCTCCATAATTTTTGCCAAATTAAGCCCTGCAATCATGGCCTCATATTCATTCTCATTGTTGGAAGCTTTGAATTGGAAACGCAAAGCATATTACATGTCGACCTCGTCCGGAGTGCTCAAAACTATCCCCGTGCCACATCCTGCAGTGCAAGATGAGCCATCTACATATAGCCTCCATATAGGTAACTCGTATTTAAATTTTGAATCAGTTAGAGTTCCTCGATGAAATATGTACTGCTTCTTTTCATCCTCCCCGAATTTTTCTCGCTCCTCGTCGATCATCTTTTCTTGCCCTTTTACCAACCGGAGTTGGTCTGAGCTCGAATTTAATGATCCTGTAACATCCACTTGCCCTTTTACCAACCGGAGTTGGTCTGAGCTAGTGTTTGTCGATCATGTAACATCCACAGGTTGATCAGTGAGAAACTCTTGTTCCTCGTCTGGAGTCCTCACAACTATCTCTGCATTACATCCTGTAACATCCACACGCCATTTTACCAATCGGAATTGGTCTGATCTTGTGTTTGTTGGTCCTGTAACATCCACAGGTTGATCAGCGAACAACTTTTGCTCCTCGGGGGTATCAGGATAGGTGAACTCCGCTATAAAGTCTGCTACAGCCTGCCCTTTTAGAGATGAGCTGGGTTCATAAATTATATCATATTCACCGAGCTCTATTACCCAGTACATCAATCTCCCTGATTTTTCTGGATTATGAAGGGCTTATCTCAATGGCACATCGGTATATACTACTATAGTATGAGCCTGGAAGTATGGCCTCATTCTCCTACTCGCCTCTATCAGTGCCAATGCCAATTTCTCCAGCCTTGGATATCTGATTTCCTCTCCTTGGAAGGCTTTACTTGTGTAGTAAATTGGCTTTTGTACTCCATTCTCCACTCTGATCAACGCCGAGCTAACTGCATTCTCGGACACTGCAAGGTATAAATACAATTTTTCTCCCATCACCGCCCTGGACAACAGTGGAGGTGCTCCCAAGTATTTCTTCAAGTCTCTAAAAGCCTTCTCACATTCATCATTCCACTCAAAAGTCTTTCTGAGTGTCTTGAAGAATGGGAGACATCTATCAGTCGCTCGTGACACAAATCTGTTGAGTGCCGCTACTCGTCTTGTGAGACTATGTACTTCCTTCTTCGTCGTTGGAGATCACAGCCCTAATAGAGCTTTAATCTTTTAAGGATTTTCTTCAATGCCTACTTGATTGACAATGTACCCGAGGAACATGCCTTCTCGTACTCCAAAGATGCACTTCGTCGAGTTCAGCTTCATTTTATATTTATCTAGTTGATCAAAAGTCTGACTTAAGTCAACTAGATAATCGGTAGCTTTCTTGCTTTTCGTCAGCATATCGTCAACATAGACTTCCATATTGTCACTGATTTGTTCAGCAAAGACCTTGTTCATCAGCCTCTGATATGTCGCACCTGCATTTTTCAAACCAAAAGGCATAACATTATAACAATAAGTTCCCATAGGGGTAATAAAAGAAGTACTCTCCCTGTCTTCAGGTTTCATCTTGATCTGATTGTAACCAGAATAAGCATCCATGAAGCTCAGCAACTCGTGTCCCGAGGTAGCATCCACCAGTTGATCAATTCGGGGAAATGGAAAGTGATCCTTTGGGCATGCTTTGTTGAGGTCGGTGAAGTCTACACACATCCTCCACTTGTTATTCTTCTTCTTTACCATCACCACATTAGCTAACCAATTTGGATATTTAACATCTTCAATGAAACAAGCTTTCTCGAGCTTCTCGACTTCCTCCTGTATAGCTTGATTCTTATCGGGACTGAATACTCTTCGTCTCTGCTTCACAGGCTTGATTTCCTTATTCACATTGAGCTCGTGATATAAGAAGTTTGGGTCTATCCCAGGCATATCTTCATAACTCCACGCAAAAGTTTGTCTTCTGCTTCTAAGGAAAGTTATCAATTCTTGTTTTAATGAGGTTTCCAATAATGAACCTATTTGAGTAGTTCGCTCAGGGTGCTCGTCGTCCAGAATGATGTTTTCAGTAGCTTCCACCACTTGACCCTTCACGAGTTGTGACTCATCTCGAGGATCTAATGTTTTAATTTCTTCACCTTCATCCACTTGATAGGTAGTAGTCTTTTTCTTTAATTCTTCCAGTTCCTCTTTCTTGGCGGATGAATAATAGCATTCCCGAGCTACTCTCTGATCACCTTTCATAACTCCTACTCCAAAGTTTGTTGGAAATTTTAGGCACTGATGCATTGTAGATGTCACAGCCTCGAACTTCTTCAATCCTACTCTTCCCATGATGTTATTGTACGATGATTGGATATTCTTGTCCATCACGAAGAAACGTATTCTTTCTGTTCGACAAGCAGGCCACGTACCAATGAATATATCCAACTTGATCGTCCCAAGTGGAAATACTTTCTCACCTGTAAAACCGATGAGGGTTCTGTGGTAAGGATCTTTTTGAGATAGCTTTAGATTTAAACTATCGAAACACGAGTAGAACATAATGTCTGTCGAGCTACCATTGTCGACCAGCACTCTTGAAATCATTACCTCCTTCATTCTCATCTTGATTACCTGTGGATCATCATGAGGATATATAACACCTGCAAGGTCATTTTTTGAAAAACCGATGACCAATTTCTCATTGTTCACCTTTCTCGTGGGATCTTCCTGAGCTAGATTTATTCGCTGAATATACGAGCAAGCTTGAGCCTCACGGAGGTAAGCTTTCCTTTCTGCAGTAAGGTCTCCTCCGCCTACATCTCCTCCTGTAATGACATTACAATCAAATGACCCAAAGCGTATTGAAAATACCTCTCGTTCTGGCTGCCTCGGTTTCTTGGGAAGATCGGGGTTATCCTCTGGATCAATTTCATGGTTTCTCTTCTTATTTTCCTCTGCTCGAAGAGGAGATCTAGACCTCTCTCTATTTCGGTTGTTGTTTCTTCTTTTGCCTCCCCGATCAACATACTTCACCAGCTTTCCTCGTCGGATGAGTGTTTCATTCTCATTCTGAAGAGCTATGCAATTTTTGGTCATATGTCCATGATCCTTGTGGAACTCACAATATTTTTCCCTATTCCTCGTGTCAGGGTCCGCCTTCATTTTCTTTGGCCAGTTTAACTCCTCGTTGTTCTTAATTTCTTCCAAGACGTGATTGATAGTTACCTTCAAAGGTGTGCAATTATCAAATTTCCTCAAGACCTCCCATGACGACCTATTTTTCGATTATTTGTCACCACCATTGTTCTTATGTTCTTTCTTCTTAGCTTTATCACCTTCCACCTTGGTTTCTTTGGCGTCCATATTCTTCTTCGCAGACATAGCCTCCTCGGCGTTCATAATCTTGGACACTTTTCCCATCAGGTCCGACATGGTTCGAGGTGGATCTTTGGCCAAAGTGTAGCACAACTTGTTTGGCAGCAGTCCACTCATCAAAGTGGTAATCGCTGTCTTCTCCTCATAATCAATAACTTCGAGTTTTTCGTTATTGAAACGAGTTATATAATCTCTGATACTCTCACCAGATTTTTGCCTAACACTTAACGAATGTACTACTCGTTTAACTGGCTTTGCTCCAAAGAAGAAATTCCCAATGAATAACTCGGCCAGTTAAAGAAAAGTTGAAATCTTACCCCGAGGAAGATTATTATACCATATCTGAGCAGATCCGGTAAGTGTTCCCGAGAATGCTCTGCATCTCATCTCATCTGGGACAGCATAGATGTCAGCTGCAGCTTGGTATTATTCTATATGAAGGACAGGGTCAGTCTTCCCATCATACTTGGACATCACAACAGGTGCTTTGAACTTTGATGGTGTTGGAAAATCAATAATATCCTGGACAAAAGGTGTTCCTCGAACAAAGGTTCGTTGTAGAGGGTTCTTGGCCCTAGCCATTTCCCCTAATCTATCCTCCAGCCTCTGAATAGATCCTTTCCATGCATCATTTCCTTCCTCGGGCCTATTGGTTCGAGCAACTGATCGTGTTGAAGTGGCTTTCTGGGATTTATCTTGACGAGCAGCTAGTCGCGACTGGGAAGATCCTTCCCTTAAATCTGATGGTCGTCGAAAGATCCTCGACGCTGCATTAAGAGGACTTTTGTTCCTCCTAGGGCCTAATCGGTCGAAAGGAGAAACCCTACTTAATATTTCCAATGCGCTGGTCCTTTCTAAGGAGAGGGTGACACGTTGTTCAGTATCTGTGGCTCGCACTGACGAAATTCGTCCAGGTTGATAAGAAAAATCTTCAGATTCCTCATTGTGATATGAATTAGTGTGCCTAGTACGCGAAGAAGGCGCACGGGTATTTCTTTGAATGCTTCGTGGTCCGGAATGGGCTCATGCACCGCTATGGAGGGTTTGGATAAGTTGTCGCATTGTTTCTTGCATGACGGTCTGGCCCTGTGCCAGATTTTCCATTATTCCAGTAAGATCTGGAATAATTGGTGGAGCAGATGGATTTGGATGGGTTCCAGCATTTCGATTGCTGGATTCAGGAATATCAGCCATTGGTAATGGATTGTTTGTTATGAGAAAACGATATTACCAGTCGTTTTCCATAGACGGTGCCAATCTGTTGATATAAAAAATTAGATCACTCTAATAATTCAATCACAGATAAATAAATGAGACAAAAGATTTTAAAGTGGTTCAGCCTTATAAAAGGGCCTACGTTTGAGAATTCTCGATTACAAGAAATTCCGTTCTCGATTCGGTCCCTTTACAATGAGGATTGTACAATGTATTTATAGCCCTGAGGCTGTAATGTGAAAGGGTAATACATTAAATGATATACATATGAAAGGGTAATACATTTAATGCCCTTTTTGCATGTGCGTCTGAATGATAAGCATTTAATGAATCTGTTGACCTGTTGGTTATCTAGCTATTAATGCTTTGTTCGAGATGCAGCTCGGACCGCCTAAGCTTCTCGGTACTCAAGAGTTCCTCAGAGCGTGTGAGTTCCTCGGGTAAGCAGTGTTCCTCGGGGAACTAGTCTTCCTCGTTGTAGTCTTGTTCCTCGGAGCGCGTGGGTTCCTCGAAAGTGTTTGTTGTTGCCATGTAGATAGCCACGTGTCTTCATATGATTGGTCCACGTCAGCAGATTAAATTTTGTATCAACACCAAGGAAACGAGACATCTTCTAAAATTCCTAGAAGTCCTAATTTCTCATTCACGGGCCTACTCATATAAGAAGGAGTCTCTTTTTATCTTGAGGGAATCATTTTTTTTCAATTAAGATGCCTTAACTAGATAAATTCACTTATTTCACACAATTCTTTTGGTCATGACTTTTCCTCTTTACTTTCTATATTCCCATATGTAATGATGGAGTCGCCAATAATCCACAATTAAGTAATACACAATTAAGAAATAAATTTTATAATATTAAAAGAGAAATAAATAAGAGCATTAAAAATGAAGAAAAGAAAGAATTTTTAAATACATTGTCGAATTTCCTATGTAATGATATAATCGGACATGGTAATCTAATTATAAAAAGAAAGAATATCATTCGCCCATTATCTCCTCATCTTCCTAATTATAAGACACAACTCACTTCGGCGTTTCCACTCTATGATTATTCAACATCAAACAGTTCCCGAAAATCCAAACAACCAAAATTGTATCCCATAGAAGGTCCAAATTTATTCGGCTTCTAGTCCCGAATCGATTCACCTGCCCAATCGATTCTCCCTTAATGGCCGAATCAATTCGATTATGGGCAATGACCATATTCTTCCAATATGAGGTTTAATATTTCTCCATCACCATATTTAATATTCAACACCAATTCAACCAAAGCATTTCATTATCAATAATTCCTAAATATTATTCTACTCATTTTCATATTTAAATTCATTTAAACATAATCAAATTCATGGGATTCAATACTTTCATCAAGAATTTCACGATTTCCTAATTAAATCTTAAGATTTCACAAATCCTCAATCTTTTTACTTTAAGAGCAAATCTTTTTATTTGGGTTAAAACTCAGAATTCATATGGAATAATTATCAAATGCAATTCTATAAAATCATTTTGTGTGATGATCCTAGCCATGAAATTGCACCCACAATTCCTTCTCGAATTGACTTTTCTTTGTCTCCCTTTGTTTCTCCTTTCTCTTTTCTCTTCTCTCCCACTTTTAGACTCTCGAAATGGTACTATGGCTGCCCCCTACCATTCAATTTCTCCTCTTATAATGTTAATCAAGAAATTAGTTATCACACTAGGAAATATATTTTATTAATTAATATTTTATCTACTAAATAATATTTATTACATTCTTGTTATTTGTCATTTTATTTATATTACGTGCACACGTGTAATTTAAATGCTAAAAAATAATTACTCAAAAATAAGGGATGTTACACACTTTCTCTCTTACAAGGGAATTTCATCCTCAAAATTTGAACGTACCGAGAAAAAAAGAGCTCGAGATATTTCTCACGCATAATCCTCTCGCTCCCATGTCGACTCGTCGGCATTATGATTCCCCCCATTGAACACGAACAAAGGGTACCACTTTAGACTGTAGCTTATGCTCACTATGATCTAGAAAAGCAATCGGTCTCTCCTTATATGAGATATCTAGATGCAAATAATTCCCCTCCAGTGGAATGTGCCAATAATCCCTCTCACTCCCTAGATACTTTTTCAATGACGACACGTGAAACACGTCGTAACTTCGCTGCATATGCTCTTATAAGGTGAGCCTATACGTCACCGGCCCTACCCTCTCAGTGATTGGGAAAGGCCTTACTTATCTCGGTGTGATCTTACCCTTCTTCCCAAATCTCATAACTTCTTTCATAGAAGACACTCGCAATAATACTAGATCACCCACATCCATCTATATGCATCTCCTATAGGTGTCTACGTATCTCTTTTGCATGTGTTGAAATATCCGTATACGACCCTGAATTAGCTCGATCTTGGTAGAAGTGACCTGGATCATCTCAGGTCCAATAAGATTGATGTCCCCTAACTCGAACCAATAAGCGGATGAACGGAAAGGTTGTCTGTATAATGTTTCAAATGGCATTATTTCGATAGCTAACTCGTATGAATTATTATACGCAAACTCCACTATTGGAAGGTACTGTTCCCAACTTCCCTTAAAATCCAGTATACACATTCTGAGCATATCCTCTAGAATACAATTAACCTTTTATGTTTGTCTATCAATCTGCGGATGATAAATTGTACTCAATCGTAACTCAGTCTCCATCACCTCATAGAAACTATACAAAAAATAGGATATGAAGATCTTGTCCTGGTCGAAAATAATATTAATTGGTACCCCATGTAACCTCACTATCTCAGCTATAAAGAGTTGAGCATACTGTCCCATCATATAGTCCATCTGAACTAAAAAAAAGGTGGGCCACTTTGGTCAGATGATCCACTATGACCCATATGGAATCATGACCCTCTGTGATGTCGGTATCTGATCGTGTTGAAAATCGAGCGTCCGTGTAAATACGCTAGTCATTGTTGTCGGCTTCCAACCACAATACAAAAAAAACCTAAACTTTAACTACACTCTTGCGGAGTATAGTGGCGAGTCTGGGTATCGAATCCACAGGGAATGTTTGATAGATTTTAATTGATTTATTATTTCAAAAAATAAAGTGTACAAGATGATGATTGAGTGAGAAAGGAAAAAGGGAAAAATAAAGAAGTTAACTAAAATTAATTGGAAAAATTAAGGTAGAGACACAATCCCCCAACCCTAAAGTATTGATGGTATAAAACTAATCGTAAATTTAACTGATTAATTTGACCTGGAATTTAGTACTCCCAAGCATTACGTATACGAGGTTCAAGCCCATGTCATACTTAATCTGAGGATGAGTAAATCAATATCGCGATGGTAGCACTCGAATTGCGCTCTAAATCATCACGATTACCCAGAGGCAAACGAGATATAAAGATCTACAATTGTTGTGTAACTACGCAATACAGTCATAATCAATCACTAAATTCAACCGATTAATTTTATACGCACGCACTAACACATCAGGCTGGGTTCATGCATCCCAACCTTTAAAAACCTAGCCTAACATGGTGAATAATAATAAAAGTACTGTAAATAAAAGTTACCACGATTGAAGAACAAGAACATGCAAGAAGAAATCAAAGATTGAAGAAAAACTAGAAAAAACTCTTGAATTAATGGTGCAAAATATGTGAATCTTTCTCCTAGATGTTCCTACTTGTTATGGAGATTTTACATGAATAAAATCTCAATAAAAAGAGTCCTAATGACTAAATATATAGGCTAGATGTTGTTTAGAAGAGTCCCCAAAACATAAAACTCTTTTGGCTAAAAAATAAGCACAAAATAGAAATCTCGTATATGTCAATTTGTCACACTTAGAAAGCGTGACTAATTTTGTAACGGATCTGGAGCGTGGCTAATTTCGTAACGGATCTGGTGTGTGACAAATGGGTGGACCGGTTCTTTTTTTCTCAGCTTCGGTTCGGTTCGGTTCGGGTCTGACAGCTTTTTTCTTGGATTTCTTCTCAACTTCAAATGGACATAACTTCTTCACCGTAACTCGGATTGAGGTGCCGTTTTTTTCGGTGTTCTTGTAATTGAAAGATCTTCAACTTCCCAATTGTCCCCACCTCCGGATTAAGGCTGAAAAATTACAGAAATTCCCTTCAACTCCCCGATTCTTGGTTTCTTTCACTATTTTGAGTTCTCTTTTCCATCTTTCTTGCATGAAATATCTGCAAAACACATAAGAGATACACAAAATACGAAATACTTGCCAAAAAGGGTTAGTATCATAGATATGAGATAAATCCAAGCTATTTACACCGCACGGGATCATAAAAATACCGAAATTAAGGGGATAAATGTGAAGAATTTATGCCTAATCAGTATCTTCGTAATAAAGTCCATCGATATACTCTTTTACTTTAAAATGGGAATCTCCAACGGTTGTAGCATCTCGGTTGGCCTTTGATGGTATACCTTCACTAACTGACATGTGTCACACTTAGAGATAAACTCAGTTATGTCTAGCTTCATTCTAGCCCAACAATTGCCTACGCATATCTTGGTGCATCTTATCCCCATCAGGATGTAAAGAATATCTAGACCCATGGGACTCTGTCATAATAGCATGCCTAAAATCCCCATCATATGGCACTATAATCCTCCCACTAAAGTATAAGCCTCCCTCTAAACTGATAGAGTAAGACTCCACCCCCTATGTCAATAGTTTTTATTCTTTGTCTTGACTGAATTGATCCCCGGTCTGTGCCTTCACAACCCTCATAACGATCTCCGGTGTGATAATCAACATTGTTATACATGCCCTAGCAACTGCACTATTCTACCGAAGATCCTTTGACTTTGTCTTCCAGACTACTACTAACTCCCCCAATAGCCGTCGGCTTAATGAGTATGCCCTCATGTTAGCCTTCCCTAGGTAGTATAAATGTTAAACTAGTAGTCCTTCACGAATCCTAACCATATACACTATCGAATATTAAGATATTTTTGAGTGAACAGATACTACAACGACTTATAATCCGTAAACAGACAAAATTTCTCCCTCAGAAGATAGTGCCTCCAAATCCTCAGGACAAAAACTACTGCAGTTTGCTCCAAATCATGCATGGGGTAATTCCTCTCGCGGGGCTTACGCTTACGAGAAGCATACACTATAGACCAGTCATCTTACTGTATCACACTCCTAAATACCTTAAGTATGCATCGGTAAATACAAGATACTCCACTCCTCCCCTAGGTAGTGCGAGTAAGGATACTGAAGTTATCTTGTCCTTCAACTCATCGAAAACTAATTGATAATAATCTTATAACATAAATGGTACCCCCTTGCGAGTCAAATTTGTCAATAGACCTCGCAATCTTTAACAAACCCTTAATGAAATGGCGATAATACTCTACTAATACCAAGAAACTATGAACCTCTGTCTGTGTCATGGGCTAACCCCACTCCCTCACCGCTGTAACCTTACTCAGGTCCACTAAAATTCCCTTGTCAGACACAATATGACCTAATAACTTCATTTCGCATAACAAGAACCTATACTTTGCGAACTTAACATAAACTGATGGTCACGTAATGTCTGTAAAACCATACGCAAATGCTCTCTGTGCTAGTCCCCAGTCCGAGAATATATCATAATGCCGTCTATAAACACAGTCCAAAAAGTCAATAACACCCTGCTCATCAGATCCATGAATGTTGTGGCCGCATTGGTTAGCCCAAACGGCATAACCCCAAACTCATACGACCCATACTGCATCAGGAATGCGGTCTTAGGGACATCCTACTCCCTAGTGTGCAACTGGTGATAACCCGATCTCCAGTCTATCTTTTCGAAGTAAGATACTTCCCTCAATTAGTCAAATAAGTAATCGATTCAAGGGAACTTTTATTCATTCTGAATCGTGACCTTGTTTAACTCTCGGTAATCAATTCAAAGTCCAAGTGAACCATCCTTCTTTACAAACAACATTGGAGCACCTCATGATGATGTACTTCGTCGAATAAATCATTCACCTAAGAGTTACTGCATCTTGTCGCTTAACTCCCGCATCTCTTATGGGCCTATGAGATGTAGCGCGCGTGTAATTGACCTAGTCCCAGGTGCTAAATTGATAACAAACTCTATTTCAGAACTCGACGACAAACTCGATATCTTATTAAATACGTCCATAATATCCCTCACCACTGGGTTCGAGTCTAATGATATAACCACCTCCTACGAGGTCTCCTCCTCAACATAATATAGGTGCGTGCTCGACCCTCCCTCGGGCATACACAAAGACACTGGAAATATCCCCTGCCCTAGGATGGCAAACATTATGGTCCTACCAAAACAATCCACATCGCTCGATACCCTACCAACCAGCCCATACCCAGAATGATGTCATAACATGTCATATCTAATACAAGTAAGTCGACTGCTAAGTATAATCTCCCGACATTTATCCCCACCCCTCTACAAATGGAGTGAATAAGGGCCCCACTACCTAAAGGTGAATCGATACACATAATAATATTGTCGATTGTCACTAATAAATTGGTTGTGCGTGCAAATATAGTGGCTATGAAAGAATGTGATGCTCCCGTATCAAGTAATACCCGACCCGTATGGCAATAGATAGAAAATGTACCCTCAAACGATGGTGGCACTTGTGGCGCCTATGGAATCATCGTATTCCGGATGTTATTGATACGCCTATAATGCATATGTCCATGCTTCTGTGGGCCTATTGGAGTTGGTGGTGCTGCAGGTGGTAACTGTGCCTGATGCCCCTATTGGGCACCATGCTACTACCCCATGTCTCACTGTGAGCAAGCTCTCTTAATATGACCTATCTCCCCACTAGATAAAATAATGGCCAATAAAGTCCCCCGCCTCTAGGCCTGTTGGCTATGTCGGGGTTGTCCTGTTCGTTGGCCCTGGTGGCCTCCACCCTGCTATCCACCTCCGTTATTCCCTTGACCCCGAAGAACATGATGATACTGCTAGCCCTTCTGATCCTACCTAAACTCACTTCCATCTATTATGAATTCCACTGACTAAAATATCTTAGCCAGATACCTCTAGTAATCTCGCTCATGCGATCTACCAGTCTCCTATTACGATGCCCCATTAGCACCATTGCCTCTCGTCTTGTCATACTGACTAGACTCCCCTACTCTCTTGCTTCCCTTAATATGGAAGCGGTGATCCTGGTAGTGCATTAATACAACATCGATTACCTTTATATACATCTTCAATGGCGGGTTAGCCAACAAGTGTTGTCGATTCCTCTAATTACGCCTATCCATGAACTTCAGCATCTTTTTTCCTCAGTGTTCACCTCGTCGAGCACAAAGTTTTTCATTTGGGCGAACTCATCCTCATACTTAGCCAGTGATCGGCCTTCCCATGAAACATTTGAAAACTCTCCTCCGCATCTCAATCTAATCATCGAAGTAAAATTCTTGTGGTCAAACTGCACCCACAACTCTGCTATAGTCATCGTGTCCCTCTCCTTCTACATGGTGACCGATTCCCAACACTGTAAGGCTTCTCCCACTAACTTGAATGTAGCCAAAATCTAATTCTGAGTATCACTGCACTCAATAATGCAAAGATGATGCTTAATGTCCTTCTTTCACTGGTTGGTAGCTACCGCTTCTCCACTACCCAAAAATTCTAGTGGATACCCTTTTTAAAAGGCCTTCAGAACTATCTCCCACACTGATGGTCCCTTGTGGGCCTGGATGACCGGTGCCACCAACTGTTGTGGTTGATCCTGCGGGAACTTCTATGCCATATTGGTCATATCGATATTAACCGCTTGGGCAATGATATTAGCCACCTCTGGAGCTATCACTGTCCTATGTGGCACATGTGGCTCCAACTGATCCTCTCTCGCATAGCACCTCTGGCGGCCCTAGTCTGTCGTCCTCTCTTGAGTGGCATCTGAAACAAAATCAAATTTGTATAAGTCCACATCTAATATAATTTACATCATCATAAGAACTTAATTGAGTAAATAAATGCAACAGTCCTAATAATAGGGCTCTATATCAAAGAATGCTATGCTGAAAATATAATACATTCGCACCAATCCTAAGGACATTAGAATATAATGATCAGGTACCATCTGTGACACTCCACTTATTAAAATAACGGGTGGCCATCCCCCTACTCGAATAAAACAAGAATCTCAGCTGGCTCATATCACTGTTGAAAATCTAGTTAATTACTAATAACCTATTAAGCCTGGTGTCAAATTTTAAAACTTACTAAATTGCCATAGTTGAATTCATTCACCACAAACCATTCCAAATAATTAATATATTCACCATGAATAATAATCGAATAATGAAATAACAATACTAATCCAACTGACCGAATAAACATCCAGTAATAATCTATTACAATCATCTGTAGACTAAATAAATAAAACTGCATAAATAATCAAATGTCTGATAATGGGAAACATGACCGAATGTCACGTCTCGAATAATTAGGAGTGATAAAGGTTGGGTTTATAAGTTCAAGTGGAAAATAATATAATTAGCAGAAACATAAATAATAATGATTACAAGAGCCAAATAATAGTAGTATTCTTTAACATGAAGTATCAATATACATTATTCCTTACACTCATACTAAATAGAGGTACTATTTCTTATTACGTATACCATAAAAGAAAATAAAAATAAAATAAAATTAAAAAAGTACTACATATGCCTTGATAGAATATCAATTACATCCATTTATGCGTAGTAGCAAAAGAAATTATAATGGGGTCTTTGATGCTGCGACTAATTTTTCAGGCATATATAATTGCTAGAGTAACATGAGGGGATGCATTATGTTTGTTCAAGGAGAGGTTGCCTTCTCTAATGCACGGGTCCATCTGAAATGAAAATAATGTAAGAAAAATTTCTAAGTAGATAATTCTTATTCTATATAGTTCAAAACATGATTTTTTATGAGTTAGTATAATAAAATCAATATGAAAATGGATTCAACATTAGGACAAGATAACATGTTCGAGCCTGGAATGATATATCTAAAAACATAGAAATATGTGGCTAGACCTAATAATGGTTAGGAATGGTTTCTAAATCAATAATACATAATTATCTGTTTAAAAGTTTTTAGGCAATAGTCATACATATAACAACATAAGTCCAAAACTCATTGGAGATAATCAATCCAGATACTAAAGATAAAAATAACCATGATAAGTCAATTAAAGACATTCCATATTGTAGCAATAAATAGGCCCTCAATCATTTGAGTCCTACAGGACAAATAATATAGTCGTGGGTGTAACGAAAGATTATTCCCTGTTCATATAGTATGCTATAATAAAACTGGATAAAACTGCATCATATGAAATACCATGATTGCATAATCATTGTTAAAATTCGAACCAATTACATGTAAATAGTTGAACTACTCAAATGAGTTCATCAATGAGAATATGATATACAGTGTCTATTACATAGTGAGTTTTGAAATGTTCCATGGAGTTGATTTAAGTCAAGTTGGTAGTCCGTGTAAGTCTGACAAAGGAAAAAAGTATTTTGGCATAAGAATAAGGTTTGCAAAATAATAAAAAATGCGGTAAAGTTTACAAATTGCATAGGAAAATAAATTTTGGGGTAAATATATAATTAAAGTTTAATTTTATTACTAAGGTTTCTTAACTTTTTAGATGTGCTAAGATAATTTTTGGTTCCTAATAACGTCAAAAAAGTGATAGAAAAAGTTTGGAGTGAAAATACAAAAGTTGTAAAACTTCAGGGGTTTATGTGCAAAAATAATTTTTAAAGTTTAAATCTCAATTTAGGGGTTATGTCGAATTTGTTTTCTAGTTATCCAAACAAGGTGTTATAATATACCATTCTGACCAGAAAAATAAAGTAAAATTTTTGGAAATTTTTTCTTCTGATTGGGCATGCGCTCTCACGTGCTAGGTCAACGTTACCCCACACGTTGATGTTTGACTTCACTCGCGCACGTTTACCACATGCCTCTTCAACCTCTCGAATTTTGACTTGGGTTTTTGAAAACTTTGAACTTCGAATAAGTTCTCTACTAAATATAAGTTGAGGTCATTCAAAAGCCATGCTTTCTAATTTTCACAAGGATTCCAAATATATAACTTTTAAGGGTTGAGGTTGATTGTAGAATCTTTTTCAAGAACTATAAAATATCAAAAATTTCAATTTAATATTTTTGGATTTATTTTGAAATTCGAAGCATGGTAGTAGTATAGTTTGGTTTCAGTGTGAATTTAGATAAAAATGATTTTGGTTTGAATGTATAACTCATCCTGTATAGGGAAAATTTTAATTTTGAAATTTATACTATCGAAACTGTAAAACTTGAATTATAAACAGCAATGGATACTATATTGAAATTAAACTATATAGTTGAATTCCTATAAGTCTAAGGACAATAATTGCCACTTTAAAACTGGTTTAAAGTCAGGAAATCAGAATCCCCCATTTGAGATCAAGCTTCTATGGTGATTTTCTTATTTTTAATCCTTATCTCACGATTCTTACATAAAATCATACATGTAATGTCATAAATGAATTTTACTCTACTGCATAAACATAGTTGAATTAAAAGAATTAAGCTCTAGGCATAAAATAATGATATACCCAAAAATGCCAAAATATAAGCTTTATATTTGCGCTACTGTCTGTACTAAATTCTCTGAACTGAGAGAGGATTTATATAAGGGAAGGGATGGGGAGCCTATTGGTAGAATTTGGGGTGGTAATTAGGTTGGCCAGGAGAAAATTTTAAAGGAATTTTATGGTAATAAAGGGTGTAGGTTTACCCTAGTCTTTCGTTGGTTCCCATGGAGGTTTGTTGACATTCTTATCATCCAAGCTGATAAAGAAGATGGTAGGATATTTAGTTTTAGTCCCTAAGAGTTTTTGGTTAAGTTTTCAGGTGTTTTTTTCTTTATTTTTAAACTTTGGGGGTCTTTGTGTAGTTTTCAAAAGTTAAGAAATTATTGTGAAGGGTTGTTCAGTAATTTTAAAGGGTAATCAAGGTGTTTGTAAAGAAATTTTGAAATGTATTTGTCATTTGAATGGTTTAAAAGTTAATTAATAACTTTAGGGTTTTTTTGCAATTATTAAAACTTAAAGGGAACTTTGAAATTTGTGCTTTTTAAGGTTCGGTGTGTTAGCACAGGGTGGAAATAATCTAAAAATTCTTACTACAATATTTATATGTTAGGATAGGATTATCTATTCATTGATTATATTATAAATATACAGTCTCATATGGACGTATTCTACATACGGGTCTTACAATTCTCCTCACAAAAAAAAAATCATCCTAAAAATGACCTTCAAATACCTCGGGATAATATTGATAAATGGCGTCTCTAAGTTCCCAAGTTACTTCTTCATGAGCGTGATGTTTCTAGAGAACTTTCACTAAAGGAATGGTCTTCGTACAAAGTATTCGATCTTATGTGTCTAAGATCTAAAGTAGTCTTTCTTTGAAATCGTGGTTAGGGTATCTTGATAGTCCATTCCATGTGATGACATGGTTTGGATCAACAATATACTATCTCGATTGAGACATGTGAAGTACATTGTGCATTTGGGCTAACTTAGGGGTAATATGAGTTGATAGGCTACTGGGCCAATACGTTCTGTAATGGTGAAAGGTCCGATGTATCATGTTTCGAGTTTTCCTTTTCTTTTAATTCTAACGATTCCCTTTCGAGGCGATAATTTTAAGAATAGTTGGTCTCTTTATTGAAATTCTAGGGGTTGTGTACGATTATCAACATAGCATTTCTGTCCACTTTGAGATTCTTTTAATCTTTCCCTAATTTGATATACTTCCTCGGTGATTTCTATTATAATCTCTAGGCCAAAAACTTGATATTCTTCGGAGACGTTCCAACAAAGTGGAGAGCGCCGAATTCTTCCATAGAGTTCTTTATATGGAGCGGCTTGAATACTATATTGATAACTGTTGTTATAAAAAAATTCTACTGATGCTAAGTGATCAATCCAATTTCTTGATAGATCTAATGCGCATGCACGTAACATATCTTCTAAGGTTTAAATTAATCGTTTGGATTGTCCATAGGTTTAAGGATTATATATTGTACTAAGAAGTATTTTAGATCCCATGGATTTTTATAAAGTTTGCTATGTGTCTCAAATCAAGGATCTCGTTCAGATGTAATAAATAAAGGAGTTCCATGTAATCTAATGATTTATTGAAGATATAAGTTAATGAGTCGCTGAAATGAATCGATGGTATGAACGTTAAGAAAGTGAGCTAACATAGTCAGCCAATCAATGATTACCCAAATCGAATTATATCCTTGGGCTGTATTTGGTAATCCACTAACAAAGTCCGTCGTAATATGATCCCACTTCCAGGCTGGTATTTGAAGAGGTTGCAAGAGTCGACCTTGGTGTTGGTGTTCAATATTGACTTATTGACAAGTTAAACATTTGGCATTAAAAGTACAAATATCTCGTTTCATTCCTTCCCACCAAAAATGCTTTTTGAGTGCATGATACATTTTGGTGTTACCGAGATGGATAATAAACTTGAAACGATGACCTTATTATAAGACTTCTTCATTTACCTTAGAGTCCCAAGGTACACGTATTTGGTTCTGAAATCGCATTCCATGGTTAGGGTGATATGTCCATTATGTGTATACTTTTCCAAGTTCAATCTATCTGCGTTGAGCAGTGGGAAATTTATCTGCCACTTATTGCTCAATTATACTTCGTTGAGGATATGGATATGCTCTAATGTTATGAAAAATAATGGAGGTTTTACTTTGTAGATTATAGTCTATCAATGTAAGCATAATTTGAAATGCGAGTGTTCCGGTTGGTCGTCCACTAGTTTTACGACTTAAGACGTCAGCTACCCTCTTGACTGTACTTTGGCGATATTGTAATTAAAATTCAAAGCAGTCTTCTAAATATTCTGTCCACCTGTGTTGTCGCAAATTATGATCTTTGTGGGTAAAAATATATTATAAAATCTTATGATCTGAAAATAATTAAAATTATACCCCGTATAAATAACACCACCAAAATTTCAAGGCAAAAATGATAGCGGCTAATTCTAGATCATGAACTAGATGATTGCGTTCGCTGATTTTCAGCTATCGTGACCCATACTCTACTACTTTGCCTGATTGCAAGAGTACACATCCTAGTCCAATTAAGGAGACAACCATGTATACATCATATCTTAAAGTACTTAAAGGTATCATAACTACAGGGATGGTAGTTAAACTTTCTTTTAGAGTACAAAAAGCTTGAGTATATTTTGTATTTCACTCAAATCATACATCCTTTCGGGTTAATTTCATGTGAGGCAGAGCAATAGTGGAGAATCCTTCTACGAATCTTCAGTAATAACCAGTTAATCCTAGATAACTGTAAACTTAGATTATGGTAGTGGTTTGTGGCCATTCCATAACTGCAGTGGGTTTTGCTGGATTTTTGCCGATTCCTAGTTCCATAATAACATGTCCTAAAATTTTCAACTCTTTCATTAAAAAGTCACATTTTCTCTTCTTTGCATACAACTGATGACATCGTAAGGTATCTAATATGATTTATAAATGATGTTGGTGCTCCTTTTCATTTTTTGAATATATTAAAATATTGTTGATGAATACGATCACAAATTGATCCAGGAATGGTTAAAATACATGATGCATTAGGTCCATCAAAGCGGCTGGGGCTTTCATATTTCCAAAAGATATTATTAAAAATTTAGAGTGTCCATATCGAGTTCTGTAACCTATTATTGGTATGTCTTCTTCCTTTACCCTTAATTGATGATATCCGGAACGTAAATCTATTTTTGAAAATACTTTAGCTCCTCGTAATTGATCAAATAAATCACTTATTGTACGTAGAGGATATTTATTCTTAATGGTGACCTGATTTAATCTATAGTAATTGACAAATAATCAGAATGAACCATCTTTCTTATTTGCAAATGGCACTGGTGCACCCCATGGAGATGAACTTGGTCGAATAAACCCTTTGGATAATAATTCATCAAGTTGAGTACGAAGTTCCCATTGTTCTAGAGGTGCCATTCGGTAATATGGTTTAGGAATGGGAGAAGTATTAGGAAAAAGAATTATTATAAATTCAATTTCTCTAGATGGAGGAATTCCCGATAATTCTTCAGGAAATACATTGTCATAATCATCAATAAGTTTTAAACAATAAGAGGATATATTTAAGAAAGTCCTAGTACGTTGTCCCTGAAATCTACTATTTTGGGTGGTAGAGTCACCTTCCTTGATAATTTATCAATATATGCGTTGTTGGTAGATAACGCATATATCTCACTAATGATATCGAATCCTACTATTTTTAAGACCACTAATTCAATGATAATGGTTTCTACCTTAAGTTTTACCTCAGAATTTTTACAAACCTGTCATATTCTGACGATGGTACCTGTGGGCGTACTTATGGTAATCGGATGATCTATAGTAATATGAATAAGATTTGCTAAGGTTATAGACTTTGGGCTAACAAATGACTGAGATGACCCTATATCACTTAATACATGTGCTGTAAGGTCATGGAGTAAAATAATACCTTCAATAACATCGTAACTATCCATTTGTGACAGAAGGGAAAAAAATGGCCTTGAGTATCATTGTTGGGCATAAATCCTTGATTATTAGAATTTCCTAGCGGTGTTTTAAGAATATATTCTCCTGGTGTAGCTAGAGGTCTTCCAATGGTTCATCACAGTTCGAGGTTTTTGCCGATATTTATAACGGGTCTGTTACTATAATTGGGTTTGCAAAGCTTGTAACACTGAGGTCTGATGTGTCCTTGAGTATTGCATTAATGAAAAAAAATGGTAATACCACTATTTCGATGTTGAATTTGGATGAATGATCGTCGTTCATTTGTCTTAATAATGAGGCGATTTCAAATGGAGAGATTAAATGAATGATTATTAGAATTATTTTGGGGAATGGGAAAATTACTACAAGATGTCCCAATGGGAGCTAGATTCTTCTCAATAAGGTTGGATACTTCGATCATTTTACCAAACTCACGAATTTACAAAGGAATAAGGGAAGTTTTGACAATGACTTTAAGTCCTGGTTTGAAATTTTTACATTTCTTAATATAACTATCAATATATTCCTGAGCGTCATGGAAAATTTCTGTGAATCGATCCTCGTATATTGCCATCGTCATATTATTCTGTTGGAGTCCTAAAAATTCTACTATCAGTAAATCATGTAAGGATTCAGTAAAATACTTTTTAATAAACATTTCTTCAAATTGTGGCCATGTCAAATTTTCCACATTCTTCGTACATTTCATCAATTACCACTAGTGATCGGCCTCGCTTTCAAATAAATAAGTGGCTAAATCCACTCAAAGTTGAGGCACTATTACTACTCCATTCAGAACCTTCAAAGTTTGCCTAAACTAGCGTTCGACTTCTGATGCTCCAGGTTTCTCGTGAAAAGAAGGGGTTCTTTGCCATAGAAATTATTTCAGAGCATTCATTAGTCAAACTTCTTTGAATACTTCAATCTCGGGTATAGGAATCTGATGTTCTTATGTTAATATAGTGACTTCTTATAAGCATTTGTCTATGTTATCCATGGTCGTATATGGAGTAGTTAATGTAGATTTTGATTGAGATGTTGCATTAATGTTGCAAGTAATCACCATCCAATATAAGTAAATAATAATTAAATCACGATTAATCGTAAAACAATTTGTAAAACATAACGAGTTAACTAAAAAGATCCTTCAAGTGTTATAAGGAAACGTTAGGATATATATTACATAAAAACTAGTGTTTAAAACATCCAGATTTTCTGATTAGTTTCTAGTCCCCTATATTAGTAGCTTAACATTCTATTCTCACACTACTCTTACACACAGTCTCATTTATTTATTTTATAATGACTGCGAGCCTTTTTATTTGTCTATAAACTATTCGTCCTCTTGATCACCCTATTCAAAACCTCAAATGCTTAAGTCTGACAAAGATGTAGTAGCATCGAGAGATGGAAAATCTGGCCCATAATCATCGAAAGATACTGGTGGAGTTATACGCAACTCTCCTTCTGGTGTGACATTCCATGCTAAATTAATAACTTATTGAACAAACTCTTTATCTTTGGAAAATTGTAAAGCTTGTTTCATCACTTGTTCCTACCCCGATAAACAACATGTCAATAAATGATGCTTAATATTTGGTGTCGCGATCGCCCACTCCCAATTAATTTACCTAATTGCCTTACATAACTTACTAGACCCCTCTTCTCTGATCGTTATTGTTGTTGATCGACACCCTCGGTGTTCAAGTAAATGTTGTCCCAAACATTCATTTTTATAAGACAAATAATTAGTATCGAATTTAACCTAAAGAAGTAACGAAAGTGTAAAATGACTATATCACTAAGTGTGTCCCGCATTGGAGTAATAAACATGGTTCTCCTTAAGTAAGATTCAATGATACCATGTTGTCACGTCCCGAATAATTAGGAGTGATAAGGGTTAGGTTTATAGGTTTAAGTGGAAAATAATTTAAATAGCGGAAGCATAAATAATAATGATAACAAGGAGCTTAATATTAGTGATATTATTTAACATGAAGTAATGTATCGAAATACATTATTCCTTACACTCATACTAAATAGAGGCACTATTTCTTATTACATAATCCATAAAAGAAAATAAAATAAAAATAAAATAAAAAGGTATTACATGTGCCTTGATACAATATTAAATACATCCATGTATACGTAGTAGCATAGGAAATTATAATGGGGTCTTCCGTGCAGCGACGAATTTTCCAGGCATATATAATTACTAGAGAAACACGAGGTGATGCATTATGTTTGTTCGGGTTTAGTGAGATGTTGCCTTCTTTATTGCCTCGATCCATCAAGAATTTGAAAAACGTAAGAAAAATTGTCAAATACATAATTCTTATTCTATACAGTTTAAAACATGATTTTTGACGAGTTAGTATAAGAAAATCAAAATGAAATAGTATTCAACATTAGGATAACATAACATGTTCATTCCTAGCATGATACATCTAAAAGCATTGAAATGGCTGTCTAGAACTGATAATGGTTAGGAATCGATTCTAAAAAAATAACCCATAATTATCTGTTTAGAGCTTTTGGGTAATAGCCATACACATAACAACGTCAATCCAAAAATCATTGGAGACAATAAATCCAGTTACTAGAGATAAAAGTTACTGTGATAAGTCAATTAAAGACATTCTATATGGTAGAAGTAACTAGGCCCTCAGTCATCTAAGTCCTATGGACCAAATAATACATTTGTGGGTGTAACGAAATATTATTCCTTGGTCATATTGTATGCTATTAGAGAACCGAGTAAAACCGAATGATATGAATACTATGATTACATAATCATTGTAAAAATTCAAATCAATTATACGTAAACAGTTGAACTACTCAAGTGAGTTCATTAATGAGAATATGATATACTAGGTCTATCAGATAGTGATATCAACATAAGGCGTAATTAAGAGCATTGCATGAGAATAATACTGAATAAGAAATAACCTACTTGTCGTAGGAGTTTTTAAAATTTTGTGGAGTTGGTTTAAATCAAGGTGGTAGTTCGTGTACGTCTTACAAACAAAAAAAGTATTTTGGTATAAGAATAAGGTTTGCAAAATATTGGAAAGTGGGGAAAATTTTTCAAATTGCGTAGAAAAATTAATATTGGGGTAAATATATAAATAAAGTTCATTTTATTACTCAATCTCCTTAACTTTTTATATGTTGTGCTCAGAGACTTTTTTGTTCTTAATAATTCAAAGAGTGATTGAAAATGTTTGGGGTGAAAATACAGAAGTTGAAAAACTTTAGGGGTTGATGTGCAAAAATAATTTTTAAAGTTAAATCTCATTTTAGGGGTTATCTCTAATTTTCTTTTTGGTTATCCAAATATGATGTTATAATATACCATTTTGACCAGACAAATAAAATAAAAGTTTCAGAAAATTTTTCAAGAAATTCTGATTGGGCACTCACTCTCACGCACTAAGTTATTGTTACCACGCGTTGATTTTGACTTCACTCACGTGCGTTGACCACAGGCATCTTCAACCTATCGAATTTTGACTTAGGGTTTTGAAAATGTGGACCTTCGATTAAATTCTCTAAAGAATACCATTTGAGGTCTTTTAAAAAATCCATTCTTTCTAATTTTTCATAAGGATTCCAAATACATAACTTTTAAGGGTCGAGGTTAACTGTAGAGTCTTCTTCAAGAACTATAAATTATCGAAAATTTTAGTTTAATATTTCTTGGATTGTTTGTGAAATTCGAAGCATGATAGTAGTATAGTTTGGTTTCTTTGTGAATTTAGAACAAAATGGTTTTGGTTTGATAGTTTAATTCATCTTGTGCAGGGAGGATTTTGATTTCGAAATTTAAACTGTCAAAACTGTAAAACTTGAATTATGTACAACTATGGATACTGTATTGAAATTAAACTATATGCCTAAAATCCAACAAGTCTAAGTACAATGGTTCACACTTTAAAACTGGTTTAAAGTTCGGAACTCAGAACCCACCATTGGAGCTGAAATTTCTGTGGTGATGTTTCAATTTTTGACCCTTAGATCATGATTCCTATGTAAAAACTTCATGCAAAACCATCAATGAATTGTACTCTACCGCATAAACATAGTTGAATTGAAAGAATTAATCTCTAAGCATAAAATAATGATATACCCAACAATGCCAAAATTTAAGATTTGTATTTGAGCTATTATTTGTACTTAATTCTATGAGCTCAGAGAGGTTTTATATAGGGGAAGGGATGGGCAGCCTATTGGTCGAATTTGGGGTGGAAGTTAGGTTGTTCTAATAGGAGAAAATTTTAAAGAAATTTTATGGTAACAAAGAGTATATGTTTACCCTAGTCTTTCATTAGTTCCCATAGAGGTTTGTTGTCGTTATTATCTGCCCAATAGATCAGGAAGATGGTAGGATAATTATTTTTAGTCCTTAAGAGTTTTTGGTTAAGTTTAAGGTTTTTTTCTTTATTTTCAAACGTCTGGGGTCTTTGTGCAATTTTCAAAAGTTATGAAAGTATTGTGAAGTGTTGTTTTGTAATTTTAAAGGGTAATGAGGGTGTTTGTAAAGAAATATTAAAATATATGTCATTTGAATGGTTTAAAATTCAATTGAAAACTTTAGGTGGGTGTTGCAATTATTAAAACTTAAAGGTAAATTTAGAATTTGTGTTTTTCAAAGGTTCATGGTGATAATAATAAAATATTCTTACAACAATATTTATATGTTTAGATAGGATTGTCTATTTATTGATTCTATTATATATATACAATCTCATATAGACGCGTACTACATACGGCTCTTACACCGAATGACAACGGGACACCGAATGATGACGGGATAAAATCCTATCTATAATCTGAAAGATAGAAGCGTCTAATAGGATCCCTGTAAACATCAACAGCTATTGCAGCACCATCTGACTGGACAGAGTAATCATGACTAGCATCCCTATGGCTGGAACCTAACAGTCTTGCAATATTTTGATGTGGGTCAGAGTCCAAAACCTTTATAAAATTTTTTGCATGTGTTTAAATTATATAATAAATATGCATTGCAATCTTTCATATTTAAACTGGTATTTCACTCCCATGAGACAACCCTAACCCCTTATCTATAGTGTGCACCTAACGTGTGTAATTTAAACATCCTAGTTATGCAACCCTGCCTAACTGGTACCAAGACGTATTTTTCCCCATACGCGTGTAATTCCTCTCGTGGGTTTAACCTTGTGATAAGCATATGCTATACACTGGTCCTCCAGCTATAGTACACCCCTAACTCCCTATAAGGATGCATCGGTAAATTCAAGATACTCTACTCCTCCCTATACAGTTCCAGTAAGGGTACTGAAGTAAACTTTTCCTTTACCTCATCGAAATCTAACTGACAATAATCATCCCATACAAATGACACCCCCTTATAAGTCAAATTTGTCAACGGACACACAATATTTGAAAAGCCCTTAAGGAAATGGCGATAATACTCTACCAATCATAAAAAACTACGAACCTCTGTCAGACCTACTCCCTCACCACTATAACCTTATTCAGGTCCACCAAAATGCCTCTATCAGGCACAATATGACCCAAAAACTGCACTTCATGCAATGAGAACCCACAGTTCGCGAACTTGGCATACAACTGATAGTCCCGTAACATCTGTAGAATCATACATAAATTTTCGACGTACTTGTCCTCCGTCCGCGAATATACCAAAATGTCGTCTATGAACATAATCACAAACTGGTATAATAAGTCTCTGAACACCCTATTCAGGAGATCTATGAATATTGCTGGAGCATTGGTTAGCCCAAACGGCATAATCTTGAACTCATACGACCCACACCATGGCAGGAATGTGGTCTTAGGGACATGTTGCTCCTTAATGCACAACTCGTGATAATCTGATCTCAATAATATCTTCAAGAAGTAAGATGCTCATCTCAATTGTTCAAACAAGTCATCGATTCGAGGCAATGGATATTTATTCTGAATCGTGACCTTGTTTAACTCTTAATATTCAACGCGAAGTCGAAGTGAACCATCCTTCTACTTTATAAACAACACTAGAGCATCCCACGGTGATGTAATCCATCAAATAAATCCCTACCCCAAGTGCTGTTGAATCTAGTTTCTCAACTCCCACGTCTCTGATGGAGCCATGCGATACAGCACGCATACAATAGGCCTAGTCCCAGACGCTAAATCGGTAACAAACTATATCTCCCGACTCAACGGCAAACCCGGTATCTCCCGAAATACATGAATGAAATCCCTAACCACTGGTATTTAGTTTAATGATATGACCATCTCCTGCGAGGTCTCCTCCTCAATAAAATACAAGTGTGTTCTTGACCCTCCCTCGGGCCGAGGCATCGCCACCATAAACAAGTCCTACCCTGGGATGGAAAATATAATAGTCCTACCAAAACCATCCACCATCGCTTGATACCTTTCTAACCAGTCCATACCCTAAATGATGTCATAACTAGTCATGTCTATACAAGTAAGTCGTTTACTAAAAATAATGTCCCGACCTATATCCCCACCCCTCTACAAAGGGAATTAATAAGGAACCCATTACAAAATGTGAATCGCCACACATGATAATACTTTCAGTTGTCTCTAATTAATAGGTATTGTATGAAAATCTTGTGGCTATGAAATAATGCGGTGCTCCCATATCAAATAATACCCAACCCATATGCCCATGGATAGGAAACGCACCCTCAACCGCTGGTGGGGCTTGCGGCGCCTGTGGAATCATCGAATTCTGGACTTTATATCCATACTTATATTGCATATGTCCATGATCTTATAGGATTGCTAGAGATGGTGGTGCTGAAGGTTATAACTGTACATTCTATCCCAACCTTTCTACAGGCATTCTCTCTTCATGTCTCCCTACATATAAAATAACAGCATGTAAAGTCCCCCTGCCTCTGACCTTCCTAGCCAAGTTGGTATTGCCCTTGTCGTTGGCCTTCGTAGCCTCGACCCTTTTGGCTATCTCTATTGTGTAACACCCCGTATTTTTGTGCATTTAATATTTATTTAATTCGAAAATTCAAAATTACTTGTTTGTCGTAATTTTAATTGAATTAATTATGACAATTTATATTTAAATATTAATCGGGTAGTGAATGGTTAATATTTAGGGAAATTTATTTCCTAAGTTAATAGTAATAATTTATTTACGTCAATTCAAGTATTAACGACGGGGTATGCACTTATCTCAACTGGGAGTCGGTATATACTAAATTGGGTGTGCGATAAGGATTTTTCATAAATTAATTCAGATGCCAATTCTGAGTGTGAGGTTGAGTCCGATGTGATGGAGATAGAAAAAAAAGTGTACTCGGGGGTAGTAAACGGGTCACAGAATATTTTAAGACATAGTCGGGCCCACACGGGGACATTTGGGTCACTTGGGCTAGGCCCATTAGGCAAAAAACGGGATTCAGCCTAATTAAACAATTATAAGGAAATATAGAACGGCTGATTAGAGTCGGAAAAATTACTTAGTGGGTTAGGAAACCCTAAGAAGCAGTTAAGGCAAATTTGGGAGACAAAGAAGAGAAAAAACAAAGGAGTTCATCTTCAACCTTGGACATTCTCAACTCCAAAGTCAGACTCTACAAACCCAAAGGCGAGTGGTTAACTTGCTGTGGCATTTAAATTGTATTTCAATTCATATTCATGTGATGTGAGAAATCAAAGAAATTATATATATATATATATATATATCTAGTAGGATATAATCCGGATGAACTAGAAACGAATTTGAGGCAGAGATTTGATGTTTTAATGGGTTAAGGGTTAAAATGGATTTTCCCCAAATTATGAAAACAGTAGAGAACGAACAATTTAATGATGTTTGTGGACATTATGGGGGTCCCTTATGAGGTTGTTGATATGTGTTATTGATGAGAATGCTTGGGTTTTCTTGTATAAGAAGTTAGGGTTTTTAGATTTTCGTCCATGGCTAAAACAGATCACTCGGAGAAGACGATGACCTGTTCGATTGATCGATCGACGGTCGAGAGTCAATCGATCGAAGGTCGACAATTTCTGGCAGTTCGGCCAGTTTGTTTACGTAAAGGAAAATTATGTTAAAATCTTTTTCCATGCCTTATGAAATGAGAAAAATATATAGAGTTATGAACTAATTAATTGTGAGGGAAATTAATTGGGACTTCGGATAAATTTAGGTGTGACACACCATGATTAAATTGTGAGAATAATATTTGAAAATAATTAAAGATGGATTTAGTGGGAAAGTCTAGGGTTATTGGTTGAGCGATACCAAGACGTTGAATTTACTTAAGTGAAAGTTAAATAATTTAGAGTCGGGAATTTAGACTCGGGTGTTGTTTTATTTCGGGCCACGATAGTAAGTCCGAATATATTGGTTGGGGCGACACCAAAAGTAATTAATGTGAAAATTAATTAATAATTAGAGTTGGACCATAAACTCATAATAATTTGAATAGGCTTATGTCACGGACTTAGTACACGATATAGCCGGGATGTTTTATATTTATATATATACAGTGTGTGATAGTATATATATAGGTGTGCATTAATATCAGTGGTTAGATATTATTTTTATATCCTTTAGTGTTATAGGGGGAGGTTGGGCGTAATGGATGAATCCCCTAGCTTGAGAAGTAGGGTGAGTATATTCCCAGGTCATAGCGTCCATTATATGGGCGAGGGGCATCTCACTTTCAGGGAAGGATTATGACCGCCTCCAAAAATGTATGTATTAAGAAAGTTAGTGGGCGATTCTGACTTGGGGTAACTAAGTTATGTGATTACATCTAGTGGGATAGCACTTTAGAGAATTTACATCCGGTGAGTTATTACTCGGGAGGATGGTATTATAAATTATTATTTCAGTATGTTTGTGAATGCTGTAATAGGACTATAAATATATAATTAGGTAAATAATTATATACAGGCTAATTAATACGAAGCATGAGTTGTATTATATGTATAACAGGTGTGGAAGTTATATGAATTCAAAAAGGGAAATGATTAATTAAGTTAATGTTGATAATAACTTAGAAATCATAATTGTGGCACACCCGGTTAGAGTAGGTAGTTTGCAAGAGGCAATTCAATTAACTAGTCAGGAGAAATAACTAGGTAAATTTAATTAAGGCGTTAGTAGTGCACATTAGAGGAGGGGTGAGGACGTCCTCAAGGGAGTGCGACACTAACTAAAATATGGAGAGCATGCATTGTTGATGTAAAAAATTGGATCGCTCTAGTAATTTAATCACAGATAAATAAAATGAGGCAAAGATTTTTAAAGTGGTTAAGCCTTGTATGAATGGCCTACGTCCACTATTATGTTATTACTGAGTGTTTTGGGAATTCTCGATTACAAGCTCTATCCAGAAATTCCGGTCCCCTTGAATGAGGATGATACATGGTATTTATAGCCCTTAGGCTGTACACGAAAGGGTTGATACATTGAATGATATACATATGAAAGGGTAATACATTTAATGCAGCGTGTGCGTCAAGATAATAAGCATTCAATGAATAGTTGAACTATTGATTATCTGGCAATCAATGCTGGGGCCGAGATGCAGCTCGGACCGCCTTAGTTGCTCGTTACTCAAGAGTTCCTCGGAGTGATAGAGCTCCTCGGTGTGTCCTTGTTGCTCGGAGAGAACATGAGTTGGTCGGGGAAATGAGCTTCTTCGTTGCTATTGTGCCACGTAGATTGACACGTGTCTTCGTATTATTCGTCCATATCAGCATACTAATTTTGGTGTCAACAGAAGCCCCCAATGTTTCATATTTCGAACTTTGAGGAGTATGAAACATTCTTTCTCGGTATATGGCGATATTAAATGACCTTCCTGGGTTTTAGGAGCCTTTTTATTCGTATTTAAATTTCCTTTCAAATTCGCAGAATCCGCCTTTTTGCATTTTTATAGGCGCTTCGATCTTCGTGCCCTTTTTGTCCTTTTAGCCGCCGATAGCGTAATATTTATTTTTTGTAATCATTTCTTTCGCCGTTTCCTAAGGTAAGGTATTTAAACTTTCCAAGAAATCATACCGTCCTCTACCTTTTCCAATTTTCTTGCTTTCGAATTCTCCATAGCTTTCCTTTCTCTTGTGCGTTCATCCTTGTTTTCGTTCGTTGTCAACAGATCTCCATTCTTCCTGTAAGATCTTCTTCTTTCTCCTTTTATTCACCATGGTTTATATTATTGAATCTATTGAAAAATTCCGTTCTGATTATTCCATTCCGTCTTGGGTAACTTTGGAGAATCTTCCTGAGCCCTTTGACTATTTTCGTTTGGCTGAGGGACATTGGTTCCCCAGCCTCTTTATCGCTGAGTGTGGATTTTCTTTTCCACCTAACCCTTTATGCTTAGAATTCTGTCAACATTTCGATGTTGTTCCTGCAAAAGTAGCCCCCAATACATGGAGAATAGTTAATGGGGTGCATAAGTTAAATCAAACTCACGGAACTCGTATAGGAATTCCTGAGATTATGTATTGCTATAGATGGGCTGTTTTAGACAATATTTATTATTTAAAAACCAGATATTTGAATAGGTCTTTAGTAGTGAACCTCCCTGATGCTAATAGGGATTATTTTGAACATGGATTTGTTTTCAAAAATTGGCAACATGCTCCTTCAGTCGGAGACGACATGTATGAAGGTCCCAAATGCCCCCATATGGCAATGGGATAGGTTATTTTCATTTTATTTTATTTTTGAAATTATGATTTCATCATATTTGAATAAATACATGATTGACATTTCAATTTATTTTTGTTTACAGTTGACAGCAAGAGAAAAACTCCCAAAGAATCAGAAGTCAATATAAGGCAATTGAAACATATCTGGAGTTTGCATCAGAAAGTTGCAGACGAGCACATCAGGTCTGCTTCATACTTGTTGCAGTATAGGAGTTATACGTCGTCCTTTACTGCTCGTCCTGTGGTCAGCATCAGTGATCCAGTGCAAATTCCTGAAGACTCTGATCCAGAATCTCATATTCCTTTGAGCCAAAAAATGGGCAAGAGAAGAGTTCCCGCTCTGTTCGAGGAGGATTCCTCTGCTGGAAATGGGAAGAAAAATAAAGTTGATGTCCAAAAAGGGACAACGAATAAAGATGCCACCCCTCCTATTTCTTCTCAGAAAGCTGTCGAGAAGCCCCCTGTGGCTCCTGTGCAGAAGGATGCACCTGTTGAAGTAATCACTATCTCACCAACCAAAAGTTCTTCTTTGGATGAGGCTGTGGAAAAGGCACCGAGGAGATTGAGGAAATCCTCCTCGGTCAGTATTTCTGGAACCATTCCTCAGCTCCCAGCTGGCGGAGATGGTGTTCTAATTATTGTTCCTCCGAGCTCTACGATGAGCTTGGCAAAGTTTTCGCCCCTTCCCGAGGTGCAAGGTACTGAAGAAGCCTTACTCGGGATATGGTTACTTCTCTGGATGCTCGTCATCTTGCTTCAGTAAGTATCTCTACTCTGAGTTTTTCATATTTTCCTTTGTTATTTCCCTTATTTATTTCTGACGTCATTTCCCTTTTCTGATTACAGTTGACGATCTGTTTCAATCTAATCCTTAAAAAGGATTAAGCGATCAAAGCTTCCTGCTCCTCGTCCACTGTGGAAGGAGCACTGGATAAAGCTATCAAATCTGTGAGTGAATCCCGTCAGAAGTATGACGAGGATAAAATTGAATGGGAGAAGAAGTTGGTTGCGTCTGATGCAGAAAAGGTACAACTGGGTAATAAGGTGAAGGACTTGGAGAGATAGAATAAAAACTATGCCGAGAAACTTTCAGGCTTTGGGGAGCTTGCGAATAAATTGAAATCAGCTGAAGAAGAGCTGACCCTCCTGCGAGAAGTAAATCTTCAGAAGGAGGAGGTGAAGACCAAATTGAAGGCCACCGAGAATCTTATGTCCGAGAAGCTCTCCTCGAAAAAAATGAAGAGAAAAACAGCTGTGAAGAAGTCCTTCCGAACTGGTTGGGACAAAGGATGGGACAGGGGGGGTAGCAGTGATGATGACCCAGGTGAAGTATGGAAGTTTGAAATACTTCCATGATGGTTGGGTTGCTGCCTTAGAGGAACTGAAGGTGAGCGAGGACTCCGAGCTATTTCAACAACATCTCCCTGGTCCTCCTCCAGTTATTCAAGATGAGGATGAAGATGAAGCTGCATCTGAGGAATCCTCAATGACTGAGGGTGATCAGATCCGTGATCCTCAACCCAAACAGACATCTGCTGAGGAGATTTTTTCTTTTCCTGCTCCTCTTGAATAAATCCCAACTCCAGCTGATCAAATCAGTGTTCCCACCGAGCAACCAAGCTCCTCGTCCCAGCCTCCCGAGAAAGTCTTGGGAGATAAGGAAAAGGTGTGAAGTTGTTCAGTACTATCTTTCTGTTTTTCTTCTTACTTGTACTTTGTATCTCAAATCTTTGTAACTTTTGCCTTATGATCTAATAAAATTTGAGTTCTTTCTTTCCATATGATTGTCTCTTCTTTATCTGCACTCTGTCTTGATCTTCTTTTTCTTTCTCTGTTATTTTTTGGCCAGGATGGATCTTTTGTCTGCTAATGACACAAAGTTGATGCAGCAATGCCATGAGTATTATAAAGCTGGTCACACAAACCTCAGTACATCCGAAATTGCCAATATCCTTGGTCATGGTGCTTCAGAGCCAGCAATCGAAGCTTATCGGTACTTGAAGGACTTACTTGATAGAGAAGTGGCCAATAACATGGCCTACTATGATATGATCGAGGAGATTCAATATACTCTAGAAGACCTCAAGGATCAGTACAGGGAGTCAAATACCTTGTTACAAGAGGGGTATGAAAAGAAATATCAACAGTTTTCTGTCGAGAAGGGCTATGACAATTCATTGCTGGGTATGATGTCAGGGAAAGAACCCTAAAAGGTGAAGTTGAATCCTGCAGACAGATCGCCGAGCTGCTGGAATAAGAGAACAACAATTTACAGAAAGAGTTGGCACAGTATAAGTCTGCAGCTTCATCTTCCACTGCCTTGGTACCAGTCTCCGACGAAGGTTTCTCATTCTTAGAGGTTGAGAATGCCAAATTAAGGCAAGAATTGGATACTTTAAGAAGATCTGGCATTTTTGCTACTGCTCGGGGACGAGGAAGAGGTTCTCATGGGCGAGGAAGAGCTGCTCAGGATGTTAACGATGAACGAAGCACTCCAACTACTCGGGGTCGATCAAGAACTCCTCGTAGTATTGAAGAAGCTCGTACTCTGTCAACATTGGAAACTCAAGCCTACCAGTTGAACGTAAAAGATCGGGCTTTGTCTGAAATGTCCAAGAAAATCCTGACTTTGGAAGATCAACTTACTGCGACGAAGTCTGCTTTACATACCAAGGACCTTTTCACAAAAAACCTTCATGAATAATTGGATAGATTAACCTTCCAATTCCATAAACAACCCAGGGAATTTTGGAATGCAGGCTATAATGAGGCCCTTTATCACTTGGATGCTCGCATTGAAAATGCCAATAATGAAGGTTATAAACAAGGCTGGCTGAATGCCTTATGTGTATTAAAGCTCAAGCAAGGACATTTTTTATGGTATTACTACGAGCCTGGAGTGCTTGACTTGCCTGTGCCACCTTTCAAGTTGGACATGGAATGGATACCAGCTCGCGCCATTCCTCGGAGCTTAATTTCAAAATATCTTGGTGACTATAACCTTCATTCTCAAATTGAAGTATCTCGTCCTGAGCATCTCTTGGATACTCCTTCAGTAATAAATGTCAGAATGTTGAAGGATTTGAATTTTATCAATTCTCCTCAGACATTAAATGATCCTCCTGCTGGCGAGGAACCTGTATCGAAGGCTGAAGGAAAAAAACCAATAGAATAGGATTTTCAATGTAATAGTTAGCATACATATGTACTTTGTAATTTATTTTGAATTTTAATGAAAGACTTTCATTTTATGTTTGCAAATCTGTATTGCTATTATCTTGTGCCTGTTAAACACCTTATATTTGTGCTTGCATAACAATATTGTATGGTTCATCGACCAAAATAAAGTATCAGAAATGTTGCTCGATCACTTAATAATAAAGTAATGAGTAAAATAACTACTTTAAAATTTTTCTAAACAACCAAGGTTGTTAAATTATGCTTGTCGACCAACTATGATTAGTGGGTTTTTATCCCCGACCAATTATACTTGGTTTATTTTGGAATATTTTGTTCTTCAAAGAACTTATTGTATTTTTCTGCAATAATCTTGCCTCCCGACCAACATAAATTGGCATTTGAGAGCATATTTGTTTCTTGATCAACCTAGAATGGCATTTTAAGAATGTTGTTCTTGCCCTTTTACCAACCAAATTTGGTCGTGGGTTTGAACTACTAGGTTCTTTCGAACTATCTTGTCCACAAGCTCTTTTACCAACCAAAGTTGATCACGCAAGTGTACACCTCCTAACCAAAGGAGTATAATTTTTTCTCGCTATTTTACCAACCGAAGTTGATCAAGCTCGAACTATTAGGTTCTTTCGAACTATCTTGTCCACAAGCTTTTTTACCAACCGAAGTTGATCACGCAAGTGTACGCCCCCTAACCAAAAGAGTATAATTTGGTTCTTTCGAACAATCTTGTCCACAAGCTCTTTTACCAACCGAAGTTGATCACGCAAGTGTACGCCTCCTAACCAAAGGAGTATATTTTGGTTCTTTCGAACTATCTTGTCCACAAGATCTTTTACCAACCGAAGTTGATCACGCAAGTGTACGCCTCCTAACTATCGTCTTCTTTTTGCTGTCGAGCAGTGTAGTGTACAACACTAGTATTCCCTCAAAAAAACTTTCAATAAAAGGAGAGAAGATGGTGAAACATCATCCTTTTATTCGTATTGATATAACCGCTTTACATTTTACATTACTGATAATACTTGCGTAGGTGTTCATCATTCCATGCATTCTTGAATTCCTCTCCTTCTAGAGTTGCTATTCGGTAAGTTCCTGGTCGAACAAATTTTATAACTCGATAAGATCCATGCCAATTTTCTTCCAATTTATTGTGCTTCTGAATGACCTTCTTTAGCACGTAATCTCCTTCTTTTAAATCGCATTTCTTCACCCTCTTGTTGTAAAACAGAGCTGTTCGTTGTTGATATGCAGCATTCCTAATGGCTGCTTCTTCTCTAACCTCCTCGAGCATGTCCAAATCTAATATTCTCATCAAGTCACTGACTGGGGAATTGAAATTCAACACTCTATGTGTCGAAAGACCCAACTCGGCAGGTATTACAGCTTCACTTCCAAACGCCAGCATATATGGTGATTCTCCAATTGCTGCTCGGGGAGTTGTTCGGTAAGCCCACAATACTGACTGTAGCTCATTAATCCAATTTTCTTTAGCCTCATTTAGCCTTTTCTTCAAACCATTTAGTAATGTTCTGTTCGTCACTTCATTCTGCCCATTGCTTTGAGGGTGGCCTGGTGCTGAATGAACCTTCAAAATGTTTGATTGATGACAATAGGCGGCAAACTCCTCGTTATCAAATTGTGTTCCATGGTCTGTAATGAAGGCATGGGGGAGACCATATCGGCATATGATATTCTTCCAAACAAACTGGTACACCTTCTCGTATGTCATATCAATAAGTGACTCAGCTTTTACCCACTTAGTAAAATAATCCACTGCAATGACGAGGTACTTGAATCTTCCTCGGGTCGTTGGCAGTGGTCCAACTAAATCAATTCCCCACATGGCAAATGGCCAAGGAGAAGTTATGGGTGTTAACAATGCTTGTGGAGTTCGTCGGATGGAGGAAAAACGTTGGCACTTGTCACACCTCTTGGCATATGCTATACAATCAGCCCTCATCGTCGGCCAGTAATATCCCTGCGTCATCACTCTTTGCAAAAGTGTTTGACCTGCTACATGGGCTCCACAGGACCCTTCATGGATCTCTTCAATCAATTCTTTCACCTCGGAGGGATGTACACATCTTTGCAAACCCGCCATAATTCCTCGTCTATATAAAACACCATTAGTTAGTACATACCGAACAGCCTTATACTTCAATTTCTTGGCAGCGAGTTTGTCATCTGGTAATTCTCCATCCTCAATATATGCCCCGATGGGATCCATCCAAGATGGTCCTAAATCAAGGGAAATAACATTCATCGTCAAGCTTTCATCTATGCTTCGACTTTCTAACACCTCAATTGATATCGTTCTTCGCAACTTGGTAGGAGTAGCTGATGCTAGTCGGGCCAGTGCGTCTGCTTGTGCATTCTCCATTCTTTGTATTCTGATTAACTGAATGGCATCAAATTCGGCCAACAACTCCATCGCCTTTGCATGATATTTGACCATTAGTTCTCCTTTAACTGCATACGTTCCTATTATCTGATTCACAATTAATTGAGAATCACTGAATACCATCGCTTGTTGTGCTTCCATAATCTTTGCTAAATTAAGACCTGCTATTAAGGCTTCATACTCAGCCTCATTATTAGAAGCTTTAAATTGGAATCGTAAGGCATATTCCACGTCAATCTCGTCTGGGGTGTTCAAAATGATCCCGGCTCCACACCCTGTTGTGCAAGATGACCCATATACATACAATCTCCACGTAGGTAACTCGTCTTCAAATTTCTTATCAGACAAAGTTCCTCGGTGAAATATGTGCTGTTTCCTTTCAACTTCCTCTGGTATTTTTTGCTCCTCGTCGACCATCTCTTCTCGCCCTTTTACCAACCGTAGTTGGTATGGGTTTGAATTTGATGATCTTTCTACATCCACAAGCCCTTTTACCAACCAGAGTTGGTCTGGACTTATGTCTGTTGATCCTGTAACATCCACAGGTTGGTCCGCGAGTATCTTTTGTTCCTCGGGAGTATCAGGGTACGTACACTCTGCTATAAAGTCTGCAATAGCTTGCCCTTTTAATGACGATCTGGGTTCATACACAATATCATATTCACCAAGCTCTATTACCCAGTACATCAGTCTCCCCTATTTCTATGGCTTATAAAGGGCTTGCCTTAGTGGCATATCGGTATACACGATGATGGTATGGGCCTGGAAATATGGCCTCATTCTTCTACTTGCTTCAATTAACGCCAATGCCAATTTTTCTAGCTTTGGGTACCTGATCTCTGCACCTCGGAAAGCCTTACTTGTGTAATAAATTATCTTTTGGATTCCATTCTCCAATCTGATCAATGCCGAGCTGACCGCATTTTCTGATACTGCTAGGTATAAGTATAACTTTTCTCCCATCACTGGTCTGGACAGCAATGGAGGTGTTCCCAGATATTTCTTCAAGTCTTGAAAGGCTTTTTCACATTCATCATTCCACTCGAAAGTTTTTCGGAGTGTTTTGAAGAATGGAAGGCACCTATCAGTTGCTCGAGATACAAATCTATTGAGCGCTGCAACTCGTCCTGTAAGACTTTGCACTTCTTTCTTCATTGTTGGAGATCGCAGCCCTAAAAGATCTTTGATCTTGGCTGGATTTGCCTCCATGCCTCGCTGATTGATGATGTACCCGAGGAACATTCCTTCTCGTACTCCAAAGGTGCACTTTGTCGGGTTGAGCTTCATCTGGTATTTATCCAGTTGATCAAAGGTCTGTCCTAAGTTAACTAGATGCTCAGCAGATTTCTTACTCTTTGTCAGCATATCGTCGACATAGACTTCCATGTTGCAACTGATTTGTTCGGCACAAACCTTGTTCATCAGCCGTTGATATGTCGCTCCTGCATTTTTCAAACCAAAAGGCATAACATTATAACAATAAGTTCCCCTAGGGGTAATAAAAGAAGTGCTCTCCCTATCTTCAGGTTTCATTTTGATCTGGTTGTAACCGGAGTAAGCATCCATGAAGCTGAGCAGCTCATGCCCCGAGGTAGCATGTACTAGTTGGTCAATTCTGGGCAATGGGAAATGATCCTTTGGGCAGGCCTTGTTGAGATCAGTGAAATCAACACACATTCTACATTTATTGTTTTTCTTCTTTACCATCACCACATTTGCCAACCAGTCCGGATACTTCACATCTTCAATGAATTGGGCTTTCTGGAGCTTATCGACCTCCTCTTGAATAGCTTGATTCTTCTCGGGGCTAAATACCCTTCTTCTCCGCTTTACAGGCTTGATCTCCCTATTCACATTGAGCTCGTGACATAAGAAGTTTGGATCTATTCCTGGCATGTCCTCATGATTCCATGCAAAAGTTTTCTTTTTGTTTCTCAAGAAAGTTATCAACTCCTGTTTTAATGAAACATCCAACGTTGAACCTATCTGGGTTACTCGTTCAGGGTGCTCGTCGTCCAAAATAACATTTTCTGTAGATTCCACTACTTGTCCTTTTACAAGCTGGGATTCATCTCTGGGATCGAGAGTTTCAATCTCTGTATCTTCTTCCACCTGGTAGGTAGTAGTCTTTTTCCTTGATTCTTCAAGCTCTTCTTGTTCGGCAGATAAATAATAGCATTCGCGAGCTACTTTTTGATCACCTTTCACAACTCCTACTCCGAAGTTTGTTGGGAATTTTAAACATTGATATACTGTAGATGGGACTGCTTCGAACTTCTTCAAACCAACTCTTCCCATGATGATGTTGTAGGCTGACTGCACATTCTTATCCATCACAAAGAAGCGTATTCTTTCTGTTCGACAAGCAGGCCAAGTTCCAATGAATATATCCAACTTGATCGTCCCAAGTGGAAAAAATTTCTCGCCAGCAAAACCCAGAAGAGGTCTGTGATAAGGTTCCAATTGAGATAACTTCAAATTTAAACTGTCAAAGCATGAATAGTACATGATGTCTGCCGAACTGCCATTGTCTACCAGCACCCTTGAAATCACTACTTCTTTCATCCTCATTTTGACCACCAAAGGGTCGTCGTGAGGGTAAAGAACACCTGCCAGGTCATTTTTTGAAAAGCCAATAACCAACTTCTCTTTGTTTACCTTCCTCGGACGATCCTCCTCGGCCAAGTTTATTCGCTGAATGTACGAGCAAGCTTGCGCCTCTCCGAGGTAAGCTTTTCTTTCTACAGTAAGATCTCCTCCTCCTGCATCTCCTCCTATAATAACATTACAATTAAATGACCCAAAACGTATGGAAAATACCTCTCGTTCTGGCTGCCTTGGTTTCTTGGGCAGATCGGGGTCATCCTCGGTATCATCTTCATTACCTCTCTTCTTTTTCTCCTCTGCTTGACGAGGAGATCTAGATCTTTCTCTAGTTCGATCATTATTTCTTCTTTCTCCTCCCCGATCAACATACTTTGCCAGCTTTCCTCTTCGGATGAGCATTTCAATCTCGTTCTGAAGAGCTATGCAATTTTTGGTCATGTGACCATGATCTTTATGAAACTCGCAATATTTATCCTTACTCCTCGAATCAGGGTCTGACCTCAGTTTCTTTGGCAATTTTACCTCCTCGTTGTTCTTGATTTCTTCCAAGACATGATGAATACCCATTTTCAAAGGAGTATAATTGTCGTATTTCTTCAGGACCTCCCATGATGACTTATTATTTCTGGATCGTTTATCACCGCTATTGCCTTTATGCTCTTTATTTTTAGACTTGTCGACTTCCACCTTGGTGTCTTTATCTATATTCTTCTTTGCAGCCATAGTTTCCTCGGCATTCATGATTTTGGCCACTTTTGCCATCAATTCTGACATAGTTTTAGGTGGATCTTTCGCCAAAGTGTAATACAAATTATTAGGCAACAACCCACTCATCAAGGCGGTGATTGTTGTCTTCTCTTCGTAATCTATGACCTCTAGCTTCTCGTTATTGAAACGAGTTATGTAATCTCTAGTACTCTCACCAGATTTTTGTCTAACACTTAACAAGTGTGCTACTTATTTTACTGGCTTTGCTCCAAAATAGAAATTGTCGATGAACAACTCGGCCAACTGAAAGAAAGTCAAAATCTTACCCCTAGGAAGATTGTTGTACCATATCTGGGCTGCTCCAGTAAGAGTTCCTGAGAACGCTTTGCATCTCATCTCGTCAGGGACAGCATATATATCGACGACAGCTTGATATTGCTCAATATGAAGAATAGGATCTGTATTTCCATTATATTTGGGGGTTACTACGGGTGCTTTAAACTTTGACGGTGTAGGAAAATTCACAATGGCCTGGACAAAAGGTGTCCCTTGAACAAAAGTTCATTGTAGGGGATTCTTCGCCTTAGCCATTTCTCCCAATCTATCCTCGAACCGCTGAAGGGATCCTTTCCAAGCTTCATTTCCTTCCTCGGGCCTATTGGTTCGAGCAATGGATCATTCTGAAGTAGCCTCCTGAGATTTATCTTCAAGAGCAACTGGTCGTGATTGTGCTGATCCTTCTCTTAGATCTGATGGTTGTCAAAAACTCCTCGACATGGTCTTAGGTGGACTCCTATTCCTCCTAGGGCCTAATCGACTGAAAGGAGACACCCTACTCAGTCTTTCATAGGCACTGGGTCTTTCTGGAGAGAGAGTTATACGTTGATCAGTATTTGTAGCCCTTATTGACTAAGTTCGCCCAGGTTGATAAGAGAAATCATGAGACTCCTCATTACGATATGACTCAGTACGTCTGGATCGTGAAGAAAGTAAACAAGTTTGCCTCTGACCACTTCGCTGTCCTGAACGTGCAGGTACACCACCATGAAGGGTTTGTATGAGTTGCCTCATTGTTTCTTGCATGGCGGTTTGTCCTTGATCCAGATTCGTCATAATCCCGGCCAGATCTGGAGGTGCAGAGGGATTTGGAGGATTTCCAGTATTTCCAGCGTTTCGATTGCTAGATTCTTGATTATCCGCCATTGGTGATCAATGAGTTTTGGTGAAAAACGATAATAACAATCGTTTCCCACAGATGGCGCCAATCTATTGATGTAAAAAATTGGATCGCTCTAGTAATTTAATCACAGATAAATAAAATGAGACAAAGATTTTTAAAGTGGTTCAGCCTTGTATGAATGGCCTACGTCCACTGTTATGTTATTACTGAGTGTTTTGTGAATTCTCGATTACAAGCACTATCCAGAAATTCCGGTCCCCTTGAATGAGGGTGATACATGGTATTTATAGCCCTTAGGCTGTACACGAAAGGGTTGATACATTTAATGATATACATATGAAAGGGTAATATATTTAATGCAACGTGTGCGTCAAGATAATAAGCATTCAATGAATAGTTGAACTATTGATTATCTGGCAATCAATGCTGGGGCCGAGATGAAGCTCGGACCGACTTAGTTGCTCGTTACTCAAGAGTTCCTCGGATTGATAGAGCTCCTCGGTGTATCCTTGTTGCTCGGAGAGAACATGAGTTGGTCGGGGAAATGAGCTTCTTCGTTGCTATTGTGCCACGTAGATTGACACGCGTCTTCGTATTATTCGTCCATATCAGCATACTAATTTTGGTGTCAACATGCATATTTACTTATTACTGCAAGTTAATCATTTGCTAAATGTTTTTCAAATGTTTTGGGTACTAAGCCTTGCTATAAAAACTTTTTAAAAACCTTTTAGGTGTCCAGCCACAGGGACTTCAGGCTTTACTCAATTTCTGGGATCCGTTGTTGCATCATATGTGGACGTTGCGGGAGTTTGATAGACGCCTCATTATTTCATTCCTAGTGTAGAGACTTCTTATTAGTTATTCGAGCATGTTTCTCATAGTTCATTTAGTTTTTGTCAGAACTGTTGAATTTGATTACTTGTCTTTACTTTTGTTGGATTTTGAGCCGATGTTTTATTCGGCCAGTTAATTAATTATGGATGGTTGTTTCAATTAATTGTGATTATTATGTTATTTTGTTTCCGCATGAGTTTTTCATTTAAGTTAATGAAAGTCAAAACTTGGCACCAGTCTAATTTTCTCACTTAGGTGGTTAGTGATTAAAAAGGAGACAGTGATGCTAAGAATGAAACAACTGAGAAACCTGTTGTAACTTAATTTAGGACTGATCACCCGGGGTTAATTAGGCGGGGTGTCACATATGGTATCAGAGCATCAGGTTCTAGTGTGCTTAGGATCTGTGCGGCTTTTTACATTTCAACTTAGCGTTCGATTGTTATAGATCCCTATTATTAGGACTGTTGATTCTTTTTCCACTTATGAGATATCATATTTCTGCTATTAGTTTTTGTATAAATTGTGTACTTATACAATTTAATCTATTTTCAGATGCCACCGAAGAGATAGAGAGCGGAGAGGGCTGACGCTAGGGATGAGCTCGGGGAGGCTCATCAGGAGCCACAAGTACCGCCACCACCACCACCACCCGAGTTGATCTCCACTACTCAGGTGGCAGTGATAGTGGCCCAGGCAGTCGAGACAGCGATGCGAGCTATGGCAACTCATTTTTCACTGCCCCAGGCACCGCCTCCAGTGGCACCAGCAGTTCAGGCTCCAGTGGGGCCACCATCTTGGCAGCGAGTTAGGGAGACCTTTTAGAAGGGTCACCCACTTGAGTTTCGGGGTAGCACCGATGTGGTAGAGGCTTGTGACCGGAAGAATATTCAACACCATATACGCATGCTGGAGTGTAAAGATGTGAAGAAGCAGATGCTTGCTACCTTTCGTCTGTCGGGGGTAGCCTTGCAGTGGTGGGAGTCAGTTACCACCGTTGAGGAACGAGATTTGATGACGATATCCGAATTTTGGGTGCGATTCGATCGCAAATACTTCCCACCACTAGTAGAGGCTGAGATGAGGAAGAAGTTCAGCGAGTTAGTATAGGGTGATCGGCCAGTGGAAGACTATGAGGAAGAGTTCACCCGTTTGGCAAACTTTATGCCAAATGATGTGAGCGATGAGGAGCGAAAGAAGTCGAGGTTCATGGATGGCTTAGCCTGGAGGATCAGACATCATTTGATTGGGAATCCTGAAATAGTGACTTATACAGATATCATTAATGTCTCCCTTGTACATTGCCAGGTTCATCGCTTTCATACGAAGGGGAGAAAGAGAGTAGGGGAGTTGAGCCAGCAGGGCATGACAGTCACTAGTGGTGACACGAGTGGTACTCAGCAGCAGACTAGCAGTCAACAGGGGAATTAGGCTAAGAAATTTAAGCCTAGTGGGTTCCAACCAGGAGGACAGGGGTTCAGGCAGGGGTAGCCGGGCCCGAATCAGTAGCAACAGGTTCCTCAAGGTCGTCAGGGCCAAGGGAACAATAGGGGAGGCCAGCAGGGCTAGCCGCGTCAAGGCTAACAGGGCCAATGACAGGGGAATGGTTAGAAACACTGTTTTTTATGTATCCAGCTAGGACACTTCAAGAGGGAGTACCCGCAGAGGGGCAGAGGTCATCAGCAGGGGGCCCAACAGGGGCAATAGGGGCAGATGCCGCCAGCAGCACTAGCTCCACCCGCCCCATAGCAGCAGGGGAAAATGCACTATGGGCGTGTGTTTAACGTCCAGGATGTTCCCAATCCTCCAGCACAGTAGACGCCGCCAGCAGTTGAGGGTATGTTTCTCATTCATGGTCATGAGGGTAGTATACTTTTTGACACTGGAGCATCAGATTCATTCATTAAATCTAATTTTTCTAAACAAGCCGGGTTATTAGAGACCGCGGGTAGTCTTCGTATGTTTGTAGATTCGCCAGTAGGTAACGGGGCTTTAATTCACTCGATTTGTCAGGGAGTGGACATTTTGATTGGGAGGCTTAGTTTAGCGTCGGACATCTTAGTGTTAAAGATGGAGGGGCACAATGTCATCTTGGGTATGGATTGGTTGGCAGGATATCGGGCAACTGTAGATTTTTACGAGAGGACAATTGTGTTCTCAATTTCGGTACATGAGATGTTCCTAATAGCAATGCCGCTACTCGAGGGAGGGTCATGCACGCACTTTTATAATATAGAGGAGGAAACCTCTCAGGAAGTAGTAGTTCCATTGGATTCAATTTCGGTGGTGAGGGACTTCGAGGATGTGTTCTAGGAGATACCAGGGTTGCCACCCAGCAGAGAAATCGAGTTTGTAATCAATTTATCACTGGGGATGAGGCCGATTGCTCGGGCACCTTACCGTATGGCCCCTTAAAAAATTCGTGAACTGAGAGAACAGATTCAGCAACTCTTGGGTCAGGGTTTCATTCGGTGGAGTACATCATCATGGGGTGCACCGGTGTTATTTGTAAAGAAGAGTAATGGTTCACTTCGTTTGTGCGAGGATTATAGGGAGCTGAACAAGGTGACGATATGGAATAAGTATCCGTTGCCTAGGATTGATGATTAATTTGACCAATTGAGAGGGGCATCTTACTTTTCCAAGGTCGACTTGAGGTCAGTGTATCATCAACTACGTATCCGAGAGGAGGATGTTCCTAAGACAGCTTTCCTGTCGCGGTATGGATCATACGAGTTCAGGGTGATGCCATTCGGGCTCATCAATGCACTAGCGGTGTTCATGGACCTCGTCAACAGGGTTTTCGAAGAGTTTCTCGATTAGTTTTTCATCGTGTTCATTGATGACATGCTGATCTACTCGCGTATGGAAGAGGAGCACGTAAAGCATCTACGTGTGGTTCTACAGACACTGCGGGATCACCAGCTCTATGCCAAATTCGGGAAGTGTGGATTTTGGCTACGGGAGGTGCAGTTTCTTGGCCACGTGGTGTCAGACTGGGGTATTGTGGTGGATCCGAGTAAGGTATCGACGGTGAGGGAATGGGGACAGCCCACGACACCGACCGAGGTGCGTAATTTTTTGGGATTGTGTAACACCCCGTCCGCCCGGGGAGAGCGAGCGGAGCGCTACTACCGATAAAACTAAACTAATCCACAAATAACAAGGTATAGAGCATCTAAATCCCACAATAAAATAAGAAACCACTATTCTCATCTTCAAATTAATACAACAAATCTCTCGAAATAATTACAACAATCTAACTATCTCGAAAATAAAATAAATCTCCAAATGCTCTATACATCAAAATAAATACAAGTCTTCTCATATCTTATTTTAAAAATTCTTCCTAAAATAATCCACCCTAAAATCAAATCCAAAGCGCCCAAAATCCACGCTAACCTGCCACTAAAAGAAAATATGGGGAAGTACACAATACGACAGGAAAGATGCTTAACAAATATTAGCGGCGAATAAAACGTAACAATACGAATACGAATATTCAAATCAAAGCGAATCTCATAAGCAATTATATCAATATAATTTCTCAACAACACATTAACCGGGTCACCAGGCCTCACCACCGTATCACGCCTATGCATTCTTTTAGCATATTCAGAAAAAGGAATATTGGCGGGTGCCCAACCTCAGTGCCATATTAAAATCTCATGACAGCATGCTCGACACCAAATATAATTCCACATGAATCGAAATTAGATTCCAACAAATATTTCCAGATTTCCAAATGAATTTATCAATTCAAATATGAGTCAATAATCACAAGAAAACAACGAGAATTACACTCGCGAGATTAAGGAGCATATTGTGTAAAACCCCATACCTCAAAATCATCACATAATTCAGCCTCAAAATCTAATCACACCATCACGTTCTTCTCGCGAAAATAATCAAATCTCGTTCTAGCCCAAACTCGAAAAAACCCCAAATAAGCCTTCTAATCTAAGGTTAAAATCTTGAATAAGTTTGGGGCTATGGTTTGTATATGAAAGAGAGTAATTTTGAAGAGGTCTTCTGCTTGAAAAGTTTGAAAAAAAGTGATTTGAAGAGCCAAGCCATGAATTAGTTGATATATAAAGGATTAAGAGTTTGATTAAGAAAAGAGTTTTAATCAGATACAAACACTAAAATTTTTATTCCGGACGATCGGACCGCTGGAATTGCTTGAAATTTTAATATGTTGTAGCGAACGGCGAGACAGGATTGCTGACAAAAATTCAGCTTGATCGAATGGTCGGATTTCTAAAAATATTATTTTTACTAGAGAATTTTATGTTTTGAGGACTCTTAGAGAGTTTTATATTTTGAAGACTTTTCTATATAATAAAAATTCAATTAAATCTCCATTTTAATTCCGATTTCGAAACCGTTTGAAATTCTCGACTTTAAAAATAATAACCAACATATTTTAGCAATAAAAATAATTTTAGCTCAAAATTTATTTTTCCTCTTAATTTCGAAAATACTCCCAAAATTACGCTGGTTGTTACAGATTGGCCGGTTATTACAGGCGATTCATTAAAGGATTCTAAAAGATTGCAGGCCCTTTGACGAATCTGACTCGGAAAGGGGTTCCCTTCACTTGGAGTAATCATTTTCAATTAGCTTTCGACGAGCTAAAGGGCAAGTTGACATCTGCACCCGTACTTGCTTTATCGAAGGGAGGATTAGAGTATCGGGTTTACACTGACGCATCCTTACAGGGACTTGGGGGTGTGTTGCAGTAGGAGGAAAGGGCTATAGCTTATGTATTCAGAAAGCTAAAGCCCCAGGAGAGGAATTACCCCACTCACGACTTAGAGCTAACATCGGTCTTTTTTGCTTTGAGGATATGGAGACATTACCTTCTAGGAGATCAGTTCACTTTATTCACGGATCACAAGTCACTTCAGTATCCCTTCACACAGAAGGATCTAAATATGAGTCAAAGGCAGTGGTTAGAATTCGTGAAAGACTACTAGTTTGATATTAAGTATCATCCTGGTAAGGCTAATGTGGTGGCAGATGCATTGAGCCGGAGACCGACTGGGGAAATATCAGAAGTCTAGGAAGAGAAGTGGAGAGAGCTTCGATATGAGGATGATGTAGCCATGGCCTGCATGTCAACATTATCCATCACACCTGAGATCCTTATGTGTGTTGTGAGGGCTCAGGCAGAAGATCAGATCTGCCGGGATAGGGTGAGCCAGTTGTTAACTGAGGGAGTAGAGGGTTACTCAATTAGCTCGGAAGGAGGCATATGCCTTAATGGGAGGTTAATTGTGCCAGAGGATGAGGAGTTGAGGCATGCTATTATGTCAGAGTCTCATGGTTCGATATTTACGGTACATCCCAGTGGGGATAAAATGTACCAGGATATGAGGAGGCAGTATTGGTGGGCAGGAATGAAACGGGACACAGCAGAGTTTGTTTCGAAATGTGCCACGTGTCAACTTGTGAAAGCTGACCACCAGAGACCATCAGGGATGCTACAGCTGCTGGAAATTACCGTGTGGAAGTGGGAGAGCATCTCCATGGACTTCATTACAGGGTTACCTGCATCGCAGAAGGGTCATGATTCCATATGGGTCATTGTGGATCGGTTGACCAAGGTGGCCCACCTCTTTCCGGTTCGCACAGACTTTGAGTCGATGCGTTATGCACAACTATTCATAGCAGAGATTGTTAAGCTGCACGGGGTACTGATTAATATTGTGTCCGACAGAGACAAAATCTTTGTGGCCCACTTTTGGCAGAGCTTTCAGGAGGCCATGGGCAGGGAGTTACGTTTGAGTATAGCCTATCACCCACAGACCGACGAGCTGACTGAGAGAGTCAATCAAATGCTAGAAGATATGCTCATAATGTGCATATTAGACTTTGGGGGAGGTTGGGAGAAATATATTCCTTTGGTAGAGTTCATGTATAACAACTCTTACCAATTCACGATCGGCATGGAACCGTTCGAGGCACTGTACGGGAGACCTTGTTGTCCACCCGCTTGTTGGTTAGAGGTGGGGGACAACAAGCTATTGGGGTCAGAGATTATTCAGGAGACGTCTGCCAAGATAGAGTTTATCCGAGGGTGGATTCGGATAGCTCAGGATAGACAGAAGAGTTATGTTGATGCTTCATGGAGACATGTGGAGTTAGAAGTTGGGGACCATGTACTAGTCCAGGTGTCCCCTATGAAAGGGGTGATTAGGTTCGGAAAGAAGGGTAAGTTAGCACCGAGGTACGTGGGACCTTTCCCTATTATTGAGAGGGTGGGACCAGTAGCTTATAGGCTAGGATTGCCAGAGCACCTTTAGCAGATACACGACGTGTTCCATGTGGCATCGCTGAAGAAATATCGCAGAAGCGAGAGGGCCTTCTGGCACATTCCACTCGAGGAAATTGATTTACAACAAGACATCTCATATGAGGAGAGAGTGGTGGCTATTCTGGACCATAGTGAGCGAAAGTTACGATCCAAGGTTGTTCCACTAGTTAGAGTATAGTGGGGTCATCACAACATTGACGAGTCTACTTGGAAGAGGATATGCGGGAATAATATCCAGAGCTTTTCACCACATGTACAACCTAATTTCGGGGACGAAATTCCTTTGTAAGGGGAGAAGTATGTAACACCCCGTATTTTTTTGCGTTTAATATTTAATTAATTCGGGAATTCAAAATTACTTGTGTGTCGTAATTTTAATTGAATTAATCATGGAAATTTATATTTAAATATTAATCGAGGAGTGAATGGTTAATATTTAGGAAAAATTATTTACTAAGTGAAAAGTAATAATTTATTTACGTCAATTCGGGTATTAATAACGGGTTATGCACTTATCTCAACCGGAAGTTGGTATAGACTAAATTGGTTGTGCGATAAGGATTTTTCATAAACTAATTTGGATGCCAATTTTGAGTGTACTGTTGAGTCCGGATGGACCGAGATAGTCGAAAAAGTGTACCCGGGGGTAGTAAATGGGTTACATGATGTATTTAGACATAGCCGACCCACACGGGGACATTTGAGTCACTTGGGCTTGGCGCATTAGGCAAAAAACGGGATTTAGCCTAATTAAAAAATTATAAGGAAATAGAGAACAACTTATTAGAGCTGGAAAAATTACTTAGTGGGTTAGGAAACTCAAAGAAGGAGTTAAGGCAAATTTGGGAGACGAAGAAGAGCCAAAACAAAGGAGTTCATCTTCAACCTTGGACATTCTCAACTCCAAAGTCGGACTCTACAAACCCAAAGGCAAGTGGTTAACTTTCTGTGGCATTTAAATTGTATTTTAATTCATATTCATGTGATGTGAGAAATCAAAGAAATTCATTTTGGGATTTAAAGGGTATAAACATGGGATTTTTGTAAACCAATATTTTGATTTCTGAATTGTGTAGAAATTCATGTGTAATAAGAGAATAGTATATATATATATATATATATATATATATATATATATATATATATATATATATATATATATATATATATATATATATATATAATTCGGATGAACTAGAAACGAATTTGAGGCAGAGATTTGATGTTTAAATGGGTTAAGGGTTAAAATGGATTTTCCCCAAATTATGAAAATAATATAGAACGGACAATTTAATGATGTTTGTGGACATTATGGGGGTCCCTTATGAGGTTTTTGATATGTGTTAATGATGAGAATGCTTGGGTTTGCTGGTATAAGAAGTTAGGGTTTTTAGATTTTCGTCCATGGCTAAAACAGATCACTCGGAGAAGACGATGACCTGTTCGATTGATCGATCGACGGTCGAGAGTCAATCGATCGAAGGTCTATAATTTCTGGCAGTTCGGCCAGTTTGTTTACGTAAAGGAAAATTATGTTAAAATCTTTTCCCATGCCTTATGAAATGAGAAAAATATATAGAGTTACGAATTAATTAATTGTGAGGGAAATTAATTGGGACTTCGGAGAAATTTAGGTGTGACACACCATGATTAAATTGTGAGAATAATATTTGAAAATAATTAAAGATGGATTTAGTGGGCAAGTCCAGGGTTATTGGTTGAGTGATACCAAGACGTTGAATTTACTTAAGTGAAAGTTAAATAATTTAGAGTCGGGAATTTAGACTCGGGTGTTGTTTTATTTCGGGCCACGATATTAAGTCCGAATATATTGGTTGGGGCGACACCAAAAGTAATTAATGTGAAAATTAATTAATAATTAGAGTTGGACCATAAACTCATAATAATTTGAATAGGCTTATGTCACGAACTTAGTACACGGTATAGCCGGGATGTTTTATATTTATATATATACGGTGTGTGATAGTATATATATAGGTGTGCATTAATATCAGTGGTTAGATATTATTTTTATATACTTTAGTGTTATAGGGGGAGGTTGGGCGTAATGGATGAATCCCCTAGCTTGAGAAGTAGGGTGAGTATATTCCCAGGTCATAGCGTCCATTATATGGGTGAGGGGCATCTCACTTTCAGGGAAGGATTATGACCGCCTCCAAAAATATATGTATTAACCAAGTTAGTGGGCGATTCTGACTTGGGGTAACTAAGTTATGTGATTACATCTAGTGGGATAGCACTTTAGAGAATTTACATCCGGTGAGTTATTACTCGGGAGGATGGTATTATAAATTATTATTTCAGTATGTTTGTGAATGCTGTAATAGGACTATAAGTGTTTAATTAGGTAAATAATTATATACAGGCTAATTAATACAAAGCATGAGTTGTATTATATGTATAACAGGTGTGGAAGTTATATGAATTCAAAAAGGGAAATGAATAATTAAGTTAATGTTGATAATAACTTAGAAATCATAATTATGGCACACCCGGTTAGAGTAGGGAGGTTGCAAGAGGCAATTAAATTAACTAGTCAGGAGAAATAACTAGGTAAATTTAATTAAGGCGTTAGTAGTGCACATTAGAGGAGGGGTGAGGACGCCCTCAAGGGAGTGCGGAACTAACTAAAATATGGAGAGCATGCATATTTACTTATTACTACAAGTTAATCATTTGCTAAATGTTTTTCAAATGTTTTGGGTACTAAGCCTTGCTATAAAAACTTTTTAAAAACCTTTTAGGTGTCCAGCCACAGGGACTTCAGGCTTTACTCAATTTCTGGGATCCGTTGTTGCATCATATGTGGACGTTGCGGGAGTTTGATAGACGCCTCATTATTTCATTCCTAGTGTAGAGACTTCTTATTAGTTATTCAAGCATGATTCTCACAGTTCATTTAGTTTTTGTCAGACCTGTTGAATTTGATTACTTGTCTTTACTTTTGTTGGATTTTGAGCCGATGTTTTATTCGCTCAGTTAATTAATTATGGATGGTTGTTTCAGTTAATTGTGATTATTATGTAATTTTGTTTCCGCATGAGTTTTTCATTTAAGTTAATGAGAGTTAAAACTTGGCACCAGTCTAATTTTCTCACTTAGGTGGTTAGTAATTAAAAAGGAGACAGTGATGCTAAGAATGAAACAACTGAGAAACCCGGTCTAACTTAATTTAGGACTGATCACCCGGGGTTAATTAGGCGGGGTGTCACATATGGTATCAGAGCATCAGGTTCTAGTGTCCTTAGGATCTGTGCGGCTTTTTACGTTTCAACTTAGCGTTCGGTTGTTATAGATCCCTATTATTAGGACTGTTGATTCTTTTTCCACTTATGAGATATCATATTTCTGCTATTAGTTTTTGTATAAATTGTGTACTTATACAATTTGATCTATTTTCAGATGCCATCGAAGAGACAGAGAGAGGAGAGGGCTGAGGCTAGGGATGAGCTCGGGGAGGCTCATCAGGAGCCGCTGGTTTCGCCGCCACCACCACCACCCGAGTTGATCTCCACTACTCAGGTGGAAGTGATAGTGGCCCAGGCAGTCAAGACAGCGATGCGAGATATGACAGCTCATTTTTCACTGCCCCAGGCACCGCCTCCAGTGGCACCAGCAGTTCAGGCTCCAGTGGGGCCACCGTCTTGGCAGCGAGTTAAGGAGACCTTTTAGAAGGGTCACCCACTTGAGTTTCGGGGTAGCACCGATGTGGTAGAGGCTTGTGACCGGAAGAATATTCAACACCATTTACTAAGTGAATAGTAATAATTTATTAACGTTAATTCAAGTATTAACGACGGGGTATGCACTTATCTCAACTGGGAGTCGGTATATACTAAATTGGGTGTGCGATAAGGATTTTTCATAAATTAATTCGGATGCCAATTCTGAGTGTGCGGTTGAGTCCGGATGGACGGAGATAGAAACAAAAGTGTAATCGGGGGTAGTAAACGGGTCACGGAATATTTTTAGACATAACCGGGCCCACACGGGGACATTTGGGTCACTTGGGCTAGGCCCATTAGGCAAAAAATGGGATTTAGCCTAATTAAACAATTATAAGTAAATATAGAACGACTGATTAGAGTTGGAAAAATTACTTAGTGGGTTAGGAAACCCTAAGAAGCAGTTAAGGCAAATTTGGGAGACAAAGAAGAGCCAAAACAAAGGAGTTAATCTTCAACCTTGGACATTGTCAACTCCAAAATCAGACTCTATAAACCCAAAGGCAAGTGGTTAACTTGCTGTGGAATTTGAATTGTATTTCAATTAATATTCATATGATGTGAGAAATAAAAGAATTTCATTTTGGTATTTAAAGGGTATAAACATGGGGTTTTTGTAAACCAATATTATGATTTTTGAATTGTGTAAAAATTCATGTGTAATCTGAGAATAGTATATATATATATATATATATATATATATATATATATATATATATATATGGTAGGATATAATCCGGATGAACTAGAAACGAATTTGAGGCAGAGATTTGATGTTTAAATGGGTTAAGGGTTAAAATGGATTTTTCCCAAATTATGAAAACAGTAGAGAACGGACAATTTAATGATGTTTGTGGACATTATAGGGGTCCCTTATGAGGTTTTTGATATGTGTTATTGATGAGAATGCTTGGGTTTGCTGGTATAAGAAGTTAGGGTTTTTAGATTTTCGTCCATGGCTAAAACTGATCACTCGGAGAAGACGATGACCTGTTCGATTGATCGATCGACGGTCAAGAGTCAATCGATCGAAGGTCGACAATTTCTGGCAGTTCGGCCAGTTTGTTTACGTAAAGGAAAATTATGTTAAAATCTTTTCCCATGCCTTATGAAATGAGAAAAATATATAGAGTTACGAATTATTAATTGTGAGGGAAATTAATTGGTACTTCGGAGAAATTTAGGTGTGACACACCATGATTAAATTGTGAGAATAATATTTGAAAATAATTAAAGATGGATTTAGTGGGCAAGTCCAGGGTTATTGGTTGAGCGATACCAAGACGTTGAATTTACTTAAGTGAAAGTTAAATAATTTAGAGTCGGGAATTTAAACTCGGGTGTTGTTTTCTTTCGGGCCACGATAGTAAGTCCGAATATATTGGTTGGGGCGACACCAAAAGTAATTAATGTGCAAATTAATTAATAATTAGAGTTGGACCACAAACTCATAATAATTTGAATAGGCTTATGTCACAGACTTAGTACACGGTATAGTCGGGATGCTTTATATTTATATATATACAGTGTGTGATAGTATTTATATAGGTGTGCATTAATATCAGTGGTTAGATATTATTTTTATATACTTTAGTGCTATAGGGGGAGGTTGCGCATAATGGATGAATCCCCAAGCTTGAGGAGTAGGGTGAGTATATTCCCAGGTCATAGCGTCCATTATATGGGTGAGGGGCATCTCACTTTCAGGGAAGGATTATGACCGCCTCCAAAAATATATGTATTAACCAAGTTAGTGGGCGATTCTGACTTGGGGTAACTAAGTTATGTGATTACATCTAGTGGGATAGCACTTTAGAGAGTTTACATCCGGTGAGTTATTACAAGGGGGGGTGGTATTATAAATTATTATTTCAGTATGTTTGTGAATGCTGTAATAGGACTATAAGTATATAATTAGGTAAATAATTATATATGGGCTAATTAATACAAAGCATGAGTTGTATTATTTGTATAACAGATGTGGAAGTTATATGAATTTAAAAAGGGAAATGATTAATTTAGTTAATGTTGATAATAACTTAGAAATCATAATTGTGGCAAACCCGGTTAGAGTAGGGAGGTTGCAAGAGGCAATTCAGTTATCTAGTCAGGAGAAATAACTAGGTAAATTTAATTAAGGCGTTAGTAGTGCACATTAGAGGAGGTTTAAGGACTTACTCAAGGGAGTGCGACACTAACTAAAATATGGAGAGCATGCATATTTACTTATTACTGCAAGTTAATCATTTGCTAAATGTTTTTCAATTGTTTTGGGTACTAACCCTTGCTATAAAAACTTTTTAAAAACCTTTTAGGTGTCCAGTCACAGGGACTTTAGGCTTGACTCAATTTCAGGGATCCGTTGCTGCAGCATATGTGGATGTTGCGGGAGTTTGATAGACACCTCATTCTTTCATTCCTAGTGTAGAGACTTCTTATCAGTTATTCGAGCACGTTGCTCACAGTTCATTTAGTTTTTGTCAGACCTGTTGAGTTTGATTACATGTCTTTATTTTTGTTGGATTTTGAGCCGATGGTTTATTCGGTCAGTTAATTAATTGTGGATGGTTGTTTCAGTTAATTGTGATTATTATGTTATTTTGTTTCCGCATGAGTTTTTCATTTAAGTTAATGAAATATAAAACTTGGCACCAGTCTAATTTTCTCACTTAGGTGGTTAGCAATTAAAAAGGAGACAGTGATGCTAAGAATGAACCAACTGAGAAACCTGTTCTAACTTAATTAAGGACTGATCACCAGGGATTAATTAGGCGGGGTGTCACACATTGGTTCCATTGGTTGTTGGCCATAAGGAACATGCTGCTACTTTCTTGCCCTATGGGGCCTATCTAAAGCCACTTCCATATGATCTGAGTCCCCCTAACCATAATCTCTTTGTGGAATCCCCTTGCTAGGAATTTCGTACAAGCTGTTTACCGGTCTGGTGCTGCGATCCCACACTAGCACCATTGCCTCCCGTCTTGCCTGGATGGCTAGACTCCCCTTCTCTCTTTCTTCCATTTTATAGGGAAGCGGTGATCCAAATAGTGTAGTAATATGGTATTAATGACCTTTATATACGTCTTCAATTCCTAGTTGCCTAGCAAGTGTTGTCGGATCCTCTAATTAAGCCCATCCATGAACTTCAACATCTTTTCTCCTCGGTATTCACCTCGTAGGGCACCAAGTTCGCCAGATGGGTGAAATCCTCCTCATACTCGACCACAAATCTTCCTTCCTGTGCAATATTTAAAAAATATCCTTCACATATCAGTCTGAATTGTCGAAGGAAAATATTTGCGGTCAAATCGCACCCAGAACTCTGTTATAATCATCGTGTCCCTCTCCTTTGACATGGTGAGTGAATCCCACTACTGTAAGACTGCTCCACATAACTTGAACGTAGCTGAAATCTATTTATGAGTGTCGTTTCACTCAACCATGTGGAGATGACACTGAATGTTCTTCTTCTACTGACTTGTAACTACCATATCTGTAGTGTCCTAAAATTCTAGTGGATGTCCATTCTGAAAGGCCTCCAAAACCCTTTACCACACTGATGGTCCCTGGTGGTCCTGGATGATCATTGCCACCAACTACTGTGGATGAGCCTGCAGGAACTGTTGTGCCATAGCGGTTATAACCGCCTGGGCAATGATATTAGCCACCTTTACGGCTTTCGCTGTACCATGTGGCACATATGTCTCCTGCTAAGCCTTTCCTACATTGGCACCTCTGTTGACCCTAGCCTATCGTCCTCTCTGGGTGGCATCTAAAACCAGACTAAATTTGTATAAGGCCACAGTTAGTACAATTTATATCATCAAAAGAATAAACAAATCCAATAGTCCTAATAATAGGGCTCTATATCAAAGAACATTATGCAGAAAAATTTAGTAAGCCCACACCTATATAAGAACACTAGAACGCGATGCTCTGATACCATCTGTGACACCCCTCTTATTAAAATAACGGGTGGGCATCCCTCTACTAAAATAAATAGGAATCGTAGATGGCTCATTCTTAGCATCACTATCGAAAATCCAATTAATTACTAATAACCTATTAAGCCCAATGTCAAATTTTAAAACTTATTAAATTGGCATAGTTAAATCCCATTCACCACAAACAATACCAAATAATTAATACATTGGCCACGGATAATGATAAAATAATGAAATAACAATGCTAATACAACTGACCGAATAAACATCCGATAAATAACCAATACAATCATCTATAGACTGAATAAATAAAAATGCATAAAAAATCAAATGTCTTATGATAAGCAACCTTCCCAAATGATAATTGGATAAAATCCTATTTATAATCTCGAAAATAGAAGTGTCTAATAAGATCTCTACAAGCATCCACAGCTGTAGCAATACCATATAACTAAAATGAATAATCATGTCTGGCATCCCTGTGGTTAGGCCTAAAAGTTTTGAAAATATTTCGATTCCGCTTAGAACCCAAAACCTATGAAATATTTCATATTTAAACTGGTGTCGAACTCCTATGACATAATCATCACCCCTCATCTATAGTGCGCACCTAACACATGTAATTTAAATATTCTAGTTATGCTACCCAGCGTAACTAATACCATCGCGTATCTTAGTCCAATATGCTAACCGTCAAGCCAAATTGTATTACATATGTTTATTCTTTGATTTAATTCTTGTTTAGTTATCACACACGCTAAATTCATTTAAATACCATCATTAGCCAATGTAGATAAATTCACCCCAGTTATTAATTCAATATTAACATATTATTCACCCGTATATATTTTTTATACTTATATACGTATATTTATATCACACATAGTACACACACATATATTATATATATATATATATATATATAGGGAGAGGTTCACAAGTGGACCAAAAGAATGAACTTTTTAATGGACTTAACAAAAAAGACTAATAAGTCTAGGTTATTGGGTGCCGCTGGCGCGGACCCATTACACCAAGGAATTAAAATTAGTGGGTTATTAGTCTTTTTTGTTAAGTCCATTAAAAAGTTCATTCTTTTGGTCCACTTGTGATCCTTCTCCTATATATATATATATATATATCACTCACTATATGCGTGTAACAATAATCCCAGAGCATTACCTTGCGAAAACATTCTCTTATATGCTATCAGGACCTAGGGATATATATACCTCAACCTAGGCTATCGGGTCGGCATCTCGCCACCATCGTGAACGTAAAATTGAAGACGGTCATAGTCATACATCCGTGGGTCATAACCATACCACATTACCCCACTAGACTCTAAATTCACACATAGTGGGCGTGCAATAGACGTATGACCTAGGGAATTGATCCTACACCTATTGGTCAATGCCAGAGTGGATCTCCCACTATACGCAACCTCCATCGATAGCATTCCTATAGTAGGTATGTTTCAAATATATTAATTACACATACACACACACACACACACACACACACACACACACACATACACACACACACATATATATATATATATATATATACAATAAAAATCGGCTAACCATGCCCATGTAACTCGTAGCAGTAGCCCATAATCCCAGAGTCTAATCACTCGTAGCACATGCCCATAATCTTTCCCCTTCAAGATCAAATCTTTCTTTTTGGGTTATAATTCAGAATTCATATGGAATAATTATCATTTTATCGTGTAAATCCAACCCAAAATTCATATTTTATTCACCAACTATAATATGACTTAAAAACATGCATAAAGTATCAAGAAAGTTTAAATAATTGCCTCCTAGACCAAAAATTGCTCCCATAAGTTTAGATGGGCATGTGCAAGTTTAATACATTTTTTTCATGTGGACGAAACACCTCCGGAGGTAGCCAAAAACCCTTCAGGAACCCTATTGACCAACGTTGAGAATCTAAAAGAGGAAATACATCTCCTGATCCAACGACACCACCTCGTCCCGAAATCCATCTGTTCCAATCCACATGATCATAAGCCTTCTCAATATCAAGCTTGCAAATAATAACTTGCTCACCGCTCTTACTCATTCTCCACCAGAACAATGTCAAGAATCTTCCTACCTTCTAAAAAATCATTTTGAGCCTCATAAATGAGAGGTTTAATCTCCCGTTTAAGCGTGATCGGAAGGGTCTTATCTAGAAGGTTGTACATATTTTCCACTAAGATGATAGGTCTGAAGTATTTCACATCAACCAACCCCCTTTTATAGGAACAAAAATGATGAAAGTAGCATTTAGTCTACCTAGAAAATACCTATCAAAGAATTCCAGAAAAAAGGCCATTACATCCTCACAGACCACGAGATAGCACTGTTGAAAGAAAGTCGTAGTGAAACTGTCCGGGTCGGGGGCCTTATATCTACTCGTGGTCTTCAACACTTGCAAGACCTCATCTTTTGAGAATAGACCTTCTAACATAAGTGTTTCCCCTTCAGTAATACTCCCCAGCTCCAAACCATCAATAGTAGGTTGCCACCCTTCCTCCTCTATGTATAAAGTCTCTTAGAACTGAATGATGGACCTCCTAACCTCCCTCTCCTCTGTGAACACCTACCTATCTACACGAATTTTTCCAATATATATAAAGTGTCGAAGATAGTTGGTAGCTTTATCGAAAAATTTAGTATTTGTATCGCCCTCCCATAACCATAATTCCCTAAACGTTTGACTCTAGCTTATCTCTTTTTGAATAAGCCTCCTCCCTACTTCTCATTTCTTCTCATCCCTCAAAATCTTATCTTCTCTAGTCAAGCCCTCCCTCCATTTCTCTCATAAAGGTCTCGAATATCCTATATATTCCTAACTATACAATCCCCAATATAATTAAAGACCTCTTTATTTCACCTTTTGATATCTCCCTTGAGTAAAGAGAGTTTTACTACCAAGGTAAAGATTGCATTCCCCTCTACCACATAACCGTTACACAGCTCCATCACTCAATCCACAAAGTCAAGCTCTTTCAACCACATATTCTCAAAATGAAAAGGAGTCCAACTTCTCCACCCCCACACCCCAACAAAATCAAAATATGATCTGAGGTCACCAACGATAAAAAAGACTGAATCACCCTCGAATAGTGCTCCTCCCACTAGTGGGAAAGTAAAAACTGGTCAAGTCGCAAAAGGGAAGGGGTGTCCCTATTACTAGACCAAGTGAATACTCCTCCTTTTAAGGGCGGGTCTAACAGTTCCATCTCGTCCACAAATTCCAAAAAAACCCTCATAAATGTATTCACCACCCCACTATCGTTGCATTTTGAAGAGAATCTAACAATATTAAAATCCCCTCCCCCCCTCCCCCCGAGCACCAAAGGACTCCCCACACATCCCTCGCCCCTGCTAATTATTCTTATAACTCCCATTGAATCGGGTCCTCCACTATCCCATAAACCCCTGAGAAAATGCAAGTGAAACTACCCTTGACATTCCTAAACAAGCAAGATAATGACCAGTTTCCTATCATCATCTCTAACCTTTCCACCACCCTAAAATCCAACATAACAATCACCCTACCCGAAGTACCCACCGCGTCTAGAGTACGCCACTTAACCATTATATTAGCCCAAATAGACCTAGCCATAGCCCTGTATATACTCCCCAACTTTATCTCCTGAAGTCGTATGATATCTGTCCGACACATAAAGATAACCCCACATACAATACCTTTTTTCACCGCGTCATTCAAGCCCCACATATTCCAACAGATTAACCATATCTTCATTAAAACATGTGTGTAGCACCCTCCCCTCAGACACCCCCTCCACTCCCCCAGGAACATTACTAACACTCCCCTCGCCCCCACCTTCGTTAAACCCCTTGAGAATGCAGTGTGATGTCGAATTGTTAAATTTGCAAGTTTCTAATTTAGATTTATTTAATTGGATTCTATTTTCAAACCAAATTAATTCATACCTAAAACATGCAACTAAGTGTGATAAATCAAACCATCATAAATAATTGCTGATACACATATTTTAGGAAAAAACCCCTTTTGGGTAAAACCTTTTATTTCACTATAATACTTACAATGATTACAATGAAATTTGCAATGTATTATCATCAGAAAACTCACATAGGTCGCAACCTAAATAAACAATGGAATTCCGTAGCAACTCCACACGAATCGCAGTTCAGTCAGCCCAGGAACACCCACGAGTACTCCCTATTGACGCGTAGTCAGTCAGCCCAGTACCTCCTCCAAGTGGTACCTAATCAGCAGTAGAGATCTTCTATATAAGAGAAACTTTAACAAAGTTGTGTTCTTGGGTTCCAAACAATTCACATAAACTATTGGGATGAATTGTGAATTGAAAAATAAGGATTAAAACCTTTAAAATGAGAAGACAAAGTATTTTGCCAGAACAGTTTCGTAAAACAGTAATCTCAAGTCTTTTAAACAAAAAGGAAACTAGAAAAATGAATTTATAGAAAACATGAAGGCGGTTGCTCGCTCGAACGAAATTAGAGTCTCGCTTAAATGGGGACACGTGTCATTTGAACGACACTTCGCACGACAACCTCTGTCACTTGAACGACATGTATAAGTCGCTCGAACGACCCAAGCGAGATATTATATTTTAATCAGGTCTGCCTCAACATTTACAAAATATTTTTTTGACGAAAAACTCCGCTCCAACACTTAGAAATTTTTTCATAAAAGTTATCCCAATATTCTAAGTGAACCATTAAAGACCTAAAACACAACCTTGCCAAAGTTAAACTTTAGGAGGCTAGAATGTTGAAGAGCTCTGATATTCGGATCCATCTTAATACATGATTGATCTTGAATAATTCTTCGATGATTGTAGTGGTACACGACATACTCACATGTAAGCTGGATAATAAAATAATGTCCTTACAAATCTCCCCCTATGTCTATGTTGGTATAAAATAAAAACATCTAAATTATCAAATCACAATACCTATACAAATCTAATACCCTCCCATGAACCCATAACTGAAAAAATACTAAACATGTAGGTCTAAAACTTTTCTTCAAAAATTCTTCAACTTCAAATCTTTAATTCTTTACGTTTTTCTCATAAGGGTGTGCAAAATATGATCTTCAATTTTTGTACCTACACACATGAGACAAAGCAAATACCTTCATGACGCATCGAGTTTGAAACTATATAAGCATAAATCAATCAATAATCAAATCTCCCACATAAAGCCAAAATTCCCCCATAATTCGTTCTCCCCCTTTTATTTGTCCGAAATAGACAAGGGGCTATCGAATTAAATAAATTCGTAAGTTTCCAATTTAGAATTATTTAATTGGAGTTTATTTTCAAACCAAATTAATTCAACCCTAAAATATGCAACTACGTGTGGATAAATCAAACCAACATAAATAATTACTGATACACATATTTAAGGAAAAAAAACTTTCGGGTAAAACCTCTTATTTCACTATAATACTTACAATGAAATCTGCAATAGATTATCCTCAGAAAACCCACATAGGTAGCAACCTAAATCAGCAATGTAATTCCATAGCAACTCCAAATGAATCGCATTTCAATCAGTCCAGGAACACCCATGAGTACTCCCTATTGACGCACGGTCAGTCAGCCCAGTACCTCCTCCAAGTGGTACCTAATCAGCAGTTGAGATCTTCTCTACAAGAGAAACTTCAAAAAAGTTGTGTTCTTGCTTTCAAACAATTCATATAAACTATTTGGATGAATTGTAAATTGGAAAACAAGGATTAAAACCTTTAAAATGAGAAGACAAAGTATTCTGCCAGAGCAGTTTCGTAAAATAGTAATCTCAGGTCTTCTGAATAAAAAAGAAACTGGAAAAATGAATTTATAGAAAATATTAGGGTGGTGGCTCGCTCGAATGAAATCAGAGTCTCGCTCGAATGAGGAAACATGTTATTTGAATGACACTTTCTTGAATGACGTGGCTAATTCGCTCGAACGACCCAAGAAAGATATTATATTTTAATCAGGTCAGCCTCAACACTTAGAAAATAGTTTTTGACAAAAAAATCCGCTCCAACGATTATAAATTTTTCATAAAAGTTATCCCAATATTCTAAGTGAACCATTAAGGAGTTAAAACACAACATTACCAAAGTTAAACTTGCGGAGGCTTGAATGTTGAAGAATATGACATCCTCACATGTATGCCGAACAATAAAATAATGCCCTTGCACCCCTATGGATTCTAACTATCCCTTCGAATAGTCTCAATGCCTCAACTTCGGTCCCCTCAGAAGAAATACCTAAATAAGTGCTTAAATTTTGCTAGATTCCCCTCAATCTCCTCCCCCTCCTCCCTTAACCCCGCTAACTCCACAAGCATATTCAACCCAAATGGATAGCCTTTTACTATTCACCAACCCTAACATCCCTTTCCTTTTCAGTCCTTTTAGACTATTCACGCAACTTCGGACTATGACATTTACTAGAATCACCCACTTCCACCCGCCTTCATAGGATCTCACCTGTTGGTTCCGCATCACATAAATCACGTTCCTCTTTGTAACTGTTAATATCACTCATTTCACCCCAAGAAAAACCAGAGTGACCCCCAACCACCAATCCCCCCTCCACTTCCTTTCCACTTGCCCAAAATAATTAATATTATCATTTTTAAGGGGTAACTCAACTGACACAACACCTATCTCATTCTGGAAAAAATTATCAACCGCAAGAGAGTCCAAGTTAGTATCTACGTTACTGAACTCCACAACCACGACTGTATTTTTCCCCTTACAAATCACTCGACTCTCTTTCACTTTTAGTTTATTAAACTCACTTCTGCCTCTGGAATTTTTCAACATAGCACCTCTTTTCAAGACTTTTGCCTAATTCAATAAAGGGGCAATTTTTTTTTAATTCAACATGGCTTTCACAACCTTAAAATTAAATTGACCCACCTGAGAAGAAGCAAGCACCTTATTAACGTGCGAGTCTTGGGACATCATATATTCAGTGGCACCTTTACCCATATTCTCATCCACTCCTGCCGACAAAGTGCCACTTAAAATGCCAGCAGTAAGAGGGACATTATTTTTTTTAGAAAAAATGGCCACTCCTTCTGCCTTTTTGTACCCATGAACAGGGTCGACCCTGGCCATGTGTCAGGTGGGTAGTGGCACATGGCCCATTTTACAATAAGTACTAATATATGTGTATTTTAAGGGTCCAAAAATATTTTATATATATTAAAAAATATTTTTTTAAATGAGTTTAGTTGTTTGGGGCCCATTTTTTCTACTATTCAAAAAAAAGAATAATACAACTTTCCAAAAAAATCTCACCCAACACATTTAAGATTACCATTTTTTAGGAGCCATTTTTTCAACTACCCACAAAATCTTTTTGATTCCCTCTCTCTCTCTTTCTTTTACACGCACGCCTACTCTCTCCCTCTCTCATCTCTCCTCTCTCCTTACTTCCCTCTCTCTCTCTGTGCAGTGCAAGCTTTTTTTTTTCTTCATTTTTAATGAAGTTGGAGCTGTTTTCATTTTCTACTGGTCTACGCAAAGAAGAAGCTGTCTTCTTTTTTCATTTGGGGTTGTTGTCTTCTTTTGGAAAAGGCAAGTTGTTGTCTTACAAGTTGTTTTCTTTTTTTATTATTTTTTATATATATGCTAATCTTTTTTATTACTATTTTTTTAATAATCTGTTTTTTTTAAATTCATCAATATTTTACTAATCTGTTTTTTATGCAATTAATTTTTTTTATCAGGTTGTTTCTTTCTACATTAATCAAGTCGATGAAATTGGAGAGGGAATAAAAGGCTCAAACCAAGTGACATTTTTCCATTTTTTTTATATTCAATTAATTGAGATATTTCTAGACTAAAATTATCTATTAGATTCGTTGTTAATTGCGTGTTTTATTTTTATTTATAAATTTATAATTTTTAGAAATGTTACCAAAAAAATAAGCATCCGGATATCAAAAACGAAAAAACAAAAAAGAATAGAAGAGGTGACACAATCTTTTAAGGGGGGGCTTGATAAATTTATTATTAAAGAGCAACAAAATATAAATTTTGTTAATGAAAATACAAGTCAATCAGAAGAATTAGAAAATAATGCAAAAAACAACAATGAAACAGTGAATAATGTAAGTCCTACGAAAAATGATGAAAATGAATTATTGGAGGATGAACAACCTAGTAACACGATTGATAATTTTGATCCAAGAAATTGGGATAATCTTGATATAAAATCTAGAGACATATTGGTAGAAAATGGTCCAATAAGAGATCTCTCTTTGAAAAAAGGCCCTAAAGATAAATTATCTAGACATTTTTCTTCACTACATTACACTTGTTTTTTACCAAATGGGGATAAGGAGGATAGGACATGGCTCGTGTATTCAAAGGATGCGGATAGAGTTTTTTGTTTATATTGTAAATTGTTTAAAAAAGGCCACAAAAGAGGTGGTCAATTAGTGAATGAAGGATATAATGATTGGGGGCATCTCAGTTTTAGACTTAAAGAACATAAAACAAGTAATGAATATCTCAGTAACATGATTGCTTGGCTTGATTTGCATACTAGATTGGAGAAAAATGAAACAATTGATAAACATATACAAGACCGTATTAACAAAGAAAGTGAACATTGGAAAGGAATCTTAGAAAGAATAATATCTCTTATGCAATATTTAGCTAAAAATAATTTGGCATTTCGTGGAACAAATGAGAGGCTTTATGAAAATAGTAATGGAAACTTTTTAGGCCTAATCGAAACAATTGCAAAGTGGGATCCATCAATGAAAGAACATGTTAAACGTATTGAAAACGGGGAAATTCATCATCATTATCTTGGTCATAAAATTCAACATGAGTTGATACTTATGTTAGCATCCGAAGTAAAAGACACAATCATTAAGAAAATTAAACAAGCAAAATATTTTTCTGTAATACTTGATTGTACTCCCGATTCAAGTCACGATGAACAAATGTCTTTGATATTACGATGTGTACATGTTTCGAATAGTCCAATAACAATAGAAGAATACTTTATAGAATTTTTAAAAGTGGATGAAACAACGGGACAAGGTCTTTTTAATGAATTAGAAAAAGCAATAAAAATGAATAAATTAGATATTAATGATGTTAGAGGACAAGGATATGATAACGAGTCAAACATGAAAGGTAAGAATCAAGGTGTCCAAAAAAATTATTAGATAAAAATCCTAGAGCATTTTACACTCCACGTGATTGTCACAATCTTAATTTAACAATTTGTGATATGACAAATTCTTGTGGCAAAGCAAAGGATTTCTTTGGGATTGTACAATCCATTTATAAACTACTTGCTAATTCTATAAAACGTTGGAAGATTTTAAAAGATAATATTAAAATTAGTGTAAAGTCATTATGAGCTACACGTTGGGAAAATCGCATTGAAGCTATTAAAGCTATTAGATTTCAAGCTCCGGATTTAAGAGAAGCTTTACTACAAGTTGGAGATACTGATAATGAATTAGACGTACGAATTCAAGCCAAATCATTAGCAGAAAATTATCTTGGAAAATATGAATTTTTATTATCCATGATTATTTGGTATGAAATATTGCATGCCGTTAATTTGGTTAGCAAAAACTTACAATCTAAAGACATGCTTATTGATATTGCAATTGAACAAGTAGGAGGGTTGATTACTTTTTTAAAAAAATATAGAGAAACTGGGTTCATAGATGCGATAAATACCGCTAAAAAAATTTGTATTGAAAAGGAAATTGATCCTATTTTTAGTGTAACGCGTCAAATTCGTAGGAAGAGACATTTTGATGAGACTGCAAATGAGGAGAGTACACAATCACCCGAAGACTCTTTTAGAATTAATTATTTTTTACGTATAGTAGATGAAGCTATTGGGTCATTAGAAATGAGGTTTGATCAATTCAAAGAATATGAAAAAAAAATTGTTGGCTTCCGCTGAAACTTGCCCACCTGCTTGCCCAAGCATGGGACAGTCCATACCGCTCGGTGTTGCTCCCTTATTCCCCAATGCCTCTCCACTTATGTCATCAATTCCCCACAAGTTGAGGCCACTTTGCATGCCACCAAAAAAGATGCGAGGCTTGGGTAAGCCAAGGGGGGCAGACCATCGCCCAAAGGTTCCACGTATTGAAGGGTAACCACCCCCTTCATAATAACCAGAGCAACCATTCTCAGACCAAATGAAGCCCCTCGCTCTCACCAGAATTCCCTCTTTCCTAGTAGAAGACTCCATTAGAGCAAAGTGCTCCACCTGAGCAGAAACCTCTGCTAGAGTTCTCGAGACTCTACTAATCACTTCTCTTAAAACCTCATGCCAACTATGGAAACATCGTCCCCACCATGGAGAGAGTTACTTTGGGCTCTTTCGTCTTCTTCACTGGAAAGGAATCCCCCCTCTTCATCCAGGAGTCATCTCCGCCGAAGTAGCAGACCCCAAAATTATCCATCCAGATTGGCAATTCAAAGACCCAACCATTCTTAATGGACACCTTCTCTAGCACACGCTCTTGCCATTTAACAAAAACCTAAGTTCTTCTCTAACATGAGTAACCTCATCTACGTTTATATAAAAACACGTCTATTACCAATACCAGTTCTTCTTCTTCAATATTCTACCCGCTTCATTCTCAGATGAGAAAACGAAACACACCGTATGATCTTGTGCCCACCATTCTTACCCTCTCATGGATTCATACTTAATATATAAACATTTTTAACTAGTTTTTCAAGCAAATTTGAGACATTACAAGCGAATAGGTGCTGATGTTGGGTGTTTATAAACACCGGTTCATCTAGTAAACTTCCTTCTTTCACTCTTAATTTTTTCTTTTCATTATTTTTTTATTTTGATCATGTTCTGGAAATTAAATATTCAAACTTTTAATTTCCTGCATGTCAAACCACCCCACATTAATATATGTAGCAATCCCATTATTAAAATCTTTGCAAACAAAGGCTGCCAAGGTGGAAGATATCAATTTGTTTCAAATGTATTTAGACCAATTAACGTGAGAAAAGTGATATCTCTTAGGATCTCAATAGCTTTAAGAAGAAAAATCCCCACTAGAATCAAGAGATCACACTAACTTTTTTGATCCTTGACAGGAGGTAAGACATCAGTAACAAATTTGGGAATTAAATTACCGAATAAATTGTAGCAGAATTGGGGTCTACATATACTTTTGTAAGAATAATGATATGAGTACAAAATAACTCCCCCAAATGTCCTCCAAATCTGATGTGGACGCCACATTATTCTCTCACATGCATGTCATTTATTGCCATGTGATGGAGGTCCCGCCAGGACACAAAAACAAAGTCATTTTGAGGGATATTTGGGGGAGTTATTTGGGGTACATAGCATGACTCCTTTTGTAATTATGAAGATATGTTTATGATAACTAATGATGAAAGATTTTACCAAACGGACAACTTTTACGCCCTATTTGATAGAAAAGGGTGAAATTATTTCCATGTCATTGGTTTTCTGGAATTCAATTCTTTAGAGACCCCCAAAGAATTGAATTTCATGGAAAATAAGTTTTTTGTGCTTTAGATGTTAGTACCTTAGTGTAAGTTGGAATTATTTTCCAAAACAAATAAGTTCTATCAAAAGTAACTAAAAACTGAAAATTGAGAAAGATTATTTATTTGTTATGACAAATGTTGCTATTAAATGGTCCATAGAGAATCTCAAGTGATTGTGACACCCCGCTCAATTAAATACTGGGTGAGGACCTACAACTTTCAAAATAGTTGTAACACGTCAAATCAACTGACTCATATGCCTGACATCCCTGTGGCTGGACACCTAAAATAGTTGTACAAAGAAAATAGATTTGCAAGAAACAGGTCAGAGTCCGAATAAAAATATTTTAAAACAGTTTAGCAAGAATTTAAAAATGTTGTAAAGAAAATATTATATACATGTTAGCTTTTCGGGTTTTCTCTTGAGATTCTCATCTCACATCTAATGTGCACGACTAACGTACCTCTAAACTCCCCTAGTTATTGCCACAACACCTAGCTAGTTTGTAATTATAAGTCTTCTAACTCTAAATCATAAAGTCCGCCCAAATTTCCCACACAATCTATTTATTAAATATATCTATTCATTTTCTTATCACACACAAGGCTTTTCTCAATTATTGGTTAGCTGTTCACATACTAAATTATTTCAGATTTTACCATCTTACTTATCTACTAAGTCCACACAGTAGAATAATCACAAGCATATATATATACACACACACACACACACACACACTAATACAGCACACAGAGGCACAATTGCGGTGCATGCATACTCTGCTATCAAGTCCTGGTACATCACGTACTAAATAAGGACAATCGGTTCGGTGTCACCGTCGAACCATAAATAAAAATCGCACATATTAGGAGGAGAAGATAATCCCTAGCCAAATGGGCCACGCACATGCATACGCACCCATTCAACCGTCGAAACTATCATTTGGATGTCATGTGAAGGTATGATCCTCTAAAGAAAATGAGTATATTGATGTTCCTCTCTTTTCGATCTACTCTGTGGAGATGTCAATGGTGCAAAAAGTGTAGGAACGGTGGTTCTAGACTTTGGAACTCCTCTTCCTCCTATGGCTTCTCTATAACTTCTTTTTGTTTCTCTCGTCTCTCACCCAACTTCCATTCTCTTATCAGATATATTTTACTTAATAAATTCGTAGGTTAAATTACCCCAAAAATACAAATGACCAAAGCGCCCTCCCGGGATGCTGATTTGGTTGTAAATTGACCCAGAACCCAAATTAAACTTTCGGGTAGATTTTTCAGACTTTCTCGACTCTTCTGGAGACTTTGGCACTCTCAAAATGACCATTTGGATTACTTAAGAATAAATTACTTTTTATCCCATTAAATTAGGTCCCGACACGACTAACACGCGCGTCCCGACTAAATCATCGTAACTGTCGTATTTTTCACTCGCAATAATTTTAATATTTTCATAATCATATATTACTTAACTCACTAAGTAATATTCAATACAATTCACATCAATAAATACTATCCTTTATCACATTAGTTAATATTTATTTTATTTCAGATTAATTATCAATTAATTTCCCCTATTTAATTTAATAATCAAACATTTAAAAATTATTAAAAAATACGGGGTATTACATACTTCCCTCACTCCCCCCTTCCCAATAATGAAATTTCGTCCCAAAATTCAGAAAATAAGAGTATACCTGGTAAGAATAACTCTGAATATTTTTCGCGCATCTCATCCTCGCGCTCCCAAGTAGACACCTCGACATTATGATGCTCCCATTGGACACGCACAAGTGGAACACCTTCGACCTCAATCTCCTCTCTATATGGTCTAAAATAGCCACTGATCTATCCTCATACGAACTATCAGGCTGTAAGTCAATCTCCTCTTGCGCAATATGAGTGTGAGCCAACTCATCCCGGAGATATCGTCTCGGTGAAGAAATGTGGAACACATCAAGAATACGGTGCAAGTGCTCCGGTAATCCAAGTCTATACGCTAATGATCCAATCTTCTCAATGATAGGAAATGTCCCCCCACACTAAACTCTTGAAAGAATCGCTTAGAATCAGCTTAGCTTTTCTTTCAATTCTGGGCTACCTGTATGTGACTGCGAATCATCTCAATCCTGGCCGACATATCGTGAATAACCTTTGGCCCGAGTAGCTTATTGTCCACCACCTCTAGCCAACAAGCATGAGAACGATAAGGTCTACCATACAACGCCTCTAATGGAGCCATACCAATAATGAACTAATAGGAGTTATTGTACGCAAACTCCACCAGTGGAAGGCACTGCTCCCAACCTTCCTTAAAATCAAGAACACACATACGCAACATATCCTCCCGTATCTGATTAGTCCGCCCAGTCTGTCCATCTGTATGCGAGTGATAGGTCGTACTCAATCGTAACTCCGTGCACATGTCCTCCTAAAAGCTCTCCCAAAAATGAGACATAAAAATCTTATCCCTGTCAGACACAATATCTCTGGACACCCCATGTAATCTCACTATCTCGGCATTGAAAATCTAAGCATAGTTTGCCGTAGTATAATGCATTGGACTAATAGAAAGTGGGATACTTTATTCAACCGATCCACAATCACCCATATAGAATCATGACCCCTCTGAGAAGTAGGCAACCCTATGATAAAGTCCATGAAAATGCTCTCCCATTTCCATATAGGAATCTCTAGCGGCTGAAGTAACCCTGCTGGCTTCTGGTGGTCCACCTTTACTAGATGGAAGGTGGTACACTTCAAGATGAACTCAACAATGTCCCTCTTCATCCCACTCCACCAATACTGCCGTCTCATATCCTGGTACATCTTATTCCCGTCGGGATGTACCACAAATCGAGACCCATGTGGCTCTGTCATCATCGCTTGTCGTAAATTCACCCTCTCGGGAACAATCAGTCTACTATTGAAGAGCAATACTCCCTCGCAAATCACTGAGTAGGACTCTTCTCCCTCGACTTAAAGTTGTCTAATCCTCTCCTTAAAAAATAGATCCGCTGCCTAAACCTGTACTTCCCTCGTCACAATCTGGGGTGTAATGATCATAACTGACATAAATGACCAGGTAACTGCATCTTGATGTCCTATTTCCTTCCATTTTGCCTTTCACACCTCGACCACCTCACCTTTTGTCCTACGGCTCAATGCATCTACTACCAGATTTCAAACTGATAGTCTTTCATAAATTCAAGTCACCTACATTGACGCATACTCGGTTCTCTCTGAGTGAACAAGTACTGTAGTGACTTGTGATCTGTGAACAGGTGAAACTTCTCCCCTAACAGATAATGTCTCCATTACCGATGTGAAAACACAACTTCCTCTAACTCTAAGTTGTGGGTGGGGTAATTCCTCTCGTGAGGCTTAATCTTGCGGGAAGCATAAGCTATAGCCTGATCCTCCCGATGTAACACTTCACCGAGCCCCTATAACGATGCATCGATATAAACAAGGTACTCCATCCCTAATCTGGGAAGTGATAGTATGGGTGTTGAAGACACCTTATCCTAAAACTCATCAAATGCCAATTGACACACATCATCCCAAACAAACGGCATGCCCTTACGAGTCAAATTAATCACCGAACCTACAATCTTCAAGAATTCCTGGATGAATCGTCTGTAGTACCCGGCTAACCCCAAGAAACTATGCACCTCTGTCGGTGTCATGGGATTTACCCACTCTCTCACCACTAATACCTTAATAGGATCCATCGATATCTCCCTATCTGACACAATATGCCCTAGAAATTATACCTCATGCAGCCAGAACCCACATTTCTCATACTTAGCATACAGCTAATGCTCACGTAGTGTCTGTAGGACCCAACGCAAATGCTCGGCATGCTCCTCATGCGTCCATGAATAAATTAGGATGTCATCTATGAAGACAATGACAAAATGATCTAAGAACTCTCTGAACACCCTATTCATCAAGTCTATAAATACTGCTGGTGCGTTGGTTAATCCAAACGGCATAACGCAAAACTCGTAGGACCCATATCTCATCAGAAATGCAGTCTTAGACAAATCTTTCTCCCTGATATGTAACTGGTGATATCCGGATCTCAAATCTATTTTATAGAAGTAGGCTCCTCCTCTAAGCTGGTCGAATAAGTCATCGATGCGAGGCAACGGATATTTATTTCATATCGTGACTTTTTTCAACTCCCGATAATCTACGCACAGTCGTAAGGATCCATCCATTTTCTTCACAAACAGAACTGGTGCACCCCAAGTGAGGTACTCCGGTGGATGAAACCCTATCCCAATGACTACTCAATCTGATCTCGTAACTCCCTCATCTCCATAGGAGCCATCCGATAAGGTGCACGGACTATTCGCCGAGTTTTCGATGCTAAATCAATCACAAACTCTATCTCCATGTTAGGTGGTAATCCCGGTATCTACTAAAACACATCGGCGAAGTCGCAAAAACCAGAATCGAGTTGAGAGAAATCACTACCCCCTGAGAGGTCTCCTCCTCTATGTAATATAAATGGGTGGACGATCCTCCCTCGGGGCGAGGCATCGCCACTAGGAACATCTCCTGTCCAGGAATAGAAAAAATAATGCTCCTAATATAGCAATCAATCAGGGCCCTATACGCGAGTAGTCAATCTCTGCCTATAATGGCGTTGTACTCAGACACATCTAACACAAGCATATCAGCCGTTAAAATAAGAGTCCCAATACTCACACCATGGCATATAAAGAAAATCAGTGTCCCATTACCCAATGGGGAGTCTACAAAAGTAATCGTATTATCGACCGTGGCTAACAAACATGTGGCTCGTGTAAATCTAGTGGCTACGAATGAGTTCGAGGCCCCCGTGTTAAATAAATTATGACCCATAGTCCCATAGATAGAAAACATACCCTCAGTTGTGGGCGATGCCCGAGGAACTGCTGCCTGGTGGACGTTATAAACACGATCGTACTATAACCTCCCCTGTTGGGGTGGGGCTGCGGGAATAGCTAGCATAGCAGGCTAAGATGGAATCTGAGCTGGTGCTGGGAGAGCGACTGGGGAAATAGGCCTCTGTGACTCCTGATGAGCACCTTGATGCTGAGGAAACTTGCCCTTGTCGGGGAAATCCTGTTTCTTATGGCCAGTCTTTCCACATATAAAACATCGGCCTGCAAATTTTCCTCCTCTCTGTCCCTGTTGGCCGTTTCCACTCATCCCTTGGCCCTCGTGGCCCTACTGAAACTACTTATGGACCTGGTGGTCCTGTTGTCCCTATTAGCCCTGATAGCCATATGACCCTGGTGGCCACGTCTAAAACCTCCCTACCCATAACGGAAACCCCCTTATCTAAATTTCTTAGCAGAATCCCCCTGCTAGGAACTCTGCTCACCCTGCCTCGACTGACCCTGAGCCGATGGTGCCACATTGGCACTACCTCCCCCGATCCTACCTTGCTGGCTGGACTCTCCAACTCGTTTTATTCCCTTAACATGGAAGCGGTGGTCCTGGCAGTGTAACAAAGCAGCATTTAACACATCACTGTATGACTGCAGAAATAGATTACCTAGAAGGTGCTGTCGAATTCTCCAGGTGAGACCATCCATGAAAATCTATATTTTCTTCTCTTCAATAGGTACCTCTCCTGGTACCAAATTAGTCAGCCTCGTAAACTCCTCCTTGTATTCAGTAACAGTCTTCCCCTCTTGGGTGATGTCTAGTGATTTCTACCCCATCTCAGTCTGGATGGAAGAAGGGAAATATTTGTGGTCAAATCGAACATAGAAATCCTAAATAGTCATCTTGTCTCTCTCATTAGTTGTGGTAGTAGACTCCCACAGTTGTAAGGCTACCCCTACTAGGTTAAAGGTAGTTAGCATATATTTTTGTACCTTGGTGCACTCGTACATCCTCAGGTTCCTCTGGATGTCCTTTTCCACTGACTTGCAGCAATAACATCAGACCTCCCCTAAAACTCCCAGGGATGTGCCTTCGGGAAGGCATCTCTAACTTGCTCCCAAGCAGAAAGGAACACATATTCCTGGGCTGGTGCCACTGCGTGTGCCTGGGATGGGGCCTGTTGTACTACTGCCAAAGCTGCATTCATTGCCTGTGCCACTATCGCGGCAACCTATACAACATTCATAGTACCCTGAATCGGCGTTGGTTAAGGCTCTGGTTGGGCATTTGTGTTAGCCCGTGGTGCAAGTGTGGGAGGCATTTGAAACGAGAAAGAATTTTCATAAGTCGTCAAAGAATTTTCATAAGTAAAATAGCTGAAGACGTAAATGCATAATCATGAATACAACAATACTAATAATAGGGCTATATATCAAAGAATGCTACGCTTAAATCATAATAAGCCGCACCGATCCTAAAAGACTCTAGAACTTGATGCTCTGATACTACCTGTGACACCCCGCTCAATTAAATATCGGGTGATCAATCCTTTATTAACTTAAATCAGAATATCCACTGGGTTCATTCTTAGCATCACGGTCGAAAAATATTTATTTATTTATCACCTACTAATTAATTAAGCTAGTGCCAAGAACATTTAATCATTTAATTATTATCCAACAATTTAAACCATTAACCACATTCACCATTATAATAAATAAAATAATAATAAATGATAAACCATCTGACTGAATAACTAATACAAGAATAAACATTCTAGTTAAATGTCTCAATACAAGGATTTTCTTATCACACACAAGGCTTTTCTCAATTACTGTTTAAGCGTTCACATACTAAATTATTTCCAATTTTACCATCTTAATTATCTACTAAGTCCACACAGTAGAATAATCACAAACACACACACACACACACACACACACACACACACACACACACACACACACACACACACACACACACACACTAATACGACACACCGAGGCACATCTGCGGTGCATGCATACTCTGCTATCCATTCTTGGTACATCATGTACTAAATAATGACAATCGGTTTGGTGTCACCGTCGAACCATAGATAAAAATCACACATATTAGGAGGAGAAGATAATCCCTATCCAAATGGGCCACGCACATACATACTCACCCATTCAGCCATCGAAACTATCATAATCTTAGATACCACGTGTCCATGGTCCTATGTTCAGGGTACAAGTCTAAAATCCCCCCAGTGGGCTGGTCAGGATAAGATCATCCACAACGCAAAATCCCCTCCCGATAGCAAGCAGCGTAGGTATGTCATACATATAATAAATCAAGCAATAGGTATTCATACCACCTGTATATATATCAACAGTAGAGGCACACGCACATCCTATATCATATATCCCGCACGTAGCATATGTGTATCCTGAATATTTTGCGTATTTAATAATTTATAACTTTACTTATTATTATACGCTCCCGAGTATTTCTCACCACTTGAAGGGTATCCTTTATTCTACACATAATATCAGTAGGTAAACTCCCTTTCCCTACTAGACTAACTCATCACTTCCCTCGAATTCATGAGACCCTAATTATTATCCAAATTAGGTATTTTCCTCGATAAATCCTAATTAAGTTTAGCCCTTAATTCCTCCTCTTAGGACTAAGCCAGGAACCCCTCATAGGCCTACTGGTGTCTCAATATATTACCATTATATTTTAAAATAAGTCCCACGATCAAATCCCGAACGTTCCCCCAAAGATAATAAATAAAAGGGAGAAATTGGCCAAAACTAGGTAACCGAATCGATTCACCCTTGTCCGAATCGATTTGGTGAAGAGCCGAATCGATTGCCCACATACAGGTTTCGAATTCTGCATGGTTTATCTACGGGTTTCACCATTTTCAATCATCAAAACCTTCACCAAACATTCCCAAACTCCAAACCAATTACTTCAAACATTATGCCAACTTATATGAATGATTTCTAACGTACAAGAATAATGAATTCATCAACAATCGTTAAATAATCAATTTAATCCCAATTAAATTCTAAAAAACCCTAGTTTAACACTTTAATTTAAGAACCAATTTAAAACTCAGATTTCTTCATCAAGATTCAATGTAATTTCATGGGTTTCATGCTACATACATGGAGTGTTTAATCCTATATCAATTTCCAATATAAGATTATCATTTAAGTCTTCTAATTTAACCCAAAGCATACAAATTTCTTATATTATACATCCTACTCTAACATGGATAACATACATGCTATAGTTTTGCAAGATTAACCACTGCCTCAATATGAAGGTTTGATCCTCTGAAGAAAACGGTATATTGATGTTCCTCTCTTTCTGATCTACACTCCGCCAGTGTCGGTGGTGCAAAAGGTGTAGGAACAGTGGTTCCAGCCTTTGGAACTCCTCTCCTCTTCCTCCTATGGCTTCTCTGTAACTTCTCTTTGTTTCTCACGTATCTCACCCAAATTCCCTTATCTTATCAAATATATTTTACTTAGTTAATTCATAGGTTAAATTACCCCCAAAATACAAATGACCAAAATGCCCTCTCGGGATTCCGGTTTGGTCCTAAATTTACTCGGAACCTAAATTAAACTCTTAGGTAGAATTTTCTTACTATCTCGACCCTTATGGACACTTTGACGCATTCAAAATGATAGTTTGTATGACTTAAGAATAAATTACTTTTTATCCCCTTAAATAAGGTCCCGACACGACTGACACGAACGTCCCGACTAAATTACTGTAACTGTCGTATTTTTCACTCGCGATAATTTTAATATTGTCATAATCACATATTACTTAACTCACTAACTAATATTCAATATAATTCACATCAATAAATGCTAACCCTTATCTCGCTAGTTAATATTTATTTTATTCTGGATTAATTATCAATTAATTTCCCTTATTTAATTTAATAATCTAACATTTAAAAATTATTAAAAAAATACGGGGTATTACATGCCAAGTTAAAATTACACAATAAAATATTTATCATATTAATATGTTGTTATACATTTAATGGGTTGTTAGAGTTGACAACCCAAACACTGATTAATTTTTGTTAATAATAAAAAAATGTGAGACATGCCATTTTTCAACAGTATGGAAAAGAGATAGTTTCGAATGTGAAAACCCCTTTCTTTTAACTTTTACCTAAAATACAGGCCCATTAATTTGGAAACTCGAAAAAGGTGATTTTTTTTATTATTGATAGAATCACATTTGGTCATTGTTTCATTGTTATTAAATTTTAAACATTCTATTACATGGGACATTGCATGAGGACGTTAAATTCAAGTTTATATTATAGTATATGCCTAAAGTTTTCATCACAATACATCATCGACATTTAGTGCCCACACTATGACACATCTACACTTCATTAAGTCATTTATTAGTTTTGAGTTATCTAGATTAATGTAGAAACATATGTATTTGATCAATACATGCAACTATTTGGTTCATGTATAGAAATATAAATGGGGTATGTTTACATTAAATGTAATAAATACGTGTATTTCGGTAGATCCATTTTAGAGATCCTGTAATTATCCATGTAATGTTGGCATTTGAAATGAAGTAAAAAAAAAAGCAAAAATATTAAGTGAGCAGTAAAGAAAAAATTTCTCCTCATATTGAGTGTTATCACTCATATATTGTGTGTGTTAGTGTATTTTATTATCTCTCAAATATATTATTTTTTATTTTTGGCAGCCATTTTTTTTATGAAGGGGTTTACGAAGGTGTTCTCAAGTTGAATGAATACTTTAGCTATTTGAATGAGCGCTCTAATGAAAATTATTTTCCTATCTGAAATTTTAGAGTGTGATGGTTTTAAATGCTTTAGTATATTTCTTGATTTTTAAGTGTTGTGAGTATTAGTTTTGTTAAAGTATGTTTTGTATAAATTTATAAAATGACATATATCGTATAAAATGTTAATGTTACATACTAAAATATTGTAACTTATTTGAGAATTTCATCTTGAATGTTTTAGGGTTATTTTACATTATTTTCTATGTATTTTTAAACATAATAGTCTCTTTCGTAACAGTTTTTATATATTGATTTAATATTAGTATTTATTTAAAATAATATTAAGATATTCAAGCACATTATCACCATCAAAATATCATTATACTATGTTAAATATATTTTCAACACACCTTAACTATATTCTCTTTCACAATATGAGTCTAAAAAAGGTATCATTTTACGATCGTGTAACGCGTGGCCTACAAGCTAGTTCCCTGTATACAGGTCCCGTCCCTTTGGGTGATTTTTTATATATGATTTTTTTTATCAAAAAAAAAAATGAGGCAAGAGAAAAGGGACCTTTCCGCACTTTTTTAAGTGTGGCCAGTGTGGGCTTTCCCCTTTTACACGAGTATTTTAAGTTGATATACAATTTTTGGACATAGTGAACTAATATAATGATTTTTATACGTGTGAGAGGACTTCACATGAATATCAATTTAAATGAATCCGAAAGTTGTTTTTAACGTGGAACTATTCATTTGTAATTAATCTTCTTTTCATTTCAAATTAAGAGTTCATACCCCCCTTTTTAAAAAAATTAAGTATATATTAAGTTAATGGTCAAAGTCAAAATTGTTCTGCGTGGTTAAGATTGGTTAATTGTTTATGTTAAAAGAAAAGGACGGACTTCTAATTTGTTATACAGTAGCCCGTACTCCGGGAATAATACCAATCAAAGCTACCCCCATGGAGGGCACTATGTAACGTAAGAACGTCCGACAATAATACTATAATGGATTTTGTCTTGATAGAGGTCCGGGGATATTACGACATGTTTCTCGTGCGTCCTGCCATCTACTAAAATAAAACAAAAAACTTAGTTTTAATTAATAAATAAAAATTATACTAACATCAATCAATTTGGAAAGAAATTTTGAGTGAGCCTCCTGGAAACATGTATCCGCCAAACTATGAATTCACTTACCATATATGTAACCAAATAACAGCTAAATCACCCTTAATAAACAACCATTATGGAAAAGCACATGTCCCAGAAGGTAGTCTTCTACGTATTACTTCATGCACACAGAACGTGTAATCACCCACTAAATCTAACCATGCAATGCAACTAACACTTACGGGCCTAAACTTCATCATTATTTAACTTTTAGAATTTAATTTGTTTGCTAGATAATATTATGTGTCATGTAAGATGTATTTACATCTACATTCACTTATCCACACCTTTATCTTAGTTTCAATTTCTTTTTCTCTGGATTTTCGTGACTTTAGTTTTGTTTAAATATTCTAAAATAAAATTTTTTCATTCTTATAATAATAGATAGAAATGATAGGCTTACAATCAAATTATACAAGACTTTCATATAAACTGATGTGTCATCTATTAACGATGGAGACAAAGAAAGTTAAAATATTTAAAGTGTAGTTTCACATAATATTGTCACGTCGAGTTGTAAAATTTATTCGTAAGTGTAGTTGTAGGAGGTGAGTTATTGAGATTATGCTAATATAAAAGGAGGCGTAACCCCTTATCAAGATGGTAATTATAGCCTTAGAACAGTTAATGACAATAACAAGCGCTAGTCCCAACCCAACACATTCAACACACAAAACTTATGTATTAAATATATTCTTTTGACATAAATGCTACAATAATCAAATGACAATAACTATTAACAGAACTCCCACAGTTAACTTGGTCGGAGGGAGTGAGCACAAGCACCTTTGAGGCCATAAAGGCAAGGCAGTAATCTTAAACACAAATGTAATAAATGAAGTGGATCTCTCAATAAATGTTCTCACAATAAACTCTCTTATATGGGAATATTTCTGCAACAATTATAGGCTAGAAAAGTGCAATCCCCTCTGTATTGTAATGTTAGAGGTATTTATAGAAGGGAGAGAATCCTAATAGGGGCCTCTTTGTAATTAATAGCTTTTTGTCCCTTGTTAGTATCAACATACCTCCGCATTTAATGCCAAATATATTGCATTAAATGAGGCAGGTATGATATTTTTGGCGAGAACACTATTTAGACTCTCAGAGTTGTGAACGTCTTACAAAGAACGTGGTGTGCCAGCTGTGAACTTACCATCCTAGGAATATCTCTACTTGAGGATTATTTTATTGTGTTCCCGAATGTCAGACATGAAGATGTCCAAGAGCTGGTAAACAGTAATCTGCAAAAGGTGTGCGGTCACATCACCCAAAAAGGCAGTTCATCGAAGGAAAGGTTGCTCGAAACATAAGTCACTCGAACAATCTTAAAATCTGAATGTGAGCGCGACACTGATCAAAAGGTAGTTCATCGAATAAAAGGTTTCTCGAGATACAAGCCACTCAAGAAACTTGTAATATCCCTGTGGATGCAACAAGTTCACTTTGAATAAATATGTAGGACTAAAGCCCCTCGAGTGGGTTCCCAGAGGTAGTGCTAAGCCAAGTTGTGTATAAACCAAGGTTTTGCCTAGGTGCCTGAAAGGGGTGGTTCATCCCAACGTCGCCTTGTGCCCAATCCTCCAAACCAAATCCCCGTGAGATTCCCAGCATGAGGTTGTTCGGTAGAGCATGTAAGCTCTCTAATGCACTTCCAGACATTGTCCCTCGAGAATACCGAGCAACCTCAAGGCTTTTACAAAGTAAACTTTACATAATTTCGAGAGAACAAAAGTATGAGTACATCAAAAGTTATTATTACAAATTTGTGTTTTTGTAGTATTTGCCTCATGGTATTGAGCTTTGTGTGATGTCTTTCGATCATCTTCATCTTTATGCCAGCGACCATACCTAACCCTTCTTAACCAGTGTTGATGTTATTTTAATTAACTTTAAGTCTGGACCTCCCTGTGCATTTTCCCCTTCATAAAAATATTTGTTTGTTTGGAGAAACATCTGTACAAAAAAAGATAAAGCCCTGAATCTACATCTTATCTCACTTTGATCTCCACACACTTGTTAGAGCAAAAGAATTTTCACATTTGTATATCTGGACAAATTATATATAAATGGGTTGAAACAATGGAGCCTGGGCTCAAGCTATTTGGAGATTATTCTTTCTCGCACGAAATTACGCCTTTAGTGATTGCTTTTTTTTTTTTTTTTTTTTTTTTTTACTTTGGGGAATTAGATTGGTTTTAAAATAAAATTTTCCCCAAAACTATTTATTCCCCGAATGTGAAAGGGTGTATAGTTTTGTTCCCAAACATCTCTTAAATTTCCCCCCAAAGATAATTATTACGGCATCTCTTCATTTTAAATGCGTCTGACAGGCTTATCCCTAGCATAGTCACCAAATGTATGAGGTGAGTTCTTGAGATTATGCTAATATAAAAGGAGGCGTAACCCCTTATTAAGATGGTAATTATAGCCTTAGAACAGTTAATGACAATAACAAATTCTAGTCCCAACCCAACACATTCAACACACAAAACTTCTATATTAAATATATTCTTTTGACATAAATGCTATAATAATAAAACGACAATAACTATTAAGAGAACTCCCACAGTTAACTTGGTCGGAGGGAGTGATCACAATCAACTTTGAGGCTATAAAGGCAAGGAAGTAACCTTAAACAAAAATGTAATAAATTAAGTGGATCTCTCAATAAATGTTCTCACAATAAACTCTCTTGTAAGGGAATATTTCTACAACAATTCTTGGCTAGAAAAGTGTGATCCCCTCCGTAGTGTAATGTTAGAGGTATTTATAGAAGGGAGAGAATCCTAAGAGGGGGCCTCTTTTTTATTAATACCTTTTTGTCCCTTGGTGGCATCAATAACCTCTGCATTTAATGCCAAAGATATTGCATTAAATGAGGTAGATATGATATTTTTTGCGAGAACACTGTTTAGACTCTCAGAGTTGTGAACGCATTATAAAGAACGTGATGTGCCAGCTGTGAACTTACCATCCTAGGAATATCTCTACTTGAGTACTATTTTTTTTGAGTTCCCGAATGTCAGACATATTGATGTCGAATTGTTGGTAAACAGTGATCTATAAAAGGTGTGTTGTCACATCACCCGAAAAGGTTGTTCATCCAAGGAAAGGTAGCTCGAGACACAAGTCACTCAAACAATCTTGAAATCTGAATGTGAGAGCGACACTGGCCTAAAGGTAGTTCATCGAATAAAAGGTTGCTCGAGATACAAGTCACTCGAGCAACTTATAATATCCCTGTGGATGCAACAAGTTCATTTTGAATAACTATTTAGGACTGGAGCCCCACGAGTGGGTTCCCAGACATAGTGCCTCGAGGTACTACTAAGCCAAGTTGCGTATAAACCAAGGTTTTGCCTAGGTGCCTTAAAGGGGTTGGTCCATTCCAACGTTGCCTTGTGCCCAATCCTCCAAACCAGATCCATGTGAGATTCCCAGCATGAGGTTGTTCGTTAGAGCATGTAAGCTCTCCCATTCACTGTCAGACATGGTCCCTCGAGGATACCGAGCAGCCTCAAGGCTTTTACAAAGTAAACTTTACATAATTCTGAGAGAACAAAAGTATAAGTACATCAAAAGTTCCTATTATAATATTGTGTTTTTGTAGTATTTGCCTCCGGGTATTGATCTTTGTGTGATATCGTTCAATCATCTTCATCTTTATGTGAGCGACCATCCCTAACCCTTCTTGTGCAGTGTTGATGTTGTTTTAATCAACTTTAAGTGTGGACCTCCCTCTACAATAGCATTACTCTATTTTAGATATATTAATCACCATTATATACCAATCGATACATGAGTCTGATTTGCGTGATAATGAGTTAAAAATGTTATGTTTTACCATATATTCCATGTGAAGAGTCATCTATAGGTGATATGCTAAAAAATATTTAATAGAAGACTTATAATAATATAATAATGAAACATTAATTATTTGTCTATTCGTGTAACCACCTTAACTATATGTTAGTTATTATAGTTACATAAAATATTTCTCCGTATCATTACATTGTGAAACTATAAAGTAATCACTAAGGGATCTTGAAATCCTATTTTTTATGAGTTTAACTGGAAATTAATATTATTTAACCATGTTTATTGGTTTGTTACACAAGTTCAGGCTAGGTAAACCTATGGGGAGACATTGGAAGGCAACATCGTATGTTTCAATTTGATTTATTTTATCTCCTTTGTTGTATATCATGGGAAGTTTCTTCACATCATGAGTTGGGTTATCTAGATCTACAAAAATGTTCTCTTGTTTGAAACCTTCCCTTACTATCCATTCCACACAACAAGTTCCATGGATAATATGTGTGCTACTTTATCATTTGTATGTATAGCCAAATCAATATAGACTTCCATAATGTCATATTAAGGATCGTGGACATCATCATATTTGTTGATTGCTAAGATATCGTTTGTATACAAATTTCTACTTCCAAATTATTTCATTCTCTCTCTTTTTGTCTCTCGCATGCCCTCTTTCTCTCTAGGTGCTGATAAATGCCTCCTAACTCTTGAAACCTCCATGAAAACCATGGACACACGTCTTGGTCATTATTGGAAATTCCTCTAAAGTTTCCCTTATGGGTTTTCTCATCCTAGATTCCATTAATATTAACCTTAACTAGCGTGGAGGTGAGCTCAATATAAACTTAGAGTCGTGGACCGCAGGGAGGAATCCTTATTATAGAAAGTTTCTTTAGAGGTAGAGGGAATAGTATGAGATGTGGGGCCGTTGGACAGGGGGATAACTCTTCGTCCCAAAAAAAATTGAAAAAAAATAACTTAACTCACTATCGAAGGAATTAGTCAATATATTAAACCACAACATTTGGTCATATCATGGTTGTCACTTTATTTGACTCTAACTTAATTTTAACTTTTAAAAAATAGATATTGAATAATGGAAATGTACTAAGAGACATACCTTCTTGCTATTTGTCATAGAATTTTAGGGTCCCAACATGCTCTATATTCTCAAAATTTGGATGAGCATTTTTCATTAGTGTTATATTCAAGGTTTTTGATGTTATAACATGGTATCAGGCTAGGTCATAATAAAACTACAATTCTCCAAACAATATACATGTATATGTTTGAATATCCTTGAGTGAATATAAACTTCAAAATAGAGGTTTTTAAATTTTTCTTTGAAAAATAATTACATTTCAACATTGTTTTCTTAGTTGGATGCAAATGTTAGCACACCCAATGTTCACATGACGTGTGTAACATGTTATACATAGCGTTTTACATTTCGTGCCATTATTAGACACGTGGAGAAATGCTCAATGCAACATCTTACATGTTTAAAAATCTTCTTTTAGTTTTTAGTCTCAAACGGTGCTTAAAAATTGTGAACTTGTGTGTAGAGTGAGACAAAGTGCAACAAACAATGTCTGGCTACAAATGTGTGCTTCCTGTTTCTAGGATAACCACCAAACATATCACATTTCTTCCAACTAGCCCTATATTATTTTTTATCGCATTACCATTCCATGGATGTAAATCCTTCGTCTTAAAAGCACATTTACAAAAGAGAACAATTAATCTGAGAGTTATAATGTATATATTTGTAAAAATGAGAAAACAAGAGAAGTCAGATTATATGCTTAATTGTTACAGTAATGAAATTCTAAAGACGAGTGTCTTAACAAAGGATAATGAGACACATAATGAAATTAATCAATTTCCTCTTGGGATGTGCTCAGTGGACAATGATCAATCTCGTGTCTATCTTTCGTTATTGTCATCTAATTTTTATATGAAAAAATCACCTCCCTTTCATTACTATTTGGTTTATGGTGATGTCATTTTTTGTGCAAAACACACAAATCCCATTTGTCCTCTCTACAGAATACATATTTTTCTTGAAAATAACCATATAATTCTACAGTGAACAAGCCTAAATTTTTCATTTTCATTTTAATCTCTATTCATATTTCATTTATTTGTTCTAGGATATCTAAAAATGGAATACCTGGATACACCTACATCGCTCTCCACCTCAAGCTCGGACCCATCTGTTGCAAATGAGTAAGATGAAAAATCAATTGTCTCTTTAGCTAATTTGATTATAATAGAGACTGGTTTATTTTTTATTTTTTTATATTGATCATCATCTCAATCAATTTATTTAGGGTTCTGTCATCTTCGCCATATCAAGCCCAAATGATATATGAGACACTGTATCTTCAAAATGAGGTAAGTTCCCTAGAATTTTATTAGTTATTATCAATATTCATTATTGAAGCTTTAAGCATGTAATATAAGTTATGTTTTGATGATTAGTAAAATTTCACTCGTTTCAATGTACTCAATATATATATATCAAAGTTTGAGATGATAGAGATTTGGTAGGAAATTTTATTAATTTTCTCAAATAAAAAATTGTTATTAGTATGGTGCAATTCACCCCAACCCCTATTGAAGAAAATTGGTTACATCTAAATTCAGTTAGCATGCCTTCTTTACTAATATTAGAATATATGATACAATAAAAAAAGTATAAATAAGACGATAAATAAGTATATTGCTAAATTATTTTACAAATGAAATATGAGCAAACACGTCCAGTTAGTTTGAGATATAATATTTTTCAGTCAAGTAAAATGTAAAATGGTAAAACATAATTACCCATATAAAGTTATGTTTTTATTCCTATAATATTTTAAAAATGTGGACTAAATTTAACTTCGAATAGGTAAATATGTTTTTTACTATTTTTACTTATTACTCAAGTGAAAATGATTTGACCTCAAACCAAATCCTTTATCTCATAAAGGGCCCGAATCTCCTCTATATTCCTAACTATACTGTCCCTAATATAATTAAAGACCTCTTTATTCCAGCTTTTGATATCTCCCTTGAGTAAAGAAATTTTTACTGCCAGGGTAAAGCTCGCATTCCCCTCTACCACATAATCTTGCCACAACTCCCTCACTCTATCTACAAAGGCAACCTCTTTCAACCACATATTCTCAAAATGAAAAGGAGTCCTCCCTCCTCTGCATCCCCACACCCAGCAAAATATAAGTATGATATGAGGTCACCCGCGGTAAACAAGACTCAATCACCTTCGGATAGTGCACCACCCACCCGTGCGAAAATAGAAACCGGTCAAGCCGCAAAAAGGGAAGGGATCTCCCTATTACTAGACAAGGTGAATACTCCTGCTTATAAGGGCAGGTCTAACAGTTCCATCACGTCCACAAATTCCAAAAGCTCCCTCATATATGCATTCACCGCCCCACCACCATTATGTTCTGAAGAGAATCTAACAATATTAAAATCTCCCCACCCCCGAACACCAAAGGATCCCCCACGCTTCCCTTGCCCCTACTAATTCTTCCCATAACTCTCATCGAATTGGTTCCTCCATTATCCCATAGACCCCTGAGAAACTGCAAGTGAAGGCACCTTTAACATTCCTAAGCAGGCTAGACAACGAAAAATTTCCTATCATCATCTCTAACCTTTCCACCACTCTAAAATTCCACATAGCAATCACCCCACCCAAAGTACCTACCGCGTTCAGAGTACACCACTTCACCCTCCTACTACTCTGAATAGACCTAGCCACAGCCTTATATATAATCCCCAACTTTGTCTCCTCAAGTCATATGATATCTGGGTGACACTTAGAGATAGCCCCACATACAATACCTTTTTTCATCGGGTCATTCAAGCCCCACACATTCAGACAGATTAAGCATATCTTCATTAAAACCTATGTGTAGCACCCTACCCTCTGACACCCTCCTCCACTCCCCCTAGGAACATTACTAATAGTCCCCCCTACCCCCACCCCCCACCTCAGTTAAAACCCCTACGGGTTCTAACTATCCCTTCGAATAGTCTTAATGCCTCAACTTCGTTCCCCTCATACTAAATACCTAAATAAGTTCTAAACGTTTGATAGACACCCCTCAATCTCGCCCCCCCCCCCCTAACCCCGCTAACTCCACAAGCATATTCAACCCAAACGGACATCCTCTAACTATTCATCAACCTTAACACCCCTTTCCCTTTCGGTCCTTTTAGATCTATTCACAACTTCGGACTATGACTTTTTACTAGAATCACCCACTTCCACCCGCCTTCGTGGGAGCTCACCTATAGGTTCCGCATCACATAAATCACCCTCCCCTTTGTAACTGTTAATCTCACTCGTTTCACCCCGAGAAAAACCAGAGTGAACCCCAACCACCAATCCCCCCCCCCTACACCCCTTTCCCCACTTGCACAAAATAATTAATATTATTATTTTTTAAGGAGTAACTCAACTGACACAATACCTCTCTTATTCTCAAAAAAATTATCAACTGCAAGAGAGTCCAATCTTGATCCACACCACTGAACTCCACAACCACATCTATATTTTTCCCCTTACAAACCACCATACTCTCTTTCATTTTTAGTTTATTAAACTCACTTCTGACTCTAGAATTTTTAAACATAGGAACTCTGTTCAAGACTTTCCCCGAATTCAATAAAGGGCCAATTTTTTTTAAATTCAACATGGCGTTACCAACTTTAAAATTAAATTGACCCACCCTAGAAGAAGAAAGCACCTTATTAGCGTGAGAGTCTTGGGACAACATATGTTGAATGGCACCTTTACCCAAATGCTCATCCAACCCTGCCGACAAAGTGAAACTTAAAATCCAAGTGGTAAGAGGGATATTCTCTTTTTTTATAAAAAAAAGGCCACCTCTTATGCCTTTTTTTACCCATGCAGCCTTGCTCCTACAGGGGATAGCCGACACATCCTAAGTCCCCAGGACACTCCTCTTACCAGTTGCACAATGTGCCCACCTGTCTGCCCAACCATGGGACAACCCATACCGCCCGGTGCTGCCCCCTTCTTCCCATGTACTTCCCCACTTCTATCATCAATGCCCCACGAGTTGAGGCCACTTTGCATGCCACCGAACAAAATGCGAGGGTTGGGTAAGCCACGGGGGGTAAACCATCGCCATAAGGTTCCAAGTATTTAGGGGTAATCACCCCCTTCATAACAACCGAAGCAACCATGCTCAGACCAAATGAATCCCCCTCGCTCTCACTAAAATTCCCTTTTTCCTAGTAGAAGGCACCATTATATAAGAGTGCTCCACCTGAGCAGAAACCACCACTAGAGTTATCAAGACTCGACTAGTCACTTCACTTAAAACCTCATGCATGGTTATGCACCCCGCAACCTATGGAAACATCAACCCCGCTATGGAGAGAGTTTCTTTGGGATCTTTCGTCATCTTCACTGGAAATGAATCCCCCCTCTTCGTTTAGGAGTCATCGCCGCCATAGTATCAAACCCCATAATTACCCGTCCATTTTGGCAGTTCAAAGACCCAACCATCATTCTTAATGGACACCTTTTCTAGCACAGGCTCTTTCCATTTATCAAAATATGCATCCACCTAAGTTCATCCCAAACATGTGACACAAAATTAAGGAAAAATTCCCGCAGGGCAAAACCTTTTATTTCTAGAACTTTGAAAAGTTTACAAGACCATTGACTTACATACAACCTAATAATCGCCCACAAGTTTAACGCACAGTGTCTTCGTCAAACCTTCAAAGCAATGGCTAGAAATATCGTCGCCTGGAATTTTTCCTTTCCAGGAGGGCAGCAATGAAGAAGAAAATGGCTTCTCCACAAGTGTGAACTTTATAAGGATTCCCTCCACAATAGCACGCAACTGTCGGTTGTAGAGCTCTCCCCACAAAGAATGAACAAATAGCAAAATATGTTCTTGGGTTCCACAAAACAACTCACATAAAAGTAATTGGGATTTTTGTTAATTGTAAACAAAAAAAATTATTTGAACCCTTAAAATTGTTGGAGAAAAACTTTATGCCAAATGTATGCAATTAAATTCTCGGCAGATACACAAAAGTTTCTGTAATACCCCGCTTAAAATAATAATGGGTGGCCAACCCTATACTAAAATAATCAGGAATCATAAGTGGATCATTCTCAGCATCAACTGACGATATAAAAACTAAACACGGCTAACTACCCATTACTATAAAAAGAGGGTGCCAAAAAAAAAATTAATTCACACTATGCAATAATTCACCAACAATAACAACAACTAAACAAGATAACACATGCTCACGAAGATAAGAAGAAGAAGTAATTCTAGATTACAACATGAGTTCCCCAAATAAAAATACCCGATTATGCTGTCGGGTCAAAGACAGTACAACAGTCTAAGAAAAGAAATATAAAAGAAATGCTACAACTACTAGTCTTGGGTGTAAACCCGATATAGAGACTGAATCATAATCTAGATACACAAAAGGTAGGAATCGATTATATCAAAATCCTGCAATGGTCCGCTACTGCCACAGCTTCACGAATACACTGGATGGATAACATTAATGGCGTCCTTACGGAGGAACACCTAAAATATAATACAATATATAGCAAAAGAGAAATATAAACGGGTCAGAGTCCGAGGTGTGAAAACATTTTTAGCAAGTGCATTAAAATGCATAATAACTATAAATGCATTATAACATGATTAAGGTGGAGTCGCACTCTCCAGAAAATCCAACTCACCTCTCAACTAAAGCGCGCACCTAAGCGTATGCACATGATCCTCAATTTACTGCCCAATTCTCTCTAGGGACAATCTCAATCTATCCTATGCCCAATATTCACTCTCGCGTAAACCCAACATCTAAAACAATTCCCTCAGCTGCCTATTCTCATTAAACCCAAATATGCGTCTCAACTTATCTTAACGTATAAATATACATATACATAAACATATTCTCTTACTAAAATTTAGCAGATTCTAGTTATTAACTACATGAGTTACTAGCATCTAAATGCTAAGGACTAAACTTCTCTCAAATCTCAATACTGCAAGTACAGTCATTTCAACTATCTTAAAATATTTCGGAACCCAAATGAACCCCAAGTACAGTCATTTCAACTATCTCGACCCTTTTGGAACCAACCGCACACTCAGAATCTCCATATGAAATACTTTCTAACACCTTCAAATATTGGCCTCAAATGCTAATTTAATAATTCTCCAATTTAAAATAATATTTATTTCTCCCAAAAATAATTAAATTATTGTCCCAAAAATCTCAAGGTATTAGAGTTTCAAAGGTTAAAACTCTTTAAAGTTGGAAACTATTCTCCACGTTTTCCAAGACTGCCAGACCCTTTTTATAAGAAAGTTTGAGTCGGAACCTCGCTCGAACAAGAATCCCATCTCGCGTGAACGAGATACGCATGTCGCTCGAACGAAATGGTGATCTCGCTTAAACGACCTTGGCGTCGAAACTGAGGTACGCTTACTGCCTTAGAATTTTTTTCAAACCTTTTCAAAAATCAAGTTTTCTAAAACAGTTATGAACCTTTTTATTAAAAAAATATTTATAAAAACATTTTTATATAAAAGCTTTTTAAAACTCCTTTTAAAAATATCCCAACACTCTTAATATGAAATGTAAATGAAACTTTAAACATTATCTTACCAAATGTCATATTTTTGGAGTTGAATGTTGAAGACAACTTGTAATTTGGATCCATCTTTTGTAGATGCAATCTTCTCAATTCTTCGACGACTCGTAGCGGTATACGACATAAAAAATTGTGACGGACTTATTAAAAATATGCCCTTACAAATCTCCCCCTATGTCTATGCCGGTACATATATAAAAACATTTGAATTATTAAAATTCAAAATACTTATACAAATCTACCCTCCCATGAATCCCAAAACTGAAAAGGTAAAATTTGCAAGTTCTCAAATTTTTCTTCAACATTAAAACTCTCAAAGATTTTCTCATCAAGGTGTGCATTATAATGATCTTCAATCTTCGTACCTACACACATGAGATGAAGTAAAAATCTTCATGATGCATCAAGTTTAAAATGATATAAGAATAAATCATTAGAAAATCAAATCTCCCCCATAATGCAAAAACTCCCCCATAACATGATAATTCTTTCTCCCCCTTTTTATAATGTCCCCAAATAGACAGATAAGAAGAAAAAATCAAAACATGGAGTGTCACGATAAAATGCATAGCAAACAAGGATCAAACTACGCGCATGCAAAGGTATGTCCCAAAACATCCAAAAACTATTTTTGGGTTTTTTTAATTTCTCATACAAAAATAGGATACAAAAAAATCACACCATGGATTTAAACTCAAACAACTAAGTCATGGAAATGGAATGAATGGGTGAGAACACATTCGATAGGTAAATAAACCCAATCAATCATATGTGCACAATGCATACGTTTACTCCTAACGAATGAACATCAAAAGTATCCTTAGGTGTAAATATTGTTGAATTTAGATGACATCGTCTTATACAAATCAACAAATCAAAGTCAAAGTGATTTTCACACCAATAACGTCCAAAACTATTAAGCGCATTTTCAAGACTTTCAAGGACGTGAAAACCCATTTTAATTCTCAATCCAAACTCCCTCATGCATATTTTCTTTTAGAGGTGTATAAACTACATTCTCAAACTTTGGAGAATTGGTGAAAAAATCTAAATTGCCCATTAATGACATGAATTTCTTTTTATTATCTTAAAAAAAATTACAACTCTTTTAAACTTCTTTGGACCCCGGATAATAAAATTTCTCAATTTTTTAGGTCCAATTTAACGGGGGCTTAGTATTCGCAAAGGCACAAAGAACCTTTCGCAGCCCTTCCCCGTTTTTAAATAAAGCTGAAAAACGCGATAAGCATGGGGCGTGTGATATCGAAATAAAAAAAGTAATTATTTTATTATTCGCAAGTATTCCAATTAAACCAATATTCAATTTGAGTCTATTTTGGAACAAAATGAATACAGCCCATAAAATTAAACAGATATTTATTTGAACACGGTATTTCAATTAAATCCTAAAAACATGCATCTAGATGATATATCAAATAAATATAAAGCATGTGACACAAGAAATCAGGAAAAATCGCTGCAAGGAAAAACCATATTATTTTCAGTATAATTTGTAAAGAACAGTTTACTCGGATTATAATGAAAATAAATGTGACATACGAAAATACCCGCAGGTGTCGGTTCCGATGTCGTCGGCTGGAATCTCCCGCAAGAATTCCAGATGGGCAGCAATGGAGAAGATACCAGCTTCTCCACAAAATACTCCTTAATGAGTAGAAAATACCTCTTGAAGGTTTATGATGTGTATCTCTTGTGTATATCTTGTGTACATCAAATGGGAGAGGGAGTAATAATTTATAGGGAGGTTAAAGGCACCGAAAACAACTTTCATAAAACAAGGAGGAAAGTATGGTCGGAGTTCCCTCAAAGTGTTTTAAAAAGTGGGTCAAAATGTGCAAGTGAAGACAGAAATTTTGCACTTGGGAATTTACGAGCCTACAGGGGACCCGAACCGGTTCGGGGTCCCTGCAAACCGGTTCACCCCCCCCCCCCCCCCAAACCGGTTCGGTCTGGGTTCGGGGAAAAGTTCTGGCCTAAGGATTTTTTTGAGTGTTTTTCTCCAAATTCAAAAGGCCATAACTTTTTCACCGTAGCTCGGAATGAGGTGTCGTTTCTTCCAGTATCTTCATTGAAGAAAGATCTTCAACATTCCAGTTGACCGGTTCACCGGACGGTGGCTGCACAATTATCAAAATTCCCTTGAACATCCCTATCAAGCCCTTTTTCACAGTTTTGATTTCTCTTCCGTACCAGTAGCATAAATCCCCTAAAATCGTGGAACGTGAAATCTTTGAGGAATATGTAGGACACTTGATAAATGCATGAATCACGAAATTCAGATTGAGGTCTTCAAATGTGGTCGTGAACAGACGAGCCTTTTGTAGCGGCGTATGACATACACAAATTAAATATTTCGGATATTATAAATTTGTCTTTACAAATCTCCCCCTATGTCTATGCCGGTACATACATAAAAAATCCGAATTATGTAAACTCCCCAAAACAAATCTCCCCAAACAAATGACATATACAATAATATCCCCATTAAACCCTCGAACTGAGAATACTAATTGACATGTCGTCAAACAAGCATCAACAGCTTCAACTCTTCAACACATTAAGAAACTCCTAAAGCTTTTCTCATCAGGGTATGTAATCCAATAGATATAAACTTTGTACCTACACACATGAGCAAAAGCAAATACCCGTGATGTGCAACAGTTTGATTTATAATGATATGCAAAATCTAATATCCATTAAGTTTCAGCAAATCATAGATAAATCAAAGTAAAATTTTCACCCCTTGGATTTTTCCCCCATAATTCATTCTCCCCCTTTTTATGATGTCCCTAAATACACAGATATGAGAAGCATAAATATGGAAACTGTCACAAAAAGTGTATATATTTTTTTATTTTTTATTTTTTATTTTTTATTTTTTATTTTTTAATTTTTCAATTTTTTTGAATTTTTCAAAGAATCAAAGAGTGTTCTATTTTTGAATTTTTTAAAAAATTGTACAAAACAAATATACAAAACGAAATCACACCATAAAAGAACACAAAAACAACCAAGTCGGTGATAGCGTAAATGTAGGGGTGTGAACACATTCGATAGGTAAATAAACTCAATCAGTCATATGTGCACGATGAATACGTGTACTCCTAACGAATGAACATCAAAATATTCCTTAGGTGTAAAAATTGTTGAATTTAGATGACATCGTCTTAACCAAATCAACAAATCAAAGTAAAAGTGATTTTCACACCAATAACGTTTTAAACTATTTAGCATTTTTTCAAGATATTCAAGATCGTACAAACCCGTTAAAATATTCCAACCAAACTCCCTGAGATATATATATTTTTAGAGGTGTTAAACTAAATTCTCAAACTTTGGAGAATTGATGGTGAAACCTAATGGCCCATATTTGGCATGTATTTCTTTTTATTGCCTTTAAATTTTTTCGGGCTCTTTTAACCTCTTTGGACCCCGGATAATAAAATTCCTCAATTTTTTAGGTCCGTTTAAAAGGTGGCTTTTGCGCAAAGGATAGATTTTTACCTTTCGCAGCCCCTCCCCTTTATAAAAAAAATACACAGTCTCACCAAAACAGTTCTTACATGCACAGTAATCTTATTAAGTTTTATCACGCTTGATTCGTTTTAAGGACAGGATTGAAGTGAAAACACTAAACCAACATGTGATAAGATAAGTACAAAAATCAAACAAATCCGTGCATGTGTGCAATAAAGAAAATCATGAGTCAAACATGTAGGACGTAACACTTAATTACATCTTAAGGACTCCAAATATTATAAAGCACATGGATGAAATGATCGATTGTCTCAACACACAATCAAATAGTCACATGAAAAATATGGAATGATATTGTGACTTAGTCATCCAAAATGCTCATTCAAAAGTGCAAAAAATAAAATACAAAAATTTTTTTGGATTTTCAAATAATTTTATCAAAATAAAATATTTTTGTATTTTTTAAAATTTATACACAAATGATACAAACTAGCAATAGGCAAATAATGTCATCATGAAAATCATCATATGCTAGTAAACAAGTCAAAATTCAATCATTAGGTCCGGAGGTGTTTTCAAAAGGTGATAACAACTTATGAAAAACCTTCGTTAAATGTTGTAAAGTATTGACCAAAAACATATCTTGCTCACCTAAATGTGCAAACTCCTTTCTTAAAACCCCCTTCTTTCTCTCCAAATCTAAAACCCGACGACCTAAAATTTTATTATACTTCTTTGTTTTCAAGGTCTCGGTGAACAAATCTCCACTGTCACTCTCGCATTCTCCCTCACTTGAAACGCTCAAATTATCACTATCGCATTCATGAGTACAATTGTGGGACAAGGAGGCTGTGCTCACACAACTTGATAAAGCAACAAACTTCTCACCACAAGTCTTATCATTCTCACTTTCACTATTATCACTAAGAGTGGCGGGCATGGCTACCTTCTTTCCTTTCTTTTCGAGCCACGTAGGGCACTCAAACGATTTACGCCCCTTACCCCCACATTCAAAACAAGTGACGTTCTCAAAATCCTCCTCACACCCCTTATCCGAGTCACTCTCTTTTTCCCTCTCCCCTCTTTCTTTGGCTTTCCCTTTCATTTTATTTTTCTCAAAAAAAAAATTTTTATTGGAAGAATTATTTTTGTTCATGTTGAGAATTTTTTTGAATTTTTTTGCAAACAAGGCCAAATCATCAAAGTGTCCCTCATAATTGGACTCATAAAATTTTTCTTTCTTTTTCTTAACATGAGTCTTTAAAGCAATACCATTATCCTTATCCTTAATGGTTTTGGAAAACATGTCAATCTCATAGGTTTGAAAATCTCCTACAAGTTCTTCCAACTTAAGTGATTTCAAATTTCCGAAAGAGTTTAAAACAGTGACTTTAGGAATAAAGAGTTTTGGGATAGATATCAAAATCTTTTTAACGACATGCGAGTTATCAATTACCTCACCCAAATTAAAATAAGTGTTAACAATGTCTGACAAACGTGCATAAAAATCATCAAAGCATTCAGACTCAGACATGGTAATAGTTTCAAATTGGGTGGTCAGATTTCATAACTTTGATTCTTTAACCGCGTTCGTACCCTCATGTGTCAGTTTCAAAACATACCATGCCTCTTTAGACGTGGTGCACGTCATAATTCGGCGAAACTCATCGGGAGTGACAACTCTAGAAATAGCACTCAGACCCCGGGAATTAAAATTAGAATTTTAAAATCATTTTCAGTCCAGGCTGACACAGGTTTTAATTAGGTGATATTATCAACGATGACTGTGGGAGGTGTCCACCCAATTTCACAAAGTAACCAAACACGCTCGTCAACAGATTTTAAACAAGATTTCATACAAGCTTTCCAGTAAGCATAATTAGACCCGTCAAAAATTGGCATCATATTAAATGAATGTTCCAATTGGAAAAATTGCAAATAAAAAATAGATTTTTTGTTTAAAAAATCGATATCACACAAATTTGCGAAAAATAGGAATACGCGATAAATTAGAGTAACCTTCTCTGATACAAATTTGAAAAATGCGATAAGCACGGGGCGTGTGATATCGAAATAAAAAAAATAATTATTTTATTATTCGCAAGAATTCCAATTAAACCAATATTCAATTTGAGTCTATTTTGGAACAAAATGAATACAGTCCGTAAAATTAAACAGATATTTAATTGAACACGGTATTTCAATTAAATCTTAAAAAAATGCATCTAGATGATATATCAAATAAATATAAAGCATGTGACACAGGAAATCAGGAAAAATCCCCGCAGGGCAAAGCCTTATTATTTTCAGTATAATTTGTAAAGAACGGTTTACACGGATTATAATAAAAATAAATGTGACATACGAAAATACCCGCAGGTGTCGGTTCCGATGTCGTCGGCTGGAATCTCCCGCAAGAATTCCAGATGGGCAGCAATGGAGAAGATACCGGCTTCTCCACAAAATACTCCTTAATGAGTAAAAAATACCTCTTGAAGGTTTATGATGTGTATCTCTTGTGTATATCTTGTGTACATAAAATGGGAGAGGGAGGGATCATTTATAGGGAGGTTAAAGACACCCAAAACAACTTTCATAAAACAAGGAGGAAAGTATGGTCGGAGTTCCCTCAAAGTGTTTTAAAAAGTGGGTCAAAATGTGCAAGTGAAGACAGCAATTTTGCACTTAGGAATCTCCAGCCTACAAGGTACCCGAACCGGTTCGGGGTCCCTCCAAACCGGTTCCCCCCACACCCCTCCCCCCCCCCCCCCCCCCCCCCGCCCTCGAACCGGTTCGGTCTAGGTTCGGGGAAAATTTTTGGCCTAAGGATTTTTTAGAGTGATTTTCTCGAAATTCAAAAGTCCATAACTTCTTCACCGTAGCTTGGAATGAGGTGCCGTTTCTTCCAGTATCTTCGTTGCGACAAGCACTTCAACATTCCAGTTGACCGGTTCACTGGACGGTTGCTTCACAATTATCAAAATTCCCTTGAACATCCCTATCAAACCCTTTTTCACAGTTTTGATTTCTCTTCCGTACCAGTTGCGTAAATCCCCTAAAATCATGGAACGTGAAATCGTTGAGGCATATGTATGACACTTGATAAATGCGTGAATCACCAAATTTGGATTGAGTTCGTCAAATATGATCGTTAACAGACGAGGCTTTTGTAGCGGCGTGCGACATACACAAATTAAATATTTTGGACATTATAAATTTGTCCTTACAAATCTCCCTTATGTCTATGCCGGTATATACATAAAAATCCGAATTATGCAAACTCCCCAAAACAAATCTCCCCAAACAAATGACATATACAATAATATCCCGATTAAACCCTCAAACTGAGAATACTAATTGACATGTCGTCAAACAAGCATCAACAGCTTCAACTCTTCAACTCATTAAGAAACTCCCAAATCTTTTCTCATCAGGGTGTGTAATCCAATAGATATAAACTTTGTACCTACACACATGAGTAAAAGCAAATACCCGCGATACGCAACAGTTTGATTTATAATGATATGCAAAATCAAATATCCATTAAGTTTCAACAAATCATAGATAAATCAAAGTAAAATTTTCACCCCTTGGATTTTGTCCCCCATAATTCATTCTCCCCCTTTTTATGATGTCTCCAAATAGACAGATATGAGAAGCATAAATATGGAAAATGTCACAAATAAATGTATATTTTTTTTTATTTTTCAATTTTTTTGAATTTTTCAATGAATCAAGAATGTTCTATTTTTGAATTTTTTAAAAAAATGTACAAAACAAATATACAAAATGAAATCACACCATGAAAGAACACAAAAACAACCAAGTCGGTGATAGAGTAAATGTAGGGGTGTGAACACATTCGATAGGTAAATAAACTCAACCAGTCATATGTGCACGATGAATACGTGTACTCCTAACGAATGAACATCAAAATATTCTTTAAGTGTAAAAATTGTTGAATTTAGATGACATCGTCTTAATCAAATCAACAAAACAAAGTAAAAGTGATTTTCACTCCAATAACGTCCAAAACTATTTAGCGTTTTTTCAAGATATTCAAGATCATGCAAACACGTTAAAATATTCCAACCAAACTCCCTGGGATATATATATTTTTAGAGGTGTTAAACTAAATTCTCAAACTTAGGAGAATTTATGGTGAAACCTAATGGCCCATATTTTTCATGTATTTCTTTTTATTGCCTATAAATTCTTTCAGGCTCTTTTAACCTCTTTGGATCCCGGATTATAAAATTCCTCAATTTTTTAGGTCCGTTTAAATGGTGGCTTTTGCGCAAAGGATAGATTTTTACCTTTCGCAGCCCCTCCCCGTTATAAAAAAAACACACAGTCTCACCAAAACGGTTCTTACATGCACACTAATCTTATCAAGTTTTATCATGCTTGACTCGTTTTAAGTACAGGATTGAAGTGAAAACACTAAACCAACACGTAATAAGATAAGTACAAAAATCAAAGAAATCCGTGCATGTGTGCAATAAAGGAAATCATGAGTCAGTAACACTTAATTACATCTTAATGACTCCAAACATTATAAAGCACATGGATGAAATGATCTATTATCTCAACACACAATCAAATAGTCAAATGAAAAATATGGAATGATATTGTGACTTGGTCATCATAAATGCTCATTCAAAAGTGCAAAAAATAAAATATAAAATTTTTTTTGGATTTTCAATAATTTTATGAAAATAAAATATTTTTGTATTATTTAAAATTTATACACAAATGATACAAACTAGCAATAGGCAAATAATGTCATCATGAAAGTCATCATATGCTAGTTAACAAGTCAAACTTCAATCGTTAGGTGCGTAGGTGTTTTCAAAAGGTGATAACAACTTATGAAACACCTTCGTTAAATCTTGTGGAAGTATTGACCAAAAACATATCTTGCTCACCTAAATGTGCAAACTCCTTTCTTAAAAACCCCTTCTCTCTCTCCAAATCTAAAACCCGACGACCTAAAATTTTATTATACTTCTTTGTTTTCAAGGTCTCGGTGAACAAATCTCCACTTTCACTCTCGCATTCTCCCTCACTTGAAACGCTCAAATTATAACTATCGCATTCATGAGCACAATTGTGGGACAAGGAGGGTGTGCTCACACAACTTGAGAAAGCAACAAACTTCTCACCACAAGTCTTATCATTCTCACTTTCACTATTATCACTAAGAGTGGCGGGCATGGCTACCTTCTTTCCTTTCTTTCCGAGCCACGTAGGGCACTCAAACGATTTATGCCCCTTACCCCCACATTCAAAACAAGTGACGTTCTCAAAATCCTCCTCACACCCCTAATCCGAGTCACTCTCTTTTTCCCTCTCACCTCTTTTTTTGGCTTTCCTTTTCATTTTATTTTTCTCAAAAAAAATCTTTTTATTGGAAGAATTATTTTTGTTCATGTTGAGAAATTTTTTGAATTTTTTTGCAAACAAGGCCAAATCATCAAAGTCTCCCTCATAATCGGACTGATAAACTTTTTCTTTCTTTTTCTTAACATGAGTCTTTAAAGCAATACCATTATTCTTAGCCTTAATGGTTTTGGGAAACATGTCAATCTCATAGGTTTGAAGATCTCCTATAGGTTCTTCCAACTTAAGTGATTTCAAATTTCCTAAAGAGTTTAAAATAGTGACTTTAGGAATAAAGAGTTTTGGGAGAGATCTCAAAATATTTTTAACGACACGCGAGTTATCAATTACCTCACCCAAATTAAAATAAGTGTTAACAATGTCTCACAAACGTGCATAAAAATCATCAAAGCATTCAGACTCAGACATGGTAATAGTTTCAAATTGGGTGGTTAGATTTTGTAACTTTTATTCTTTAACCGCGTTCGTACTCTCATGTGTCAGTTTCAAAACATCCCATGCCTCTTTAGACGTGGTGCACGTCATAATTCGGCGAAACTCATCGGGAGTGACAGTGCTAGAAATAGCACTCAGACCCCGGGAATTAAAATTAGACATTTTAAAATTATTTTCAGTCCAGGCTGACACAGGTTTTAATGAGGTGATATTATCAACGGTCACTGTGAGAGGTGTCCACCCAATTTCACAAAGTAACCAAACACGCTCGTCAACGGATTTTAAACAAGATTTCATACGAGCTTTCCAGTAGGCATAATTAGACCCGTCAAAAATAGCCATCATATTAAATGAATGTTCCATTTAGGAAAATTGCAAATAAAAACAAAACAAATTTTTTCTTTAAAAAATCGATATCACGCGAATTTGCGGAAAATAGGAATACGCGATAAATTAGCGTAACCTTCTCTGATACCAATTTCAAAAACGCGATAAGCACGGGGCGTGTGATATCGAAATAAAAAAAATAATTATTTTATTATTCGCAAGTATTCCAATTAAACCAATATTCAATTTGAGTCTATTTTGGAACAAAATGAATACAGTCCATAAAATTAAACAGATATTTAATTGAACATGGTATTTCAATTAAATCCTAAAAATATGCATCTAGATGATATATCAAATAAATATAAAGCATGTGACACAAGAAATCAGAAAAAATTCCTGGAGGGCAAAACCATATTATTTTCAGTATAATTTGTAAAGAACGGTTTACACGGATTATAATGAACATAAATGTGACATACGAAAATACTCGTAGGTGCTGGTTTTGATGTCGTCGGCTGGAATCTCCCGCAAGAATTCCAGATGGGCAGCAATGGAGAAGATACCGGCTTCTCCACAAAATACTCCTTAATGAGTAGAAAATACCTATTTAAAGTTTATGATGTGTATCTCTTGTGTATATCTTGTGTAAGTCAAATGGGAGAGGGAGTGATCATTTATAGGGAGGTTAAAGGCACCCAAAACAACTTTCATAAAACAAGGAGGAAAGTATGGTCGGAGTTCCCTCAAAGTGTTTTAAAAAGTGGGTCAAAATGTGCAAGTGAAGACAACAATTTTGCACTTAGGAATCTGCCAGCCTACAGGGTACCCGAACCGGTTCGGGGTCCCTGCAAACCGGTTCGCCCCCCCCCCCCCCCCTCGAACCGGTTCGGTCTGGGTTCGGGGAAAAGTTCTGGCCCAAGGATTTTTTAGAGTGTTTTTCTCCAAATTCAAAAGGCCATAACTTCTTCACCGTAGCTCGAAATGAGGTGTCGTTTCTTCCAGTATCTTTGTTGCGACAAGATCTTCAACATTCCAGTTGACCAGTTCACCGGACCGTTTCTGCACAATTATTAAAATTCCCTTGAACATCCCTATCAATCCCTTTTTCACAGTTTTGATTTCTCTTCCGTACTAGTTGCGTAAATCCCCTAAAATTGTGGAACGTGAAAACGTTGAGGCATATGTAAGACACTTGATAAATGCATGAATCCCGGAATTCGGATTGTGGTCGTCAAATGTGATCGTGAACAGACGAGCCTTTTGTAGCGGAGTGCGACATACATAAATTAAATATTTCGGACATTATAAATTTGTCCTTACAAATCTCCCCTATGTCTATGCCGGTATATACATAAAAATTTTGAATTATGAAAACTCCCCAAAACAAATCTCCCCAAACAAATGACATATACAATAATATCCCCATTAAACCCTCAAACTAAGAATACTAATTGACATGTCGTCAAACAAGAACCAACAACTTCAACTCTTTAACTCATTCAGAAACTCCCAAAGCTTTTCTCATCAGGGTGTGTAATCCAATAGATATAAACTTTGTACCTACACACATAAGCAAAAGTAAATACCCGTCGGTGATAGCATAAATGTAGGGGTGTGAACACATTCGATAGGTAAATAAACTCAACCAGCAAATCATAGATAAATCAAAGTAAAATTTTCACCCCTTGGATTTTCTCCCCCATAATTAATTCTCCCCATTTTTATGATGTCCCCAAATAGACAGATATGAGAAGAATAAATATGGAAAACGTCACAAAAAATGTATATATATATATATATTTTTTTTTTAATTTTTCAATTTTTTTGAATTTTTCAAAGAATCAAATAATGTTCTATTTTTGAATTTTTTAAAAAATGTACAAAACAAATATACAAAATGAAATCACACCATGAAAGAACACAAAAACAACCAAGTCGGTGATAGCATAAATGTAGGGGTGTGAACACATTCGATAGGTAAATAAACTCAACCAGTCATATGTGCACGATGAATACGTGTACTCCTAACGAATGAACATCAAAATATTCCTTAGGTGTAAAAATCGTTGAATTTAGATGACCTAGTCTTAATCAAATCAACAAATCAAAGTAAAAGTAATTTTCACACCAATAACGTCCAAAACTATTTAGCATTTTTTCAAAATATTCAAGATCGTGCAAACCTGTTAAAATATTCTAACCAAACTCCCTGAGATATATATATTTTTAGAGGTGTTAAACAAAATTCTCAAACTTTGGAGAATTGATGGTGAAACTTAATGGCCCATATTTGTCATGTATTTCTTTTTATTGCCTTTAAATTTTTTTTGGGCTCTTTTAACCTCTTTGGACCCCGGATAATAAAATTCCTCAATTTTTTAGGTTCGTTTAAATGGTGGCTTTTGCGCAAAGGATAGATTTTTACCTTTCGCAGCCCTTCCCCGTTATAAAAAAAATACTCAATCTCACCAAAACGGTTCTTACATGCACACTAATCTTATCAAGTTTTATCATGCTTGATTCGTTTTAAGGACATGATTGAAGTGAAAACACTAAACCAACATGTGATAAGATAAGTACAAAAATCAAACAAATCCGTGCATGTGTGCAATAAAGGAAATCATGAGTCAAACATGTAGGAAGTAACATTTAATTACATCTTAATGACTCCAAACATTATAAAGCACATGGATGAAATGATCTATTGTCTCAACACACAATCAAATAGTCACATGAAAAATATGGAATGATATTGTGACTTGATCATCCAAAATGCTCATTCAAAAGTGCAAAAAATAAAATACAAAAATCTTTTTGTATTTTCAAATAACTTTATCAAAATAAAATATTTTTGTATTTTTTAAAACTTATACACAAATGATAAAAACTAGCAATAGGCAAATAATGTCATCAAGAAAACCATCCTATGCTAGTAAACAAGTCAAACTTCAATCGTTAGGTGCGGAGGTGTTTTCAAAAGGTGATAACCACTTATGAAAAACCTTCGTTAAATCTTGTGAAGTATTGACCAAAAACATATGTTGCTCACCTAAATGTGCAAACTCCTTTATTAAAACCCCCTTCTCTCTCTCTCCAAATCTAAAACCCGACGACCTAAAATTTTATTATACTTCTTTGTTTTCAAGGTCTCGGTGAACAAATCTCCACTTTCACTCTCGCATTCTCCCTCACTTGAAACGCTCAAATTATCACTATCGCATTCATGAGCACAATTGTGGGACAAGGAGGGTGTGCTCACACAACTTGAGAAAGCAACAAACTTCTCACCATAAGTCTTATTATTCTCACTTTGACTATTATCACTAAGAGTGGCGGGCATGGCTACCTTCTTTCCTTTCTTTCTGAGCCACGCAGGGCATTCAAACGATTTATGCCCCTTACCCCCACATTCAAAACAAGTGACGTTCTCAAAATCCTCCTCACACCCCTCATCCGAGTCACTCTCTTTTTCCCTCTCACCTCTTTCTTTGGCCTTCCCTTTCATTTTATTTTTCTCAAAAAAATTCTTTTTATTGGAAGAATTATTTTTGTTCATGTTGAGAAATTTTTTGAAATTTTTCGCAAACAAGGCCAAATCATCAAAGTCTCCCTCATAATCGGACTCATAAACTTTTTCTTTTCTTTTCTTAACATGAGTCTTTAAAGCAATACCATTATCCTTAGCCTTAATGGTTTTGGGAAACATGTCAATCTCATAGGTTTGAAGATCTCCTACAAGTTCTTCCAACTTAAGTGATTTCAAATTTTCCAAAGATTTTAAAACAGTGACTTTAGGAATAAAGAGTTTTGGGAGAGATCTCAAAATCTTTTTACGACACGCGAGTTATGAATTACCTCAACCAAATTAAAACAAGTGTTAACAATGTCTGACAAACGTATATAAAAATCATCAAAGCATTCAGACTCAGACGTGCTAATAGTTTCAAATTGGGTGGTCAGATTTGGTAACATTGATTCTTTAACCACTTTCGTACCTTCATGTGTCAGTTTCAAAACATCCCATTCCTCTTTAGACGTGGTGCACGTCATAATTCGGCGGAACTCATCGGGAGTGACATCTTTAGAAATAGCACTCAGACCCCGGGAATTAAAATTAGACATTTTAAATTATTTTCAGTCCAGGCTGACACTGGTTTTAAAAAGGTGATATTATCAACGGTGACTGTGGGAGGTGTCCACCCAATTTCACAAAGTAACCAAACACGCTCGTCAACGGATTTTAAACAAGATTTCATACGAGCTTTCCAGTGGGCATAATTATACCCGTAAAAAATAGGCATCATATTAAATGAATGTTCCATTTGGAAAAATTGCGAAGAAAAACAAAACAGTTTTTTTCTTTAAAAAATCGATATCACACAAATTTGCAGAAAATAGGAATACGCGATAAATTGGTTAACCTTCCCTGATACCAATTTGAAAAATGTGATAAGCGCGGGGTGTGTGATATCGACATAAAAAAATAATTATTTTATTATTCGCAAGTATTCTAATTAAACCAATATTCAATTTGAGTCTATTTTGGAACAAAATGAATACAGCCCATAAAATTAAACAGATATTTAATTGAACACGGTATTTCAATTAAATCCTAAAAACATGCATCTAGATGATATATCAAATAAATATAAATCATGTGACACAAGAAATCAGGAAAAATCCTCGCAGGGCAAAACCATATTATTTTCAGTATAATTTGTAAAGAACGGTTTACACGGATTATAATGAAAATAAATGTGACATTAGAAAATATCCACAGGTGTCGGTTCCGATGTCGTTGGCTGGAATATCCCGCAAGATTTCCAGATGGGCAGCAATGGAGAAGATACCGGCTTCTCCACAAAATACTCCTCAATGATTAGAAAATACCTCTTGAAGGTTTATGATGTGTATCTCTTGTGTATATCTTGTGTACATCAAATGGGAGAGGGAGTGATCATTTATAGGGAGGTTAAAGGCACCCAAAACAACTTTCATAAAACAAGGAGGAAAGTATGGTCGGAGTTCCCTCAAAGTGTTTTAAAAAGTGGGTCAAAATGTGCAAGTGAAGACATCAATTTTACACTTAGGAATCTGCCAGCCTACAGGGTACCCGAACCGTTTCGGGTTCCCTGCAAATCGGTTCTCCCCCCCCCCCCCCCCCCCTCCCCCGAACCGGTTCGGTCTGGGTTCGGGGAAAAGTTCTGGCCCAAAGATTTTTTAGAGTGTTTTTCTCGAAATTCAAAAGGTCATAACCTCTTTACCGTAGCTCGGAATGAGGTGTCGTTTCTTTGAGTATCTTCGTTGCGGTAAGATCTTCAACATTCCAGTTGACTGGTTCGCCGGACGGTGGATGTACAATTACCAAAATTCCCTTGAACATCCCTATCAAGCCCTTTTTCACAGTTTTGATTTCTCTTCCATACCACTTGCATAAATTCCCTAAAATCGTGGAACGTGAAATCGTTGAGGCATATGTAGGACACTTGATAAATGCATAAATCTCGAAATTCGGATTGAGGTCGTCAAATGTGATCGTGAACAAACGAGACTTTTGTAGCGGCGTAGGACATACACAAATTAAATATTTCGGACATTATAAGTTTGTCCTTTTAAAAGCACACAAACTCACAAAACGGTTCTTACATGCACTACTTTCTTATCAAATTTTATCACGCTTGGTTCGTTTTAAGGACAGGATTGAAGTGAAAACACCCAACCAACATGTGATAAGACAAAAACAATAATCAAGTAAATCTGTGCACGTGTGTACTAGAGGAAATCATTAGTCAAACATGTAGAAAGTAACACTTAATTACATCTTAATGACTCCAAACATTATAAAGCACATGGATGAATTGACCTATTATCTCAAAACACTATCAAATAGTCATATGAAAAAAATGAAATGATTTTGTGACTCGATCATCCTAACTGTCCATCCATAAACGGTGCGAAAAAAATATTAAAATCATTTTGGATTTTTCTAGAATTTTATCAAAATAAAATCTTTTTGTATTTTTCAAAAAATTTCAAAAGCAAAAATTTATACAAAAAGTACATGTCACAACACTATCAAAGATATGAATATCATGAAACAAGAAAGAAAGCTAGCATATGACAAACATGCAAACACAATCATCTATATGATATAGCAAGAGAAGAATCATGTGCAAGTAAACGGGAATCAACTTGTCTAAAATCTAGTGCCTCAAAAAGTGATTTCCTAATCCAAATAGATGTGAAACGTCGTGTGGGGGATTTAGGAACCAAGGGAACACTAGACATAAACTTCCTAGGACATTTTTCAAGATCAAAACAAAAATGCCTAAGGAGACCTTTCCTACCACAATATGAACATGTGTAAACGGGTGGAACGACACCGATGGGTTGACATTTTCTAATGTCCACGGGAACGGTTGACCCTCTAAAACAAATAATGGTTCTTGCTTTTGCAGTAGAAGCATGAGAACACGGTGAGCCATTACCATCACTATCAAACCTACTTGAATCGTTTAAATCATTTTTCAACTTCAAAATATTTGATTCAAGCAACAAATTAGACTCTTCCAAAGATAGGGATTTCTTTTTCAAATTATAAATAAAACTTAACAATTTATCGCGCTCCCCCTCAATTAAAACAAACGTGTCCCTAAGAGTCTTTTCACGTGTCGTAAAGTCATTGATTAATTTTTTATCCTTGACGGCACAAACGAGAACCCTAGAATTTTTTAAGTCCTCAAATTCCTCCTCTAAAACTAGGACTCTCTCATCACTGTTCTTTTTGGCAATTTTCAAAGAATCAAAATCAATACGCAAATTACCAAAGTGTTCACGACAAATATCACTTTGAGTTTGAAACTCTTGCAAATATTCAATCTTACTTTTAAAGAGAGAATTTTCCTTTTTCAAAACTTTAATTCTTTTGCAAAGTTTCAAATTAAAACTTTTTAAATTTTCAGCATGGTCGTGATTTTTTTCAAAAATAAGCGCCTCATTAACTGGGCGTTCCATTAAAAATTGCGATTTTTCACAAAATTGATTTTAAAAAAATCAATATCACACAATTTTGCGAAAAACAAAGATCACGCGTTAAATTAGTGTAACCTGCTCTGATACCAATTTGTAAAACCGAATAAATGCGGTGTGTGATACCGATTTAAATTAACTCGCAAGTTTTCATTAAACTTTATTTAATTAGAGTTTACTTTTAAACCAAATAAAGTCAGCCCCTAATCATGCACCTACGTGTGTGCGTGTGTCAAACTATAAATAAATAAAGCATGTGACACAAAATTAAGAAAAAATCCCCACAGGGCAAAAGCTGTTATTTCTAAAACTTTGAAAAGTTTACAATACCATTGACTTACATACAACCTGATAATCGACCACTAGTGTAACGCATAGTGTCTTCGTCAAACCTTCAAAGCAACAGAAAGAAATATCGTCGGCTGGAATTTTCCCTTTCCAAGAGGGCAGCAATGAAGAAAACAACGACTTCTCCACAAGTGTGAACTTTATAAGGGCCCCCTCCACAATAGCACGCAGTTTTCGATTGTAGAGCTCTCCCCACAAAGAATGCGCAAATAGCAAAATATGTTCTTGGGTTCCACAAAACAACTCACATAAAAGTAATTAGGATTTTTGTGAATTGTAAACAAAAAAAATATTTTAACCCTTAAAATTGTTGGAGAAAAACTTTTTGCCAAATGTATGCAATTAAATTCTGGGCAGATACACAAAAGTTTCAAAGGTTAAAACTCCTTAAAGTTGGAAACTGTTTTCCAAGGCTGCCAAACCCTTTTTATAAGAAAGTTTGAGTTGGTCAAAGGATAAGCATGAGGTCAGCGTGTCAGCCGAAAAGTAACCTCGCTCGAACAAGAATCTCATCTCGCGCGAACGAGATATGCGTGTCGTTGGAACGACTATCTCAATGTCGTTCGAACGAGATGGTAATCTCGCTTGAACGACCTTGGCATCGAAACCGAGGTATACTTACTACCTTAGAAGTTTTTTCAAATTTTTTCAAAAATCAAGTTTTCTAAAACAGTTATGAACCTTTTTATTAAAAAATATTTATAAAAATATTTTTATATAAAAGATTTTTAACACTCCTTTTAAAAATATTCCAACACTCTTAATATGAAATGTAAATGAAACTTTAAATATTATCTTACCAAATGTCATATTGTTAGGGTTGAATGTTGGAGACAACTTGTAATTCGGACCCGTCTTTTGTAGATGCAATCTTCTCAATTCTTCGACGACTCGTAGCGGTATACGACATAAAAAATTGTGACGGACTTATTAAAAATATGTCCTTACATATGTTTCTGATAACTAGTGATGAAAGAATCTACCAAACGGAAAACTTTTAGGCCCTATTTGATTGAAATAAGTGAAATTATTTTAAAGTCATTGGTTTTCTGGAATTCAATTCTTTAGAAACCCCCAAAGAATTGAATTCCATGGAAAATAATTTTTTTATGCTTTAGATGCTAGTACCTTATTGTAAGTTGGATCCAAAACAAATAAGTTCTATCAAACGTAACCAACAACTGAAAAATGAGAGATTATTTATTTGTTATGACAAATGTTGCTATGAAATGGTCCGTAGAGTATCTTAAGTGACCAAGTTAAAATTACACAATTAAATATTTAGCATACTAGTATGTTGTTATACATTTAATGGGTTGTTAGGGTTGACAACCCAAACATTGATTACTTTTTGTTAATAATAAAAAATGTGAGACCCGCCACTTTTCAACAGTATGGAAAAGAGATCGTAAAAAATAGATGGAAAATACATTTCGAATGTGAAAACCCACTTTCCTTTAACTTTTACCTAAAATACAGGCCCATTAATTTGGAAACTGGAAAAAGGCGATTTTTTTATTATTGATAGACTCAAATTTGGTCATTGTTTCAAGGTTATTAAATTTTAAGCATTCTATTGCATGGGGACATTAAATTCAAGTTTATAATATAATATATGCCTAAAGTTTTCATAACAGTACAACATTGACATTTGTCATGCCCACACTATGACACATGCACACTTCATTAAGTCATTTATTAGTTTTGTGTTATCTAGATTAATGTAGACACATATGTATTTGATCAATACATGCATCTACTTGGTTCTTGTACAGAAATCTAAATGGGGTATGTTTACATTAAATGTAATAAATACATGTATTTCGGTAGATCCATTTTAGAGATCCTGTAATTATTCATATAATGTTGGCATTTAAAATGCAATCATAAAAAGCCAAAAATATTGTGTGAGTAGTAAAGAAAAATTTCCTCCTCATATTGAGTGTTATCTCTCAAATATTGAGTGTGTTAGTATATTTTATTATCTCTCAAATATTTTATTTTTTATTTTTGGCAGTAATGTGTTTTGATGAAGGGGTTTACAGATGTGTTTTTAAGTTGAATGAATACTTTAGCTATTTGAATGAGTGTTCTAATGAAAATTCTTTTCCTATTTGTAAGTATTAGGTTTGTTAAAGTATGTTTTCTATAAATTTATAAAGTGACATATATCGTATAAAATGTTTAATGTTACATACTAAATAATTATAATTTATTTGAGGATTTCATCTTGAATTTTTTAGGATTATTTTACGTTGTATTCTATGTATTTTTAAACATAATTGTCCCTTTCATAACAACTTTTATATATTGATTTAATATTAATATTAATTTAAAATAATATTAAGATATTCAAGCACATTACCACCATCAAAATATCATTCTACTATGTTAAATATATTTTCAACATACCTTAACTATATTCTCTTTCACAATGTGAGTCTCAAAAAGGTATCATTTTACGATCGCGTAACGCGTGGCCTACAAGCTAGCTCCCTGTATACGGGTCCCGTCCCTTTGGGCGGTTTTTTATATATAATTTTTTCTATCAAAAAAAAAATTAGGCAAGAGAAAAGGGATTTTTTCGCACTTTGTTAGGTGTGGCCAGTGTGGACTTTCCCCTTCTATACGAGTATTTTAAGTTGATATACAATTTTTGGACACAATGAACTAATATAATGATTTTTATACGTGTGAGAGAACTTCACATGAGTATCAATTTAAATGAATCCGAAAGTTGTTTTAACATGGAACTATTCATTTGTAATTGATATTCTTTTCATTCCAAATTAAGAATTCATATCCCATTTTTACACAAATCAAGCATACATTAAATTAATGGTCAAAGTCAAAATTATTCTGCGTGGTTAAGTTTGGTAAATTCTTTATGTTAAAAGAAAAAGGCGGACTTCTAATTTGGTACACCGTAGCCCGATATCCGGGATTAATACCAATCAAAGCTACCCCCATGGAGGGCACTATGTAATGTAAGAACGTCCGACAATAATACTATAATGGATTTTGTCTCGATAGCAGTCCGGGGATGTTACGACATGTTTGTCGTGCATCCTACCATCTACTAAAATAAAACAAAAACCTTAATTAAATAAAAATTATACTAGCATCTATCAATTTGAAAAGAAATTCTGAGCGAGCCGCCTGGAAACATGTACCCGCCAAACTATGAATTCACTTACCATATATGTAACCAAAGAACAGCCAAACCACCCCTAACAAACAGCCATTATGGAAAAGCACATGTCCCCGGAAGGTAGTCTTCCACGTATTACTTCATGCACACAGAACTTACTCAACACTTATGGGCCTAAACACCTAGTGCAAACGTGTAATCACCCACTAAATCTAGCCAAGCAATGCAACTAACACTCTGATCTGTAGTCCTCGGATTTATCTCCAACTTGTCGTCATGTGCATTATCCCACTCTCGCTCTGCATTACACTACACAATTTGTCACACTCCCGTATACATCCATACACTCTATTTATGTTGCCATAGACAAACATTTCTAGAGTGTGTGGGGTGTTCGAGTGAGAGAAGAGAGAAAGATGAATCCAGGATACCCAACCAATCCCTATCAGGCTGTTTTCCATCATCAAGGGATGACCTATGAGGATCAACTGCATGAAAGGTTGATGGTGGATCAGCAAGGGTTCATTCAGCCACAGAATCATAATCAAAATCATAATGAGGCTGAAAATGGAAGCGATAGATTAAGTAGAGATGTCAGATACCGCATACAGTGGACCCCCGAGCTTCACCAACGCTTTGTTGAGGCGGTCAATCAACTCGGTGGACCATTTAGTCAGTAACCCTTTATTCTATGATTTCTCATTTTCATTATTAAATTATTTATTTATCCAATGTCTTTAGGTTAACTATGTTGTCTTATTAATTACTTTGTGCTGTTGTTTTGAGTATGTGTTTATCATCAATGTCCGTAAGATCTCCTCCTTGCAAAAATATTTACAAAAAGTTCAAGCCTTGCAATTTGCAAAGCAATATATAAGATCTCATCTTCACCAATCATCAATTAATTATGGACTTTTGGTTCAACTCGTTTTATCTTTCTTTAGCTTAGCTTGCATGTAAGTTCTGATTGATGTATTGAACGAGATTTCTAGGAGGAAAAGTGAATTATGAAGATTTTGTTTTCTTCTTAAAGGAATTTTTAACACATGTATTACTGTTTAGATAATTCCTGTTTATCTATTGATTTGTTTTGGGGGTTTTCAATTGATCCTAGTTGCGGTTGCACCACATCGCTATATTGTTTTCAAAATTAGTTACAAATTTGAATTAATTTATAATTTATTGACTTAATCATGAATTTTTACTACTTTGAAATAGAAGTTCACGATGATCACCCAACCATGTAGAGTTGTATTACAACTCTAGAGGAGCCGGATCAAAACATAGTAGGTCACCGTTATGAGAAAGAGAGAGTTGATAAATTTGTTTTCTTTGAAGGAAATGCTTTTCTTTGAAGTAGATGAGTTTGGTCTGTTACGTATTACATTTGATAAATGATTGTTAATTGACTAATAACATGGGATGTGATAATGAGTCATTACCGATAAAATTGTACGGATATAATTGTTGGGTGTCGTTTTGAAAAAAAATGTACCGATATACAAGTCAAAGTGGTAATGACTCGCTTCAAAGAAAGATAGGCGTGTCCTAACTCGATATGGTGTTAGCGGTGTTTTAGGGAAATTTTTGTCGTATTGTATTTTCGGATTACACTGTATATTATTGGCGGCCTTTATGGCAATTTTGGTGTATTGTGTTTATGGATTATAGCACTTATATGTCTCTTAGCGATTTTTATGAAAATTTTGTCAATTGTATTTTCGGCACGTGTGAATGTTTTTTTCTTTCCAAACACATGACATTGGTTTTCATGCAAATCAATAACTTGGGTATGTGTATTTGGCATATTCCTTTATCTACAAGCTTCATTCTTTTTTATTTTATGATTCTTGTAGGGCTTTTTTTTCTTTTTTGGGGTGCCCACAGTTTTACTAACATTCCAACGATGATATAGATTCACTAGTTTTATCACCCGTGTCCATGCAGAATTTTGTTAGGCCTAATTACATAATTATATGCACTCAGTGGGAATGGTGGTGGACATTAGTCATACACCATAGTGCAAACAATTGATGGCTCGAATTGGTTGTACATATTGTGGAAAATGGTTGCACTCATATCATATAGTTTAGGGGAAAAGAATTTTCTAAACTATTTTAATGAGAATTATTATCATGATTTGTGCATTTTCTTATACAGACTCCTTCATAAAGACTTTTAGAATTTTTAATTGACACGTAGGAAAGCTTTTACAGTAAAATGCCTAGTTTATTGGGACAATGGATTCATAGGATGACTAAATTAGGAGATTTATAAGGTCGGGAGTTAGTCAACATATCTTCTTTTTTATTTTTGTTAATGCGAAGCCAAAAGGTAATTTTAGAAGATTGAGACAGATGTTTTGGATAAAGAACTGTATACGCAATATATAGTCTCACAATAAATGTGTAATTATGCGAGTGTACGTTACTCATGTGAGAATATTCAATATCAAAGTTCGTAATTATGACTACTTTACGTAGACAGGAATCCTATGCACACAAAATTATTTCACCTTCTAAGAAAACTAAATGTGAGGTCGTTTAGTTCGGATTGGGGGTAATGGAACAAAACTTAGCCGCTGAAGTAAAATTTTTACTTTACCATAAAGCGTGGGTGAGAGCTAATTACCAAAAAATGTATTAAAGTTTCTACACTTCATCGTTATTTAACTTTTTAAAATTTAATTTGTTCTTTTCTAGATAATATTATGTGTCATGTAAGATGTATTTACATCTACATTAGATTATCCACGCCTTTATCTTAGTTTAACCTTCTTCTTCTTTGTATTTTCGTGACTTTAGTTATGTTTAGATATTCTAAAATAAAATTCTTTCATTCTTATTATAATTGATAAAAAATGATAGGCTTGCAATCAAATTATACAAGACTTTCATATAAACTGACGTGTCATCTATTAATGAGGGAGATAAAGAAAGATCAAATATTTAAAGTGTAGTTTCACATAATATTTTCACGTCGAGTTGTACATTTTATTTGTAAGTGTAGTTATAGGAGGTGTGTAAGGACATTTTTGTCATGTCCGTTACCTTACACTTTTGTATGTCGTACGCTGTTACATTTGGCACGTCTCTACACGATCACATATGAACGCCCTCAATCCGAATTCTAGGAATTAAGCATTCATCATCTCCATCAAGTGTCCCACATCTTCCTCATCGACTTCACGTTCCACGATTTTAGGGGCTATATGCAAGTGGTACGCAAGAGAAGTCAAAACTGTGAAAGGAGGCACGATATGGAAGTTCACGGGAGATTTGGTAATTTTATATTCACCGTCCGGAGGACTGGTCAACTGGAAAGTTGAATAGCTCGCCGCAACGAAGATATTGGAAGAAACGGCACCTCAATCCGAGCTACGGTGAAGAAGTTATGGCCCTTTGAAAATGGAGAGAATTCCTCGAAAAGGACTTGGGAAAAATGCTAAGTGTTCAAGTCCCCAAATCAGCGATTTTCTACGAACTGAGGGAGAAATCAGTTCGAGGGGCGAACCGGTTCGTGGTACACCTGAACCAATTTGGGGTACCTGTATGCCGGCAGAGTTTCTATTTTCTAAAACTCTTCTTTGGTTTCCCTATAAAAATCAACTTCGAGGGAGTTATTTCATAAGACTTTGATAGATGAATTTGAGAGTCATATTAGCTCTAGTCTTTATACTTTTGAGTCCCAAATATCATCTTTGATTCACACCAAAATTTCTATATGCTTTTGTGAATCTTTTGGAACCCAAGAACACATCTTTGGTTTGTTTAACCCTTGTGGAGAAGTCGTCTCTCTTCTTCATTGCTGACCACCTGGAGTTCTTGCGGGAGATTCCAGTCGACACTATTTCTAGCCGTTGCTTTGAAGGTTTGACGAAGACACCGTATGTTACACTTGTGGGCGATTATCAGGTTGTATGTAAGTCAATGGTCTTGTAAATTTTTCAAAGTTCTAGAAATAAAAGGTGTTTACTCGAAAGGGTTTTTTTCCTATATCGGTGGTTCTTTTTGTTTCATGCGAGGTTTGAATTATTTATCATATTTAGATGCATGTTTAAGGGCTGATCTTAAATAAGTGTGTCAAATTAGAAATTTGCGAAGTTAATCCATTTTCACACAGTCATACGACTTTTCAAATTGGTATCAGAGCAGGTAACGCTAATTTATCACGTATTCCTATTTTTCGCAAAAATTATGTGATATTGATTTTTTAAAATTAGTTTTTTTTGTAAAATTCGCAATTTTTTCGATGGAGCACTTATGTAATCGGATGCCTCTCTTTGATGACATAAGTCAGAATTTTGATGATTTAAATAGTTTGAATTTGACGTTTGCAAAGAGAATTAAAGTTTTGGAAAAAAAAATTCTCGTTTTAAATCCGCGATGAATCTTTTGCAAACGGTTCAAAATCAAAGAGATTTTTGTCGTGAGAAATTTGTTGCCTTGGACCATGACTTTGTTGCTTTAAAATTATCCAAGAAGGAAAGTGATGATAGGGTCCTATTTTTAGAAAAAGAATTAGAGAACCTTAAAAATTCGATAGTTTGTGTTTGTGCCAAAGATGACAAAAATATTTTAGTCACTGAGTTTATGGCACGTGAAAAGACTCTTAGGGAAAAGATTTCTTTGATTGAGGGAGAGAGAGATACCCTTTTAGGAATTGTTGAAAATTTGAAAAAGGCATCCCTTTAATTGGAAGAGTCTAATTTTTTGCTTGAGTCAAAAATCTTGAAGTTAAAAAATAATTGACAGACTCGAGTAGGTTTGATAGTGATGGTAATGGCTCATCTTGTTCTCATGCTTCTAGTACTAAGGCCAAAACTACTATTTGTTTTACAGGGTCAATTAACCCTAAGGACGTTAGAAAATATCATACTCTAGGTAACATTCCTCCCGTTTATACATCTTCACATTGTGGTAGGAAAGATCACCTTAGGAGATTTTGTTTCGATATTGTAAGAAGTCCTAGGAAGTCGAAGTCTAATATTTTATTGGTTCCCAAAACCCCCACGTGTCATGTCACATCCGTTTCGGTTAGGAAATCACTTTTGGATAAGCTAGATTTTAGACAAGTTGATTCTCTTTTGCTTGCACATGATTCTTCTCTTGCCATATAATATAGATGATTGTGTTTGTATTTTTTGTCATACACTATTTGTGGTTTCATGATATATATTTGCTAGTGTGATGACATGTACTTTTTGTATGTTTTATTTTTTTTGGAAATATTTTTTGAAAAATACAAAAAGATTTTATTTTGATATAATTTTGAAAAATCCAAAAAGGTTTTTTATTTTGCACCTTTTATGGATGAGTATTTAAGATAGCTAAGTCACAATTTCATTCCATTTATCCATGTGACTGTTTGATAGAGATTTCAGACGCTACATCATTTCATCCATGTGCTTTAAATTGTTTGGAGTCTTTGAGATTTGATTTGTGATATCTTTCTACATGTTTGACTCATATATCCTTTATTGCACACATGCACAACTTTATTAGATTATTGTACTTGTTTATCACGTATTTACTTGAGTGTTTCCATCTCAATTCTGTCTATACAACGTACAATATGCGATAAAACTTGACAAGATTGAAATGCATGTAAAAACCGTTTGGTGAGACTGTGTGTTTATTTAAAAACGGGGAAGGGCTGCGAAAGGTTCATTTAGCCTTTGCGATTTCTAAGCCACCGTTAAAAAAGACCTAAAAAATTGAGTAATTTTATTATCCGGGGTCCAAAGAGGTTAAAAGAGCCTAGAAAAATTTAAAGGCAATAAAAAGCAATTCATGTCAAATATGGGCCATTAGGTTTCACCAACAATTCTCCAAAGTTTGAGAATTTAGATTACCTTTATTCAAAATATAAATCTGAGGGAGTTTGGTTGGAGAATTTAAACCGGTCTGCACTTCCTTGAAAGTCCTGAAAAAGCATGAAATCGTTTTGGATGATATTGGTGTGGAAATCACTGTGAGCTTTGATTTGTTGATTTGATTAAGTCAATGCCTCTTATTATTTTTTTTACACCAAAGGAAGCATTTGAGTTCATTCGTTAGGAGTATCCAATATTCATCGTACACATATGTCATGTTTTTATGCATTGATTTTCCTATCGAATTTGATCACACCCCTACATTTACTCTTTCATCGACTTGGTTGTTTTGTGTTCGTTCATGGTGTGATTTTTTTTTGTTATATATTTTGTGTGAAAAATTTTGAAAAATTCAAAAATAGAAATTTATTCCTTGTGACACCCCGGCTTTGCATGTTTGATTTATTCTTATCATTTGTTTATTTGGGGACATCATAAAAAGGGGGAGAAAGAATTATAATATTATGGGGGAGTTTTAGTTTTGAGTACGTTTTGAGTTTTTAGGTTTATCTCATTTCAAACTCGATGTTTTGAGTTTTTATGTTTATCTCATTTCAAACTCAATTCGTCACTTGGTATTTGCTTTATCTCATGTGTGTAGGTAATACATTGATGATCATTGAATTGCACACCCTGATGAGAAAAGCTTTGAGAATTTTTGAAGATTTGAAGAACAAGCAATGAAGACTTATTCATTTGTACCCTTTTCCAGTTTTGGGTTCATGGGAGGGTAGATTTGTATAGGTAATTTGGAATTTGATAATTCGAATTTTTTATGTATGTACCGGCATAGACATAGGGGGAGATTTGTAAGGACATTTCTATCATGTTCGTTACCTTACACTTTTGTATGTCATTCGCCGTTACATTTGGCACGTCTCTACACGATCACATATGAACGGCCTCAATCTGAATTTCGGGAATTAAGCATTTATCATCTACATCAAGTGTCCCACATCTGCCTCATCGACTTCACGTTCTACAATTTTAGGGGCTATAAGCAAGTAGTACGTAAGAGAAGTCAAAACTGTGAAAGGAGGCACGATATGGAAGTTTAAGGGACATTTGGTCATTTTACAGCCATCGTACGGTGGACCAGTCAACTGAAAAGCTGAAGAGCTCGCCGCAAAGAACATACTGGAAGAAACGACACCTCAATCCGAGCTACAGTGAAGAAATTATGGCCCTATAAAAATGGAGAGAATTCCTCGAAAAGGACTTGGGAAAAATGCTAAGTGATTTAAGTCCCCAAACCAGTGGTTTTCTGCAAACCGAGGGCCAAACCGGTTCGGGGGACGAACCCATTCGGGGTACACCCAAACCGGTTCGGGGTACCTGTATGCTGGCAAAGTTTCTTTTTTTTAAAACTCTTCTTTGGTTTCCCTATAAAAACAAACTTCGGGAGAGTTGTTTCATAAGACTTTGATAGACGAATTTGAGAGTCCCATTAGCTCTAGCCTTCATACTTTTGAGTCCCAAAACTCATCTTTGATTCACACCGAAATTCCTATATGCTTTTGTGAATCTTTTGGAACCCAAGAACACATCTTTGGTTTGTTCAACCCTTGTGGAGAAGCCGTCTTTCTTCTTCATTGCTGACCACCTGGAGTTCCTGCAGGAGATTCCAGCCGACTCTATTTCTAGTCGTTGCTTTGAAGGTTTGACGAAGACACCGTACGTTACACTTCTGGGAGATTATCAGGTTGTATGTAAGTCAATGGTCTTGTAAATTTTTCAAAGTTCTAGAAATAAAAGGTTTTTACCCAAAAGGGGTTTTTTCCTATATCGGTCGTTCTTTTTGTTTCATGCATGGTTTGAATGATTTATCATATTTAGATGCATGTTTAGGGGTTGATGTTAAATAAGTGTGTCAAATTAGAAATTTGCAAAGTTAATTAATTATCACACGGTCATACGACTTTTCCAGGTGAGTTATGGACATTATGTTAATATAAAGGGAGGCATAACCCCTTATCAAGATGATAATTATGGCCTTAGAACAGTCAATGACAATAACAAATGCTAGTCCTAACCCAACACATTCAACACACAAAACTTATGTATTAAATATATTCGTTTAACATAAATGCTACAATAATCAAACGACAATAACTATTAAGAGAACTCCCACAGTTAACTTGGTGGAAGGAAGTGAGCACAAGCACCTTTGAGGCTATAAAGGTAAGGCAGTAACCTTAAACCCAAATGCAATAAATGAAATGGATCTCTCAATAAATGTTCTCACAATAAACTCTCATATATGGGAATATTTCTGCAGCAATTCTAGGCTAGAAAAGTGCAATCCCCTCCGTAGTGTAATGTTAGAGGTATTTGTTGAAGGGAGAGAATCCTAACAGGGGCATCTTTATAATTAATATATTGTTGTCCCTTGTTGGAGTCAAAAGACCTCTGCATTTAACGCCAGAGATATTGTATTAAATGATGTAGATATGATTTTTTTGCGGGAACACTGTTTAGAATTTCAGAGTTGTGAACGTCTTACAGTGAACGTGGTGTGCCAGCTATGAACTTACCATCCTAGGAATATCTCTACTTGAGTACTGTTTTATCGAGTTCCTGGATGTCATACATGCTCATGTTCAAGAGATGATAAACAGTGATCTGCAAAAAGGTGTGCGGTCACATCACCCGAAAAGGTAGTTCGTCGAAGGAAAGTTGCTCGAGACACAAGTCACTCGAATAATCTTAAAATCTAAATGTGAGCGCGACACTGGTCAAAAGGTAGTTCATCGAATAAAAGGTTGATTGAGATACAAGTCACTCGAGCAACTTTTAATATCCCTGTGGATGCAACAAGTTCATTTTGAATAATTATTTAGGACTGGAGCCCCTCGAGTGGGTTCCCAGAGATAGTGCCTTAAGGTACTACTAAGCCAAGTTATGTATAAACCAAGGTTTTGCCTAGGTGCGTTAAAGGGGTTGGTACATTCCAACGTCTCCTTGTGCCCAATCCTCCAAACCAAATCCCTATGATATTCCCAGCATGAGGTTGTTCAGTAGGAGCATGTAAGCTCTCCCATGCACTACCAGATATGGTCCCTCGAGGATACCGAGCAAACTTAAGGATTTTACAAAGTAAACTTTACATAATTCTGAGAGAACAAAAGTATGAGTACATCAAAAAGTTCCTATTACAATTTTGTGTTTTTGTAGTATTTGCCTCCTGCTATTGATCTTTGTGTGACGTCTTTCAATTATCTTCATCTTTATGCGAGTAACCATCCCTAACCCTTCTTGTGCAGTGTTGATGTTGTTTTAATCAACTTTAAGTTTGGACTTCCCTCTAAATTTGACCCTTCGTAGAGATATTTATTTTTTTGAAAAAATATCTGTATGAAAAAAAGATAAATCCCCGAATCCACATCCTATCTCGCTTTGATCTGTGCGCACTTGTTAGAGCAAAATAATTTTCACATTTGTATATCTGGACAAATTATATATAAAGGGGTTGAAACCATAGATCTTGTGCTCAAGCTAGTTACTGATTATTCTTTCTTACACGGAATTATGCCTTTAGTAATTGCTTTTTTTACTTTGGGGAATTAGAATGGTTTTAAAATAAAATTTTCCCCAACACTATTTATTCCCCGAATGTGAAAGGGTGTAGAGTTTCCCTCCCAAACCTCTTTTAAATTTCTCCCAAAACATAATTTTTACTGCGTCTCTTCATTTTAAATGCGTCTGACAGGCTTATCTACAGCAGAGTCGCCAAATGTAGTAGGTGACTTCTTAAGGTTATGAAAATGTAGCGGTTTTTATCTAGCGGTTTTTATGAAAATTTTGTCATATTGTACTTTCGGCGCGTGTAAATTTTTTTTCTTTCCAAACACTTGACATTGGTTTTCATGCAAAATAACAACTTGTGCTTGTTTATTTGCCATATTCCTTTAGTTATAAGATTCATTCTTTTTAATTTTATGATTTTTGTTGGGATTTTTTCCTCTTTTGGGGGGTGCTCATAGTTTTACTATCATTTCAACGATGATTTAGATTCACTAGTTTTATCACCTCTGTTTATGCAGAATTTTGTGAGGGATAATTACATAGTTATATAGAAATCATCTAAGAATAATGATCCAACTTGGTTGAAAATAAACACTCAGTTGGAATGGTGGTGGAAATTAGTCGTACACCATAGTGAAAACAATTGATAGCCCGAAATGGTTGCACATATTGTGAAAAATGTTTGCCTGAATCATATAGTTTACGGGAAAAGAACTTTATAAACTATTTTAATGAGAATTATTATCATGATTTGTGCATTTTCTTACACAGATTCCTTCATAAAGACTTTTAGCGTTTGTAATTGACACGTAGGAAAGCTTTTAGAGCAAAATGCCTAGTTTATTGGGACAGTGGATTCATAGGATGACTAAATTAGGAGATTTATAAGGTCAGGAGTTAGTCAGAATATCTTCTTTTTTATTTTTGTTAATGACAAACCAAAAAGGAATTTTAGGAGATTGAGATAATTTTTTTGGATAAAAAATTGTATATGCGATATATAGTCTCCCAATAAATGTGTAATTGTGCAAGTGTACATTACTCATGTGAGAAAATTCAATATGAAAGTTGAGAATTACGATTACTTAAAGATTTTGAATGTAGACAGGAATCCTATGCAGAGATAGTTATTTCACCTTCTAATAAAAATAAAGTTGAGGTCATATAGTTCGGATTGGTAGTAATGGATGAAAACTTAACCGCCTAAGTATAACACTTTTATATAAACTAATGTTAGGCTTACAATCAAATTATACAACACTTTTGTATAAACTAATGTGTCATCAATTAATAATTCAAATAAATAAAGATCAAATATTAAAAATGTTGCTTCACAAATCACGTCGAGTTGTAAAATTTATTTGTAAGTGGAATCTATTTTAGATATGTTAATCCCTATTATAACCTAATCGATAAATAAGCTTGATTTACCTGATAATGAGTTAAATATGTTATGTTTTTCCATATTTAATCAAGCCTTCATTGTCTAGGATAAAAGTCTCACATCATGAAATTAAACTTTTGAATCATAATGTATATGATACTAATAAATCTTCATCAATTTGATACCTCTTCATTCAATTTCCAAGTGATTTTGGGATCGATGACCTAATATTTAAAATGCAATATTCATACGGGGGAAATTTTAATTTTTTTTCATACCTAGTGCCATTGATCTCATATTTGTTCACAATATTATTTCAGAGGCAACACCAAAGGCTATCTTGAATTCGATGGGCACGAGGGGACTCGATATATTCCATGTGAAGAGTCATCTACAGGTGATATGCTCAAAAATATTTAATATAAGAGTTATAACAATATGATAATATTAAAATACTTATTTTCTCTCTATTCATATAATCTCCTCAAGTATATGTTAATTAATATAGTTACATAAAATATTTCTCCGTATCATTACTTTGTGAAACTTTAAAGTAATAATTAAGGGTTCTTGAAATATTGATTTGATGAGTTTAAAAGGAAAGTTAATATCCTTTAACCATTTTTATTGGTTTGTTGCAGAAGTTCAGGCTAGGTAAACCTACAGGGAGACTTTGGAAGGCGGTATCTAAACATCGTATGTTTCAATTTAATTCTTTTTTTCCTTTTTATTGCATATCATGAGTAATTTCTTCACATTCTGAGTTGGTTTATCTAGATCTACAAAAATATTCTCTTATCTGGAACCTGCCCTTACTATACATCCCTTACTATCCATTCCACACAACGAGTTTCATGGACAATGTATGGGTCACTTTATCATTTGTATCAATAGTAAAATCAATATAGACTTCATTGATGTCGCATTAGGGATGGTGAATATCATCTTCTTTGTTGATTGCTAAGATATCATTTGTAGACCAATTTTTACATCCAAATTATTTCGCTCTCTCTGTCTCTCCAGCGTGCGCATGCACGTGCTCTCTCATAGACTTGAGGTGCTGATAAATACCTTCCAACTCTTACTATAGTAGTGTCCCACTGCCTTGCAAAGTCCATGAAAACTAATGCCACACGCCTTGGTCGTTATTCAAAAGGCCTCAAAATGTTCCATTTCTTATTTTCTCGTCTTAGATTCCATTAATATCAACCTTAAATCGCAGGGAAGTGCGTGCAAAATTAACCTGGGACAACGAACCGCATGGAGTATTCTCGGTTATAGAAAGTCTTTTTCAAGCTAGAGGGAATAGTTTGAGGTGTGCATAAGATGGTCCATGATGGATAATCGTTTGTCATAAAAATAAAAATATAAAATAAATACAACTTAACTCACTATGGAAGTAATTACTCAATATATTAGGCCATAATATTTGATCCACACATGGTTGTCACTGTTGATACCAAAATTAATATGCTGACGTGGACGAATAATAAGAAGACACGTGTCGATCTACCTGGCACAATAACAACGAGGAGGTTTATCCCCCCGACCAAATCATAATCACCCCGAGCAACAAGCGTACTCCGAGGAACTCCAACCCTCCGAGGAACTCTCGAACGACGAGCAACTAAGGCGGTCCGAGTTGCATCTCGGTCACAGCATTGATTGCCAGATAACCAATAGCTCATCTATTCATTGCATGCTTATCATTTTACGCACACGCTTAAAGGGCATTAAATGTATCACCCTTTCATATGTATATCATTTAATGTATCACCCTTTCATACGTGAGCCTCAGGGCTATAAATACACTGTATCACCCTCATTCAAAGGGACCGGAATTTCTTGATAGAACTTGTAATCGAGAATTCCTCAATACACTCAGCAATAACATAACAGTGGACGTAGGCCATTCTTATAAGGCTGAACTACTTTAAAATTCTTTGTCTTATTTATTTATCTGTGATTGAATAATTAGAGTGATCTAATTTTTTACATCAACAGATTGGCGCCGTCTGTGGGAAACGACTGTTGTTATAATTTTTTCACCAAAAATCATTCATCATCAATGGCAGATAATCCAGAATCCAGTAATCGAAACGCTGGAAATACTGGAAATCCTCCAAATCGCTCTGCACCTCCAAATCTGGCTGGAATTATGACAAATCTGGCTCAAGGACAAACCGCCATGCAAGAAACTATGAGGCAGCTCATTCAAACTCTTCACGGCGGTGTACCTACTCACTCAGGGCAGAGAAGTGGTCAGAGGCAATCGCGGTCCAGACGCACTGAGTTATATCGCAATGAGGAGTCTGATGATTCCTCTTATCAACCTGGGCGAACTTCATCGATACGGGCTACAGATACTGAACAACCTGTTACTCTCTCCCCAGAAAGGACCAGTGCCTTGGAAAGATTGAGAAGGGTGTCTCCTTTCAGTCGGTTAGGCCCTAGGAGGAATATGAGTCCCCCCAGGACCCAGTCGAGGAGTTTTCGACAACCATCAGATTTAAGAGAAGGATCAGCACAATCACGACCAGTTGCTCGTCGTGGTAGATCTCAAGAAGCAACATCAGAACAATCAATTGCTCGGACTAAAAGGCCCGAGGAAGGAAATGATGCATGGAAAGGCTCCATTCAGGGGTTGGAGGATAGATTGGGAGAAATGGCTAAGGCGAGGAACCCCTTATAGAGAACCTTTGTTCAAGGGACACCTTTTGTCCAGGCCATTGTGGATTTTCCTACACCGTCGAAATTTAAAGCACCTGTAGTGACCACTAAATATGATGGAAAGACAGATCATGTTCTTCACATAGAGCAATATCAAGCTGCTGCCGATATCTATGTCGTCCCCGGCGAGATGAGATGCAGAGCATTCTCGAGAACTCTTACTGGATCTGCCCAGATATGTTACAAAAACCTTCATCGGGGTAAGATTTCAACTTTCATTCAGTTAGCCGAATTGTTCATTGGCAATTTCTGTTTTGGAGCAAAGCCAGTAAAACGAGTAGCACACTTGTTAAGTGTTAGACAAAAATCTGGTGAAAGTACTAAAGATTACATAACTCGTTTCAATAACGAGAAGCTGGAAGTCATAGATTACAAAGAAAAGACAACAATCACTGCTTTGATGAGTGGATTGTTACCCAACAAGTTGTATTACACTTTGGCCAAAGATCCACCTACAACTATGTCCGAGTTGATGGCAAAAGCGGCCAAAATCATGAATGCCGAGGAAGCTATGGCTGCGAAGAAGAATATGGATAAAGAAGCCAAGGTGGAAATCGACAAATCTAAGAAGAAAGAACAGAAAGGTAATAGCGGTGAAAATCACTCTAAGAATAATAGGACATCATGGGAAGTCCTGAAAAAATACGATAATTATACTCCTTTGAAAATGGGTATTAATCATGTCTTGGAGGAAATCAAGAATAACGAGGAAATAAAGTGGCCAAAGAAACTGAGGACAGACCCTGATCTAAGGAATAAGGACAAATACTGCGAGTTCCATAAAGATCATGGCCATATGACCAAAAATTGCATAGCCCTTCAGAACGAGATTGAAACACTCATCCGAAGAGGAAAGCTGTCAAAGTATGTTGATCGCGGAGGCGAAAGAAAAAATAATGATCGAACTAGAGAGCGGTCTAGATATCCTCATCGAGCAGAGGAGAAGAAGAAGAGGGATCATGAAGATGATACAGAGGATGACCCCGATCTTCCCAAAAGGCCAAGGCAACCAGAACGAGAGGTCTTTTCAATATGTTTTGGATCATTTGATTGTAATGTCATTACAGGAGGAAATGCAGGAGGAGGAGACCTTACTGCAGAAAGAAAAGCTTACCTCGGAGAAGCTCAAGCTTGCTCGTACATTCAACGAATAAACTTGGCCGAAGAGGATCGCCCGAGGAAAGTAAACAAAGAGAAGCTAGTCATTGGTTTTTCAAAAAAAGACCTTGCAGGTGTTCTTTACCCTCACGAAGACCCTTTGGTGATCAAAATGAGGATGAAAGAAGTAATGATTTCAAGGGTTTTGGTAGATAATGGTAGTTCGGCAGACATCATGTACTATTCATGCTTTGACAACTTAAATTTAAAATTATCTCAATTGGAGCCTTATCACAGACCTCTTCTGGGTTTTGCTGGTGAGAAAGTTTTTCCACTTGGGACGATCAAGTTGGATATATTCATGGGAACTTGGCCTGCTTGTCGAACAGAAAGAATACGCTTCTTTGTTATGGATAAGAATGTGCAATCAGCTTACAACATCATCATGGGAAGAGTTGGTTTGAAGAAATTCGAAGCAGTTCCATCTACAGTACATCAGTGCTTAAAATTCCCAACAAATTTCGGAGTAGGAGTTGTAAAAGGTGATCAAAAAGTAGCTCGGGAATGCTATTATTCGTCTGCCGAGCAAGAGGAACTTGAAGAGTCAAGGAAAAGGACTACTACCTACCAAATGGAGGAAGGTACAGAAATTGAAACACTTGATCCCAGAGATGAATATCAGCTTGTAAAAGGACAGGTGGTGGAATCTACAGAAAATATTATTCTGGACGACGAGTATCCTGAACGAACAACTCAGGTAGGATCGTCATTGGACGCGTCAATAAAGCAGGAGTTGATAACCTTCTTGAGAAACAGAAAGAAAACTTTTGCATGGAGTCATGAAGATATGCCAGGGATAGATCCAAACTTCTTATGTCATGAGCTCAATGCGAATAAGGAGATAAAGCCTGTAAAGCAGAGAAGAAGAGTATTCAGTCCCGAGAAGAATCAAGCTATACAGGAGGAGGTCGAGAAACTCCAGAAAGTTAGATTTATTGAAGATGTGAAATATCCTGACTGGTTAGCGAATGTGGTGATGGTAAAGAAGAAGAACAATAAATGGAGAATGTGTGTTGATTTCACCGATCTCAACAAGGCATGCCCAAAAGATCACTTTCCATTGCCTAGAATTGACCAGCTAGTGGATGCTACCTCGGGACACGAGCTGCTCAGCTTCATGGATGCTTACTCTGGTTACAACCAAATCAAAATGAAGCCTGAAGACAGGGAAAATACTTCTTTTATTACCCCAAGGGGAACTTATTGTTATAATGTTATGCCTTTTGGTTTGAAAAATGCAGGTGCAACATACCAGCGGCTGATGAACAAGGTTTTTGCCGAACAAATCAGTTGCACCATGGAAGTCTATGTCGACGATATGCTGACAAAAAGCAAGAGAGCTGCTGATCATCTAGTTGACTTAGGTCAGACCTTCGATCAACTGGATAAATACCAAATGAAGCTCAACCCGACAAAGTGCACCTTTGGAGTACGAGAAGGAATGTTCCTCGGATACATTGTCAACCAGCGAGGCATTGAGGCAAATCCAGAAAAGATCAAAGCTCTTTTAGGGCTGCGATCTCCGACGACGAAAAAAGAAGTGCAGAGTCTTAGAGGACGAGTTGCAGCGCTCAACAGATTTGTATCCCGAGCAACTGATAAATGCCTCCCATTCTTCAAAACACTTCGAAAAACTTTTGAGTGGACTGATGAATGTGAGAAGGCCTTTCAAGACTTGAAGAAGTATTTGGGAGCACCTCCATTATTGTCCAGGCCAGTAATGGGAAAGAAGTTGTACTTGTATCTGGCAGTATCAGAGAATGCAGTCAGCTCGTCATTGATCAGATTGGAGAATGGAGTCCATAAACTAATTTATTATACAAGTAAGGCCTTTCGAGGTGCAGAAATCAGGTACCCAAAGCTGGAAAAATTAGCATTGGCATTAATTGAAGCAAGCAGAAGAATGAGGCCATATTTCCAGGCCCATACCATCGTCGTGTATACCGACATGCCTCTGAGACAAGCCCTTCACAAGCCAGAAAAATCAGGGAGATTGATGTACTGGGCAATAGAGCTCGGTGAATATGATATTGTGTATGAACCCAGATCATCATTAAGAGGGCAAGTTGTAGCAGACTTTATAGCAGAGTTTACATACCCTGATACCCCCGAGGAACAAAAATTGCTCGCTGACCAACCTGTGGATGTTACAGGATCAACAGACACAAGTCCAGACCAACTCCGGTTGGTAAAAGGGCTTGTGGATGTAGAAAGATCATCAAATTCAAACCCAGACCAACTTTGGTTGGTAAAAGGGCGAGAAGAGCTGGTTGACGAGGAACGAAAAATATCAGGGGAGGATGAATGAAAATGGCAGATATTTCACCGAGGAACTCTGTCGGATAAGAAATTTGAAGAAGAGTTTCCTACGTGGAGATTGTATGTAGATTGATCATCTTGTATAACAGGTTGTGGAGTAGGGGTTGTTTTGAACACCCCCGATGATATTGACATGGAGTATGCCTTGCGATTCCAATTCAAAGCCTCCAATAATGAGGCTGAGTATGAGGCCATGATAGCAGGTCTTAATTTAGCAAAAATTATGGAAGCACGACAAGTGATTGTATTCAGTGATTCTCAATTAATTATGAATCAAATGATGGGAACGTATGCAGTTAAAGGAGAATTAATGGTGAAGTACCATGCAAAGGTGATGGAGTTATTGACAGAATTTGATGCCATTCAATTGGTGAGAATACCGAGAATGGAGAATGCGAGAGCAGACGCACTGGCCCGATTAGCATCTGCTACTCGTACCGAGCTGCGAAGGACGATACCAATTGAAGTATTGGTAAGTCGGAGCATAGATGAAGACCTGGCGGTGAATATTATTACTCTTGATTTAGGACCATCTTGGATGGATCCCATCAGGATATACATTGAAGAAGGAGAATTACCGTAGGATAAGCTCGCTGCCAAGAAATTGAAGTATAAAGCTGCTCGGTATGTACTAACTAATGGTGTTTTGTATAGACGAGGAATTATGGCAGGTTTGCAGAGATGTGTACATCCTTCCGAGGTAAAAGAATTAATTGAAGAAATCCATGAAGGATCTTATGGAGCTCATATAGTAGGTCGGACACTTTTGCAAAGGGTGATGACACAGGGATACTACTGGCTGACGATGAGGGCTGATTGTATAGCCTATGCCAAGAAATGTGACAAGTGCCAACATTTTTCTTCCATCCGACGAACTCCACAAGCACTGCTGACACCTATAACTTCTCCATGGCCATTTTGCCATATGGGGAATTGATTTGGTGGGACCATTGCCAACGACCCGAGGAAGATTTAAATATCTCGTCGTCGCAGTGGATTATTTTACTAAGTGGGTAGAAACTGAGCCACTTATTGATATGACATACGAGAAGGTATACCAGTTCGTTTGGAAGAATATCATCTGCCGATATGGTCTACCTCATGCTTTCATCACAAGCCATGGAACACAATTTGATAATGAGGAGTTTGCCGCCTATTGTCATCAGTCAAACATTTTGAAGATTCATTCAGCGCCAGGACATCCTCAAAGCAATGGACAGAATGAAGTAACAAACAGAACACTACTAAATGGTTTGAAGAAAAGGCTAAGCGAGGCTAAAGTTAATTGGATTAATGAGCTACAGTCAGTATTGTGGGCTTACCGAACAACTCCCCGAGCAGCAACTGGAGAGTCACCATATATGTTGGCATTTGGAAGTGAGGCTGTAATACATGCCGAGTTGGGTCTTCCAACACACAGAGTACTGAATTTCAATTCTCCAATCAGTGACTTAATGAGAAGATTAGATTTGGACATGCTCGAGGAGGTCAGAGAAGATGCAGCCATTAGGAATGCTGCTTACCAACAACGAACAGCTCTGTTCTATAACAAAAGGGTGAAGAAATACGATCTCAAAGAAGGAGATTATGTGCTAAAGAAGGTCATTCAGAAGCACAATAAGTTGGAAGCAAACTGGCATGGACCTTACCGGGTTATAGAAGTTGTTCGACCAGGAACTTACCGCATAGCAACTCTAGAAGGAGAGGAATTTAAGAATGCATGGAATTCTGAACACCTACGCAAGTATTATCAGTAATGTAAAATGTAAAGCAATTCCATCACTATGAATAAAACAACGATGTTTCACCATCTTCTTTCTTTTATTGAAAGTTTGTCGAGGAATACTAGTGTGAGACACTACGCTATTCAGCAATAAAAACAACACAATAGTTCGAGCGTGATCAACTTCGGTTCAAAAGATAGCGAGAACAAAAATTATACTCCTTTGGTTAGGAGGCGTACACTAGCGTGATCAACTCCGGTTGATAAAATAACTAGTGGAGATGATAGTTCGAGCGTGATCAACTTCGGTTGGTAAGATAGCGAGAACAAAAATTATACTCCTTTGGTTAGGAGGCGTACACTAGCGTGATCAACTTCGGTTGATAAAATAACTAGTGGACATGATAGTTCGAGTGTGATCAACTTCGGTTGGTAAGATAGCGAGAACAAAAATTATACTCCTTTGGTTAGGAGGCATACACTAGCGTGATCAACTACGGCTGATAAAATAACTAGTGGACATGATAGTTCGAGCGTGATCAACTTCGGTTGGTAAGATAGCGAGAACAAAAATTACACTCCTTTGGTTAGGAAGCGTACACTAATGTGATCAGCTTTGGTTGGTAAAAGAGTTAGTGGACATGATAGATATGCTCTCAAATTCCAACTTATGTTGGTCGAGAAGTACGATTAATACAGAAAATATAAAAAAGTTCCTCGAAAAGAAAAAATATTTCAAAATTGTACCAAGTATGGTTGGTTGGGGATAAAAACCCACTAACTGTAGTTGGTCGACGAGGAGAATTTATCAACCTTAGTTTGTTGGATACATTTTATGAAAAAGACATAAATTTACCAAGTATGGTTAGTCGGGGATAAACTCTCACTAACTATAATTGGTCGACGAGCACAATTTAACAACTTTGGTTGGTTGGAAAAATTTTAAACATTTTTATACTCACTACTTTATTAAGTGGTAGAGCAACATTTATAATACTTGTAAATTTTTTACTAAGTTGATCGTTGAACAACACAAAATTGTTATACAAGCACAAATATAAAGTGTTTGGCAAGCACAAGACAATAGCAAAACAGATTTGCAAACAAAAATGAAAGTCTTTCATTAAACTTCAAAATAAGTTATAGGTTACATGGATATGTATACTAACTATTACATCAAAAATTCATATTATATTGGTTTTTTCCCTTCAGCTTTCGAGATAGGTTCCTCGCCAACAGGTGGATCATTTAAAGATTGAGGAGAGTTAATTAAATTTAGATCCTTCAGCATCCTAACGTTCATTACAGAAGGACGATCTAAAAGATGCTCGGGGCGAGAAACCTCAAACTGAGAATGTAAACTGTAGTCACCGAGGTACTTAGCAATTAAACTGATAGGAATAGCGCGAGCTGGGATCCATTCCATGTCCAAATTAAACGGTGGCACAGGTAAATCAAGTACCCCAGGATCATAGTAGTCCCACAAGTAATGTCCTTGTTCAAGCTTCAGCACGCATAAGGCATTCAGCCAACCTTGTTTGTACCCTTCATTATTGGCATTTTCAATGCGAGCATCCAAATGACAAAGGGCTTCATTGTACCCAGCCATCCAGAATTCCCTGGGCTGTTTGTGAAATTGGAATGTTAACCTATCAAGCTTCTCTTGAAGACTCTGAATGAAAAGTCCATTAGTCTCCAACATTGATTTATCTCTAGAGATTTGATGTTCCAATTCTCTAACTTTCTTGGATAGTTCAGACAAGGCTTGGTTCTTAGCCATTAATTGGAACGCTTGATTTTCTAAGGCAGATCGAGTACGAGCTTCTTCAACAGAATGAACAACCCTTCCTCGACCACGAACCTCTTCCTCATCCCCGAGTAGTCGTTGAAGTATCCGACCTTCTCAAAGTATCCAGCTCTTGCCTTAACTTGGCATTCTCAACCTCTAAGAAAGAAAATCCCTCGTCGGTCACTGGGATTACAGCTGTTGAAGAAGAAGCTGCAGACTTATACTGTGCTAGCTCTTTCTGCAAATTATTATTCTCTATCTCTAGCAGCTCGGCAATCTGTCAGCATGATTCAACTTCACCCTTTAAGGCTCTTTCCCTGACATCATATCCTGTCAGGAGTTTGTCATATCCCTTCTCGGCATACAGTTGCTGATACTTTTTCTCATACCCTTCATGCAACAGGGTAGTTGATTCCTTATATTGATTTTGAAGGTCCTCTAAGGTGCCTTGAAGATATTCAATCATTTCATAATAGGCCACGTTATTGGCCACAGCTCGATCAAGTAAACCCTTCAGGTACTGATAATCCTCAACTGCCTGCTCAGAAGCATCATGTCCAAGGATATCAGCAAATTCAGATGCACTTAGCTCTGTGTGACCAGCCTTATAATATTCGTGACATTGTTGCATCAGTTTTGTGTCATTAGCAGATAGCAGATCCATCCTGGCTAGAAACTAACAGAGAACGAAAAAGTAAAAGATCAAGACAGAGTATAGAAGATAAAAGAGACAGTCATATGGAAGAACTTGAATTTTATTAGATCATAATGCAAAATTATAAAGATCTTGGTTACACTTGAAAGAGAAGAAAAATAGAAAGAAAATATCGAACAACTTCACACCTTTTCCTTGTCTCCCAAGACTTTCTCGGGAGGTTGGGATGAGGAGCTCGGTTGCTCGGTGGGAACAGTGATTTGATTTGCAGAGCTTGAGACTTGTTCAGGAAGAGTAGGCAGAGACGAAATTTCCTCGGTGATAGTTTGATTGGGTTGCAGAGCAATGACTTGGTCACCCACAGTCATTGAAGACTCCTCGTCTTCATCCTCATCTTCAATTGCAGGAGGAGGGCCAGGAAGATGTTGCTGGAATAATTCAGAGTCTTTGTTCACCTTCAATTCTTGCAAGGCAGCAACCCAACCATCATGGAAGTATTTCAAACTCCCATACTTCACCTGGGTCATCATTGCTGCTACCCCCTATCCCATCCTTTGTCCCAACCATTTTGAAAGGATTCTTCACAGCTCCTTTCCTCTTCATTTTCTCCGAGGAGAGATTCTCGGATAGAAGATCCTCGGTGGCCTTCAACTTGGCCTCCACCTCCTCCTTCTGTCGATTTACTTCTCGCAGAAGGGACAACTCTTCATCAGCTGATCTCAATTTATTTTCAAGCTCCCCCAAACTTGTGAGCTTCTCGGCATATTTTTTATTTTCTCCCTCCAAAACCTTCACTTTATCTCCCAACTGTATTTTCTCTGCCTTAGACGCAGCCAACTTCTTTTCCCATTCACCTCTATCCTCGTCGTACTTCTGACGAGACTCCTTCAAAGACTGGGTTAAACCCAGAAAGGAATCCTCCACTCCAGACGAGGAGCTAGAAGCCTTGAGTGCTTCATCTTTCTTCACTATGGTATTAAAAACACTAACCAGCTGAAAAAATAAGTAATGATAAGTCAGTGCCGAGGTATTTGTATTGATGGAATAAAAGAAAAAAATTCAAAGTATAAGAAACTTACTGAAGCAATGTGACGAGTAGCTAGGGATGTCAGCATATCCCTAGACATGTTCTCTTCAATTCCTTGGACTTCTGGAATAGTCCAAGTCTTCACAGAGCTCATTGCAGAACTCGGAGGAATAACAGTTGGAACTCCAGCTTCACTAGCTTGGAGCTGAGGAATGGCTTCAGAAAAACTGACCGAGGAGGATTTCTTCAATCTCCTCGGTGCCTTTTCAACAACCTCAACCAAAGAAGAACTTTTGGTTGGAGAGATAGTAATTACTTCCACAGGTGCAGCTTTCTGCACAGGAGCCACTGGGGGCTTCTCGGCAACCTTCTGGGAAGCAACAAAAGGGGCAACATCCACTTTCTTTGTCCCCTTTGGAACCTCATCTTTGTTTCTTTTTGCATCTCCAGCAGAGGAAGTCTCCTCGAAGATAGCAGGAACTCTCCTTTTTCCCATATTCTAGCTCAGAGGAATGTTAGAGTCTGGTGAAGAATTTTCAGAAGCCGGCAATGGTTCACTAATGTTAACCACAGGACAAGAAGTAAACGAGGATGTATAACTCCTATACTGCAGCAAGTAGGAAGCAGATCTGACGTGCTCGTCTGCAATTTTTTTATGCAAACTCAAAATATGTTTCAAATGCTTGATATTTACTTCTGATTCCTTTGGAGTTTTTCTTTTGCTATCAACTGCAAACAAATACATAGTGAAATATCAATCACACATTTTATCAAACATGAAGAATTCATAATTTCAGAAATAAAATAAAATGAAAATAACCTATCCCATTGCCATATGGGGGGCATCTGGGACCTTCATATACTTCATCTACAACTAGAGGGGCATGTTGCCAATTTTTTATAACTACCCCATATTCAAAATAATCCCTGTTAGCATCAGGGAGATTGACTACTAAAGCCCAATTCAAAAATCTAGTTTTTAAATAATAAATATAATCTAAAACAGCCCATCTATAGCAGAACATAATCTGAGGAATTCCTATACGAGTTCCATGAGTTTGATTTAACCTATATACCCCATTAACTATTCTCCATGTGTTTGGGGCTATTTTTGTAGGAACAACATCGAAGTATCGACAGAGCTCTAAACATAAAGGGTTTGGTGGAAAAGAAAATCCACACTCAGCAATAAAAAGGCTGGGAAACCAATGCCCCTCAGCCAAACGAAAGTAATCTGAAGGTTCAGGCAGATCCTCCAGAGTTACCCGGGATGGAATAGAAAAATCAGAATGGAATTTTTTAAGAGATTCAATAGAGTAAACCATGATGAATAAAAGAAAGAAATGAAGAATAAGGAAGAAGGTCTTACAGGAAAAAGGGAGAAATCTGTTGACAACGAACGAAGGATGAACGCACAAGAGAGAGAGAAAGACTAGAGAAAACTCGAAAGCAAAGATTGGAAAAGGTAGAAGACGGTGGTATTGTCTATGAAGTTTAAATACTTTACCTTGGGAAATGGCGAAAGAAATGATTACAAAGAAGAAAACTAATTACGCTACCGGCGGCTAAAAGGACAAAAAGTGCACAAAGATCGAAGCGCCTATAAAAAAGGTGGATTCTGCGAATTCGGAAGGAAATTTGAAATACTCCTAAGAACCAGAAAAGTCATTTAATATTTCCCTATATCGAGAAAGAATGTTCCATACTCCTCAAAGTTCGAAATATGAAACATTGGGGGCTTCTGTTGATACCAAAATTAATATGCTGACGTGGATGAATAATAAGAAGACACGTGTCGATCTACCTGGCACAATAACAACGAGGAGGTTTATCCCCCCGACCAAATCATAATCACCCCGAGTAACAAGCGTACTCCGAGGAACTCCAACCCTCCGAGGAACTCTCGAACGATGAGCAACTAAGGCGGTCCGAGTTGCATCTCGGTCACAGCATTGATTGCCAGATAACCAACAGTTCATCTATTCATTGAATGCTTATCATTTTACGCACACGCTTAAAGGGCATTAAATGTATCACCCTTTCATACGTATATCATTTAATGTATCACCCTTTCATACGTGGGCCTCAGGGCTATAAATACATTGTATCACCCTCATTCAAAGGGATCGGAATTTCTTGATAGAACTTGTAATCGAGAATTCCTCAATACACTCAGCAATAACATAACAGTGGACGTAGGCAATTCTTATAAGGCTGAACCACTTTAAAATTCTTTATCTTATTTATTTATCTGTGATTGAATAATCAGAGTGATCTAATTTTTTACATCAACAGTCACTTTGTTTGACTCTAACTTATTTTTAGTTATTGAAAAATAGATATTCGATCATTAAAAAAGTACTAAGAGACATACCTTCTTCCTACTTGTCATAGAAAATTAGGTTCACCACATGCTATATGTCCTCAAAATTCTAATGAGCCTTTTCATTATGGTTATATTTAAGGTTTTTATGCTATAACATGATATCACGCTAGGTCATAATGGGACTACAATTCTCTAAACACTCTACATTCATGTTTGAATATCTTAGAGTGAATAAAAATTTGAAAATATAGGGTTTTAAATTGATATTTGAAAAATAAAATCTAATTCAAACATTATTCTCTAAGTTGGATGCAAAAGTAGGCAGACTCAGTTTTAACATGAGGTAAGTAACATGTTATACATATTATTTTGCATTTCGTGCCACTATTGTACACAACGAGAAATGCTCAAGGTAACATCTTACATGTTCAAAAATATTCTTTTAGTTTTAATGTCAAATGGAGCATAAAAATTGTGAACTTGTGTGTAGAGTGGGATAAAGTGTAACGAACATTGTGTGGATAAAAATTTATGCTTCTTATTTCTAGGATAACCACCAAAAATTGAATATTTCCTCCAACTAACCCAATATTATTTTTTTAGCACATCTACATTCCACATATGTAAATCATTTGCCTTAAATGAAAATTTAAAAAATAGAGCAATTAATATAGGAGTTATAGTGTACATAGTTGTAAAAATGAGAAAACATGTGGAGTCGCATTATATGCTTGATTGTTACAATAATAAAATTCTTAAGACAACTATGTTAACTTCAGATAATGATACACGCAATGAAATTAATCTATTTTCTCTTATGGATGTGCTTAGTGTACAATGTTAAATTTCGTGTCTATCTTTCGTTATTGTCATCTAATTTCCATACAAAAAAATACCTCACTTATATTTCTATTTAGTTCACGGTGATGAAGTTTTTGTTCATAACACACAAATCCCATTTGTCCTCTCTACAGAATACTTATTTTTCTAGAAAATAGCCATATAATATCACAAAGCAACGGGACCTAAATTTTTCATTTTTGATTTAATCTCGATTCATGTTTCATTTATTTATTCTAGGTTATCCAAAAAAGGCATCCTTGGATACACCTACACCTACACCTACACATATACCGCTGTCCACTTCAAGCTCAGACACATCTATTGTGAATGAGTAAGATGAAAATTCCATCATATCTCGTTTAATTTTTATTTTGTTAAATTGATCGTCATCTCAATCAATTTCTATTTTAGGGTTTTGCCATCATCGTCGTATCAAGCCGAAATGATATATGAGACACAATATCTTCGAAACAAGGTAAGTTCCCTTAGAATTTTTGTAGTTATTATTGATATTCTTTATTAAATATTTTGGCATGTAATATAGGTTATGTTTTGATGGCTGTTAAAATTTTGCTCTTTTCAATGTACTTAATATCTCTCTCTCAAAGTTTGAGATGATACAGATTCGGTAGTCAATTTTATTAATTTTGTCAATAAAAAAAGTAGTTATTAGTATTCTACATTTCACGCTAGCCCCTATTAAAGAAAATTTGTTAAATCTAAATTCAGTTAACGTGCCTACTTTACTAATGCTCGACCATATCATACAATTAAAAATGTACAAATAAGATGGTAAACCAATATATTTCTAAATTATTTTACAAATGAAATATGAGCAAAAACTTCCTATTAGTTTGAGATGAAATATTTTTCACTGAAGTAAAATGTAAAATGGTAAAACATAATTACACATATAGAGTTATTTTTTTAATCCTATAATATTTTAAAAATTATGAACTAAATTTAACTTCGAATAGGTAAATACATTTTTTTACTATTTTTACGTGTTACTCAAGTGAAAAGTCTTTCACCTCAACCTAAATGGATACAAACTGTGAAATGAAACCAAATCAACTGATTAGTTTGGCTTAATGATTTTGCTTACTTATCTTTCACTAAATTATGTAGGCACGGAAGCAACATGGTAATGAGATGCATGACTCGAAAATGACATTAGAGGATGTGATTAGGATGCTTGTTGGTGAACCTATTGTTGAAGGAGTACTTTTAGATAATGGTGGTACTATAGTGGGACATGGTTCCTCTTCTATCTTACCAATTAGTACTACTAAGGGACAAAGCCCTTTGCTTTTTCCAAGTGAGGACAATAATGTTTTTGAGAGTATTACTCATGGTTCCTCTGCTATCATCCCAATTAGTACTACTATGGGGCAAATCCCTTCTCATTTCCCCACTAAGGACTACAATGTTTTTGAGTGTATTACTCATTCTTCATTTGAAGAGTATCTTAACTCTCGAATGCATTCAACAAGTACCTCTCCTACATTATTTGGCAATAACCTGGTAGCTAGTTATTTCGGGTCCGATGAGCTTGGTAAAATCACCCAATGCAATGGTGTGGAGGGATCTAAAAGTTAGGTAATTCGACATTGATTTACATTTCATCGGTGTCAGTTTACACATTAGTGAACTGGTTTTGCCATCAAAAGTGTAACCTTTCTTTTATCATATTTGAATTTTTGGAAACAAAATCCTTTCTTTTGTTGCTATTCTACTTTGTTTGGTATGGGAAATGGAAAGTTGGGGAGGAGGAATTAAGAGAGATATTTTATGAAATGGCATATGGTTTTTCCCTTATATATATTTTCGCAAGAAGGAAACATAATTTATCAATTTTTTCATGTTATTCTTACAGAAAGGGTGCTAATTAAGAGGTAAATCGAATTGAGCACCAAATGCACCAAACTTAAATAAAATAAGGAAATATGTATAGGGTTATGGAAATGTTTTTTTATAAGTAAATGAATTATATACATCTCCTTGCCAAAGAGGGTGGTAACCTATATACAGGAAATATGCAAATGGAAGACATGAAATAGACTAAACCTATCTAAATCCCTTCATGTGCATCACTCACAACTAAGAGGCCCGCTGAAGCTCATCAATAAAATACACAAACGCATGAAGAGAACTGTTAAAATTCTCTTTATACCATATTAACATCGCGTTCAATAATGCGTATTGAATTATCCCTAGTCCCTTTTCTTCAAAACATCTTGAATTTCTCTCCCACCAAACTGTCCAGAAAATACAATGTGGGTCCATCTTCCATACCTTTTTAGCCCCCTTCCAACCCTTAAAGGGATTCCATGCCTCAATTAAATCTCTCACCAACTTAGACATTAGCCACTTAATTTGTCTTAGTGAGAAATAAACATCCCAAAGTCCACTTGTAACCCAACAATATAAAAAGAAAGTGATTGGTGGTCTCCTCCGCCTACTGACACAACTAGTTTCAATTTTCCATAACTCGTCTTCGCTTTTGTAACCCTTTTGTCATCAATATAGCATGTATAACTTCCGTCCAAATGAAGAAATTGACTTTCAGTGGTGCCTTAGCCTTACACACCTCCTTTCACGGGATATAAGTGTTTTGATTCCCATCCCTCCTCAAGACTGTGTAGTACTCCTTCACAGTGAACAACCCTCTTCTTAAAGACCATCTTCCCCTCTTGACGGATTTGGTGTCGTACTCAGCTAGTCGAAGAATGTCTCGGCCTCCTTTAGTTACCGTTCCCCAAGCCTCCTCCTAAATTTTGAATTCCAAATAACCCGTCCTCCCACTATGAGAGTGCGCCCACTGTGTGTATTTTAGGCAAGGACAATATTTTTTAAAAAAGTCTCAATTTTAGTTTGCACCGATTTTAAAAAAATCTTGTGGGAAACTAAAGCCAAATTTTATCTTTTTAACCCAATAGCATGCATCTACGGTGATTAAGCAGATAAAACTAAATAAAGAAGATCCACAAGATGCCGATATACGAGGAAACCACTAAAGGAAAAAACCTCAGGCGGCCACCCCAGACAATCCAATATGATACAGAATTACAAGAATAGACAGTAGACTTAATCAACGAATCGATCATCCACAATCCTTAACACTCTTCTACATCAGATTTCTCCTCCACAGGGCAACACAGGAGTTTACCCACGCAAGTGTCCACAGCAAATGATTCCACGCGCGCCTCGGTATCCACCAATGTAGCCTCAATAATCATCTACATATAAGAACACAGAGTCCACCGCTTCTTCTCCGCAACCAGCACGTACAGAGTCCACCGCACAAAAATAATTCTCTCAAGATGAAACAAGTAAACTTAATGCCAAAATCAAGATCTCAAACCCATAAATTATGAAAACATCGATATTGAAAGCAAAAGTATGTTGGTATATGTTGGGAACTTTTGGAAACGTACGCAAAAATATTTTTTTTTTCATTTTTCAGAGTCCAAAACGCATTAAATAAGAAAAATACTAGTTTCGAGGCGGCGGCTCATTTGATTGAAAACTACGTTCGTTCGAAATGAACACCAACTTCGTTCTAATGAAAGTTCATTGTCATTTTAACCATCTTGGAATGAGCTTCTAACGTATTCCAACAGTAGGGCATATTTTGATGTTCATTTGAACCCTGCTTCGAACGGAAACCCAAATTTGTTCCAACGACTTATAAGTTCGTTCAAACGAAGCTCACATTTCGTTCTAACGCCCTTATATTCTGTTCTAATGAAACAAACTCAGAAAATAGTTTTAAAATATAGTTTGAAACATTTTTTTAAAGTCCCAAAACAATTTTAAGTGAAAATACATCCTTATAAAATATATCCATGATCTCATAATTCAACTGTGCTTACATACCTGAGAGATACTTGATAAATGTGTGAAGATAAAAATTGGCAAGAAACATGGTAAGATATATCTTTGAAGCTTTGTCGCAATATCTTCAACACTTTACGTCATAGGCTTAGTAGGATCAAAAGTCAGAGTCTAACCTATGACTCAAACAGTTTGGTTCGGCACTATCCCAATTACAAAAAAAATTACTCGATTAGAAATCTGTCCTTACCAATCTCTCCCTTTGACTATTCCGGGACAAAACCCAAAAATGTGAATTATACTAGCTAGGTCGTCAAGCCAATCTTATTCCTATCTAAAAATTCCAAAAATAAAATTACATTGGGCAGAGATAAAACAACTCAGTGGCATCTCAGAAAGTCATCTCAGTGTATCCATATAATGTGAAACTCGTAAAGCACCCTGGACACACGAAATAATAATACCACGTAAGGTATGGATGAATAAAAAATATCATGAATAATGTTTGTGTAAATCGCAATAATACTCCCCCTGCATCACATATCTCTCCCCCTTTTTGCCCAAAAAAGAAAAAGGGAGGATAGAAAAAAAGTAAATAGCATATCTAATAACTGAGTTTAGCAAAAGTTTCGTCATTTTTCAAGTCCAAAATGCCTTAAATAAGTAAAACCAAATTTCGAGGCGGTAGCTCATTCGAACGAAAACTAGACTCGTTCGAACGGGATTCGCATCTCATTTGAACGAACACCAACTTCGTTCTAACGAAAGTGCAATGTCGTTTGAACCATATTCAAACGAGATTCTAACAAATTCCAATAGTAGGTAATCGTGTTTTATTCATTTAAAAAATGCTTTGAGCGAAAATCCAAATTCGTTCTAGCGACTTATAAGTTAGTTTGAACGAAACTCACATTTCGTTCTAACGCCCTTATATTTCATTCTAACGAAACAAACTCAGAAAAAAGTTTTAAAATATAGTTCAGAAACATTTATTTAAAGTCCCAAAAAAAATTTAAGTTAAAACTACATGCGTATAAAATATATCCAAGATCTCATAATTCAAATATGCATATATACTGGATAAATATGTGAAGTTAAAAATTGGCACAAAACACGGCATGATATATCTCTGAAGATTTGTCTCAATATCTTCAACACTTCATGTCATAGGTTAGTGGGATCATAATTCAAACTCTAACCTACGACTGAAACAGTTTGTCCAGAATTATGCCCATTACAAAAAAAATTGAATCGATTGAAAATGTGTCATAACATATCATCATGTGATCCAATGCATTCCTTTATGATCCCCTCTGATGCGATAAATTCCTGGGAAAAGCACCTCTAGAGATCCGTACTTACCCCATCTATCCTTCCAGAACCTGATTTTATTACCATAACTCAAATGAAATATTGTGTGTCTACTAAACTCCCCCTACTCCTTTTCTAAGAAATTCCACATCCCCACCCCGTGTGGAGAATGCCCACCACCCTGTTCCCATCCTAGATGTGAGAGACCTCCCCTAGACACTACTACTCTCCTCCACAGTCTACCTTCCTCACAAGGGAAGTACAAGAACTATTTAACTAGAATCTCTTTATTGAAACTTTCAACATTTCTCACCCCCGCACCTCCCTCCTTGATTGGCTTGCACACTTCATCCTGTTAGGAAAAGCAACAAAGGATTGACATTTTAAATCCGGTAAAATTCATCCCTATGGATTTTTTATTAGTCATGTATTGAAAATAAAATGAGAAATAGGTTTGAAGAACAAACTTAGGGTTTAGAATACAATACCTTTGTGAACCCTATTGTGATACGATATGGAGAAAAGTATTTGTTAATGATGGGATTATCTTGTTTTGGATCTTTAAAACCTTGCTTAACCTTCTGTAAATCTTGGATCTTCTAGTGTATAAACTTCCCCAAAGCTAGGTAGGTGTGTGGGTACCTTTTGACAATAAAACACTTCCTTATGAGTGCGATATAGTCCTCTCCCTCTACGCCTCTTTACAAAAATGTGAATGGTATTTTCTCTCACCCCTCTTAAACCATAACAAAATACTATATTGATAAAAACCTTTTCCCACACCTTTATATACAAGTACAATAGGTGGGCTTGGTTCAAACTGGGCTTATTGATAATTTGAGCCTAACTACTTGGGTAGATAGACTACACTGGGACCTGAGATAAATAATTAAATCAGCTTCAAATATATACTCAAAAATCCCAATTACAATACCGTAATTATTTTCTTTCTTTATTAAATCGTGAATTAATTCTACTAAATAATCACAACTACACTCTAATTTAATTATTTCAAAAATTACTCGAATATAATTATGTCTTAGTTGAAAAGTTGATTATGATATATAATATGATTCCCCACGTTAGGAGTCTAATATACAATATAATTATGTCTTACTGTTTATCGATTTTAACCAACATCTAATTAATTTCGTGATTCTCCAACCTAACTTATTTGCTACTCCACCAAAATTATCAAATAATCCACCGATCATGTTTTACTTTATGGAAACAAAACATATAAGTTTATCATGGGGGTATTACAATCCACGATATCCCCCGGGTGTGGATTCCTCTGAATTATGATCTCAGGCCTACTTACACAACTATCACCCGATATGCAAAGAGCATTTGACCCGATATAAATCATATCCCACCCGTAACAATTAAAGTGACATTTGTCCAAGCATTCCAATTCTCATAATTCTCGGGATTAAGAATATATGCACCCTTTGCAAATGGTGTGAGATTGACTAAGTCTAATCAAGATAACCCTTAGAATCAAATCATATGGGTTACCCTGTTCAATACATTCTTAGCATGTACCGATCACAATACTCTGTTGAACTATTAAAGAAGTTCTCGATACATCAAACTGGTTCTCGTAGCTAGAGGTGAACTTTGAGGATTGCATCGCAATTATTTTGATAGGGTTTCCACTCCCTACCTAGGTTATGAACTTTTTAATAATGTTAAAACCAAAATTCTAATCTCCTTTTCATTAACTCGAAGTCACATCATTAGAATTCCTACTAAACTATATTCACCGGCATGTTTATAATATATTTAAAAGAAATATAAGTCATTCTCGTAACCGTGATCCTTATTTCAAAATGAATTAAAATTTACATAAAAGTAACTGTCATACATGGTTTTAATAATAAAACCCCGACACATCCCAACTCACTGGACAATGTTTGAAACTATCTCCATTACCACATGAACTCCATCTTCATCTATTCCATAAACTTGTGCAACGAACACGGTAAAGGTAGGATGGACATGTAATATGTTGGAAGTCTCGACAATGTACTTTTGAATAAGTTAACCTCCCACATTTTGATAGGTAATAGCTCTTCCAACCCATCAACCTCCTTCTAATCCTCTCCAGTATTGAATCCTTTATGGCTCTATATTTGAACATAGAACCTAGTGGTAATCCAAGGTACAATGAAAGAAGTGTGCCCACCCTGCACCCTATCACCTTCATGAGCATGTCCACTCTGTCGCCTCCCCCCAACCAATATCATTTCATTCTTCTTAACATTAATATGCAATTCTGACACTGTCTCAAAGAATATGAGTAACAATTTCATAGCTCTCACTTGTCCCTCATCATTCGCAAATAATAGATGTGAAACCAAATGCCTACATACACTATTGAAAGAACCATTCCACTATTGTAGATATTGAGTTATAATGGAATGATTATACAAGAGTTAAGAAACTCTCGACTCAAACCCTAAACACATTTTAATCTTACATTTAATTAATGTTTTAAAAAACATAACCTTTTTTTCTTAGCTCGCTCACCCAGTTAGCTCGAAAGGTCAATAGAAAATGAGAGGAAATCATTTACAATATACTATTTATATAAAAGTATTTACATGTGAAAGATCTCCAAACCTCCTCATTTGAAAAACCTAAAACATTTTACAACAAAGCAATGTGTACGGGTCCATGAATGTTTTATCAAAAAATTCATAAATTGAGACAAAACTCATAAATCTCCACAATAACGAGATTGTTCGCAACTCTTAAATATAAAAAACCCAAACCTACTCATTTGAAAAACCTAAAACATTTTACAACAAAGCAATGTATACGGGTCCATGAATTTTTTATCCAAAAATTCATAAATTTAGACAAAACTCATAAATCTCCACAATAACGAGATTTTTTGCAACTCTTAAATATAAAAAACTACTTGTAAATCTCCAAACAGTACATCATTGGAGTTCCTAATTAAAAAATACACATATTAAAATTAAATACTATCCTAATTCCCTTGCTTTAAAATAGCCAATGCACTTTGCAACTCTCCCGAGTAAATAACACTTATCCCCTCCCCTAGTAGGAATTTTTTTCCCACCATCATCTCATAATCATAATTATCATCGTCATCGTCATCATCATCATCCCTTCCTTAATCACATTAATTTAAATTTACCATAAGGATTCTCATTTTCCAAGCTTTTTACTATGAGCAATGCTATCGACTAAATATAATTCTTTAAGATCTCTTCTAATTACTTTCTCCCAAGATACTTGTATGAACCCTTCATCTTATACCCACTATTTCGATTAGTCTTACTATAGTTATTGGTTCATCTAATGGACAACGTAAAACATTTTCGTACCATATAAATCTACTTTATATTATCACTAATGGGATTACTTCTAACTTTTTTAACATATTGGTTTCTAATCGAATTCCTTCGAGTAACCCTTATCACCCATCGAATTATCCTCATTAACTTGAATATGTTGCACATGTTTTTATTTCTAATATAAGAGTTATTTTCTTATTACATAATATATCACTCACCTATCACATCCTCATTTATTTTTGCATCAGTTTGCATTACCGAACCTCTATATAGGAACTTATTACTTTTAGTTATCATTCTTTAAATATTTATCATTATGTTATCATTTGAATAGTTATTAAATTTACACTCCATATACTCAATTTTAGTCTTACTAATTTTTTGTCCCAAGATGCTAGGGCATTTCTCCAAGTTTTCACTCTCATAGTGACATCCTCCTTTAAAGTGTCTATTAAAAGTATATCATTCACAAACAATATGATCCATGGGATGTATCTTTAATCTTTTTTAAAACTACAAAAAAGGATTAAGACTTAAGGTTAATCATTGTTGTAAATATACTTTAATTGAAAAAAAAATTAGTTTATCCACAAATAGTTTTAACTCTAGCCTATGTTTTACTTTGCATATCATAAATAATTTTAATAAAATTAATTGATATTAGTTTTATTCATAGGATCCACTATAGTATATCTCTAAGTATCCTATCCTATGCATTTTTAGAATTTATAAAAAAAAAACATATCTAAATTTTTAGTCTTACTTCTACACTTTTTCATTAATTATCTTAGTAAGTAAATAGCCTTTGTGGTTTATCTCTCCGGCATAAACCAAAACGGATGTCAGAGTGTTGATTAATTTTTTAATATTTTCCCTACAACCTTTTCCCAACATTTCATAGTGTAACTCGTCAATTTAATCTTTGTATAATATGCCCCAGTTTTTTACATCTCCTTTATTTTAAAATGGTATTCTCGTGTATTTTCTCCACTCGTTTTATGTCATCCTTCTTTAAAATATTATAAAAAAAAACATGTTAATCCTCTTACCCCTAGATTTCTCATAGTTCTCCACACATCTATAGTTATTATATGTGAGGCTATCTGATATACCAAAATATACCCTCGGCCAGGCCGATGGCAGCCTCGTATAGGACGAGGGCTCAGACGTACTTCTACCCCCAGGGGATCATACTGAAGATAGGGGTCAGCCAGGCCAACCCCGTCATTGGAAACATAGTGAAAAGGCTAGTATGACCGGACGACCCTATGGTTTGATGGCCCAAATCAGTCCAAGCCCATATAGATTGGAACCTTGGCTTGGGGCAGTGAATACGACCCTACGACCAGCTGACCTTATGTAGGCCGACAACGCAACTGTCCTACGTTCAGTAATCGAGGCTCATAATAACTTCAGCCTCGGCCTATCACTGTAGGTCGAGGGTGAAATCATCATGGCGTGTTATTTAGGAGACGCGTGGAACAATGCGCATGGGGACTCATGTAGCACGTGGACTAAACTGTTATAATAAGAATCATTCCCTCACGTGAGGGAATATTATGTCATCAATGCCCATAAGAGGTCTAACCAGGTGTCAACAAGGGATGGGCTAGATCATCATTCACATGCTCACTGCATGGTTCCCAAGCCCTATATATACTTGTCACCTTCAACCTTGTAAAGGACGGATAATTGTAACCCTAGCTGAAACTTTATTTGTACACACAGTAGAGAGAGAGAGAGAGAGAGAGAGAGAGAGAGAGAGAGAGAGAGAGAGAGAGAGAGAAAGAGAGAGAGAGAGCTTATGTGGATTGTATCCAAGGCCATTAGTGCCCATATTTAGTGGATCACACACTCACAGTGGATGTAGGAGAGATTGCTTGAACCACGATATGTCATTGTCTTCATTCCTCTTCTAATCACCTCCTTCTATATTTACATATATACATACATAACTCTATTGATGCCATTTTTACTAATATTCGAGCTTTATCACCTTTTATCGGGTGGTGCTATTCTTAGCATCATCAGTTTGGCGTCGTTTGTGGGAACGAGAAGTTATCTCTTCCTTTCTATAGATTGACCTCACTGGAAACTCTGGTGGTGAACCAGTTATCCCCACTTGCATCTGTTTCACCATTAAAAGAGATCCATTAAGGTTCTTAAGCTTTTTTTATCATCCAGCTCATCACATCTCAAACATATGGCACCGTAGTTACCACCACCTCCTCCTCCAACTAGTGGAGTAGGTTCTAGTTCCAGCCATATGCCACCTCAGTCGGAGATGACTGAGGTGGCTGCCACCCTGAAGTCTCTGGCAGCAAGCCAGCATGTTATGCAAGAGCAATTTCCAGCTCTAAGCCAAAATATACTGAGACAACCCGGAGTCTCACTGGAGATGATTACTTTGGCGGCTACACCAGGACAACATGAGGTCAGGGGACCATCCCAGGCACCACACAAAAACCTGCAACCTCCACAATGGTGGAGGGATGTTGCTGACCCCCGGCATCTATGCCTAGGGAGGCAAGGAAGCCCTTGCCCAGAGGATGGATATGTTGATGTAGGAGTGGAAGAGGAACCCATAGATTACTGGGAGTCATATGAGGTCTCCAACAATACTGTACGACCCATCCAGGAGAGTCGAGGAAAGTGTAGGAAGTATAATCCTGATTATCACCCGAGAGGCTCAGCTTTTGACCGTCTGAGTAGAGGGTCGACCTTTTAGAGATTGGGACCAGTCAATAACTTGAGGGAAAGATTATCCAGATCGAGAAGTCTCGCAAAGTCCATAAGAGAGGAAGTATATCGTCGACCCTATGAGAGACGACCCCCCATAGACGAGACAACGGTCAGGGAGAAGTAAACAGACGACGAAGATCGGCTGCAGCAGAGCCCTCAGTTCATCCCCGAGAAGCGATCGGGGATAATATCGACGAAGTCGACCCTGTGAGGCCGTGGAATGACTCGATTCAGAGGCTAGAGGATAAAATTGGTGATATCCTGAAAAGCCGAAACCTTCTTCAAAGAGGATATTCTATGGGCTCGCCCTTTGTGGCAAAGATAGTCAACTTCCCAACGTCGTCCAAGTTTAAGACACCTGTGGTCACCCCATGGTATGACGGGAGTACCAACCCAGTCCATCATATTGAGATATACCAATCAACGACGAGCATATAATCTATCTTAGATGAGATGATATGTCGAGCTTTTTCTTGCACTTTGACCGAGGCCGCACATGTCTGGTACACCTCTCTTTCGAAGAATTCCATTGAAATCTTTAAACAGCTAGCAGATCGGTTCATCCACAACTTTTGCTTCGGAGTGAGGCCACAGAAGAAGACCACTCACCTGCTATATGTTTAGCAAGGGAAGAACGAGAGCCTCAGGGACTACATAGCTAGGTTTAACAAAGAAAAGTTAGAGGTTAAATACTACAAATAAAGTATAGTGATGACGTCCCTCATTGGAGGACTCCAGAAGGGGAAGCTATTGTGGAAGCTTGCTGAAGACCCCCTAAAGTCAATGGATGAGTTGCTAGAAATAGTGAGGAAGGTGATCAACGCCGAAGAGGCAACGGACGCCAAATACGAGGATGAAAAAGGAGGTACTAGCGGAGGTAAATACCAAAAAAAGAATAAGGAGGGGATGAAAAGACTAGCAGATGACAAGTTTGCATATTACACCCCTCTGACAGTCAGCTGCGAACACATTATGAATGAGATAAAGAGCGATCGATCTTTAAAATGGCTTGAGAAGTTGAGAGACCCACACCACAAGAGGAACAAAAACCTGTGGTGTGAATTCCACCAAGACCATGGCCATTTGACCGATAAGTGTTTTACTTTGAAAGATTAAATTAAAAAAATGCTAAAATAAGGGAAGTTAAGAAAGTACGTGGATAAGGGTGCCTTCAAGAGCAGCCGTGGGGCCGACCCTAGGAAGAAAAGAAGTGATAAATGCAGAGAAGATCCCCCAATAGAAAGGACAACCCCTCGGAGGATGATGATGATTCTAACCTTCCACCAACGGACAATCATGGCCTTATGAAAAGGCTTAATATGATTTCATTCCGTGTTGGGATGATCTTCGGGGGCCTATCTGGAGGAGGATCAGAAGTTGCCGACAGAAAGGCCCATGTAGTCGAAGCGAAGGTAGTAATGAAAGTTGTTCACTCAACCTCTATCAAAGCCAAGCCAGAAGAGATAAAAAAAAGTTAACATGGATACTCTGATAGTGGGTTTCTCAAGGATGGACTTCAAGGGCCTCCTAGACCCACATAATGACCCTATCATCATCACCACCAGGGTGCATGGATGTGAGGTGCCGAGGATCTTGGTGGATGGGGTAAGTTTTGCAGATGTTATGTTTTGGCCATATTTTAAAGCCTTAGGGCTCAACCATACTAGGCTCGTCCCATACCATCATCCCCTGATTGGTTTCAGTGGGAAAAAAGGTTCATCCCCTGGGAATGTATGAGGTTGATGTAAGAATGGGAGATGAGGGGCCGAGATGGTTAACCAAGAAGGTCAACTTTTTCGTGATGGATGAAAATGTCTTCTCAGCCTACAACATTATACTGGGACGAGTAGCCCTCAAAAAAATTTAGGTCGTACCTTCCACAATTCACCAGATGATAAAATTCTCGACCCCTTATGGGGTTGGGGAAGTTCAGGGAGACCAGACGACGGCTCGGGAATACTAATTCAACTCTATCGAGGAAAGAGAGGCACACAATAAGGTAACAACTACCTACAATGTTAATACCCTTGACCCTAGGGACGAGACAAAGTTAAAGAAAGGAGAAGCCGCGGAAGAGGTAGAATCCATCATCCTCAATGAGGATGAGGCAAAAAAAAATATCCAAGTTGGCAAAGATCTAAGGTCAAATATAAAAGAAGAGCTCGTCAAACTGCTAAGGAGAAGACAGAACCTCTTTGTATGGAGTCATGCAGACATGCCGAGAAGTGACCCCAAAATCATGTGTCACAAGCTCCACATGGTAGAGGACGCCAAGCCGATAAAGTAGAAGATGAGAATTTATTCTTGAGAGAAATATGAGGTCATAAGGGACGAGGTCAAGAAGCTAGAAGAGGCTGAGCTTATCAGGGAGGTCATCTATCCTGAATGGTTGTCTAACGTGGTCATAGTCCCTAAAGAAAATGGGAAAGAGAGGATGTGTGTAGACTTCACTGGCCTCAACAAACATTGCCCCAAAGAAAATTTTCCTATTCCATGCATTGATCATATGGTAGACGTTACTACGGGCCATGAGCTAATGAGCTTCATAGATGCATATTCAGGCTACAACCAGATCTTCGTGAACCCTGAGGACTCAGAAAAAATAGCTTTCATTACTAATAAGTGGACATACTGTTATAGGATCATGCCCTTTGGCCTAAAGAATGCGGGGGCAACGTATCAGCGCCTTGTGAATAAAATGTTCGAAGACCAAATTGGGAAGTCTATGGAGGTCTATGTAGATGACATGTTGACCAAGAGATTGAAGGCCAAGGATTATGTAGCCGACCTTAAGAGGACCTTTAACACGATGGACAACTATCAGGTGAATCTCAACCCAGCCAAGTGCATTTTTTAGGTCGGAGTAGGAAAGTTCTTATGGTTCATCGTCAATCAAATAGGTATAGAGGCCAATCCTGAGAAGATAAAGTCTCTGCTAGACATGAAGACCCCCAATACCATTAAAGATGTTCAGAGGCTCACAGGGCGAGTGGTTGCTCTGAATAGGTTCGTATCCAGATCCAAAGACAAGTGTCTACCATTTTTCAAAGTTCTCATAAAGGCTTTTGATTGGAACGAAGAGTGTGACAAGGCTTTCAAAGAGCTAAAGTCCTACATAGGATCCCCTTTACTTTTATCTCATCCAATGTAAGGTGAAAGATTGAACGTGCACCTAGCCATCTCATAGTCAGCCATCAGTGTTGCTATTGTGAGAGAAGAAGACGGAGTGCAAAAGACGGTGTATTTTAATAGTAAAGCACTCCAAGGGAAAGAGAAAATGTACCCTAGGATGGAGAAGTTAGCCTATGCTTTGATTCACTCCTCAAGGAAGATGAAGCCATACTTCCAGTCCCATACAATGGGCATCCTCACTGATTCCCCTCTTAGGCAGGTCATACACAAGCCAGAGAAATCGGGGAGGATAATTGCTTGGGCTATAGAGCTGGGAGAGTTTGATATTTTGTATTAACCTAGGATGGACATCAAGGGGAAAGCATTAGAAAATTTTGTGGCTTAATTTACTTGGGAAAAGGCCACGGCTGAAAATAAGAACCTCGAGAAGACAGATATCCAACAAGGCAGAATTGTTGACCCATCCACAGAAAAGGCTGAGACAGGCGCTGCTAGAGAAAAAGTTGTTGAAAATGAAGAGGGAAAATACTTCTTTAGACAGGGATCCCTCTTTGAGCAAAATTTCTCAGAGGAACAGGCTGTGTGGAATCTCTTTGTTGATGGGTCCTCCTACGAGAGAGGAAGTGGAGATGGATTGATAGTATCAGCACCCGACAACATAAACATTGAGTATATACTGAGGTTCAACTTTAAAGACTCCAATAACGAGTCAGAATATGAGGCCTTGATATCAGGCCTCTCCTTGGCTAGGTCTCTTAGTCTTGGCCAGATCTTGGTGCATATTGATTCAAGGTTGGTAGTGAATCGGATACTAGGAGCATAAGAGGCTAAGGATGAGAGGGTGTCCGAATATCTTAAGAGAGTAAAGTCACTGTTGAAGATCTTCAAAGAAGTAAAGTTGAAGAGGATTCGTCGACTGGATAATATTCGAGCCGATGCACTTGCTAGACTAGCCTCAGCAACTAGGAAAGATATCAGGAGAACAGTTCCAGTTGAAATTCTGCTTCGGCCAACGATTGAAGATCCAGATGGAACACTTGACTCTTGATTAAATATAAATATGGAAGCTTCATGGATAGACCCTCTAATCAGATACATTAAAAAGGTGGAGATGCCAGAGGCAAAATAAGAAAGGAAGAAGTTGAGGTACAAAGCTGCGAAATTCACCGTCATCGGAGATACCTTATACAAAAAGGGGTTCTTGCTCCCTTTGCTCAGGTGTGTGCACTCGTCTGAGGTTCCTTATATCTTGAAAGATGTGCATCAGGGGTCTTGTTCAAGTCACATTGGGGGTGGGTCATTAGCTAAGAGGCTAGTCACCCAGGGATACTAGTGGCCGACCTTGGCGAAGGATGATACGGCATATGTGAAGAAGTGTGATAAATGTCAGAGGTTCACCACCAGCCCCATCAACCTCTTACCTCCATTACATCCCCGTGTCCATTTGTAATATGGGGAATTAATACTTGATCGTAGCGATCGATTATTTTTCAAAATGGGTGGAAACGGAACCAATGATCACGATCACCGAGTAGAAAACCTTCCAGTTCATCTGGAAGAACATCATATACAGGTATGGCCTCCCCAACACCCTCATCTCAGACGATGGGACTTAATTCGAGAATGTTTCCCTTGAGAAGTACTGCGAAAGAGTTGGGATCAACCAATTATTTTCTACCACAGGCCGACCCCAGGAAAATGTGCAAACTAAGGTTACAAACCGAACAATCCTGGATAGGATTAAGAAAAAACTCGAAGAGGAAGAAGGAAGATGGGTTGAGGAGGTATATGTTGTGATGTGGGCCTACAGGACGACTTCAAAACTCCTACCGGGGAAACCCCTTTTATGTTCGCATATGGCTCAGAAGCCGTCATCCCCACCGAAATTAGGTCTCCTACTCATAGAGTTCAAATGTATGACACTCATAGAAATATGGAAGAAAGGAGACTCGATATAGACCTGATTAAGGAAAGAAAAGAAGACGCAGAGATAAGACAAGCAGCCTACCAGCAGAGGACTACCAGGTTTTACAATCAGAGGGTAAAGAAAAGGCCGATCGTCGTGGGAGATCTAGTCCTCAAAAAGACATGGAAAAAACCTAACAAGCTCTACCCAAACTGGCATAGCCCATGCAGGGTCACCGATGAAGTTGTCCTAGGAACCTATAGGCTAGAGAACCTTGAGGGGGAACCCTTTTCAAACCCCTGGAATGTAGATCATTTGAAAAAATATTACCAATTATGTTGTAATTGATGTCCTATTTGTTCACAATTGTAATGAATGTGTTGTTTCATAGAACACTTGGAATGTTAATCAGAATATTCTATTGGCCCTTCATCTTGTGTTTGTCAATTTAGATATCTATTGGGATAATTCATGCTAAGCCACAAAATATCATTTTTGGTGAAGTAGGCTTAAATGCTCTTCGGCGATACGACAATCTGGATGGGGACAACCTCATCCATATAATGTCAATAACATCGAGGGGCATTTAGTTGTGAAAACATCATTAACTTTGTGGATTATCTCCCTCGGTTAGTATGAGAGTGAATAGCAGGGACGACCCTCCACTCACTCCCAAGAAAGGCGAGGGAGGACTTAATATTTGAAAACACCATTAATTTGGTGGATAACCACCCTTGACTATGATAAGTGTGAATGGTAGGGATGACCCTCCATTCACTCTCAAGAAAGACGAGGGAGGACTTATATTTGAAAACACTATTAATTTGTTGGATTACTACCCTCGGTTATGATGAGGGTAAATGGTAGGGACGACCCTCCATTCACTCTCAAGAAAGACGAGGGAGGACTTATATTTGAAAACACCATTAATTTGGTGGATAACTACCCTAGACTATGATAAGGATGAATGGTTGGGACGACCCTCCATTCACTCTCAAGAAAGATGAGGGAGGACTTATATTTGGAAACACCATTAATTTGGTGGATAACTACCCTTGGCTATGATAAGAGTGAATGGTAGGGACGACCCTCCATTCAATTTCAAGAAAGACGAGGGAGGACTTATATTTGAAAACACCATTAATCTGGTGGATAACCACCCTCGACTATGATGAGAGTGAATGGTAGGGACGACCCTCCACTCACTCACAAGAAAGACGAGGGAGGACTTTTATTTGAAAACACCATTAATATAGTGGATAACCACCCTTGGCTATGATGAGAGTGAATGGTAGGGACGACCCTCCACTCACTCCCAAGAAAGACGAGGGAGGACTTGGAAAATGGTTCGTGCAAGTTATCGTAAAAATAGCAGACAAAAAGACACAAATGGAAAATAAGGGTATTCTCATTAAATATATAAGAAGTTACAATATAAAGAGGGGATGATACCCAAATGTCCAAAATAAAGGTAAAAAAGAATACAAGACAACAAAGTTATATCAAGAGGGTCTAGGTCACAGACCACCACCCTAAGGAGCTGTCTATAAGGGTAGAACCCCAGCATCCTCTAGCACGGTCTCCTCAATGATGGGTCGACCCTTCGGGGTACTAGTTCCCTCTGCAGCTGTCTGAGACTCCACATAGGACAGAGCCTCGGCCATTAAAGGGTCTTCTAAATTTACAGCCTCCAAGGCAGGGCGAATGGCTAAAACTGCGTCGGCAAACTTTTAGACGACCCACCGACAGGCCGTCTTAACTCCCCTATCCAAGTACTCAAGGCCGAAGCCTTGAAACTCGTCAGAAATCTTGTATGCCTCTCTAGCAGCATTTCTAGCCCTCTGAATAGCTACATCAAGATCCGACTTGAATTATGTTGACTGAGTGGTCAAAGCATTATCCTTTTACCTCAGTTTCTCAGTATGCTCTCTGTTAATCTCTTCATGAACCCTCAGATGATCGGCTTTTACACCCTCCAGTTCTTTCTTGACGTTTTCCAGCTGAGTCTTCGAGTCGGCCTCATTTTGAATGGCCCTCTCAGCCTCTTAAAATTTTGGATAGTTCTCGACCATCCATTTCATTGCTGAGGTAAAGGTACAGACAGACTGAAAAGGATGAGAGAAAAGTTAGAAGAGGTTACAGTTGTTATTTCTTGAATTGTAAACAAAACGCATATGAAAGTACCTGGGCTGGACTGTGAAGCCCAAAGTTGTAGACTTTGGGCGGGGGTATCTTAGCCAAAAAGTCATAATCATATGAGGATAGGGCAGAGAATATGGCCGCCTTAGCAGCCTTCCTGTGGGAAATCAGAGAGGAGGGGTCAGCCTTTAGCATGGTTAGGTTGGCCGACCATAAGGCATCTAGAGAGGAGGAGGAACTCATCCCCTTAGTGAACGTATATGCGGCATCCGTCCTCATCCTCGTGGTGTCATCACGCCGACCCTCGACAGAAGCATCTCTCTCCTTCCTCTTTCGTGAGTCCACAGGGGTCGGTCCCACAGTCGTCGACCCCACTTCGATTACTTTCTTCTATTGTTGCTGAGGTTGTTTGCCTTTCTTATTAAGACCATCCAGCAGACTTAGAGCTGACATTTCCCAAAGTAAATTAGGTATGCTTGGAGGACGACCTGTAAAGGTAAGAAGACATGTCAGATACAAGTAATAATAACAAGGGAACACTTGGAAAAAGATTGAAATAAAAAGTAACTCACATAATTCTGTCAAAGGGTCGACCCTCAAACCAACTTCTTTGAGGAGATGAGGGGTCATTAAGTCTTTAAACTTGGGAATCGCACCCTACTTCCCCTGCTCCCTCAGATAGTCAGTTATGGCCCTTTCATCTAAGCTAAGTTAAGGGTCAGACCTTGATTTCATGGAGGGGTTAGACCATGCTCTTAGGACCCTCGGGTTGTCTTCTAGGGGATCAACCCCGGTAGGGAATTCCCAATCCCCAGAGACAAAGAAGAACCTCTTCTTCCAGTCATGGTTGGAAGTTTGTGCAATATGGAGAAGTTTCTTATCTGGTCTCCCAGCCCTTAGATGGAAGTATCCAGGTTGCTCGGACGAGGAGGTTATATTATAACAAGCTAGGAACAGGTCAGCCGATGGGTCATCAGTAAATGTGTTCTTCCAAAGGGAGATGTAGTCGAGGATGGTCCTCCAGGAGTTGGGAGGAAGTTGGGTAAGATCAACCATAAGAGCAGAGAGTATGTCAACTATGGCAGGATGAAGAGGAAACTTGACGCCGACCCTAAATATATGCTCGTACATGGCGACTTCTCCCTCTCTCCCCTGGAAGAACTTCTCATCTTCATTTGGGATCCTCAAAATTACGTTGGGCTTTACACTAAAGGAATGTATCCATAATAAGAGATCACGATCCTTGACAGATGAGACATAAGATGAGGTTGTTTAAGTGTCGACCTCTTCCTCAACATTTGAACTCTCATTCTCACCCTCGGCCCCACTACCCTCGTCCTCACTTCCCTCGTCCCCAACTCCGTCGGCCCCATCGTTATCAAAGTGTGGGGGGCCACCTGGAAAAGTGTCTTGGAATTAAAGGGGGGATATAGTAGTAATAGGGATAGCTTCAGGGTTAACTGTTCCCTCAGCCTATTCGCGGGGGTTAAGGCTTGAAGGGTCGTCTCTTCCAGAGGTCCCAGCACCAAAGGAAGACGATGCTCTGGCTCATTTATCCATAACTTCTTTCTAACTCTGACTCTCAGATGGATGATAGGATGACCCAAAGTCTCGGAGGGTGATGGTAAAATTGTAGCTAATGGAATTGGGAAAATGGGCCGTACCCAAATAGGGTTGGCCCTACATCTACACTCATCCTCTTACTCTATTCATTTAATCTCTGTAAAACACCTCTATCTCAAAGTTGGAAACTCCTTGGCTAAATCGTAAAGCCTTTGGAGCATTACGAGGAAGTCCCTACACTTGAGGATTTTTCTTAAACAACCTACAAACAAGTTAAATAATTGACCAAGTTGACCACAAGATTAAACTTAAAAAGTTGATCATGAACTAAGAACAGGAGGGACTTAATATGGAGCACTCCAGAAGGGATGACCGGAGTGCCGTCAAAATATTTAAGAGGTCCCTAATTCTACTTAGAACCACCACGAGATAGTTGAGAAGGGGGGAAAACTAGTTTAGCTGCCAATATCTAGCCAATCAACGGCGGAAGGGCAACCCTAAGCGTCTAAAAACCCACCAAAAAAACGAAGAGAAATAACTATGGGCGAAGTCACATAAAACTCAGTACAAAAGAGAGAGAAAATGGAAAGAACGGTGAAGAGATTACCTGGAAAAGAAGAACGAAGCTAAAAGAACTAGAAGAAACATGGAGCTTTCACAAAAATGCAACAATGGAGGTTAATTGCCAAGGCTAGAGAGAGAGAGTGCGCGCGAAGAAGAAAGTAGAAGAAAGAGAAATAATTGTTTAAAAAGAGTCAAATACTTTGTCATTATTGGGCCCAATATCCAAGGCGATGCACAACCAATGAGGAGAATCATTATTAGGGAACAAAGTCCCAAGTGTGATGTGAAGCCGTCATTTTTGGGGAACATAAACAATGATTGACACCTGATAAGATGTCGACCAACTTGACAAGTGTCACTCATCAGTCTGACCACTCATCAACCCAATACCCACAGACATTATTACACCTCTGCTACCTCAACAACATCGATGACTAAGGGATAGGGGTGATTGATATACCAAAATATACCCTCAGCCAAGCCGATCGAAGCCTAGTATAGGACGAGGGCTCAGACGTACTTCTACCCCCAGGGGATCATACTGAAGATAGGGGTCAGCCAGGTCGACCCCATCAATGGCAACACAGTGCAGATGACCGTACGAACAAACGTCCCTATGGTTTGATGGCCCAAATCAAACGAAGCCCATACAGATTGGAACCTCGGCTAGGGGCAGTGCATACGACCCTACGACCAGCCGACCTTATGTAGGCCGACAGTGCAACTATCCTACGTTCAGCAATCGAGGCTCACAATAACTTCAGTCTCAGCCTATCACTGTAGGACGAGGGTGACATCATCATGGCGTATTATTTAGGAAACATGTGGAACCTTATGCATGGGGACTCGTGTAGCACGTGGACTAAACCGTTATGAAAAGAATCATTTCCTCACGTAAGAGAATACTATGTCATCATTACCCATAAGAGGTCTAGCCAGGTGTCAATAGGGGATGGGATAGATCATCATTCACATGCTCAATGCATGCTTGAGGGGTACACTACTCCCCCCAAGCCCTATATATAATTTTCACCTTCAACCTTATAAAGGGATGGATAATTGTAACCCTAGCTAAAACTCTATTTGTACACACAGTAGAGAGAGAGAGCTTATGTGCATTGTATCCAAGGCCATTAGTGCCCATATTTAGTAGATCACACACTCACAGTGGATGTAGGCCAGATTAGTTGAACCACTATATGTCACCGTCTTCATTCCTCTTCTACTCACCTCCTTCTATATTTACATATATACATACATAACTCTATTGCTTCCATTATTACTATTGTTTGAGCTCTATCACCTTTTATCGGGTGGTGTTATTGTTAGTATCATCACCATCCAAAACTTTTTGACACGAGTTCACCTCGAAAGAGAGAGGGATTCGACGCGTGCGGGGATCAAGGAGGGAAGTCCTCTTTCCGCCACTCGCGTGATCTCTGTGGCCTCCCGCATATATAAAGTGGTCGTCGTCAGATGGGGTGAAAATATAAAAAATAGAGTCACCAGCCTATGCTCAAAACAAGAAAAAGATTTATTCATACACAAAGAAATGACATCAAAGATAAACAGATGCATACAAAATCAAATAGATCGAGCGTTTGGGTACTAAGTTATGGAATAGGAAGGTGTAATGTACCCATTCCGCCCTTTCAGATTCTCATGGGCTATGATAATATTCTCCCTTTTTTCAAAATGTGATTCATGTGTATAATGTGTGTGATGTGAAAATAGGTATGAAATCAAATCGTCATTATCACATCTTGGAAAAGACGGAGATGAGTCATTATGAGGAGTATAATGAGAAAGAAAATAATATCAAGGTAGTCAAAATGTGAGCAATGCACCGGGTCATAATCCATCGTGAAAATGGAATACACATGTCTAACGGGGCCACTAAAAATATAATAAATAAAAAGGGCTAAACTATGTGCCATATATAGGGTCATAATCCACTATGAGGAAGTGGATATGCATGTCTAATGTGATTTTAAAGAGAATAAAAAATATGAAAGTATAATATAGTAACTACTGGATCATGATTCACTATTCAAAAGTGAATATGCATGTATGTAGGGTTGACTAAGAATACATACATACATATATATATATATATATATATATATATATATATATGAGAGTAACAAAATAATAAAATGGGACTCAAATCTCAAAGATGACTCGGGATTCTTACGTATTCGAAGAAAGCATCGAATTCCACGTAGTTTGATAACACACAAGGCTCATATTTAACCCATAAACCAGAACTATAACTTCCTTTAGTTTGTTGAAAAATGAGTACAACTGTAGAAAGTCTGAAAAGGGGAGGAAAATTCTAATTCGGGGTTTTAAGATAAAACCCTCTTTTTGAATTTTTTAAATATATGAAACTAAATTTTGTGTATATAATTAATAAAAAAAAAATGGTAAGATAGAGTGAGAAAGTGAGAATAAAGTAAAAATAAGATAATAATAAAGGAAATTTTATAATTAACACTAATTAAATGAGCTTCAAAGAGGTGGAAGTAGACCTTCTATGAGACTTTGCCAATGACTTTTAGATGAAGTGGGCTAATTTTTGTGGTGGTGGAGTAGTGGTAAAGTGGTGGTCAAATGGGTGGAAAAATATTGGGTGAGGGTGATGTAAGAAAAGTGGAGAGATTGTTTGGAAAATGGTATTTTTAGAAAGGCGACACACTAACTTCGAGGCCGAGACTCTTCTAATCTTAAGAGACCACTCCATCTGGATCTTTCTTAAATTTTACTTGACGGACTTGCTCTCTGGAATAATAAGAATCTCATGTTGCGCGAGCTCCAGGTCTATGTCAGGCATGTTATTATAGGACCATGCAAAGACGTCCAAGAATTCTTTTTAAAGTTCTTTGAATTGCGACCACTCATGCTCATCGAGGGTGTACCATATCCTAATACCGTGCGAATTTCTATTAGAATTAAGATTAATAATAATTGTTGATGTAAAAAATTAGATCGCTCTAATTATTCAATCACAGATAAATAAAATGAGACAAAGATTTTTAAAGTGGTTCAGCCTTATAAGAATGGCCTACGTCCACTGTTATGTTATTGCTGAGTGTTTGGGAATTCTCGATTACAAGGTTCTATCAAGAAATTCCGGTCCCTTTGAATGAAGGTGATACAAGGTATTTATAGCCCTTAGGCTTTACATGAAAGGGTTGATACATTAAATGATATACATATGAAAGGGTAATACATTTAATGCAGCGTGTGCGTCAAGATAATAAACATTCAATGAATAATTGAACTGTTGATTATCTGGCAGTTTATGCTACGGCCGAGATGCAGCTCGGACCGCCTTAGTTCCTCGGAACGCTAGAGTACCTCGGAGTTCTGAAGCTCCTCGGTGTATCCTCGTTGCTCGGAGAAACATGATTTGGTCGGGGAAATGAACTTCCTCGTTGTTATTGTGCCATGTAGATTTGACAAATGTCTTCGTATTATTCGTCCACATCAGCATATTAATTTTGGTATCAACAGAAGCCCCCAATGTTTCATATTTCGAACTTTGAGGAGTATAAAACATTCTTTCTTGGTATATGGTAATATAGAATGATCTTCCTGGGTTTTAGGAGCATCGTATTTTAATTTGTTTCCAAATTCAAAGAATCCGCCTTTTCTCGAACTTTTAAGAGCGCTTTGATCTTTGTGCCCTTTTTGTCCTTTTAGCCGCCGGAAGTTCAATAGTTTCTTTTGTGTAATCATTTCCTTCGCCGCTTCCCAAGGAAAAGTATTTAAACTTCTTAGGTAACCATACCGTCTTCTTCTTTTTCCAATTTTCTGCATTCAAGCTTTCTATTCTCCCTTTCTCTCATGTGCGTTCATCTTTTCTCTCGCTAGTTGTCAGCTCTTCCTTTTTCCTGTAAGATTATCTTCTTTTCTTCTGTATTTCTTTTACTCACTATGGTTTATCTTGTGGAGTATGTTGAGAAATTCCGTTCTGAATTTTCCATCCCATCTTGGGTGATTTTGGAGGAGCTTTCTGAACCTCAAAATTACTTTCATTTGGCTGAGGGACATTGGTTCCCCAGTCTATTTGTTGCTGAATGTGGATTTTCCTTTCCACCAAATCCATTGTGTCTTGAGTTTTGTCAATATTTCGATCTTGTCCCTGCAAAAATAGCCCCCAATTCATGGAGAATAATTAATGGGGTGTATAAATTAAATCTAACTCCTGGGACTCATATAGGGATCCCTGAAATTATGTATTGCTATAGATGGGCCATTCTAGATAATATTTATTACTTAAAAACTAGGTTTTTGAATAGGGCTCTTGTGGTTAACCTCCCTGATGCAAATAGAGATTATTTTGAACATGGGGTGGTTATTAAAAATTGGCAATATTCCCCTTTAGTTGGAGATGAAGTATACAACGGTCCTAGATGCCCCCCATATGGCAATGGGATAGGTTTATTTTTCATTTTATTTTTTTTCTGAATTTACGAATTCATTATGTTTGACAAAATGTATGACTGATATTTTATCATGTGTTTGTTTGCAGTTGACAGTAAAAGAAAAAATACAAAAGAATCAAAGGTTAATATTAAGCATCTGAAACTTATCTGGGGTTTGCATAAGAACGTTGCAGACGAGCACATCAGGTCTGCATCATATTTGTTACAGTATAAGAGTTATACAACTTCTTATACTGCTCGTCCTGTTGAGCCAGCTTCAACTCCAGAGGATTCTTCTTCAGATTCTCACATCCCTTTAAGTCAGAGAATGGGCAAGAAAAGAGCTCCTCCTGCTTTGTTTGATGACACTATTTCTGCTGTTGAAGCCAAGAAAAGCAAAATTGATGTCCCAGAGGGGACTAAGAAGATGGATGCTGCACCTTCCAAAGCTACCGAGAAGTCCCCAGTGGCTCCGAGCAAGAAGGTTGCTCCTGTGGAGATAATTGCTATCTCTCCGACCAAGAGTTCTTCCTTGGTTAAAGCTGCTGAAGTCCCTTTGAGGAGATTGAGGAAATCATCCTCAGTCAATTTGGCTGAAACTGTCTCCTCTCTACCAGCTGGTGGTGTTGGTGTTCCAACCATCATTCCTCCGAGCTCTGCAATAAGCTTGGTAAAAACTTGGATCATACCCGAGGTCCAAGGAATTGATGAAAAGATTTCCAGGGATATGCTGACATCCCTAGCTACTCGTCATCTTGCTTCGGTAAATTTGTCACACTCTGAATTTCCATTCTTTCTTTGAATACTTGTCTTTTTGCACTGACCTGACACTTTTTCCTTTGTTTAGCTGGTGAATTGTTTTAATAACATCGTGAAGAAAGATGAAGCTATTAAAGCTTCCAGCTCCTCGTCAGGTGTAGAGGATGCTCTGCTGGGTTTAACCCAATCTTTGAAGGATTCTCGTCAGCAGTATAGTGAGGACAAAGCTATTTGGGAGAAAAAGTTGTCAATAGTTGAAGCTGAGAAGGTGAAGTTGGCTGAGATCTCCAAGAGTTTGGAGAACAAGTTGAAAAGTTTGGAGATTGAGCATCAAAAATATGATGACAAGCTCAAGAACTTTGGAGAGCTTGAAGATAAGCTGAGGAAGGCAGATGAAGAGTTGTACGCCCTGCGAGATATCAAAGGCCAAAAAGAAGAATTGGATGCGAAGCTCTCCTCGGAGAAACTGAGAAGAAAGCTCGCAGTTAAAAAATCCTTCAGCGCTAGCTGGGATAAAGAATGGGACAATGGGATTGCTGCGATGACATCCCAAGTTCAATACGGGAAGTTGAAATACTTTCGAGATGGCTGGGTAGCTTCCCTGCAGGAATTGAAGATCAAGGACGACTCTGGGCTATTCCAACTACACCTCCATGGCCCTCCTCCACCAATTGTGGAAGAAGAAGAAGAAGATGAGCCTGTCTCTGATGAATCTTCCATGGCCATAGGTGATCAAGTCCCTGCATCTCTATCTTCTGCCAACGAGGACATTTCTTCCATGCCTCCTCCTCTTGAAAAATTCTCAACTCCTGTTGATCAAGTCGTTGTGACCACCGAGCAACCAAGCTCCTCGTCCCAGCCTCCCGAGAAAGTCTTGGGAGATAAGGAAAAGGTGTGAAGTTGTTCGGTATCATTTCTATCTTTCATTATTTGTAATCAAACAATGTAATCCTTTTGTGATCTAATAAAATACATCTTTGTTCACCTCTGTTGTTGATGATTTGTTTTTGTTGATTGTTGTCTTTTTCTCATCCTTAGTTTGTTGCTAGAATGGAACTGATATCTGCACATGATACAAAGTTGATGGAGCAATGTCGTGAGTATTATAAAGATGGTCATACAAATTTGAGTGGATCAGAAATTGCTGACATCCTTGGCCATGATGCCTCAGAATAAGAAATTGAGGCTTATCGGTACTTGAAAGATTTACTCGACCGAGTTGTGGCCAACAGTGTGGCCTACTATGAATTGATAGAGGAACTTCATTGTACCTTAGAAGATCTACAACATCAACACAATGAATCAACTGCTTTGCTGCACAAGGAGTATGAAAATAGATATCAGCAGCTTTCTTCTTAAACAGGCCATAAAAAGATCCTTGCTGGATACGATGTTAGGGAAAGAACTCTAAAAGGTGAAGTTGAGGCCTACAGGCAGATTGCTGAGTTGCTGGAACAAGAGAACAATAATTTGCAGAAAAAGTTGGCACAATATGAATCTGCAGCGTCATCTTCCACTGCTTTAGTACCAGTTACCGATGAAGGTTTCTCGTTCTTAGAGGTTGAGAATGCCAAATTAAGGCAAGAACTGGATAACTTAAGAAGATCTGTTATTCCTGTGACTGCTCGGGGACGAGGAAGAGGTTCTCGTGGGCGAGGAAGAGCTGTTCAAAATGTTGTCGAGGAGAGAAGTTCTCCAGTCGTTGCTCGGAGTCGATCAAGAGTTTTCAGCCGTAATGTTGAAGAGGCTCGCACTCAGTCTACTTTGGAAACTCAAGCATTCCAGTTGAATGCAAAAGATCGTGCTCTGTCTGAAATGTCCAAGAAAAACCTATCTTTGGAAGATCAACTTACTGCGACGAAGTCTGCTTTACATACCAAGGACATTTTTGCTAAAAACCTTCATGACCAATTGGATAGATTAACCTTCCAATTCCATAAACAACCTCGTGAGTTTTGGATGGCAGGTTATAATGAGGCCCTTTGTCATTTGGATGCTCGTATTGAACACGCCAATAATGAAGTTTATAAGCAAGGGTGGTTGAACGCCCTGGGTGTATCAAAATTGGAGCAAGGGCATTATTTATGGGATTATCATTCTCCAGGGTTACTAGACTTGCCTGTGCCACCTTTCAAATTGGACATGGAATGGATCCCAGCTTGTTCCATTCCTCGGAGCTTAATTTCGAAATACCTTGGTGACTACAGTCTTCATTCCCAAATAGAAGTATCTCATCCAGAGCATCTAATGGACACACCTTCAATAATGAATGTCAGAATGCTGAAGGACTTGAACTTTGTTAATTCTCCCCTTTGCCTGGAAGATCCTCCTGCTGGCGAAGAGCCTGTCTCAAAAGCAAAGGGCAAGAAACCAATAGAATAGGAATCTCAATGTAATAGTTAGTACATCCATGTAACCTGTAATTTATTTTTAATTTTAATGAAAGACTTTCATTTATGTTTGGAAATTTTGCTATTGTCTTCTGTTTATCAAACACCTTTATATTTGTGCATATGTATCTGTTAAAAAGATAACAATAGTGTTGTTCATCGAGCAACTTAATAAAAAGTTACAAGTATCAAGGTTGTTCAATCACTTAATAATAAAGTAATGAGTATAAAATGTTCAAAATGTTTCCAACCTCGACCAACTACAGTTGATGGGTTTTTATCCCCGACCAGCCATACTTCGTTCAATTTGAAATATTTTCATAAAATGTGTCCGACCAACCAAGGTCAATAATTTATCCTCGTCGACCAACTACAGTTAGTGGGTTTTGATCACCGACCAACTATACTTGGTTCAATTTGGAATCTTTTGTTCTCTGAGGAACTTTTGTAGTAATATTACCACCCGACCAATATAAGTTGGCATTTGAGAGTATAAACCAACCGAGATTGGCGTTATAAGAATGTTGTTCTTGCCCTTTTACCAACCAAAGTTGGTCGTGGGTTTGAACTATTAGGTTCTTTCGAACTATCTTATCCACAAGCTCTTTTACCAAACGAAGTTGATCACGCAAGTGTACGACTCCTAACCAAAGAAGTATATTTTGTTCTCGCCCTTTTACCAACCGGATCTGGTCGTGGGTCTGAACTATCTTGTTCTTTCGAACTATCTTGTCCACTAGTTATTTTACCAACCGAAGTTGATCACGCCAGTGTACGCCTCCTAACCAAAGGAGTATATCAGTTGTTCTCGCCCTTTTACTAACCGGAGTTGGTCGTGGGTCTGAACTATCTTGTTCTTTCGAACTATCTTATCCACTAGTTATTTTACCAACCGAAGTTGATCACGCCAGTGTACGCCTCCTAACCAAAGGAGTATATCAGTTGTTCTCGCCCTTTTACCAACCGGAGTTGGTCGTGGGTTTGAACTATAGTCTTCTTCTTGCTATCAAGCAGCGTAGTGTACAACACTAGTATTCCCCGAAAAACTTTCAAACAAAGGAGAGAAAAATGGTGAAAAACATCATCATTTTATTCATATTGATGGACCCGTTGTACATTTTACATCATTGATAATACTTGCGAAGGTGTTCAGCATTCCAAGCATTCTTGAATTCATCTCCTTCTAGAGTTGCTATTCGGTAAGTTCCTGGTCGAACAACTTCTGTAACTCGGTAGGGTCCATGCCAATTTGCTTCCAATTTATTGTGCCTCTGGATGACCTTCTTCAGCACATAATCTCCTTCTTTTAAATCGTATTTCTTCACCCTTTTGTTGTAGAATAGAGTTGTTCGTTGTTGATAAGCAGCATTCCTAATGGCTGCCTCCTCTCTGACTTCTTCGAGCGTATCCAAATCCAGTCTTCTCATTAAGTCACTGATCGGAGAATTGAAATTCAGCACTCTGTGTGTTGGTAGGCCCAACTCGGCAGGTATTACAGCCTCACTTCCAAATGCCAGCATATATGGTGATTCTCCAGTCGCAGCTCGGGGAGTTGTTCGGTAAGCCCACAATAATGATTGTAGCTCATTAATCCAGTTAGCTTTAGCTTCACTTAGCCTTTTCTTCAAACCATTTAGCAGCGTTCTGTTCGTCACCTCAGTCTGCCCATTGCTTTGAGGATGACCTGGTGCTGAATGGGTCTTTAGGATGTTTGATTGTTGGCAATAGGCAGCAAAATCCTCGTTGTCAAATTTTGTTCCATGATCTGTGATGAAGGCATGAGGGAGACCATATCGACAGATGATATTCTTCCAAATGAACTGGTATACCTTCTCGTACGTCATGTCGATAAGGGGTTCAGCTTCTACCCACTTAGTAAAATAGTCTACTGCGACGACGAGGTACTTGAATCTTCCTCAGGTGGTCGGCAATGGTCCCACCAAATCAATTCCCCACATGGCGAATGGCCAAGGGGAAGTTATGGGTGTCAACAATGCTTGTGGAGTTCGTCGGATAGAGGAAAAACGTTGGCACTTGTCACATTTCTTAGCATAGGCTATACAATCAGGCATCATCGTCGGCCAATAGTATCCTTGAGTCATTACCCTTTGTAAAAGTGTTCGACCTGCTACATGAGCTCCACAAGACCCTTCATGGATCTCTTCAATCAATTCTTTCACTTCGGAGGGATGTACACATCTCTGCAAACCTTCCATAATTCCTCGTCTATATAAAATACCATTAGTTAATACATACCGAGCAGCTTTATACTTCAATTTCTTGGCAGCGAGCTTATCCTCTGGCAATTCTCCCTCTTCAATATATACCCTGATGGGATCCATCCAAGATGGTCATAAATCAAGGGCAATAACATTCATCGTCAAGTCTTCATCTATGCTCCTACTTTCCAGTACTTCAATTGGTATTGTTCTTCGCAGCTCGGTACGAGTAGCTGATGCTAGTCGGGCCAGTGCGTCTGCTTGTGCATTTTCTATTCTGGGTATTCTGATCAATTGAATCGCATCAAATTCTGCCAATAACTCCATTACCTTGGCATGATATTTGACCATTAATTCTCCTTTAACTGCATATGTTCCCATCATCTGATTCACAATCAATTATAAATCACTGAATACCATCACTTGTTGCGCTTCCATAATCTTTGATAAATTAAGACCTACTATCATGGCCTCATACTCAGCTTCATTATTGGAGGCTTTGAATTGGAATCGCAAAGCATATTCCATGTCAATCTCGTCTGGGGTGTTCAAAACAATTCCTGCCCCGGAACCTGCTGTGCAAGATGAACCATCTACATATAATCTCCATATGGGCAATCCGTCTTCAAATTTCTTATCTGATAGAGTTCCTCGGTGAAATATTTGTTATTTCTTTTCATCCTCCCCTGACACTTTTCGCTCCTCGTTAACCATCTCTTCTCGTTCTTTTACCAACCGGAACTGGTCCGAGTTTGAAGTTGACGATGCTTCTACATCCACAAGCCCTTTTTCCAACTGAAGTTGGTCTGGACTTATGTCTATTGATCCTGTAACATCCATAAGTTGGTTAGCGAGCAGTTTTTGTTCCTCGGGGGTATCAGGATATGTAAACTCTGCTATAAAATCTGCTACAGCTTGCCCTTTCAATGATGATATGGGTTCATACACAATATCATATTCACCGAGCTCTATTGCCTAGTACATCAATCTCCATGAATTTTCTGGCTTATAAAGGGCTTGCCTTAGTGGCATGTCGGTATAAACGACGATGGTATGGGCCTGGAAATATGGCCTCATTCTTCTACTTGCTTCAATTAATGCCAATGCCAATTTTTCCAGCTTTGGGTACCTGATTTTTGCACCTCGGAAAGCCTTACTTGTGTAGTAGATTGGTTTCTGGACTCCACTCTCCAATCTGATCAATGCTGAACTGACTGCATTCTCTGATACTGCCAGATACAAATACAACTTCTCTCCTATTATTGGCCTGGACAAAAATAGAGGTGCTCCCAAATACTTTTTCAAGTCTTGAAAGGCCTTCTCACACTCATCAGTGCACTCAAAATTTTTTCGAAGTGTTTTGAAGACTGGGAGGCATTTGTCAGTTGCTCGGGACACAAATCTGTTGAGCGCTACAACTCGTCCAGTAAGACTCTGCACTTCTTTCTTTGTTGTTGGAGATCGCAACCCTAAAAGAGCTTTGATCTTATCTGGATTTGCTTCAATGCCTCGCTGATTGACAATGTATCCGAGAAACATTCCTTCTCGTACTCCAAATGTGCACTTCGTCGGGTTGAGCTTCATCTGGTATTTATCTAGTTGATCAAATGTCTGAGCTAAGTCAACTAGATGATCTGCAGCTTTCTTGCTTTTTTCCAGCATATCATCGACATAGACTTCCATGTTGCAACTGATTTATTCGGTGAAAACCTTGTTCATCAGCCGCTGGTATGTCGCTCCTGCATTTTTCAAACCAAAAGGCATAACATTATAGCAATAAGTTCCCCTAGGGGTAATAAAAGAAGTACTTTCCCTATCTTCAGGTTTCATTTTGATCTGGTTGTAGTCGGAATACGCATCCATGAAGCTGAGCAGCTCATGTCCCGAGGTAGCATCCACTAGTTGGTCAATTCTGGGCAATGGAAAATGATCTTTCGGGCATGCCTTGTTGAGATCAGTGAAATCAACACACATTCTCCATTTATTGTTCTTCTTCTTTACCATCACCACATTTGCCAGCCAGTCTGGGTACTTCACATCTTCAATGAATTGAGCTTTCTGGAGCTTCTCGACCTCCTCTTGTATAGCTTGATTCTTCTCGGGGCTAAATACCCTTCTTCTCTGCTTTACAGGCTTGATCTCCTTATTCACATTGAGTTCGTGACATAAGAAGTTTGGATCTATTCCTGGCATGTCCTCATGACTCCATGCGAAAGTTTTCTTCCTGTTTCTCAAGAACATTATCAACTCTTGTTTTATTGAAGCATCCAACGACGAACCTATCTGGGTTACTCGTTCAGGGTGCTCCTCGTCCAAAATAACATTTTCTGTAGATTCTACCACCTGTCCTTTTACAAGTTGGGATTCATCCCTGGGATCAAGAGTTTCAATTTCTGTACCTTCCTCCACCTGGTAGGTAATAGACTTTTTCCTTGATTCCTCAAGCTCCTCTTGCTCGGTAGATGAATAATAGCATTCCCGAGCTATTTTTTGATCACCTTTCACAACTCCTACTCCGAAGTTTGTTGGGAATTTTAAGCATTAATGCACTGTAGATGGAACTGCTTCGAACTTCTTCAAACCAACTCTTCCCATGATGATGTTGTAGGTTGACTGCACATTCTTATCCATCACAAAGAAGCGTATTCTTTCTGTTCGACAAGCAGGCCAGGTTCCAATGAATATATCCAACTTGATCGTCCCAAGTGGAAAAACTTTCTCACCAGCAAAACCTAGGAGGGGTCTGTGATACGATTCCAACTGAGATAATTTCAGATTCAAGCTGTCAAAGCATGAATAGTACATGATGTCTGCCGAACTTCCATTGTCTACTAACACCCTTAAAATCACTACTTATTTCGTCCTCATTTTGATCACCAGAGGATCATCGTGAGGATAAAGAACACATGCCAAGTCATTTTTTGAAAAGCCAATGACTAGCTTCTCTTTGTTTACCTTCCTCGGACGATCGTCCTCGGCCAGATTTATTCGCTGAATATATGAACAAGCTTGAGCCTCTCCGAGGTAAGCCTTTCTTTTTGCAGTAAGGTCTCATCCTCCTGCATCTCCTCTTGTAATGACATTACAATCAAATAACCCAAAACGTATAGAAAATACCTCTCGTTCTGGCTGCCTTGGCTTCTTGGGAAGATCGGGGTCATCTTCTGGATCATCTTCATGGTTTCTCTTCTTTTTCTCCTCTTCCCGACGAGGAGATCTAGACCTTTCTCTAGCTCGGTCGTTATCCTTTCTTTCACTTCCCCGATCAACATATTTTGCTAGCTTTCCTCTTCGGATGAGTGTTTCAATCTCGTTCTGAAGAGCTATGCAGTTTTTGGTCATATGACCATGATCTTTATGAAATTCGCAATATTTATCCCTACTCCTCGAATCAGGATCTGACTTCAGTTTCTTTGGCCATTTTACTTCCTCGTTGTTCTTGATTTCCTCCAAGACATGATTAATACCCATTTTCAAAGGAGTATAATTATCATACTTCTTCATGACTTCCCATTTATTATTGGAATGTTTATCTCCACCATTGCTTTTATGCTCTTTCTTCTTAGATTTGTCGACTTCCACCTTAGTTTCTTTATCCATATTCTTCTTTGCAGCCATGGCCTCCTCGGCATTCATGATTTTGGCCGCTTTTGCCATCAGTTCTGACATAGTTTTAGGTGGATCTTTTGCCAAAGTATAATACAACTTATTAGGCAACAACCCACTCATCAAAGCGGTGATTGATGTCTTCTCTTCGTAATCTATGACTTCCAGCTTCTCGTTATTGAAACGAGTTATGTAATCTCTAGTACTCTCACTAGATTTTTGTCTAACATTTAACAAGTGTGCTACTCGTTTTACTGGCTTTGCTCCAAAACAGAAGTTGCCAATAAATAACTCGGCTAATTGAAAGAAAGTTGAAATCTTACCCCGAGGAAGATTGTTGTACCATATCTGGGCAGATCCAGTAAGAGTTCCTGAGAAGGCCCTGCATCTCATCTCGTCGGGGACAACATAGATATCGGCAGAAGCTTGATATTGTTCTATGTTAAGAACAGGATCTGTCTTCCCATCATATTTAGGAGTTACCACGGGTGCTTTAAATTTCGATGGTGTAGGAAAATCCACAATGGCCTGTACAAAAGGTGTTCCTCGAACAAAAGTTCGTTGTAGGGGGTTCTTTGCTTTGGCCATTTCTCCCAATTTGTCCTCCAACCGTTGGAGAGATCCTTTCCACGCTTCATTTCCTTCCTCGGGCCTATTGGTTCGAGCAATTGATCGTTCTGAGGTAACTTCCTGAGATCTATCTCGACGAGTAGCTGGTCGTGATTGTGTTGATCCTTCTCTCAAACCTGTTGGTGGTCGAAAGCTTCTTGATGGGGCTCTAGATGGACTCATATTTCTCCTTGGTCCTAACCGACTGAAAGGAGATACCCTGCTTAATCTTTCCAGGGCGCTAGTTCTCTCCAGAGAGAGGGTGATATGTTGATCTGTATCCGTAGCCCGTATCGATGAAGTTCGCCCAGGTTGATAAGAAAAATCATTAGATTCTTCATTACGATATGACCCAGTACACCTGGATCGTGATTTCCCATGATCACTCCTTTGCCTTGAATGGGTAGGTGCACCGCCGTGAAGAGTTTGAATGAGTTGCCTCATTGTTTCTTGCATGGCGGTTTGTCCTTCAGCCAGATTCGTCATAATTCCAGCCAGATCTGGAGGTGCAGATGGATTTGGAGGATTTCCAGCATTTCCAGCATTTCGATTACTGGATTCTGGATTATCCGCCATTGATGATGAATGAATTGTGGTGAAAAACGATAGTAACAATCGTTCCCACAGACGGCGCCAATCTGTTGATGTAAAAAATTAGATCGCTCTAATTATTCAATCACAGATAAATAAAATGAGACAAAGATTTTTAAAGTGGTTCAGCCTTATAAGAATGGCCTACGTCCACTGTTATGTTATTGCTGAGTGTTTGGGAATTCTCGATTACAAGGTTCTATCAAGAAATTCCAGTCCCTTTGAATGAAGGTGATACAAGGTATTTATAGCCCTTAGGCTGTACATGAAAGGGTTGATACATTAAATGATAAACATATGAAAGGGTAATACATTTAATGCAGCGTGTGCGTCAAGATGATAAACATTCAATGAATAATTGAACTGTTGATTATCTGGCAGTTTATGCTACGGCCGAGATGCAGCTCGGACCGCCTTAGTTCCTCGGAGCGCTAGAGTACCTCGGAGTGCTAAAGCTCCTCGGTGTATCCTCGTTGCTCGGAGAGAACATGAGTTGTTCGGGGAAATGAACTTCCTCGTTGTTATTGTGCCACATAGATTTGACAAATGTCTTCGTATTATTCGTCCACATCAGCATATTAATTTTGGTATCAACAATAATAGTCTCATTGTCATTAATAATAATATTCTGGTTGTTTGGAATGTTAGAGGGGCTACAAAAAATTCCCCTTTTAAAAGAGTCAAAATCCTTCTTAAAATGCATAAACTCCCTTTTATAGCTCTCTTAGAACCTAAAGTTGATGCTCAAACAATTGAAAAGTATAAAATGAAATGGGGATTTGAAGGTTGTTGCAATAATAATAGTGGTAAAATTTGGGTATTTTGGAGATTTGGCTAGCTCATTCAGTTCTAAAGTATTCAATATTCTTATCTATAATATATGTTAAGTGCACAAAAGAAGAAATAATAGATTTATGGGTTAACTTGGAGGCAATTTCAAGAACTATTGAATTTTCTCCCCATTTGGTTATTGGTGACTTCAATGTGGTCTCTAATCAAACCGAAAAAGTGGGAGGCAATGACATCAATTTTCAAGTTGTAGAGGATTTCAAACGGGCAATTGATGATTGTGGTCTAAGATATATGGGTTATTATGGTTCTAGGTACACATGGTATAATAAAAGAAAAGAGGAAGACCTTATTATGGCAAGGCTGGACTGGTGCTTTTTCAATTCATCATGGGAAGCTTGTTTTCCCACTTCTCGAATCCTCTACCTGAATAAAACCTCTTCAGACCACGCTCCTTTGTTACTTACTCTCAAAACTAACTTGGATGATTATTCAAGACCGTTTAAATTCCATTCAATGTGGTGCTCTCATAGTTCTTTTGAAGCAATAGTGGAAAAGTCTTGGATATTAGCTTGCTCTGATTCAGCTATGAGTAATTTTTCCCTTAAACTGAAAAGACTCAAAGAGGACTTGAAGATATAGAATAAAGTAAATTTCAAAGACATCTTACAATCTGTCAGAAAGTTATAGGATGACATAGCTCAACTTGAAGTTAATTATGATATTGACAACTTTGATTACAATAAATAAGTTCTTCACCAAACTTAATATAAATTATTAGATGCTATGAAAGTTGAAGAAGAGTTTTGGAGGAAAAAGTCTTCTCTAAAATGGCTTAAGCTGGGAGATGCCAACTCTAAATTTTTTCATGCCACTGTTAAGGAAAAGCACCAGAAGCTGAATATTCATTCTCTAAAAACTCAAGATGGATCTATTTTAGAGGACCTCCAAGAATTGAAGAATCACATTCTTGAGTTTTTCATGGACCTCTGGTCTCCTGATTCTCCTATGCATTTAGAGGATCTTTCTGAGTGTATTCCTCATATCATATCTTCTTAAATGAATGAAGTTATTAAGGACTTTCCTTCTGAAATGGAGATTCTCAAAGCTATTAATGATATCAATGAGGATGTTGTTCCTGGACCTGATGGCTTCAGTGGTACTTTTTATCAAAAATGCTGGCATATCATTAAAACTGACTTAATTATTGCTATATATTCTTTCTTTGCAGGTAGTTCAATTCCTTAAAGTTGGACCAGCACTACTGTAGTTCTTGTTCCCAAAACAGAGAGCCCTAAGTCTTGTGCAAATCTTAGACCTATTAGTCTATGTAACTTTTCTATGAAGATCCTTACTAAGGTTCTTTCTAATACAGTGGCTAAAGTTCTTCCATTGATCATTTCTCATAATCATAGTGGATTTATCCGAGGGAGAGCTATTCAAGATAATATTTTACTGGCTAAAGAAATAGTTGAAAACCAAGGCAATAAGTCACATGGAGGAAATGTTTTAATCAATCTTGACATGGAGAAAGCCTACGATAGGGTCAATTGGGGATTTCTTATTTCAGTTCTCAGGAACTTTGGATTCGGGGAAAAATGGATTGACTATATATGGAGAATTATATCTTCAAATTGGTTTTATATTCTCTTCAATGATCAAAGTTGAGGCTACTTTAAATCGACTAGATGTTTGAGACAAGGGGACCCCATTTCCCTAGGTCTTTTTATTCTTGTTGCATATTTTTTTAGCAGAGGTCTTAGCCATCTTACGGAAAAAAGGAAAATCAATTATTTCTATATGCCTAGTGGCAGTCCTATTATTTCCCATTTAGCCTTTTCATATGGCCTTATTATATTCTTTAGTGGGGATTAAAGAAGTTTGAGACAGCTTATGACATTTCTTGATTCATATGCTTCCAAATCTGGCTAAAAAATTAACTTCTTAAAGAGTAGTTTTTCGGTTGATTCTAAATGCTCTCCCCATTTTAAGTGTAAGGTTGCTCAATGTACAAGCCTGAGATTTAAAGATCTCCCTATAAAATATTTGGGATGTCCAATATTTAAAGGCAGAAATAAGCTTAAATTCTATGACATCCTGGTGTAATCTCTGAGATCTAAGCTTGCTGGTTGGAAATCTAATCTTTTATCTGTAGGTGGGAGGCTTATTATTATCAAGCACGTGTTGACTTCCATCCCTCTATTTGTATTGGCTTTTATTTCACCTCCCAAAACTATAATTCATAGAATTCACTCTCTTTTCAACAAATTGTTTTGGGGTGGCAATAGTGAGCAAGGTTAGAAATTTCAATGGAAAAGTGGGAATTTTTATGCAGAGACACTAAAGAAGGGGATATGGGTTTTAAGGACTTCAATCTTATCTCTAAAACCTCATCTATGAGACTGTTCTAGAAATTTAAAACTGAGAAATCTTTGTGGTCCTCTTTCATGGCCAACAAATACAAAAATTTAAATGCAGCTTCAAGAGGTGGATCCCAGACTTGGAAGAGAATTCTGTTAGTTAAATAAGTCTACTTACAAAATATGGAAGAAATTGATGGCCAGTGGATTTGGAAACCTCATGATTCAGGTGATTTAAATTTCTCATCTGCATATTCTATTTCAAAAGAGAGCTTTCATTCTTCTAGAGTTTTTTATCAGATCTGGGATTCTAATATTCTAAGAAAGTGCTCTATTCTAACCTAGAAGTTGTTGAACTATTGTGTGTCTATTGATGATTGCATTAAATAGTTGGGTATAAGGCTTTGTTCTAAATGTAAGGCATGTCAAAACAATGAAAAATCAATAACCCATTCTTTTATTCATTGTTCAATCATTCAGCCTATTTGGAAATTCTTTGCTGATCTTATGGGAATTTCTTTGGATAGCTCTTCGATGTAAACTCTTCTACATGGTTGGTGGTTGAAAGAAGGGTCGAATGATTACTTCAAATCCTTATGCAAGTGTATTCCAATAATGGTGTGTTGGGATATTTAGAAAAGTAGAAATTTATCTACTTTTGAAGATGTCAACATGGAAGCTTCTCAAATTATGTCTAATTATATTTCCTCTATTTCTGATATCTGCTCAGGTCTCATCTTTAGAGACTCCCTTTCAGGTTTTGATGGTTTTTAAAAGAGATCTTTAAAATCCAATCCAAAAATCAAAATCAAATATGCCCATCTATTAAATGGTCTTTACCTCCTTCTAATAGTTTCAAACTTAACATTGATGGTGCTTCTAAGGGTAATCTAGGAGATAGTGGATATGGTGGCATTGTGAGGAATGACAAAGGAGATATGATTTTATCTTTTGGTCAATCTACTGACTCATCTTCTAATTCTTTTAATGAATTAAATGGTATTAGAGGGGGCATAAAGCTTTGCATTGAATTCCATATAGAGGAGATTCATATCGAGGTTGACTCTATCTTTGTGGTGAATCTTATAAATAGAAACTGGAAACCCCCATGGAAGCTGAAAGGATTGGCGACTGAAATAAAATAAGACCTGAATCTTCTGAAATATTCTTTTTCCCATTGTTACAGAGAATCTAATATGGTGGCGGATTATTTAGAAAATTATGTCATTCATTGCAATTCGATTCAGATCTTTTTATCATCTTTAGAACTCCCTCCTATGGTTAGGGGAGCTGTTAGGCTTGATAAGATGGGTTGTCACTACAGTAGATCTTCTTTTCTATAATTTTTCTTGTTCTTACTTTTGTTTTGGGATTTTTTATTAAATCCTATGTTTTTGTTTATTATGTTCTCTTTTGCTTGCAAACCATTGTCAAGAGGTTGTTTATCCTTGAATAATGTATCTAATGGGGTTTTTTTCCCTCTTCCCTAAAAAAAGATCAGTTGAGAAATTCTCATTTATTATATCATCTTCATCAATTGTCTAATTAAGATCAATACAATTAATATAAGGCACAGTAAGATACTCGAAATCATCATTCATTTTGTTAAAAACATCTTTTGGAAATACGCCAATGAGAACCTCATCAAAAAGGGTCTCATTTACCATCATATCAGTGATTGAAGGAGAGGCGATAGAGTCAGGTTCATCTTGTAGGGGTGAACAGCAGGGTTCGAGTTAGTCGGATCTAGGTTAACGAGAATACCATGTTGGTTAAGGAGTGGTTTCTCAATAAGGATGATCTTGGTAAACGGGTCAGATAGATTAACTCTGATGTGGATAATGCAGAGATCTAACCCTAGTGTATGGATATCAAACGGCTCATCGTTCTTACTGCCCTCAAAATCTTCAGTTCTTTCCACGACTTTAATAGTCAGAGGCTCCACCTCATTCCATTGTTCTTAGCCTAGGTGACTTTGTCTCCAAAGAAAATTTCCAATCCTGACTTTATTTTCTTCTCAACGGGATCGTACCATTTCTTGGGGAACCCACAGAAGAGGATGTCTTCACTCTCAAATTCATCATTTGAGTTATTTGAATCATGATCATAACCAGTGGTGACTATATCATCTTTCCATGAGAAACCAATGAATTCTATGACTTCAATAGATTCACCGTATAGTCTTCCCATTCAACAGAGAAATGTTAGAAAGATGATCCTTTAAGTTTCAATATGGTGAGCAGTTCGGAGGTTCACATACTTATTTCTTTTTAACGAATTCATCAGACATGTCTTGCACAATATTGTCCATACTGAACTCCTTCTTTGACACGAACTAATCGTTTGATTCTCGAGTCCATTCTTGGGATTCCATGTACATATCACTAATGTTTTCATAATGGTCTTCTTTGATAGTCATTCCCGGTGGCAGTTTCAACCCTAAATCATGGAGTTGATTTAAGATAGTTGGCAACTCTATACTCCCCACTTCTGAATGGGTTTGGACAGCTATGCAAACCCTAGTTAGGAGGTATAAGGCTTGGCCTAATTCCTTTTTTGTATGTATAAGGAAAGAGAGGCAAATCTTTAAGGGGTTGGGTGAACTGGTAGATGGATCAGGTGTTTTGATGGGCTAAATTCTAGTGGAAGAGTCAAATTTTGGATTTTCTTCTAGGATATTATCAATCAAAGAACTAAGTTGAGCGAGGACTGTCATTAAATCTGGGTGAACGTTGACATTCTGATCAACGTTTTCCATGAAGAGTCTTCATAGGTATTGTTTAAATTCTATGCAGGTGGCGTAGGAGGTGGTAGAGCTCTGAGGTGGATTGATAGAGGATCTGAGCCAATAAGGAGCCTGGCCAAAATAGGGGTATATGATCTCACCTAGGAAGGAAAATGATTTTTATGTTTACTTCAATGAAAAATGATATTTTGGGTATTAAAAAATGGGGAAATATTTTATAGTATTTAGAAAAAGGGAGAGAACGAAATTCCCCAATGTAGTTATTATCATTAGGTTTCACTTGTATTACATTCCACCTAGTGTGCAAGTGAAATTCTGAACAAGACCCGAGCCTGGGGATGATAGGGTACATAATGCATGACACGGTTTGACATGTTTCCAGACTCATGGCTAGGTTCCTATTTTAAAAATGGTCAAAATAGTGCAAACTTAGAGCGGTGAGACGACCCAAAATTTTGGGAAAGTCTTGCGTTTAAACCGACACACTATGTATGAGTGTCCTGGGTCCAACGCTTATATAAGGTTGGTGAAATTGGAGGTTAGTTAAAAGATTCGCCCCTTTGTTCCACGATATACCTCTTTCCTATAAGGGCAATCATTCATCGGTACGTTTGGGCAAGCGATTTGATATACCTGAGTGTATATGAATTGCCTCACGATATACCTTATAGATAAGGTACATGTGAGAGCAAATGCAATACACTCGATGTACGTGAAAAAGTTCCCTGCTATATACCTCATGTCATGAGTTCTATTAAGTGGTACGATGCGAGGGGAGTTGTTCGATATACGTTCAAGCTACGAGGACAATGGAGGGTGGTAATCGTATCTCTTAGATTAACAACGCCTTGGGGGACAAGCACCAATCACGAAGTGATCCCCTAGTATAGAAAAAAAATTTGGTCCAAATGTAGTGTTCAAATGATGTAGTGTGAAAAAATTCATGAGTTTTAATTAGTATTTGATGCAGAGTTTCATATATGTTAATCAAGGGAAATATCACTACTGAGCATGAGATAAAAAATGGAATATACACGAGTAGTATGGTATGAGGGGGGGCATATAATTCTATCAAGTATGTACATTAAGCATGGAGCACATACAAAGTGTGAGGCATGTCAATATACACAAGTGAGTAGAATGTATGTGCAAAGTGAGAGTGACATGGGAATATGTGCAGGAGAGGAAAAATGTGGATATATACAAGCGAGAGTAATGTGTGAAGTGTGTGCTAGTGGGACTAAGTACGGGTATCTACAAGTAGTGCGAGAGGCATGTAAGCAAACATGTGGCAATATATAAGTGAGAATAATGTAGGAGTGTGTACTAGTGGGACTAAGCATGGATATCTACAAGTGACATGGAGCATGTACGTAAGTGGAGTGTACATGATAACTATATACACCTGAATAAAGAATGAATCGTGTGATAGAATACACATGTAATGAGAAACAGAGCATGATGGAGAGAAGGATATAGATGGTCATGATGATACGATAAAGACATATATACAACATGTAAGTATGAGAGTGAGAAGAATATACAAGTGGAGGTACATGCACACATGTAAAAATAGAGAAAATGAGAGAAAAGGAAATAAAGCCCGTGTGAACCAGAGTCTATTCCTTTAAAAAATAAGCATCCCCATCGGAGTCTCCAGTGTGTCCATCCGAGAATTTTCAACACGGGTTTTCTGTAAAAGTGAGAGGAATTTGGCTCGTGCTAGGATTAAGGAGGTAAGTCCTCTTTCCTCCACTCACGCTATCTTCGTTGGCTCCCATAAATAAAAATTGGTCATCATTAAGGGGGATGAAAATATAAAAAAAATATAGTCCCTAGCCTATTTTGCTCAAAACATGTAAAAGATATAATTGTCCCGGAAGAAATGACATCAAAGACAAACTGATGCATACCAAACCAAATAGATCGAGGGTCTAAGGACTAAGTTACAGAATAGGAAGGTGTTAGGAAACCATTTCTCTCTTTCGGTCTCTCATGGGCTATGATAATATTCTCCCTTTTCTCCAAAATGTAATTTATCTGTATAATATGTGTGATGCGAAAATAGGTGAGAAAATAAATCATCATTCTCACGCCATGAAAAAGACGAATTTGAGCCATTCTAAGCAGTATAAATATAAAGAAAATAATCTTAAGGTATTCAAAATGAGAGCAGTGCGACAAATCATAATCCATCATAAAGAATGGAATACGCATGTTAATGGGGCCGCTAAAAAATATAATAAAGAAAAAGGGCTACGTCATGTGCCATACATCGAATTATAATCCACTATGAGGAAATGGATATGCATGTCTAACGTGATTCTAAAGAGAATAGAATATATCAAAATTTAATGTGAGTAACCATTGAGTCATTATTTACTATGAAGAAGTGAATATGCATGTCTAACGGGGTTACTAAGAACATATAGACTAGTGTGCATGTATATATGTATGTATGTATGTATGTATGTGTGTGTGTGTGTGTGTGTGTGTGTGTGTAATACTAAAAAGTATGAGAGTAATGAAATAAGAAAATAAGACTCGAATCCCGAAGATGACTCGAGATGCCAACGTAGCAGAAAAAGGAATCAAAGTTTTCGTAATTCGATAACATGCAAGGGTAGAATTTAACTTATGAACCCAAAATTAGAATTTCCTTTAGTTTGTTGGAAAATGTGTACAAGTGTAAAAAGTGGAAAAAGAGGGAGGAAAATTATAATTTGGGAGGTCTCTTTTTGGCTTTTTTAGATTTATGAAACTATATTATGTGCATATAAGTAATAAAAAGAGATTAGTTAGAGTGAGCAAGTGAGAATAAAGAAAAAATAAGCTAAGAATAAAGGAAATGTGATATGTAACACTAATTAAATGAGCTTCAAAGAGGTGTAGGTAGACCTTATATGAGACTTCGTCATTGATTTTGAGATGACGTAGGCTAATTTTTATGGTAGTGAAATAGTGGTGACGTGGTGGTAAAATGGGTGGCAAAAGATGGGATGAGGGTGACGTAAGAAAAGCGGCGATAATGTTTGGAAAATGGTGTTTTTGGAAATACGGCACTCTGATTTCGAGGCAGAGGTTCTTGTGATCTTCTCAAAAAGGGGTCCCTAGGAATGTGTTCATAAACTCCTTAAATTGAGAAAATCTAGGATTAAGGGGTATATAGATCGGCATAGGAATTGTCCTGCCTATCGACATACGCATGGATTCATGTAACACTAAAGTACCCTGATGCCGATAAGAAGAGGGTCTGGGGTGCCTATAGGAAGTCCAAAATTGACTCTTTTTGTAAAAAGGGGCATAAAATTCAAAGCCTAAGTTCGAATCATGGACGACCAGAACCATTAGAAAGTTTATTTAGTCCTATAAAAATCTATCGATTAACTCTCGGGTCCAAGAGTTTACCAAAGTCAAAAGAGGATCAGAAGCACTTGATGGCCTCTAGGACAGGGTTCTTGGAGTAAAAAGATAAGTACGTGCGAATTGTAAGGTCAATTCCCGCATGGTATGGACCGTTGGAAAGGATATTCAGATCCCTATGAAAGTGAAATAAGCCTATCTAGGTTTTGAGAGATGACTAAAGTAAATAGGGCTCAGAAGAAACATGTGTCCTTCAGGTTGGGGTTTGAATAAAAAAAGGTAAGTATGCACAAATTTTAAGGTAGATTCATTCACAGAATGGACCGTTGGAAAGGGTAGTCAGATACCTATTAGAGTGTAATGAGATACTCTAGAGTTATAGAGTTAATTGAAGTCAAACGGATCCCGATGGCCTCTAGAATGGGTTTTAGCATAGGACCTAGGGTCTGAGGTTGAAAGGAATAGTGTTAAAGACCTAAATAGGTACTTAAAGGATACTAGGATGGGGTGTCTACACTATTTGACTCGATCTCTTTGCTCCTCCCCATGCATCTAACTAAACCATAGACTTCCTTGATTTTAATCAGAATAACCATCCCTATATCAGGATTTATATTCTCAATATATTTTATAGGATATAATTCATTTAATAGTCCTTGAAATACTCTTACCACATACCTTGGATTTTCTTATCGATAATCAATGTGTTTTGATTTTTGTCTTTAATACATTTAATTATGACCATAAACATTGGAAACAATCTCTATTGTTTCTTTAGATATAAATTTCCTTTTCACCTTCGTAATGAGATTGACAATATAGAAAAATTGTGTTCAAGGACCTTTGATTCATAATGTTTCGGAATACAAAACAACGTGAATTATATCTAGGGTTTAGATTAACATACATTTGCAAATTTTATAGGTGATCCTTAGAAGTTTCAAATGAATCTTAAAACCCTTTCCTTAACATATATTCGTAGGTACATGAAGTGAGCTTGGGCATTATAGGGTTTTCAGAGAGTTATGGGATTGCTACTTAGAATATGGACTATACCGATAACGCATGACAAATAACTAAATTGACTTCCAAACAAAATATGAAAATCCTAAGTTCACCTTGGTAATTTATTTCCTTTTTTTTTAATTATAACTCATTTCACTAAGTAATTGCAACTGAACTCCAATTTAATTATATCAAAATTATTTGAATAGGGTCTGGTATGCAAAATTATGATAAAAATTAATATGATTCCTCGCGTTAAGCATTCAATACTCGCTTGGTAAAATTTAATTTTTTGAGAATCGATTTTGACCAAAGTCTTATTTATTCATTGATCTCAAAGCAGAATTATTTCACACTCTACCAGATTATAAAATCCATGTTGATGTAAAAAATTAGATCACTCTAATTATTCAATCACAGATAAATAAATAAGATAAAGAATTTTAAAGTGGTTCAGCCTTGTAAGAATGGCCTACGTCCACTGTTATGTTATTGCTGAGTGTTTTTGAGAATTCTCGATTACAAGTTCTATCAAGAAATTCCGGTCCCCTTGAATGAGGGTGATACAATGTATTTATAGCCCTGAGGCTTACATATGAAAGGGTGATACATTAAATGATATACATATGAAAGGGTAATAAATTTAATGCCCTTTTAAACGTGTGCATGAATTGATTATCATTCAATGAATAGTTGAACTGTTGGTTATCTGGCAATCAATGCTTTGACCGAGATGCAGCTCGGACCGCCTTAGTTGCTCGTCGTTCGAGAGTTCCTCGGAGGGCTGGAATTCCTCGGAGCATGCTTGTTGCTCGGAGTGAGTATGACTTGGTCGGGGGAATAAACCTCCTCGTTGTTATTGTGCCATGTAGATCGACACGTTTCTTCTTATTATTCGTCCACGTCAGTATATTAATTTTGGTATCAACAATCCATAAGCCGCATTTACATAAAAAAATATAAGTTTATGAAATGGGTATTACATTCCTAAATAATTCCTTGATGTCGATTCCTGCATAATACAATCTTAGATATACTAACACAATGATTTCCCACCTTATAGATGTTATTGGATCAATAAATAAATATCATTAATAGAAAATTAAAGAAATAACTTTGTGAATCCTTCAATCTTTATATCACCCTCGGATTAATAATCTATGCGCCCTTGAAAACTGTGAGATTGTGCAAGTCTAATCTAATTAGCACTTAGACTCGAATCTCACACTTGTTCCTGTTAAAGTTCTAGCACAATCTTCTTTGAACTATCACGAAAGTTCATAACCATTAAATAGGTTCCTCTACTTAAGATAAACTACTAAGATTGGACATGTAGTTTAGTGATAGGATGTCTACTCCCTATCTAGGTTGTGAATTATTCAATTGTACTAGAAAGTAAATTTTTCTCTTCCATGATCAGGTCAATCCCAACTCACTATAATTCCTTTTAAGTGAAATTTTACATCATATAAAAATATATAAAACAAATATAAGGTGTTACCATAAACATTATTAGCATCTCAAAGTGGTCTTTAACAATCCTTTATTACTAAATAATAAATGTCAAAATTATAATTTTAATGATAAACTCCAACAATTTCCTGCTTAAGCTTAAATCTATGTGCCCTTAAATTTAACCATCAATCTATGTACGTGGAAGTCAATAATCCAAGATTCTGAAGGATTAACCAAGTTGTTATCTAATGCAATCTTGGTCATAATCTTACCAACCCTCTTGTTCAATCCATTGAACAAGTAATACGTACACTTAATGTTCTTAGCTCTTTTATGGATTCTCGATTCTCCCAAACTTGAAAATTGCTCTATTATTACCAAAATATAATGCAATAGAAGATTTCACTGAAGGAACCACACCCAAGTCACTTAGGTTTTCCTGAACCATATAGCCTCTTTAGTTGCCTCCAAATTGCCAACTACTTTGGCTTTGATGATGGAGTCATCAATACAGGATTCTTCACTCTTCCAACTAACAACTTAACCTCCTAACGTAAACATACATCATGATGTAGACTTATTATAATCCTTATCTGACTAAAAACTCGACTCTTTGTACCGTAATGGTATAGGGATATCCTTTAAGTAAATCGACACATAATCTTTAATCCATTTAAGGTACTTGAGAATGTAATTTACTACAATCAAGTTCTCCTCACTTGGTTTAGACTAAAATCTTTTGACCATGTCAACAACAAAGTAGATGTTCTTTATTGTCCACAACATAGCATGCATGAGACTTCCCACATCCGAAGCATAAGGTGTATTCATGATCATCTGTATCTTTTAGGTTTATTAGGACACTGATCCTCAGATAGAGTGAATCCAAGACTTAAAGGGAGAAATCTTTTCTCGTAATCCTCCATGTTAAACCTTGTGATCACATTATCTATATAAGTGGTTTGGGATAGCCCAACATCCTAATTTTCAATCATGTAAAAGAGTGATCCCAAAGATATGACTAGATCCTTTTAAGTCTTTCATAAACGATTGGTTTGACAACCACACTCTTTTATGGAAAAATACACCCATATAGTTACTAGTTAGGACAATATCATATATATAGTGTACTAAAATACCAACATGTTTCCATCAAACTTCTTATACACGCAAGTTCTATTCGAATTTTGATTAAAACCAAAAATTAATTGCCTAATCTAACTGAATATTAGAATATTCCAAAACCTTAACGTTAGATTAAGTTCATAAATGGGTCTTTTAATCTTTGAGAGCTTTATTTCTAGGCTTGTCATTATGAATATCTTGGGTTGAAACATATATATTCATTCTTCAATACTGCCGTTCAACAACGCATTCTTAATGTTAAAATAGTCCTGGTGGACATTAGAACGTCTAGTGACGAGAAGGTTTTCTCATAGATAGTCTCTTTTTTTAGTAAACTCTTTCTCAACAAGCCTTTCCTTGAAGGTTTTCAACTATACATTTATACATATTTTTCCTCCTGTACATCCACTTTCAACCCATGGGTTTTACCCCACCAGCAAGTCCAAGCTCCCAAACCCGATTCGAGTATATTGAATCCATCTTGGCATCCATAACCTTAATCCAAAGTTAAAAGTCTTGTCTCAAAAACTATATTGTCATTCAAATACACACATTTGTGTTTTGGTTAAAACTTTCTTTAAGTGTGACCCATCTCCTCAGCATCCGATAGAAAATTTTCGAGGACCTTAAAATCATCATCTCTAGATTTAATAAAGAAAAAACGAAAGCAGTTGACTATGAAGAAAATATTGGGATGATGACCCTCATTAATGGACTCCTACCGAATTAATTATATTGGTACCCATTAAAATATCCTTCTACCTTAATGAATGAGTTTCTTAGTAGAAGAAGGGAAGGTTGTGGCTACACAAGAGGCGATGGCAGCTAAGAAGGGAAAGTTCCTATAAGAAGGGTCTATGAAATATGGGCAGAGTAGACAAGGGGCAAGAATTCTCAGGAAAAGTAAGAGAATAAGTTCGCAACTTACATGCCCTTCACTACCCAAATGCACCATACTCTGAATAAAATTAAGGAGGATTAGCATATTATGTGGCCGAAAAGGATAAAGCCCCCTCAAAATAGAATAAAAAAGAGTAAATAGTATTAATTTCACAAGGACCACGGACATGACATTGATGATTTCTAGCATCTAAAAGATGAAATTAAAAATCTCATAAAACAGGTTGGCTAAAGATATATATGGATCCAACTGTCTTCCACTAAGAGAAAAGGAAGAGACATCGATTGCCTGCCAAATTAAAATCTCACAAGAAAGAAGGTAACAGGCCTAAGGATGAAGAATAAAAATATAATATTGAGAGTGCGCTTTTGTTCAAACAAAGAAATTATTTAATTAAACACAGTTTTTCAATTAAATCCTAAAACATGCATCTAGGTGTGATTGAAGACAATATAATCATGCAAGAACATTCAATCACAAATAAACACACAAATGAGGAAAAATCCCCCAAAGGGGCAAAACCTTTGATTTTCACTATAATTTGTAAATAACGATTTACACGGATTACACTGAAAATAAGAGTGACATACGAAATACCCTCATGTGTCGGTTTCGATGTCATCGACTGGAATTTCCTGCAAGAACTCCAGATGGGCAGCAATGAAAAAGAGTCGGCTTCTGCACAAGATACTCCAGATTAGTAAAAATGATCCTTTGAATGTTTAAAGATTCACACAAATATATAGGAATGGTTTTGGGAATAAAAAAGGCATGAAACCTTAAAAACTTGAAGTCTGTTTTCTGGGCTATAAATTGTAGAAACGTGTATGTAAAAGACTTGGAAACACGTGCAGAATGGGCATAGGTATTTATATAAAATCGAGGCGGCGGCGTTCGAACGACTTAGGCATGTCGCTCGAATGAGCCACGTGTCGCTCGAAAGAGATCGCGCGACATGCTCATGTCGCTTGAACGACAGAGTGATGTCGTTCAAATGAGCTCGACGACCAAAAAAGTCCACTTCTACACTTCGAAAAATTTCTAATTTAGTGTTAAAAATAAATCAGACTTCGAAAAATATTTTCTAAAAAATTCTCAAATATTTATGCAAAAATTAAAAACTCCAATAAACCATTTTATCAATAACGTGAAGTGGAGTAGTGGGAACGGTTGAGCAGCACGTCGCATGAACCATGATGCACGTGTGAAGATGGTGAATGCATGGATTCGAATCAAGGCTATCATGAATAATCGTGTTGACGTGCCGAATGTAACAGTATCAGACATACATATTGTGATCTATGACAAATAGAAAATTCCTAGATTCTACCCTGAACATTTATAAAATTATGTCCTTACAAATCTCTGTAATACCCCGTATTTTTTACTATATTTATTTTGGGATTAATTAATTAAATTGCGTATTAATTGGAAATTAATCCGGGTTATAAATACTAATGAGATGCGAATTGGTATTTGATTATGTGCATATATGATTATATATGTATTTGGTATTATAAAATTTGTCGTGGGATTTATATACGGCATTTTAGAAATTTTGTTGAGACGCGTGGGACCGCCGCGTCACGGTATAATATTTTGTTAATAAAAGTGAATTTAAATCTATAATCCGTATGGTCGTTTTGAGTGCGCCAACGTGTTCGGAAGGGTCGAGATAGTCAGAAAACACTAGCCGGGGGTATAGTTTGGGTCCCGGGGTATTTTTAGGCCATACCGGTAACTTAAAGGGTATTTTAGTAATTTGGTATTTTTGGGTAATTAAAAGTGACGAAAATTGAGAGTTGTAATCTGATAAGGATTGACCCCAACCAACCCTTATTAACCCAACAAGCTACGGAGGTTTATTAAATTAGGTTTTCATAAGTTTCCCCAAAGCAAACCCTAGCCACCATAGCCTTTTGGAGAAGAAAGCTTGGAGAAGGAGAGAGAGAGAGAGAGGAAACTCTGCAGAAACTTCATCAAACCAGCACCAAATCCGGAATCAAACCAAGGCAAGTGATTTAAATTACATTCCTTATGCAGTGAATGCCTTTTCCATGTTAGAAACCTTGTGAATCAATCTTATATAAGAGTTAAAAGAAAACCCATGAAATTGGAAGATTGTTATTAAATTTTGGGATAGGTTTGCATGTAGAACCCTTGTTTGAGATTTAAATTCAGAGATTTCATATCTATGTGATGTTTTAACGGATTAAAATCTGGGAAATTTTGAGGAGAAGAACTTAGGGTTTATGTTCTTGAAGAAAATTTGGAATTACTGTAGAAATTGTGATTTAATGATGTTTAGAAGATATTAAACCCTTTAATGATGTTAGTATAGCCCCTTAACATGTTTGAGGATGATTAGAGAACTCAATATACTGTTGGAACGAATTTTAGAAAAGGTTTGAGGAGTAAAAATGGTGAAAAAACGAATTGGGGAAAAATCTGGGCCGAAACTGGCCACTCGTTAGAAGCAGCCCCCAGGTCGTTCGAACGAGCTCGTTCGAACGAGCTTCTAACGAGTTGACCAGTCGTTACTAACGAGAAGGTATTTCGTTCGATATCTCGTTCGAACGAGATATCGTTAGAAGTGACAGTTCGTTCGAACGAACTGGGATCTCGTTCGAACAGCCTCGTTCGAACGAGACTTCTAACGACCTGACAGTCCAAACTCGTTCGAAGCCTCGTTCGAACGAGACTTCTAACGAGTTGACAGTTTGGTCCTTTTTGGACTGTTTTGACTTTTGGAGTCCCGGGAACTGGTTCAAGGGTAGAGTTAGTATTCCTTTGATGATATAGTGATTGATTTGGGACTTTTGGGTTATTGAGATGAGTAAATCATACACTAGAGTTATATTCAACGAACCGTTTGCGTTGAGACGTGAGTGTCTACTACGATGTGAGGATAAATTATGGCACGTATAATTATGAACCGGAATAAAATAAGTTGTGATAATTATAATTAGTACGAGAGTGAAATATGTACTACGAATATAATACGGTATTACTAAGATGTGTGTTTACTTAGTAGTGATATATGGATTGTATGTATGACATATCTACCATACTTGCTATCACGGGAGGTTTCGTTCACTTAGGACCCTCTAATCCTTGTGTGCCTATGGGGGGGATATAGACTGGTACCTTGATGAACATAGGTCATAGAAAGACTTATTGTGATATTAATAAGTCCGCTGACCATGGGAGCGTAGGTATGTGCGTGACCCATGTGATGGTGACTGTGTTCGCCTCCACTATTTGTGATTTGTGTTATTTGAACTATTCCTGAGAGATTCGGAATATGTGATCCTTATGTACGTGATGTACCGGGATGGATAGCAGAGTATGTGTGCACCATAGCTTAGATTGCGGGGTGCTTATATCGTATATTTATGATGTGAATAATATACATTAAATTAATGGAAATCCTCATGTTAATATTGTAAAAATATTACGGTATTTGTTCGAGTTATATAATGAGTTAACTGATAGTTATATCCATGGCATATTTAGTAACTGAGTTTACGTTAAACCTCTATTTAATTACGAGCGTTGTTATGTTAATAGAACCGAGTAATATGGGTAGAACCTTTGGCAGTCTAGCTAGTTATGTTGACAGTTAGCTAGTAGTATGGGTCTTTATAGATGGGTAATTGCGTTAGGAGTGCACAGTTAGACGAGAGGTGAGAATATCATGTGAGTGCACGTCCTAACATGTACTTTGCATTCAATGTTTTAAATGTTTTTAAAGCACTTGCAGGTTTTTAAAATATAACTCCACTTTCGGGCTCTGACCCATTTGCTTTTCAAATCTTTTTCTTGTAAAACCATTTTAGGTGCCCAGCCACAAGGACACCAAGCGTAGGATTCTCATTCAGAAGACGAGCTGTAGCTGTTTGTGGAAGCTACAGGGACTTGCATTTAGACGCCTCTCATTTGGATTCCAGTCTCAGCATCTATCAGTTGTAGGGCATGTTGCCCAATTCTATTAGACATTTTTACATTTCAGTTTTCAGACTCTAGCATGTATTGCTCAGTATTCAGTTTTAGTTATTTATTTCTGTTTACTTATCAGTTGTGGGATTTGTATCGAGGAGTTTTTCCTCCAGGTTTTATTTACATATTGTGATGGTTATCCGTTTTACTTCAGCATGGTGAATGGTGTTATTTAGTTGTTCATTACTCTTGTTGCATGTTAATCAGATTTAATAAAATTTGGCACTTACTTTTTAAATGCTAGGTGGTTAGTAATAATAAAACGTTTTCGACAGTGATGCTATTAACTGAGCCAACTTGGCATTTTGAATTAATTTTATAAAGGAGTAGCTACCCGGTGTTTAATTAGTCGGGGTGTCACAGGTGGTATCAGAGCATCAGGTTCTAGTGTCCTTTAGGATCTGTACGGCTATTATGTTTCCGCTACGTTTTCTTTGATATAGAGCCCTATATTTTAGGACTGTTGTATTCTTTTGTGTATGCTTCGATCTTCAGCTATTTTAAGTTTATAAACCGTGAACTTATAAACTTTGTTCTTATTTCAGATGCCTCCACGACGTGCATGACGAGTTCCCAGGAATGCAGTGCCCGAACCCCAGCCCGCTCCAGTTCAGGGCATGTTGAGCGCCGCTGAGGTTGCAGCTATAGTAGCTCAAGCGGTGAATGCCGCGATTGCCGTTGTTCAGCAGGCACCACCACAGGCGCCGGTTGCCGCGCCAGTACAGGTTAATGCATTCCCGTCTGCTTGGGAGCGTGTACGTGACGCTTTTCAGAAAGCGCATCCGCCAGAGTTTGCAGGTAGCTCAGACGTGGTAGTCTCGAGCCAATGGAGGAAGGACATACAGAGGCATTTGAGGATGCATGAGTGCACTGACGTTCAGAAACAGGTGCTAGCTACTTTCAAGCTAGTGGGATCTGCACTACAGTGGTGGGAGTCTATCACCACTGCGGAGGAGAGGGATACCCTCACGATTCAGGTGTTCTGGGTGCGGTTCGACCGCAAGTATTTTCCGTCCGCAGTTCATACAGAGATGAGGAGGAAACTGATGAGTTTGAAGCAAGAGGGCAAGACAGTGGCCGAGTATGAGGCTGAGTTCACTAACCTGTTGAATATCGTTCCAGACGAGATTCCAACAGAGAAGAAGAAGATAGAGAAGTTCACTGATGGGTTGAATTGGAGGATCCGTCAGCATCTGCTAGGGAACCTATCGTTGGCCACGTATTCTGATGTGGTTAACGCTGCATTGTTGCACTGCCAGGACCACCGTTTTCATATGGCCGAGGGCAAGCGGTCAGGGGAGTCTAGCCATCAGAGCAGGATTGGAGGGCAGGGTGCCAGCGGAGCACAAACCGATCAAGGGCAGAGACAGAATGAGAAGGGTACCCAGCAGGGGGATAACAAGAGGTTCCGGTCAGGGAGCTACAGGCAGGGACAGGGAGGTTTCCGCCAGGGCCATCAGGGTCCAAACGGCCATCAGGGCCAGCAGGGGCAGAATGGGCAGCAGTTCCATCAGGGCCAGCAGGGCCAAGGGAGGAACAGTAACGGCCACCAGGGCCGGGGACAGCAGGGGCAGAGGGGAGGGAACTTCCCAGGGAAGTGCTTTACTTGTGGCAAGACTGGCCATAAGAAGCAGGATTGTCCTGATAGGGGCAGGGCCCCGCAGCAGCAGCAGGGTGCTCGCCAGGAGCCACAGAGACCTATGTTTCCAGCCGCTCTTCCTGCACCGCCACAAATGGCAGCATTGCCACCCATTCCAGCAGTCCCAGCTCAGCAGGGTCAGCTACAGTATGGACGTGTCTACAACGTTCACCAGGCTGCAGTTCCACAGGCACCGCCCGCGATCGAGGGTACGTTTCCTATCCATGGTACTATGGGACGGGTGTTATTTGATACGGGTGCTACACACTGTTTTATTGCTACACACTTCGCGAAAGCTTTAGGATTGTTAGCTACGGCAGAGAGCACAGTGACGTGTGTCGACTCACCATTAGGGAGTGGGTCACTTATATTCTTTATATGCCGGGGAGTGGGGGTAGAGGTTGGTGGTTTGGTATTACCTGCGGACATGTTAGTGTTAGACATGCATGTTCACGATGTCATCATCGGTATGGATTGGCTCGTAGCATATAGGGCCATGATTGATTGCTTCAGCGGGAGCATTGTTTTTGCCATTCCGGGGCAAGAGATGTTTATAGTGGCGATGCCTCGCCCAGAGGGAGGATCGACCGCTCATCTGTACTACATAGAGGAGGATACCTCTAAGGAGGTTGTGATTCCTTTGGATTCAATCCCGGTTGTCAGGGAGTATTCAGATGTGTTTCAGGAGATACCAGGCTTACCACCCAGTCGATAGATAGATTTTGTTATTGATTTGCTACCGGGTACGAGACCTATAGCACGTGCACCGTACCGTATGGCTCCAGCTGAGATGCGAGAGTTACGGGATCAGATAGAGCAGCTGTTAGGGCAGGGCTTTATTCGCAGGAGTACCTCACCTTGGGGCGCTCCAGTTTTGTTTGTGAAGAAGAGGGATGGTTCACTGAGATTGTGCGTGGACTACCGAGAGTTGAATAAGGTCACGATACGGAATAAGTATCCGTTGCCTCGAATCGATGACTTATTCGACCAGTTGAGAGGAGCTTCTTTCTTCTCAAAGATTGACTTGAGGTCAGGATACCATCAGTTGTGTATCAGGGAGGAGGATGTCTCGAAGACTGCGTTCTTGTCGAGATATGGTTCTTATGAGTTTCGGGTTATGCCTTTCGACTTGACCAATGCTCCAGCAGTGTTTATGGACTTGATGAACAGGGTGTTCAGAGATTTCCTTGATCAGTTTGTCATTGTCTTCATTGATGACATTCTGGTCTACTCTCAGACAGAGGAGGAGCACGCCGAGCATTTGAGGCAGGTTTTGCAGACACTTCGTCAGAACGAGCTGTATGCAAAATATGAGAAGTGCGGGTTTTGGCTGAAGGAGGTCCAGTTCTTGGGTCACATTATTTCCGACCAAGGAATATCTGTCGATCCGGGGAAGGTGTCAGCGGTGAGGGAGTGGGGAGAGCCCACGACACCAACGGAGATTCGTAGTTTCTTGGGCTTAGCAGGATACTACAGGAGATTTATTCGGGGTTTCTTGGAGATAGCGGGTCCTTTGACACATCTTACTCGTAAAGGTGTGCCATATATCTGGAGTGATGCCTGTCAGTTGGCATTCGATGAGTTGAAGGACAAATTGACCTCTGCACCAGTGTTAGCATTGCCGAGACCGGGAGTTGAGTATTTGGTTTACACCGATGCGTCTTTGCAAGGGCTTGGAGGTGTTTTGCAGCAGGAGAGACAGGTCATAGCTTATGCTTCCCGTAAGCTTAAGCCTCATGAGAAGAATTACCCCACGCATGATTTGGAGTTGGCAGCAGTAGTATTTTCCTTACGGATTTGGAGGCACTATCTTTTGGGGGAGAAGTTTCAGCTGTTCACGGACCACAAGTCCCTACAGTATCTGTTCACGCAAAAAGAGTTGAACATGCGGCAGCGTAGGTGGCTTGAGTTTGTGAAGGACTACCAGTTCGACATCCAGTACCACCCGGGTAAGGCTAACGTGGTAGCAGACGCGTTGAGCCGCAGGCCAGCAGATGAGGTGGCAGAGGTGTGGAAGGCCAAGTGAAAGGAATTGGGACACCAAGATGCAATGGCCCGATCTTTCATGTCTGTGATGACCGTTACCCCGCAGATTGTCACAAAGATAGTACGGGCACAGGCTAATGACACGTTCTGTCAGGAGCAGATAGTTCGATTGCTAGCAGAGGGAGCCGAGTCCTATACCGTTAGCTCAGACGGGGGATTGCGCTTCAATGAGAGATTGGTGGTTCCAGAAGAGGAAGAATTGCGGCACGATGTGATGGCAGAGTCGCACGGCTCACGGTTCGCGGTACATCCCGGAGGGGACAAAATGTACCAAGACATGAGACGGCAATATTGGTGGAGCGGTATGAAGAAAGATATCGCTGAGTTTGTCTCGAAATGCGCCACTTATCAGCTTGTAAAAGTGGACCATCAGAGACCAGCAGGATTGCTACAGCCATTGGAGGTCCCGGTGTGGATGTGGGAGAACATATCCATGGACTTTATCACGGGGTTGCCTACGTCGCAGAGGGGTCACGACTCCGTTTGGGTAATTGTGGACAGGTTGTCCAAGGTCGCTCACTTCTTACCCGTAAGGACTGACTACACTACGGGACAGTATGCCCAGCTCTTCATTTCAGAGATTGTGAGACTTCACGGTGTGCCCCTGAATATCGTGTCTGACAGAGACAAGATATTTGTTTCGAGGTTTTGGGAGAGTTTCCAGGAGGCCATGGGCACAGAATTGCGGTTGAGTACGGCTTATCATCCGCAGACCGATGGGCAGACAGAGCGCACCAACCAGATGTTGGAGGACATGCTACGCATGTGTATTATTGACTTCGGGGGTGGATGGGAGCAGTACCTTCCACTGGTGGAGTTTGCTTACAACAACTCCTATCAGTTCACGATTGGCATGGCTCCGTTTGAGGCATTGTACGGCAGGCCTTGTCGTTCCCCAGCATGTTGGTTGGAGGTGGGGGACAACAAACTACTTGGGCCAGAAGTGATCCAGGATACTTCGGCAAGGATTGAGTTGATTCGGAGTCGCATTCGGGTAGCTCAAGACAGGCAGAAGAGTTATGCTGATGCGAAGAGATTTTTCAGGGAGTTCCAAGTGGGGGACCAGGTTTTGCTCAGGGTTTCTCCGATGAAGGGGATTATGCGATTCGGGAAGAAGGGAAAGTTGGCACCGAGGTATGTGGGGCCATTTCCTATTATTAAGCGGATCGGACCCGTTGCGTATAGACTTGGACTACCGGAGCACTTGCATCGGATTCACGATGTGTTCCATATTTCCTCGCTGAGGAAATACCTTAGAGATAATTTGGCTCATTCGCACATTGCGGTGGAGGACATCGATCTCCAGCCGGATAGCTCCAACGAGGAGGGGTCAATTGCTATTTTGGACCGAAGCGAGAGGAAACTGCGGTCAAAGATAGTCCCGTTAGTGCGTGTTCAGTGGCAACATCACAATGTCGAGGAGTCCACATGGGAGCGCGAGGATGAGATGCGCGAGCGTTATCCAGAGCTGTTTTTAGCAGGTACTTTCTAGTTTCGAATTTCGGGACGAAATTCAGTTATTAGGGGGGAAGTATGTAATACCCCGTATTTTTTACTATATTTATTTTGGGATTAATTAATTAAATTGCGTATTAATTGGAAATTAATCCGGGTTATAAATACTAATGAGATGCGAATTGGTATTTGATTATGTGCATATATGATTATATATGTATTTGGTATTATAAAATTTGTCGTGGGATTTATATACGGCATTTTAGAAATTTTGTTGAGACGCGTGGAACCGCCGCGTCACGGTATAATATGTTGTTAATAAAAGTGAATTTAAAATCTATAATCCGTATGGTCGTTTTGAGTGCGCCAACGCGTCCGGAAGGGTCGAGATAGTCAGAAAACACTAGCCGGGGGTATAGTTTGGGTCCCGGGGTATTTTTAGGCCATACCGGTAACTTAAAGGGTATTTTAGTAATTTGGTATTTTTGGGTAATTAAAAGTGACGAAAATTGAGAGTTGTAATCTGATAAGGATTGACCCCAACCAACCCTTATTAACCCAACAAGCTACGGAGGTTTATTAAATTAGGTTTTCATAAGTTTCCCCAAAGCAAACCCTAGCCACCATAGCCTTTTGGAGAAGAAAGCTTGGAGAAGGAGAGAGAGAGAGAGAGGAAACTCTGCAGAAACTTCATCAAACCAGCACCAAATCCGGAATCAAACCAAGGCAAGTGATTTAAATTACATTCCTTATGCAGTGAATGCCTTTTCCATGTTAGAAACCTTGTGAATCAATCTTATATAAGAGTTAAAAGAAAACCCATGAAATTGGAAGATTGTTATTAAATTTTGGGATAGGTTTGCATGTAGAACCCTTGTTTGAGATTTAAATTCAGAGATTTCATATCTATGTGATGTTTTAACGGATTAAAATCTGGGAAATTTTGAGGAGAAGAACCTAGGGTTTATGTTCTTGAAGAAAATTTGGAATTACTGTAGAAATTGTGATTTAATGATGTTTAGAAGATATTAAACCCTTTAATGATGTTAGTATAGCCCCTTAACATGTTTAAGGATGATTAGAGAACTCAATATATTGTTGGAACGAATTTTAGAAAAGGTTTGAGGAGTAAAAATGGTGAAAAAATGAATTGGGGAAAAATCTGGGCCGAAACTGGCCACTCGTTAGAAGCAGCCCCCAGGTCATTCGAACGAGCTCGTTCGAACGAGCTTCTAACGAGTTGACCAGTCGTTACTAACGAGAAGGTATTTCGTTCGATATCTCGTTCGAACGAGATATCGTTAGAAGTGACAGTTCGTTCGAACGAACTGGGATCTCGTTCGAACAGCCTCGTTCGAACGAGACTTCTAACGACCTGACAGTCCAAACTCGTTCGAAGCCTCGTTCGAACGAGACTTCTAACGAGTTGACAGTTTGGTCCTTTTTGGACTGTTTTGACTTTTGGAGTCCCGGGAACTGGTTCAAGGGTAGAGTTAGTATTCCTTTGATGATATAGTGATTGATTTGGGACTTTTGGGTTATTGAGATGAGTAAATCATACACTAGAGTTATATTCAACGAACCGTTTGGGTTGAGACGTGAGTGTCTACTACGATGTGAGGATAAATTATGGCACGTATAATTATGAACCGGAATAAAATAAGTTGTGATAATTATAATTAGTACGAGAGTGCAATATGTACTACGAATATAATACGGTATTACTAAGATGTGTGTTTACTTAGTAGTGATATATGGATTGTATGTATGACATACCTACCATACTTGCTATCACGGGAGGTTTCGTTCGCTTAGGACCCTCTAATCCTTGTGTGCCTACGGGGGGGATATAGACTGGTACCTTGATGAACATAGGTCATAGAAAGACTTATTGTGATATTAATAAGTCCGCTGACCATGGGAGCGTAGGTATGTGCGTGACCCATGTGATGGTGACTGTGTTCGCCTCCACTATTTGTGATTTGTGTTATCTGAACTATTCCTGAGAGATTCGGAATATGTGATCCTTATGTACGTGATGTACCGGGATGGATAGCAGAGTATGTGTGCACTATAGCTTAGATTGCGGGGTCCTTGTATCGTATATTTATGATGTGAATAATATACATTAAATTAATGGAAATCCTCATGTTAATATTGTAAAAATATTACGGTATTGGTTCGAGTTATATAATGAGTTAACTGATAGTTATATCCATGGCATATTTAGTAACTGAGTTTACGTTAAACCTCTATTTAATTACGAGCGTTGTTATGTTAATAGAACCGAGTAATATGGGTTGAACCTTTGGCAGTCTAGCTAGTTATGTTGACAGTTAGCTAGTAGTATGGGTCTTTATAGATGGGTAATTGCGTTAGGAGTGCACAGTTAGATGAGAGGTGAGAATATCATGTGAGTGCACGTCCTAACATGTACTTTGCATTCAATGTTTTAAATGTTTTTAAAGCACTTGCAGGTTTTTAAAATATAACTCCACTTTCGGGCTCTGACCCATTTGCTTTTCAAATCTTTTTCTTGTAAAACCATTTTAGGTGCCCAGCCACAAGGACACCAAGCGTAGGATTCTCATTCAGAAGACGAGCTGTAGCTGTTTGTGGAAGCTATAGGGACTTGCATTTAGACGCCTCTCATTTGGATTCCAGTCTCAGCATCTATCAGTTGTAGGGCATGTTGCCCAATTCTATTAGACATTTTTACATTTCAGTTTTCAGACTCTAGCATGTATTGCTCAGTATTCAGTTTTAGTTATTTATTTCTGTTTACTTATCAGTTGTGGGATTTGTATTGAGGAGTTTTTCCTCCAGGTTTTATTTACATATTGTGATGGTTATCCGTTTTACTTCAGCATGGTGAATGGTGTTATTTAGTTGTTCATTACTCTTGTTGCATGTTAATCAGATTTAATAAAATTTGGCACTTACTTTTTAAATGCTAGGTGGTTAGTAATAATAAAACGTTTTCGACAGTGATGCTATTAACTGAGCCAATTTGGCATTTTGAATTAATTTTATAGAGTAGCTACCCGGTGTTTAATTAGTCGGGGTGTCACAATCTCTCCCTATGTCTATGCCGGTACATACATAAAAAATTTGAATTATGCTATCTCCATAAAGAAAATGACATATAAGATAATATTCGCATTAAACCCTCAAACTGAGAATACTAACTGACATGTCGTCAATCAAACCTCCACATCTTCAAATCTTCATCTTTTCAGAAACTCTCAAAGCTTTTCTCATCAGGGAGTGCAATTCAATAATAATCAATTTTGTACCTACACACATAAGATAAAGGAGATACCCGTGAGACGCAATAGATTGAAATATAATGACAAGAAAAAATCAAAGATCAATTAAGCTTAAGCAAATCATTGATAAATCAACCGAAAAATTCTCCCCATAATTCATTCTCCCCCTTTTTATGATGTCCCTAAATAGACAGATATGAGAAGAACAAATAAATGAAAATGGAGAATGTCACAAGATAATAAACTTTATATTTTTGAATATTTTTCAAAAAATTTCACACAAAATATACAACAAAGAACCACACCGTGAAAGAACACAAAAACAACCAAGTTGATGATAGCGGAAATATAGGGTTGTGAGCAAATTCGATAGGAAAATCAATGCATACAAACATAACATATGCGCACGATGAATATCGAATAATCCTAATGAATGAAATCAACATCTTCCTTGGGTGCAAAAAGATGGAATTATAAGAAATTGACTCAACTAAATCAGCAAATCAAAGCTCAAAGTTATTTCCACACTAATAACGTCCAAAACTATTTAATGCTTTTTCAGGACTTTCAAGGAATTACAAACCCATTTAAATTCTCCAACCAAACTCCCTCAGATTTATATTTTGTTTAGAGGTGATCTAAATTCTCAAACATTGGAGAATTGATGGTGAAACCTAATGTCCCATATTTGGCATCTATTGATTTTTATTGCCTTTATATTTTTTGGGGCTCTTTTAACCTCTTTGGACCCTGGATAATTAAAATACCTCAATTTTTTAGGTCCGATTTAACAGTGGCTTAGATTTCACAAAGGCCAAATGAGAACCTTTCATAACCCTTTTCCGTTTTAAAATACCACACAATCTCACCAAACGATTTTTACATGCATTCCAATCTTGTCATGTTTCATGGAATATGGTTTGTTGTATAGACATAATTGAGATGGAAACACTCGAGGAAATATGTGATAGATAAGTACACTAATCAAATAAATCCATGCATCTGTGCAATAAAGGAGATAAGGAGCCAAACATGTAAAAAGATATCACTAATCACATCTCAAAGACTCCAAATAATGTAAAGCACATGGATGAAATGATGTAGCGTCTCAAATCACTATCAAACAGTCACGTGAAAAATGGTAATCGAAGTTGTGACTCGGCTATCTTAAATGCTCATCCATAAGAGGTGTAAAAAAAATACAAAAATCTTTTTGTGCTTTTCTAAAAAGAAAATCTTTTTGGATTTTTTGAAAAAAAAATAATAATATAAATGATACAAACATGCAATAGGAATCATATGATATGAACATGACAATGCATCCTATCCTAGATAAGGACCATCTCCTCAGTGAACTATGCAAATCCCTAAAGACTTTCTAAGACTCTCGAATCAAAGGTCATTTAAAGGCCTCGTGAAAATATCGGCTAACTGAAGGTCAATGGGTACGAAACTTATGGATACGGCTTTCTCCTCAACTAACTAACGTATAAAGTTCTTGTGTATCCTGATGTGCTTTATGCGCAAATATTAGACCGAATTACGAGATATGTGTATCGTGCTCATATTATCACAGGAGATGTTCATGGTGTCCTGTGAAATCCCATAATCCTCCAACATTTGCTTCATCCGCAAGAGTTGCATGCAACAACTCTCGGTGTCGATGTACTCCACCTCCACAGTGGACAAAGAGATGGAGTTTTTCTTCTTGCTCAACTAGGATACAAGATAAGAACAAAAGTAGAAACACCCACCAGAAGTGCTTCTATAACCATCTACATCCCCGGTCCAATCGGCATCCGAATAGGCAAAAAAATGATCATCGGTATCAAAGCAATACCAAATACCATAGGATAGAGTCCCACTCACGTATTTGATAATATGTTTTAGAGTGAGTAAGTGTGACTCATTTAGGGATGCCTGATATCGCGTACAGACTCCAACACTAAAGGCTATGTCAGTTCGACTGGAAGTCAAGTAGAGAAGACTACCTATCATACTCTGATACAAGGTTTGCTCTACGTCCTTGCCTGAAGTGTCCTTACTAAGCTAGTAGAAGTACTCATAGGTGTACGTGCATGCTTAGCAGAGTCTAAACCAAATTTCTTCACTAGGTCTCCAGCATACTTGGATTGGGAGAGGAACATCCCATCTTCTAGCTGATGAACCTGAAGACCAAGGAAGAAAGTAAGCTCACCGACCATGCTCATCTCAAACTCAATTTTCATTTCCTCCTCAAAGTGGTGAGCATGCTAGGAGCACGTGGATCCAAAGACTATGTCATTTACATAGAACTGGGAAACTAAAATAGCACCGTCATCTCTCCTGATGAACAACGTCATATCAACTCCCCCTCTCTTGAAGCCATGGGCTAAGAGATAGGAAGTAAGCCCCTCGTACCAAGCACGGGGTGCTTGCTTCAAACCATACAAGGCTTTCCTCAGATAGTAGATGTGTTCCGGGTGATTAGGGTATTCAAACCCTTTTGGTTGTTCCACGTAAACCTCCTCCTGTAGAATTCCATTTAGAAAGGCACTCTTAACATCCATCTGATATAGCTTGAAGCGCAGATGACATGCGATGGCGAGTAATAAGCGAACGAACTCAAGCCTCGTAACAGGAGCGAATGTCTCATCAAAGTCTACACCCTCTATCTGTGTGTAGTCTTGAGCAACCAACCTAGACTTATTTTTTATAATAGTATCAGTCTCATCCATCTTATTTTTGAAAATCGACTTGGTACCTATCACATTAGTCTCACTAGGTCGGGGGACTAACTCCCAGACATCATTCTTTTTAAATTGAAGCAACTCATCCTACATCACAGAGATCCACTGTTCATCCTAGTGTGCTTCTTTATAGTTCTTGGTCTCGACTTTAGATATGTAGCAGACATGGCTAACAACATTCCCTAGCTGAGCACAAGTCTTCACCCGTAGGGTGGTATATCCTAGGATAGAAGTAGGATCATGACTCTTGTGAGCCCAAGAAGGTGTGTCCTCTAGAACAGGAGTAGGTTCCACCCAGTATGTGGGAGACACAGTGGGATCATCAAAAGGGAGTGTGTCATCCTCACTTAAATGGGTGAAGTTAACAGACGTCGATGGTTTATCATCTTGCACAACAACGTTTATCGACTCCGTCACTTTTGAGCTCTTCAGGATAAAAACTCGGTACGCTCTACTATTTGATGAATATCCTAGCAATATTCCCTCGTTACTTCGGGAGTCTAATTTTCCTAATTTCTCTCTATCCCGTAGGATGTAGCATTTACTCCCAAAAACACGGAAATATGAAAGGTTGGGCTTCTTTCCAATCCACAATTGATAGGGTGTTTTAAGTGTCTGTGGACGAAGGTAAACCCTATTCACCGTATGGGATGCAGTAGACACTACCTCTGCCCAAAATCTCCTAGTAACTTTAGGACCTAGAAGCATAGATCTAGCTATTTCCTGAATCTTCCTATTCTTTCTCTCAATAATCCCATTTTGCTGAGGAGTCTTCACAATAAAAAACTTATGTTTGATTCCTAGGCTATCACAGTAAAGATCTACTTTTTTCTCCGTAAATTCAGTTCCATTGTCACTACGCATTCTGTTGATAGTGACACCGTGTTGGTTTTTTATGACACGTCACTTGGTCGTCAGAAACTCAAAAGCATCTTATTTTTCTCTCATAAATCCCACGATAGAATATCTAGATAAATCATCTACCATCACTAGGATGTACCACTTTCCACCCAGACTCTCTGTACGAGTAATACCCATGAGATCCATGTGTATCAACTCAAGTACTCGTGAAGTGGTAATGTAATTCAACTTCCTGTGGGAATACGGATTGGCTTTCCCAACTGACAGGGTCCACAAACCGTGGAAGTTGTTTTTACAACTGTTGGTAAGTCACATACTAGGTCCTTTTTAGCTAACCACGTCAAATATTTAAAGTTCACGTGACCTAGACATTGGGGCCACAGATCCATAGAAGTGATCGTCGCGCTGTTGCAGACAAATGAGGACTTGGGCACAGTCCCATAGCAATTATCCTCTATCCTCATCCCTTGCACTAAAAATTTTCTGACTTGATTATAGACATTACACGCATCCCGATTTTACTTTACGGCAAAGTCAGCGTCACACAACTGGCTAATTCTAAGAAGGTTTGATTTCAAACCTTTGACGTACAAAACATTCTCTATCTTAAGAAATCCTGGTAACTCTATTGTACCTCGTCCTATGATTCTAGACTTGCTCCCGTCTCCAAAAGTGAATTTACCTTCCTTATGATCCTCTAAGTAGGTAAAAAATGAGACATCACCGGTCATATGTCTGGAGCACCCACTGTCGAAATACCATTGTGAGTTATTATGTACTTTGAGAGCGATATGAATAATAAAGGCCTTTTCGTCTTTCTTAGGTACCCAAGAAGTGGTAACCTTTTGTTTACCCTTGTTGTTATTAGTTTTAGCCGGGATGCGGGAAGCATTCACTGACGACTAAGACATCCATCGAAATTCCTCCATCAAACTGTGTGATGTGGTTGCTAAAAACTCAACATGCTCTCTCAGACTGGTAAAATAATTAGTACGATGTGGTGGAGCATATGTATGTGAAGTCCGACCAAAACTATAGCATTACTCTCACAGGTGGCCTTTTCTTTTGCAGTACGTACAAAAGAACACAGTTTTAGGAAGACCTTAGTTTGCCTTTCTCGACCGAACTCTTCTCTTGGGCTTTAATGGGTGGCCATATGTAGTAGTCGTAAACTTAGGGACTGGTCCAGGTGCAATCTGAGACGTAGAGGCACCATCAAAACCAATTCCCTACCTTTCACCAAAACCTAAAGTGGGACCGAGGAGCATCTTTCCCATCTTTCCAGATTTGTCCTTGATTTGAACCTTGTCTTACCGTGCTCTCTCAAGATCATGAATAATATGGGATACAAGGACTTCAAGTTTCTTCCTAGTCTCTAGGGATGAATAGCGCTCACTCATAAGACTAGCCACTTGATTAGTCAAGTCCCCTTTATCTTTCTCAAAACAACTCTCTCTCTCTCTCCAAATAATCTCTCTCTTTCTCTAAACTGACCTTCTCTCTCAACACAGGCAGACTCTCTCTCTCTCTCAAGGTAGTGCAGGTGGAGGACTCTCTCTCTCTCTCTCGCTTCTCCTAAATCTTCCTCAAAAGCAGTAATCCTAAGAACTAACTCTTTGTTACGCTTTTTGGTTTTAAATAACTCTGTATACAACTCAATGTAGGCGCGTTGAAGATCACTCTCGCTCTCACTTGCAGCATCCTCCCCCTCACTCACTTCGTTCTCACTGTCAAGGTGTCCTTGTGAAGTAGCATCCGCATCGTCTTGAGGAGCACTAGAGGTACTCACATGACAAGCCATGAATGCGGTGAAGTTACACTCATGCGATGACTCATCTCTAGAGTCCACCGAATCGACCTCACTGTCGTCACTAAGGGTAGCATTAAGGACAGCTTTGCCCTTTTTTTGTCAAGTCTGTCCAGCCTAGTAGCACACTCAAAAGCTCTATGACCCTTACCATCACACTCATAACATCTCTCACCGTTAAAATATTTTTCATTTTTCTTTTCAAACTTATTTTTCTCAAAATTCTTTTTATCTTTGAAATTTCCATTTTTCTTGGAATTGAAAATTTTCTTGATTTTTTTTGCAAATAAGGCCAAATCATCTAAATCAAGGTTACACTCGGAATCTGACGTTTCTTTCTCCCTTTTTCTACATAACACTACTCTCTTTCTTACCGACCCCTCACTCTTCCTATCATGGTCTTTAAGTGCAATACCCTTATATTTTGGTTTAACAAACATAGGAAACATGTCAATTTCAAAGGTTTGTAAGTCTCCAACCAATTCCTCTAATTGAAGCGTGTTTAAATTACCCATAGAATTTAGCACATTGACTTTAGGGATAAAACTCTTAGGTAGTGATCTTAGAATCTTTTTAACAACTCTAACATTAGGAATGTGTTCACCAAGATTAAATCTAGTGTTTACAATATCAAATAATCAAGCATAGAATTCATCAAAACATTCAAACTCAAGCATGGTGATAGTTTCAAATTGAGTTGTTAAGTTTTGCAATTTTCAAATTAGTTCCTTTATCGGTAAGTTGTAAAACATCCCATGCCTCTTTTGACGTGGTACACGTCATTATCCACCAGAACTCGTCAGGTGTAACGGATCCAGAAATAGCACTAAGGCCCTTAGAGTTAAAGGATGACCATTTAAATTCAACTTCAGTCCATGCAGTCAAAGATTTTAAATTTATCACATTGTCAATAATGATGGAAGGAGGTGTCCACCCTCTTTCAACAAAAATCCAAACTCTTTCATCTATGGATTTTAGAGCAGATATCATACGGGCTTTCCAGTAAGCATAATTTGTCCCATCAAAAATTGGCATTTTATTATATAATTTCTCCATTTTGAACACGCCATTTTTTAAAAAATTAATTTTCCAGAAAATTGATATCTTTAGAAAAATTTTGCAAAAAATTACAAGGTATAATTGTGTAATTGGATCTGATACCAATTTGAGAGTGCGCTTTTGTTCAAACAAAGAAATTCTTTAATTAAACTCAGTTTTTTAATTAAATCCTAAAACATGTATCTAGGTGTGATTGAAGACAATATAATCATGTAAGAACATTCAATCACAACCAAACACACAAATGAGGGAAAATCCCCTAAAGGGGCAAAACCTTTTATTTTCACTATAATTTGTAAAGAACGATTTACACAGATTACACTGAAAACAAGAGTGACATACGAAATACCCTCAGGTGTCGGTTTCGATGTCGTCTGCTGGAATTTCCCCCAAGAACTCCATATGGGCAGCAATGGAAGAGAGTCGGCTTCTCCACAAGATACTCCAGATGAGTAAAAACGATCCTTTGAAGGTTTAAAGATTCACACACATATATAGGAATGGTTTGTGAATAAAAAAGGCATGAAACTATAAAAACTCGAAGTCTCATTTTTGGGCTATAAATCGCAGAAACGGGTATGTAAAAGACTTGGAAAGACGTACAGAATGGGCACAGATATTTATACGAAAATCGAAGCAACGGCGGCGTTCGAACGACGTAGGCATGTCGCTCGAACGAGATCGCGCGGCATGCTCATGTCGCTTGAACGACAGAGTGATGTCGTTCAAACGATATCGACGACCAAAAATGTCCGCTTCTACACTTGGAAAAATTTCTGCTTTTGTGTTAAAAACAAATCGGACTTCGAAAAATATTTTCTAAAAAATTCCCAAATATTTATGCAAATATTAAAAACTCCAATAAACCATTTTATCAATAACATAAAGTGGAGTAGTGGGAATGGTTAAGCAGCATGTCGCATGAAGCATGATGCACGTGTGAAGATGGTGGATGCATGGATTCGGATCAATGCCATCGTGGATGATTGTGTTAACGTGTCGAATGTAATGGTATCAGACATACATAATGTGATCTAGGACAAATAGAAAATTCCTAGATTCTACCCCGGACATTTATAACATCATGTCCATACAAATATGGAAGATGATCGAGACTTAACTGAGATAGCTAAGGATCCTAACGGAGATTTACATTTGATCTGGTTCGACATGAACATGATCTCGGGAGGAGTCGCTGATGGGGTAATAGATATAGTGAACAAAAAAGCATATGTTGGAGAGGCAAGACAAGGATCTTGGTATATGGAAATAAATCTTGTTATGGAGGAAGTAATAGAATCTCATCCTAGGAAGGTGAACATCATGCTTCTGATCTTTGGATTTTTTAGACTCGATTTTAAAAACATCCTATATTTGTGTGATTATATATTAGTTGTAATCCTCATAGTCCACCACTACAATGTATTTTAGGTACTTTTAGATGGAGGAAGCTCTACTGACGGAATATTATAGGAGTTTTTTAAAAGTATTAAGCTCAACATTAAGCAGCGAAAACCCTACCATCAAACTCTGAATGGTGGGGAAAAATCCATCCCACTTAGAATGGTGGAATTATATATCTATATGGGAAATGGCAGACGTGCCTAATAAAGAAAGTAAACTTCTTCATCATGGATAAAAGTCTAATCTCTCAGTATAACATTATCCTATGACAATTTTCTCTGAATCAATTTAAAGTCGTCCTATCCACCGTTCATCAAACTATGAGATACCCAATCCACTTTGGTCATGATAGGTGTCCAAAGATCAAGTAGAAGGAAGGGAATGTTATTCCACCTTTGTTGAATATAAAAAAGCATTAAATTGGGATACTACCTCTATACAACATTTATACACTTGATCCTATAGATGGGGAGAAGCTCAATATGGGTGAGTTAGTCGAGTAGGCAGTATCGATGGTTCTTGTTGAAAAGAACCAAAAAATAACTGTGCAGATAGGCTTGTCCTCGAAAGCTAGTGTCAAGAATAGTTTGGTTAAAATCTTGAGAGAGTGAATGGACAACTTCTTATGAGCATACAATTATATTTTGAGGATATATCCCGACACTTTTTCGACCATTTGGATGTAGACCCTATGGCCATAGAGATTGAAAAAAAGACTATTCATCACAAACCGCTGTCAGATCATCCAGAAAGAAGTGAAAAAATTACTAGATGTTGGGTTCATCAAAGAAGTCAAGTTTCTCTTTTGGTTGTCAAATGTAGTCCTTGTACTGAAGTAAAATAACAAATGGAAAATATGTGTTGACTTAACAAATCTGAGCAAACTTGCCCAAAGGAATATTTCCCTCTTCTGAGGATTGATCAAATGGTAGACTCAATGGCAAGGGCATAAGTTGATGAGTTTTATAGATTCGCACAACGAGTATAATCAGGTCTTCAAGGGTGTAAGGATTATAAATAATTCCAATATCTTCAATATTAGAGAGGGATACGGGTTTCTCAAAGGTATTTAAATCCTTATTGACCACGTCGTCCACTTGCTACCAAGTGTCGAAACAAAGTCCAACTGAAACCCTTTCTACAAAACATAATAAATATAAGTAAGAATCAACATCAAAAATTAAAATTTTAAAGGAATATAATACGACGAAAAGTTAAAGGATAAAACTTTTAAGAGGAGGTTTCCACCATTCACGAGGGATTTTAATGGCCCCTTCTTATTCTTCAGTATTCAGAAATTCTTAATCATTATTGACGAATAAATAATCCATTCTCCAATTAGGATTCGAAGTTTAAGAAACCCTCACTAGTTTATGCTTTGAATAAATAATGCTTAGGTTATAATACCCTAGATAGTTTATGGTGGAAACTTCGGTGTAAACACTCTGAAAAATATCCCCTTTGATGTTATCAAAGTGGGAAATTTCCAAGCTACAATTGAGTGAAGCAGGATCCTCCAAGAATTTGGATCCAACAGATTAAAGGCAAAGCCTAACTTGGAGAATATATACCAGATTAAAGGATAGAATGGAAATATAAAACCTAGATGAAAGACTGCTCGGGCATATTTATCTAGCAATTTTTAGGTTGTAGGCTCTTTCTTCGACCTCCGGCTCTCTTATAGTCATGATCATCTTAATGCCATGTAGGTGTTGAATCCTATAATATTTAACCTTATTAATTGTTCTCTTAAAAAGAGTATCCCGGGAAAATCTATCCCCTGGGTTTTATCCTTATCAATAGAGGTGTCACTAATATCATAGTTTAAGGGGAGAAATCTAGTGTCTATCTCGAAGGAAGAATGTGCTAACTAACCATCATATTCATCATAATTAGTGACACTTGGACATCAGAGAATATCTCTAAAGGGATAGATTCATCATTCGAAAGCAAAGATGATCCAGTGATAAATTTAAAAAGGTAGGACAAAACTATGGCAAAAAGGCATAAAACTATGGTATCAATTCTAGTTAAAGTACTAGAACATGAAGCAATCATAGAATTTACCTTAATCACACGGGCAAACATACCTAATGGGAAGTTATACATCATGGAGAAAAAGAGTATTGTCTAAACTCATTGTGTTATTATTGACTAATAGGTCACCAGGGCGATGAGGCCTAGTTGGCCTAAATCGATATGGGTTCTCTTGCATAGATGGGATACAAGGCCTAGATGAACCCTCAGAACGAGGGTCTGAGGGTAAACAATCAAAAATTTGGTCAACTTATAATACCCTTTGAGTTCTCTTTCAACACAAATAGCTTCTTCGACTAAGCAACTACTAAAATCAGTAAATAACTCTTTAAAAGGGTTAGGCATTAACCGCGACACCGCATAAAATCTTTCTATAGATTGATTAAATCCAAATACAAAAAATACAACATTTTAAACAATAAGAGCCATTCTATGCATGACTGAAAGAAATAAAATGCAATAGCAATAAAGAGTTAATAATAAAATATGAATAAACAAAAATAACCTCCGATACCAATCACATAATGAAATGTAACTCCATCACTGGAATATCATAGATGCCTAAAAACGTAATTCTCAACTCTGAAAGTAAAAATGTTCACTCCAATACAAAATAAATCTCAATACAATACTCAAACTCAACTATAAATAAAAGTACGATAAATGGAAATGAGCACACAGGCTCGGCACTTACATCATAAAATCTGAAAGCATGGAATGAATAGAATTGCAAGTGCATCAGTGTTGCAGGGGTAACTGCTTCCTATGACCTAAAAACGAATTTCAACAAGAAGATTAAACCTAGCAAGTATATAAAGAGTAAGAATTTAACTAAATTAGGGCTACAATAATAACAATACATTGAAATTAACTGAATTTGGGCTACAATAATAACAATACATCTCCATCCCATATTTTAGTTGCTTTTAAGGTAACCAACCCAAAACAACTTAAACATAGCATGCAGGTCTAATCACCAAGCCCAAGTGAACCTAGTGATTTATAATTATAATTCATCTCATTGGATTATAATCATACGGTTCCATAACGAATGCCTGGTAAATACATTTCTGATATAAATACAGTAAAATAAAGACAATCGCAAGGTGCAATATCGAAATAAGTGTGCTCCCAACACATATAAGTGAATGGGATATGCACCATCACACACATAAGATACGAATGCCTATACCTATTGCCTTTGGGAATCATATATGTTTACTAGGTATAGTTATAAGTTATCCCGGACATAAAACCTTAAAGAAAAAATAACAAATAAGTCATTAAGCCTTTCCATTATTCGTATAAACCTCCATATCTACGATTATACGAAGATCACCCCCATTGATTCCCCCTCGAAACACGGGCATATAATCAGTAGGGCCAAGTTAAAATGAACAAGTCAAGCCCATCTCTATCACCAGGGTACCAGCGTGGTTGACATCCTATGCGCCACAAAAATACCCATTCTATCACATCCCCCACGAGAATTCATACATGGTAGGTTTACGCATAAAGCCATATCACAGAAATCTAGTCTACTCAAGGATGTACTGAAATCATTATAGGTCTATGATTACTTTTCACTAATTAAATAGGAAGTTTTAACCTAAACTGTCACTAATTAGTTTGAACTAGAGTAGCCAACTTATTATAACGAGAAGCCTCATATTGTTCTAACTTATATACATAAGTGTGGTCTTATCCGGACGAGACTCGGCCCAATTTCATGACCCCTTTCAGGTGCTAGTCAAGCTCATCTACATATAGGACCATAGTACGGAGGTCCATACCAATTAGTCTCGGCCTCTGAAACCTAATCAACAAAACAGTTGCAATCATGCAGGAAGGCTAAATCTACACTCATAATTGATCTTATGTCTTGACTTTGCCATGTGTCAGATTCACACAACACTAATAGGATGGGGCATGCCTACAGTTCCTGGATGAGTTTCATAGACTCAAAATTATTCATCTGGAAGACTACTCCCACAGTCTCGTCCAGGCCGAGACCTACGAAGCTAATATCAGTAACTCACATAGAATATGTTACTTGTGCATCACCAAGCCACATGTACCAAACTGTTACAGGGGATAAAAAACCCATGTGAGGAATATTTCATTATCATGACCTACACATCTAGAAGACGGGTGGCACCCTATCATTGGACTACTCAGCTCATGCACACTAGGTGCATACTTGGGGGTAACACTGCGCACCCCCAAGCCTATATAAGAACACTTTATCTTCTTTGTAAAGGATAGGCACTCTCATTCTCACATCGTTGGTGGATTTAGAGAAAATAAAAGACGTTATGATGAAAGACCAAGGCAGAGCCGATACAGAGATAATCAGAGGGAGGTAAACAGCCAACAGATAACTGTTGGCCGAGGTCCAGCACCAGTGGCAGTGCCTATAAAAAGTGGAGGCGATAACATAGTGGCAAAAGAAAATTCGTGGAATAGTTCCATCCAAAGTCTGAAGGAGAAGATTAGTAGTTTGATCAAGAGTTGATACCTAAGCTACAGAGGCTATATGGACGGGTCTTTGTTTATGACAAAAATTATAAGTTATCCCACCCCTGCAAAGTTTAAACCTCCAACTATGATGCTGAGATATGATGGTAGTTCAAATTCGATTCAACATATACAGATGTATCAGTCGGCTTCCGACATATATTCTACGCCCGACAAAATGATATGTTGATCCTTCTCCATCACTCTCACGGGTGAGGCTCGCATATGGCACACCACCCTGCCGAGAGGTTCCATAGATAATTCTAAGTGGCTGGCTAAGAAGTTCATTCATAACGTCTAATTTGGCACGAAGACACCGAAGAGGGTCACCCATATCCTTAATGTTAAGCAAGGAAAGAATGAAGCCCTGGGAGATTAAACCTCTATTTTTAATAAGGAAAAGTTGGAGGTTAAAGATTATAACGAAATCATAGCGATGACATCACATATTAGTGGTCTGCAGTGGGCCAAACTCCTTTGGAAATTCTCCAGAGATCCTCCAAATACCATGACAGAACTCTTGGCCGTGGTTAGGAGAATCATGAATGTGGAGGAGGCCATGCCATCTAGGGGAAGACACAAAGGAGGAGGACGGTAGTATATTTGATCAAGCCAAAGATAAAGAGGGAAATAAGAGATCTAATGGGGATAAGTTTGCCAAGTACACTCCCTTAACTGTGAGTTGGGACCTAATTCTAAAAGAGATCAAAGACGATGAAGAACTTAATGGCCAGAAAACCTCAAGTCCCATTCTCACTAAAAGGACAAAAGTATATGGTGTGAATTTCACCCAGATCATGGGCACATAAATGAAAATTTCTTCGTCTTGAAGGACAAGATTAAAAAATTGCTAAAGAAGGGTAAACTCTGAAAGTATGTAGATAGAAGTGGTAGCAAGGATGAGTTTAGAAAAAATCATAATGGGATGAAAGACAACAAGCCAATATGAGGGGCTCGGGCTAAAAAAGATGATGATAAGTTCGATGACAGGGGGAGGATGACCTCGACCTTCCGATAAAAATCCTTGATGTCAAAGGGGCTCTGCATATGATTTCTTTAATGTGAAGATGATCTGTAGGGGGCCTAGTAGGTGGTGGAACAGAACCGATCGACAGAAAAGCACACGTTTTTTAAGCCAAAATGACACCAAAAATGATTGATGTGAATTTCGTCGAGACGTAAGCAAAGCTTAGAAAATTAAAGAAAGTGGATATGGACACTTTGATAGTGGGTTTTTCATGGTTGTATTTTAAGTGCATATTAGCTCCACACGATGGCCCCTAGTAATAAACACACGGGTACACGGCTACGACATATCTCACACCCTCGTCGATGGGGGAAGATCATCGGATGTTATGTTCTGGTGTTGTTTTAAGGGTATGAAGCTCAGCAAGAAAAGACTTGTGACATATCGATAGCCATTTATTGTATTTAGTGGAGAGAAAGTTCAACTGCTGGGGGTGTACGAAATGGATGTCTGCATGGGCACCTGGCCGAGGTGCCTCACCATGAAAATTAGATTTTCTTTAATGGATGAGCATGTGTTCTCTTCCTATAATATCATACTGGGAAGAGTATCCCTCAAGGATTTTGATGTCATTCCTTTCACGATTCACCAAATAATGAAACTCACAACTCCCTATGGAGTAGGGGAAGTACAAGGTGACCAAGTGGAGGCTCGCGAATGCTACTTCACTTCGGTCAAGGAAAGGGAGGCTCATAAAAGATCAACAACTTCATACAACACTGACACTCTCGACCCGAGAGACAAAAGAAAGATGAAGAAGGTTGAACCCACTGAGGACATAGAATCCATCATCCTCAACGAGGATGAGCCAAAAAAATCGTTCCAATCGATTCATCCCTGAAAGCTGAGGTCAAGGAAGAGTTTGTAAAGCTGTTGAGAAGAAGTCAAAGTATTTTCTCCTAGAGCCATGGATATATACCGGTGATTGACCCCAACATTATCTACTATCGACTGAATATTGATGAAAAAATGAAGCTCGTCAAGCAAAGGCATAGAACTTTCGCAGAACTAATGAAATATACGATCGTTTTAATGAGTACGAGAAAGTTGTTTGAACCACCCTCTCAGTTGTTCGAATGATACTCTAAATCTCATTCTAACAAGATCCTAATATCATTCTAATAAGTATGACATAGAGTCATCTTCTCTAGAATGTCAAAAAAGGATATTAACACCCAAAACCCTAAATTTGAAGCCTCTAATAACACTCCCTTCCTCCTTGATAGATATATGATTTATAACAATAATATGAATGTAAATCAACAAGTTCTTAGGCGATAAAATAAGGTTTTAAGGATCAAATTCAAATTATGAGTTAAGTAACCTTACGTTCATATCTTTACTCGATTCAAATCAGATTATAATTTAAGTTTTGAATTAAGTAATGGGATTGTATACGATTCATAAACATAAATCAGAGTATAACAATTTCATTCAAATTTCAAGGTTAAGTCATAGGATTCAACAACAATTATCCTAAATCATTAACATGAGATTAAGGTTTAATTTATCAATTAAATTAATTTTGAAAATTAGAATTTAGACTATAAAAAACTAGATTATAATCTTGATTCAGATTTCAATGGATTATTACTTTCCTATCACAAATCCAAATCCAAATTTTAAGCGATGTAAACTTGCCATTAGGCTAATTGACAAATAAAAGTCCCAAAACCTTCCAAAATTCTCTTCAACCTTATGCGCTTCTTCTTTCCTTAGCCTTTATGGTTTCTCTAATGCCTAAAGTGTGTTTTACGTTTGTCTAATTAACCAAATAATAAATCTTCCCATGAAACTAGGCGTAGGACCAACATAAGCCTTAACCCATTGAGCCCAAATAACACTCCAAATGGCCCGAAGCTCTATTCAAGCCATGTACTAACCCAAAGGACTTAAATCCTACTATTTTAAATAGAAAAGGACATTCTAAATGTCCCAAAGGTCAACATGAAATATGACAAATTCTAATTAATTAATCACTCCATTAATTTAACTTATAAGCCAGTACAAGTCAATCATAATAAAATTTTAGTTATTTGTTAATTAAGTGAGACTCAACATTATAAGAAACTACTTTACGATCGGTGGGACATGACACCATGGGAATAATCTAAATAAAAAAAAACTGACACCAAATCCCTGACCATTCCATAGTCTATCATAATACTAAGTCACTTCAAATATTTAATTAGTATTATACCATGTATTATGTTCGATTCCTAAAAGGTGTCAAATTACATACCACTAATTCTTATTATTTAATCAAATAATAAAATATAATAATAATGAGAATGTTATGTGCTCCTAGGGTTTGTAGAGAAAAACCTCACCTTTTTAATATTTCACAATTTTAATAAACTTTGCACCATTAAAACCATAACTCTTGTGTAAAACAGTTTTACCAATTTTATTCTTGACCTAAGTATGAATCTAGGTGAGAATAAGCAAGAATAAAATAATCAAACCACAACACAACGATGTACGAGGAAAACCCACAAGGAAAAAATCTCAGATGGCCCAGCCACACAAGTCCACTATGATATAGGCCTATTTATAAGAACAACTTAGACTTACTCATAGCCTCGACGTCTTAAATCCTTAATGCGCTTCCTTGTTCCTTATAACCCTCTTTGCAACCACTGGTGGATGCCTTCCAACATCCGCACAACATAAGCGCCTTCCCACATCTCGGTATCCTACCGATCTTATTTGCCTTTTGATAAGCCCAGTCGCCGCTCAACACAAACACGATCTCCACATGTTGAAAATCTCACAGTACGAAGAACAAAAAATATGGTTCAACAAAGAAAGAAATATCAAAGAGACATATAGATGTAGGATTCTTGGATCTCAAACTTGGGTGCAAACTAGGGTTTTAGATCCACACGATAAACTTTGAAAAATAATTTTCACAAAAGACCTCTGAGAAAATTGATGCCAAACCTGAGTATTTATTGAGATCATGAATTTTAAGGCAGCACATTTTTCGAGATAACTCATTCAAACGAAAATATATGGTTCGTTTGAACAAAAATATATGGTTCTCATAAAGAACCAAAAGTTGGAAAATCAAAATATAAAAGATAAACAGGTCATAACACTAGCAATAACATAAAACAACAATAACAACACTAGTGTATGACAAACATGCAATCCCAATCACTTACGAGTCATTGCATGGGATGAATCATGTGAGAGGAAATAATAGTCAACAACTAACATTTAGCGCCTCAAATTTAGTTCTCCTAACCCATATAGGTGTAATGTGACGAACTCGGGTTGGGGAACTTAGGTGACACTGGCCTTATTTTTCCAAGAACCTTTCCTAAGATCATAACAAAATTGCCTAAGGTGACCTTTCCTACCACGGTGTGCGCAAGTTAAGACACGAGGAATGCTACATTTAGCTTGACCTTTTGTCTTGTCTCTAGCTTTGTTTAGATCCCTCAAATGCATGGTCTTATCTTTAATAGCAGAAGTATATATATCATTGAAGTCAATTCCACACTTGTCATCTTTGATTCGAACGGTGCCTAGAATTTTATCCAACCTCTCTGAGCTAGACTCCAAATAAAATTTGGCATTACAAGAGTCTCTTAACTTCTTCTCTAACTCCATAATCGTAGACTCGAGCAAATGCTTAGACTCTTCAAACTCGGGAAGCTCCTTTTTTAAATCTTCCATCAAACTATGAAGACTATCTTATTCTCACTCAATGTACTCTAGATTCTATTTAAGATTCCTATCATGTTCCATAAGTTCCTCAGTTAATTTAGAATTATCATATCCTATGACACATTCCTTCACCTTAGCTTCTAAATGAAGGTTGGCATTTTTTAACTTCAATGACTCGGTGTATAACTCCTAAAAGTCCATTTGAATCTCAGTTTCTTCATCTTCTTCTACTTCATGTTCTTTATATCTCTTATCCTTACTCTATTGGTAACATAAAGACCGGACCTCATAACCATCATGCACACGATTATCTTCATCGGGGGAAGACATTTCATTTAAGCCCATATAACTGGCCATAGACGCATGTAGTTGAGTTCGACGGGGGAATTAACTTCCTCTTTTGACTAAGTATCACTAAGTGTCGTATTGTATACCTTCGGTTTCTTACCCTCATTCCTTAGTCTAGTGGTACACTCGCGAGAATAATGCCTAAAACATTAGCATTCAATTTACTCATCCCGCTCATCTACCTTCTTAAGACCATATTTATTCTTCATATCACGATCAGCTAAGTTCTTACGTTTATTTTCTAAACTCTTCTCAAAGTTCTTCACATATTTAAGTTTAGGAAACTTCTTGAACTTCCTAGTAATCCTATTTATCTCTTCAGCATCAAGCTTACCATCACTAACGAAATCTGATCGAGAGGAAATTGAGCGTCCGTGTAAATACGCTAATCGTTGTTATTATCTTCCAACCACAATACAAAACATAAACTTTAACTGCACTCTTGCAGAGTATAGTGGCGAGTTTGGGTTTCGAATCCACAGGGAATGTTTGATAGATTTTAATTGATTTATTACTTCAAAAAATAAATTGTAAAAGATGATGATTGAGTGAGAAACGAAAAAAAGCAAAAAATAAAGAAGTCAACTAAAACTAATTGGAAAATCAAGGTAGGGACACAATCCCCCAGACCTAAAGTATTGATGGTATAAAACTAATCATATATTTAAGTGATTAATTAGACTCAGACTTTAGTACTCCCAAGCATTACATATATGAGGTTCAAGCCCGCACCATACATAATCAGAGGACAAGAAAATAGGTATTGAGATAGTTACACTGGAATTTCATTCTGAACCATCCCGATTACCCGAAAGCAAAAGAAATCTAAAGATCTACAATTGTCGCATTTTTACGCAGTACGATCGTAATAAATCATTAAATTTAGAGGACTAATTTTATACACATGCAACTACCACATCAAGTTGGGTTCATGCATCCCAACCTTTAAAAACCTAGACTAACATGGTGAAACTAATGAAAACTACGTTATCTACATTGCATGAACTCATAATTCCTTGGAAAGAGAGATGAAATATGAGAAATAATAATACCAGTGCTGGAAATAAAAGTTACCAAGATTGAAGAATAAGAACATGCAAGAAGAAATCAAAGGTTGAAGAAAAACTTGAAAAGCTCTTGAATTAAAGGTGAAAAATATTTAAATTCTTCTCCTAGATGTTCCTACCTGATTAGGAACTTTTACATGAATGAAATCTTAATAAAAAGAGTCCTAATGACTAAATATATAGGCTAGAGGTCGTTTAGAAGAGTCCCCAAAACACAAAATTCTTTTGGCTAAAAGATAAGGACAAAATAAAAATCCTGTATATTGCAATTTGTCACACTTAGAAAGCATGACTAATTTTATAACGGATCTGGTGCATGACAAATGGGTGACCCGGTTCTTTTTTCTCAACTTCGGTTCGGTTCGGTTCGTCCTTAACAGTTTTTTCTTGGATTTCTTTCTCAACTTCAAATGGGCATAACTTCTTCACCGTAGCTCGGATTGAGGTTAAGTTTTTTCCAGTGTTCTTGTAATTGAAAGCTCTTCAACTTTCCAGTTGGCACCACCTAAGGAATAAGGCTGTATAATTATGAAAATGCCCTTTAACTCCCCATTTCTTGATTTTTTTTTCACTGTTTCGAGTTCTCTTTGGCACTAACTTGCATGAAATATTTGTAAAACACATAAGAGATATAAAAAATACGAAATACTTGCCAAAAAGGGTTAGTAGCATAAATATGAGACAAATCCAAGCTGTTTACACCGCACGCGATCATAAAAATACCGAAATTAAGGGGATAAATGTGAAGAATTTATGCTTAATCAAACCCCCCCAACTTAGAACTTTGCGCATCCCGAGCAATGTAAAAGAATGAGAGCATGAGTTAAATACCCTTTAAAAACTTTATTGGGATAGAATACCTCTTTCACGGGTAAGTGATTGCATTTAGCGTATGCAACAAGCCTTTAAACCCCTAGGTTACCCTAGTAGGACGAGTGGTGTCTCATGAGGGTTTGCAGAGAATATACCCATAAAATTCGACTCAAAGAAAACTCAAAATACGCAAAAAATTGTATAATTCAAACTTTTTCGAAAAATAGTCATCATCAAGTTATGTTCAAGAGTCTCAAATCATATTGCGCATGTGTGAAGCCGAAAATTTAATCGCAAATTTCCACTGATTGACCATTACGTTACTTATTCGAAAATTCGTTTTGATATTAAAATCTCACGGAATGATCTAGCAAATGAATCACTCTAAATGTGGCTATTCTCTCTGTATGCGTGATAAAAAGAGTAAATGTATTGGAACACGAAGTCACGCACACAATTGAACGAAGGAAATTTTTGGGTAAAAAGATCCCTTCATCTGAATAAGTTTTTTAAAAAACGGGAACATTGCCTCTTATACATGTGTTTGATCTCTTTTATTATATTTTCGCGATTTAGCTCTCCACGTTGTAGCCAATTTAGAAATTTTGGACTCGGTTAGGAGTTTTACGGGTTGAAGGTTTATTTGGTAATATGGGAATGGTTGGAAATTTCGGAATTGGAAGATTTTGCTTATGATATGTGTTAGTGCTTTTCTGGGCTTTTGCCCATTTTTCTCTTCTTTTTCTTTTTTTTTCTATTTTTCATGATTTTCTTTTCTAGCTATTTTTGTTGAGCATAGCTATTCTTTTCTCTTCCCCTTTTTTTTCTTGCACTTTTTGGATTTAATTTCTGACATTTTTAATTTTTCACAATTCTGGGCTATTTGGGTTTTTCGAGTTGAAATGAAAGGAAAAATTATTCGGCTAAATTTTGGGTTACAAAAGGGATGATTTTTCACAAATTTTTATGGCCAATATTTTTAGGTAACAAATTCTGGCCTACTTCATTGTCCAAAATACTAATTAATTTACCATATGCGTCCCGAGATTAATTTATTGTTGAGATTTATATCACGCTTTTCGAGGCAACATCACACATGTTTCCCTTAACCGATCAAAACAAAAAATTGAGATCATCAACGACTTATTTAAAACGCTGCATCCGAACTTTGAGTTAACCATTAACTTGGATTGATTTAAAAATTCAAAAAAAATCGATAGGCTCGAAATCTCACCGGGTTTTGTTAATCTCCACACTTATTCGCTAAGTCGTCAATTTTTGGATAATTTCCATATTTGGTCAATTTCGGCTTAGTGCAATTAAGATTTAACAATTTTATGACTTTAAACCGACTTTTAAAGATATTTTTGAAAATTTTGAATTCCAATTTTTATTTATTTTGAAGAAAAATCTTGTTGGATTTTTTAAAAATTTTCAATTTTTTTGAAATTATTGAAATCTTCTAAAAAAACTTGGAAAGAACATGTGATCGAATCAATGAATCTAAATAATAAACGGAAATAATATCCCACACCCCCTAACTTAAATGTTGCATTGTCCTCAATGTGAATCGACACCACAACATAAAGTGAGAAAAAGAAAGATATTACCCAAAATGGAGCGATCCCCGAAACGTACGAGTCCATTGAATCTAAAAAACATGTTTGAACCAAGCATAGAAAAAAGAATAACAAAAACTCTAAACTAAAGAAAAAAAATAAGCTAAATACTGTATAACCTACGATTTTAACTTCTAAAAACTCATACAGTAGAAGTCAAAAAATTTTAGGGTCCACCCAAAATAGAATTTGACTTTGAGGGGTAATCAGTGTACCCTCGTTTTCATGAATGACTTCTGAAAAATAAGAATTCCGTTTGAACAATGGAAGGCATGTGTGGATGGAAAAAATGACCCATCACCAATTAGAAATTTTAACGGGATGATGAGGGTTTTGGATGCTAGGTGGGACAAATACAATTGAGATCTAAGAAAAACAGAATCATCTCCCGAAGATTTTTCAAGTAGTATGGGAAGCGGGGCACACAAAAAGAAAGAGTCCATCTTGAAAAATAATTCAAGTAAAGAGTCCTTATCGGTAAAAGGTTTAAAAATTTTAAAATTTTCAACCGACTCATAGGAATCTTGCGGTACTTCCAATGGTTCAATAACGGTGAATGAGAATGGTGATGAAATAAATTTAACCTCAAGTGATTAATCATCAATTGGAGATTGAATTTCAAAGGGAAAAGACTCACTTTTAATGATATGCTCTTCAAAATTTTGAGGTGACACATAAGTCTCAACCTCCTCTTTGTTTTCCAAAGAAGAACTAGTCTCCTTGCAAAGTATTTCAATTTCCCAATCATCACTAAGGATCCTCTTCACCATTTGCATGTAAAGATGTAAAATTTCTTCTAAAGTATGCTTCCTTGGATCTAGCACCTCGAATTACTCATTTGGTTGAAAACATTCCTGGTCTTCAAAAATATTGGAAGAAAAATCATCGTTGGATTCAAATAGTGCATTCAACGCGTGCTCCCAAAAATGATTTTCTTCTTGATATTTATTTTTAAGATTTTCATTCTCAATATTTCGAATGGCCTCACCAATGGTAGTAGGTCGAGGCGCGGATTCTGGCACACAAAAAGCTAGAGAACTACTCCCATACCAACGTAAGTTTTCAATCCTTTCCTTCTGAATAATTCGAAGACCCTCACCAATGGGAACAAGTCGAGGCCCTTTGAATTCTTGAGAATAAAAAGTTTGAAAACGATTCCCAAATGAACCAATATAATTACTGAACTCACTATAAAAATACATGACTACTGAATGGTTTGTAGAGGGACAATTCACGTAAAGAGGTGTGCGGTTGAGGATTCAACATTTCTTGGTGCTCAATTGTGCAATCCTGCAAAAACGGTCAAAACAAAAAACATACAAAATACAAAATATCTTACGAAATAGTAAATCAATTATAATCTATAACAAAACACTCCCCGGTAACGACTCCATTTTTATCGAGAGGAAACTGAGCGTCCGTGTAAATACGCTAATCATTGTAATTGGATTCCAACCACAATACAAAAACCTAAACTTTAACTACACTCTTGCAAAGTATAGTGGCGAGTCTGGGTATCGAATCCACAGGGAATGTTTGATATATTTTAATCGATTTATTATATCAAAAAATAAAGTGTAAAAGATGATGATTGAGTGAGAAAGGAAAAAAAGGAAAAAATAAAGAAGTTAACTAAAACTAATTGGAAAATTAAGGTAGGGACACAATCCCCCAGCCCTAGAGTATTGATGGTATAAAACTAATCATAAATTTAAGTGATTAATTAGACCCAGACTTTAGTACTCCCAAGCATTACATATATGAGGTTCAAGCCCGCACCATACATAATCAGAGGACGAGTAAATCGGAATTGCGATAGTTAATCTCGAATTGCATTCTGAAGCATCTCGGTTATCTGAAAGTAAACGAGATCGAAAGATCTACAATTGTCATGTTTCTACGTAATACGATCGTAATAAATCATTAACTTTAGAGGACTAATTTTATTCACATGCAACTACCACATCAGGTTGGTTTCATGCATCCTAACCTTTAAAACCTAGCCTAAGATGGTGAAATTAATGAAAACTACGTTATCTACGTTGCATGAATTCATAATTGCTTGGAAAGAGAGATAAATTATGAGAAATAATAATAAAAAGTGCTGGAAATAAAAGTTACCGAGATTAAAGAACAAGAACATGCAAGAAGAAATCAAAGGTTGAAGAAAAACTTGAAAAGCTCTTCAATTAAAGGTACAAAATATGTAAATTCTTCTCCTAGATGTTCCTACGTGATTAGGAACTTTTACATAAATGAAATCTGGAAAAAAAAGAGTCCTAATGACTAAATATAAAGGCTAGAGGTCGTTTAGAAGAGTTCCCAAAATACAAAACTCTTTTGGCTAAAAGATAAGGACATAATAAAATTACCGTATCAGGCAATTTGTCACACTTAGAAAGCGTGACTAATTTTGTAACGGATCTAGTGCGTGATAAATGAGCGGACCGGTTCTTTTTTCTCATCTTCGGTTCGGTTCGTCCTTAACGGTTTTTTCTTGGATTTCTTTGTTAACTTCAAATGGGCATAACTTCGTCACCGTAGCTCGAATTGAGGTGCCATTTTTCCAGTGTTCTTGTAATTGAAAGCTCTTCAACTTTTCAGTTGTCCCCACCTCCAGAATAAGGCTTAAAAATTATGAAAATGCCCTTTAACTCCCCGTTTCTTTGTTTTTTTCACTAATTTGAGTTCTCTTTGGCACTAACTTGCATGAAATACCTGTAAAACACATAAGAGATACACAAAATTCGAAATACTTGCCAAAAAGGGTTAGTATCATAAATATGAGACAAATCCAAGCTATTTACACCGCACGGGATCATAAAAATATCGAAATTAAGGGGATAAATGTGAAGAATTTATGTCTAATCAAACCCCCCTAACTTAGAACTTTGCGCGTCCGGAGCAATGTAAAAGAATGAGATTATGAGTTAAAGACCCTTCAAAAACTTTATTGGGATAGAATACCTCTTTCGCGAGCAAACGATTACATTTAGCGTATGCAACAAGCCTTTAAACCCCTAGGTTATCCTAGTAGGACGAGTGGTGTCTCGTGAGGGTTTGCAGAGAATATACCCACAAAATTAGACTCAAAGAAAACACAAAATTCGCAAAAAAATTATAATTCAAACTTTTTCGAAAAATAGTCATCATCAAGTTATGTTCAAGAGTCTCAAATCATAGTGCGCGTGTGTGACGCCAAAAATTTAACCGTGAATTTCCACCGATTGACCATTACGTTACTTATCCAAAAATTCGTTTTGATTTCAAAATCTCACGGAATGCTCTCACAAACGAAGCACTCAGAATGTGGTTTTTCTCTCGGTATGCATGATAAAAAGAGTAAATGTATTGGAACACGAAGTCACGCACACAAATTGAACGACGGAAATTTTTGGATGAAAAGATCCTTTCATCGGAATATGGTTTTTAAAAAATGGGAACATTGCCTCTTATACATGTGTTTGATCTCTTTAATTATTTTTTCGTGTTTTAGCTCTCCACGCGGTAGCCAATTTAGCAATTTTGGACTCGATTAGGACTTTTACGGGTTGAAGGTGTATTGGGTAATATGAGAATAGTTGGGAATTTCATAATTGGAAGATTTTTCTTATGATGTCCGTTAGTGATTTTTCGGGCTTTTGCTCATTTTTCTCTTCTTTTTCTTTTTTTTTTTTCTATTTTTCATGCTTTTCTTTTCTTGCTATTTTTGTTGAGCATAGCTATTCTTTTCTTGCCCCTTTTTTTTCTTGCACTTTCTGGACTTAATTTCTGACTTTTTTCATTTTTCACAATTCCGGGCTATTTGGGTTTTTCAGGTTGTCAAACGAAAGAAAAAATTATTCGGCTCAATTTTGGTTTAAAAAAGGGATGATTTTTCACAACTTTTCATGGCCAGTCTTTTTAGGTAACAAACGATGGCCTACTTCATTGTACAAAATACTAATTAATTTATTATATGCGTCTCGGGATTAATTTAATTTAGAGATTTGTATTGCGCTTTTCGAGGCAACATCACACATGTTTCTCGTAACCGATCAAAACAAAGAATTGAGATCATCAACGACTTATTTAAAACGCCGAATTCGAACTTTGAGTTAACCATTAACTTGGATTGATTTAAAAATTCAAAAAGATCGATAGGCTCAAAATCTCACCGGGTTTTGTTAATCTCGACACTTATTCGCTAAGTCGTCAATTTTCACACAATTTCCATCTTTGGTCAATTTCGTCTTAGTGCAATTAAGATTTAACAATTTGAGACTTTAAACCGACTTTTAATGATATTTTTGAAAATTTTGAATTCCAATTTTTATTTATTTTGAAGAAAAATATTTTTGAATTTTTCAAAAAATTTCAATTTTTTAAAATTTTTGAAATCTTCCAAAAAAACACTTGGAAAGAACATGTGATCAATCAATGAATCTAAACAATAAACGGGAAGAATATCCCACACCCCCTAACTTAAATGTTGCATTGTCCTCAATGCGAATCAAGAAGACAACATAAAGAGAGCAAAAGAAAGATATTACCAAAAATGGAGCGATCCTCGAAACGTACGAGTCCATTGAATCTACAAAACATGTTAGAACCAAGCATAGAAAAAAGAATAACAAAAACTCTAAACTAAAGAAAAAAAAAGAAATAAGCTAACTATTGTACGACCTACGATTTTAACTTCTAATAACTCATACAGTAAAAGTCGAAAAATTTTAGGGTCCACCCAAAATACAATTTGACTTTGAGGGGTAATCGGTGTACCCTCATTTTCAGGCATGCCTTCCGAAAAATAAGAATTCCGTTTGAACAATGGAAGGCATGTGTGAGATGGAAAAAATGACCCATCACCAATTAAAAATTTTAACGGGATGATAGGGGGTTTGGATGCTAGGTGGGACAAATACAATTGAGATCTAAGAAAAGTAGAATTACCGCCCAAAGATTTTTCAAGTAGTATGGGAAGCGGGGTACACAAAAAGAAAGAGTCCGTCTTGAAAAATAATTCAAGCAAAGAGTCCTTGTCTGTAAAAGGTTTAAACATTCACTACACCAAAAAGGCTAAATTGGTACCCTTTAGCCGACCAGCCTTGTCAAGGTCATTGATCGTGTTAAAAAAACACGCATTTTTATCACGATCATTGATCGTGATAAGGTCGTGACAAAGGATTGTCACGGTCAATGACCGTGACAATCCTTATAATAATTGTCACGGTAAAGGACCTTGACACGTCCGTGATAATTTCTTCAGAAAAAAAAGTCCTACGCTTTCTTTTTTCCCACCATTTTTGGTTTTCTCTCTCTTTCTCTCTCTAAGCAATTTCGAGCTCTCTCTCTCTCTAAGGTATGTTGTTTCCTCTCTTTATCTTTCATTTCTATATATATGTGTATGTGTGTATATATGTGTGTGGTTGTGTGTGGTGGGGGGAGGGGGGAAGGGGGTGGTGGGGGTGGGGTGGGGTGGGGTGTGTGTGTACGTGTGTGTGTGTGTATGTGTGTGCATGTACGTGTGCGTGTGTGGTGGGGGGGAGGGGGAGGGACAGGGGGCTAGGGAGGGGAGGGACAGGGGGCTGAATGGGGGGAGGGGGTTGGGTGGGGGCAGGGTGTGGTGGTGGGGTGTGTGTGTGTGTGCGTGTATGGGTGGTGGGGTGGGGTGGGGGGGCAGGGGGTGGTGGCGTGTATGTGTGTGTGCAGGTGTGTGCGTGTGTGTGGTAGGGGGCGGGAGTGGGTGGTGGGTGTGCGTGTACGTGTGTGTGTGTGTAGTGGGGGAGGGGGTGGGGTGGGGTGGGGTGTGTGTGTTGGTGGTGGGGGTTGGGGTGGATGGGGTGTGTGTGTGGTGGGGCAATCTCAACAATTGAAACGGACAAATTGATTAATAAAATATGTATTGCCCCTTTCATATGCAAGTAGGATTGTCCCTCATTAACAGATAATTATTGAGATTCGAAATAACTTTAATTGTATAGCTTTAATAAAATAAATTGTATAGCTTTAATTGTAACTTTAATTGTATTGTTTTATATGAAAGTAAATTAATAATTAGTGCCCATTTCATATGAAAGTAGGATTGCCCCTCATTGTAAATTCGTAAATTAATAATTGTATACTTTAATTATTAGTTTAATTGATGAAATGAATTAATTGAGTAGATGAATTAGAAGGAGTACGGGATACACATTTGTTGTTTCGGTTGGATTGTAGTGGATCGATGTTGGGTTTGTTAATTTTAGAAGTGGTATGACTACTCGATTAATGTCCATATGGGGGTGGAATTTTTTAACTTTTTTTTTAAATTACTTTGTATCACGAACAATATATATATATATATATATATAGTATGATAATTAAATGAAACATACTTAAAATTACATATAGTGCGCATAGATACCATCCTTCTAGTTCTTATGCATACGCATTCAACAGCCCTTAGACCCGTTCGAGCGTCATTACCCCTGTAATGAGATCTCTCGAATTGTCCCATTTGGACAGTTTGGGACTGCATAATTTATGTATAATATTCTTAGTGGCTTAAAGTAGTTACTTTTGGGGGAAGTTCTGCAGTCGTATCCTAATGTTCTCTGGGTACATACTAGATTGACAAGTGTGACTGTTATTTCAATTGATCAATTGAAATAACACTCACACTTTCCAATCTACGTCGTGTACTTGGAGAACTACGGGGATATGCTGTTGAATTTTTTTCAAATTATAACAATGTGCATGAGCTGTTAAGTATATTACAGAAAAATGTGATCTTGAATGGGATAGGACCACTCACCCTTTAGAGGAGATGGAGGAAATAGAAATTTCTATTATGAATTGAATTTGAATTTGAATTTGAAATTTAAAAATCGAAAATAAATCGATTATAATTAAATGAAACATACTATAAATCTAAATTTTGTTTATACTAATCCATGAATATACGCTTCTTACCTTTAATAGGAGCATTAGTTGTGATAGCTGTGATGGGATATCCGAAATACAAAGAGTGGATAGGTGAGACAAATAGAATGGGGGATGTGTTTCGCAGAGGTGCTAACGAATTTGTGAAATACGCAAAGAGATGTCATAATGATGAAGAGCTTCTGTGTCCGTGTGCTAGGTGTAAGAATGGTAAGGTGTTTGAGTGGAAAACAGTTGAACTACATTTGTTAAGATGGGGTATGCAAGATAGTTATCGATTTTGGAGTTTTCAACGGTGAATTGAAAGTTCCTTTTTATCCCCTACTAACCTTCACAACCACCTTCAACAAGTAGGATAGATGTAGAAGGGGATGACATAGATCATAATATGTTAGTGGATTTAGTTGATGATACGTACGGAGTTTATGAAGCAGAGGAGAATGAGGTTACTGATGATGTAGAAGGTTCAAGTGCTCGTGAAGATATCACGATAAAACTGGACGATGTCTATCAAAGTTTAATATTTAAGGCGACCCAACCGTTAGACTCTGGCTGTGAGAAAGATCAAACAACTTTGCATGCCATGGTTGGTTTGCACAGTTTGAGGATGCAGTACGATTTGTCTGGCAATAGCATGATAGGAATTCTGAAATGGGTGAAGGGCTTATCACCCAAGGAGAATACACTTCCAAATAACTATCCTGTTATGAAGAACAGTTTGAAAGGTTTGGGAATGAAGTATAATATTGATTCATGCTTGTGTGTATGACTGCATACTATACCGAAAGGAGTATGAAAATCTCGATCGTTGTTCGGTATGCGATGAACCTAGATATGTCCAATCTACTAGTAAGGAGGCACAAGCTCAAAAGTGCCTCAAAAAGTATTGAAAAATTTTCCCGTTGGGCCTAGATTAAAGCGATTTTTCACAGTACCATGAATATCATAGGCAATGACTTGTCATGCTAGGGCGGAAGTAGGGGTAATATCATGTGTCATCCTATTAATTCTACAGCCTGGAGGAGGCTGAATTATGAGTATCTCGATTTTGCTCGAGAACAACGCAATATTCATTTGGCTATATCAACACATGGTTTCAATCCATTTGGAAATCTAAGCACCAATCAGAGTGTATGGACAGTGATACTAGCCCCACTCAACCTCCCTCCTTCATAGTGTATGCGACTTGAATTTTCGATGATGGGTTTGTTAATACCTGGGCCAAAGGCACCAAGTGATGACATCGACGTCTAACCTGACTCCTTTGGTAGAAGAATTAAATAAGTTGTGGGAAGAGGATGTGCAATCATTTGACTCTTTTAGAATAGAAGAGTTTACGCTGAAAGCTATGTTGATGTGGGTAATTCATGATTTTCCAGCTTATGGGACATTATCCGATTACATAGTACATGGTTATGTGGGGTGCCCTATTTGTGGAGAGGAGACTGAATCTCTTCGTCTATCCTCTAGCTCAAAAAATGTATACCATTACCACAGGAGGTTTTTACCACTGGCTCATAGTTTTAGATTTGAGAAAGGTTCCAATTTTTTATTGGGCGGGGTTGAACATAGGCTACCGCCGAGACAACTTTCGAGTTCATAAATTGAAAGTAAATCATCTGAATGTGGCCCTAATATCACTACACCAAATCTGTCGAATTATCAAGGTCATTGACCTTGACAAATCCAACTTGTCAAGGTCAATGACCGTGACATTTCGAGGCGAGACAACTTTTTTTGTCACGGTCGTGTCACGGTCATTGACCTTGACACAAAACTCGCATTTTGTGTCACGGTCGTGTCGCGGTCAATGACCGTGAAACGTTTGTCACGGTTTATAATCGTGACAAAGTCGTGACCCTTTTTAAAAAAATTGTCACGGCCATTGACCGTGACACGTTCGTGACAACCTTTTGTCACGGACGTGTTACGGTCAATGACCGTGACAATTCTGGGCAGAATTTAAAAAAAATCTGTTGGGCAGTATGGCCACTGCCACTGTCCAGCAGTATATTTATACCTATTATACCAACGTTGTACCTGTTCCAAATATCATATATCCAAACAAACTAAAGATAATGCAAATATATATTCAAAATAGAAACTATTTAAGAAGAAACAACATCACCATCAATTATCTCAAATCTACAAACTATTTGCATGAAAAGAGATTTTGTACCGCGACGCTCGGGGACACCTCCTTATCCTTCCCTTCTAATAATTAAAACAATTTGGACTTCATTCTAAATATAAACCACCTTAACATATATGTGTGCTCTCTACATATTTCAACAACTTAGTTGCATCAAAATACATTTAGAATTTCCCAAAAGTACTTAAGTTTTTCTTTAAAAGGCACGGTGTACACTGTATGACCATGCTAAAAATGTCATTAGCAATTAGAGAATGATAGAGGAGAGAAGAAGAGAAAATCATGAAAAAACTGTGTCCTCTGAATTATGTACGGGCCTAACTTTTTTAATTTTTTTTATTGCTTTGAGTCATAGCCTTCAACCATAATTTCTTATGCTTCTTATTGATATTTATTCCCAAGCTTAGATTATTATATAAATAGGCTTTTAATTGGTAGTTCATTTCTTATTTTATGCATTGTTTACTCTAGCTTTGCAAGACAAATCAGATTCTTTGTGATTCTAGTCCAGCAGTGCACCCTAAGGTTCGTCAAGCAACAATAATTCCAAAGATAGAAATGGGAACCGAAACTCAATAAGGGAAATAGACAGAAAACAATTTCTCCTGTTGAACTAGTAATTGTTGCTTTATTATATTGTATTTGTCACAATCTTGGGTCTTGAAATCAAGCTACATCCTGACATGTACATTTTGTGAAATTTGAAATCACACTATGTGCCTCTTGATATCATTTATCCTTATTTTTATTTCTATTTTTAGACTCCTAAATTTCTAATGGACATGGTAGGATCCCTTCAATGCGATTTTAGAATCCCACCATTTAGGCTCACGCTCTGCTGTGTGCTTAGGACTTGTCCTTTTGGCAGGTATGGAACATTGAGATAAGTTATATCCTGGCTAATCCTTGGGCAGGTATTCAAATTCCATGAAAGAATGAGAAACCGAGCATTGATTACGTGAACTCCATGAAATCAGGTTGCCTCCAAGAAAGCCTCCAAAAAGACTACATATGTTGTAGTTGAGGTTTGGTCATCATGATTTCTAGCCCAATCCGCATCAGAGAAATTATACAAGGTTGACAATAATTGGTGCCGTAAAAAATATCGTGGAAGATGGGGACTTTGAGATAATAAATCAAACATTTGATGGCAGCCCAATGAAGCTCTATAGAGCGATGCATAAAATAAGAGAGCTTGTTAACAACAAAATAAATATTTGGCCTGGTGAGGTTGAGATATTAGAGGGCACCAATGACACTTTTATATGTAATGGCATCGGTGAGAGTAGACCTGTTATGTAAAACTAGACTACTAGTCGTGGAAATGGGAGCGCCACTTTGCACCATCCAAAGGAAAAACGAAAGAAACAAAAAAAGAGAAAAACAACGACTTTGGTGTAAACTTTTTGGGATGTCAATTGATCAAAAACTGTTTGTGAAATATTTACTTAATCATGGCAAAATTAGGTGAAAATGTAGCTCCCTAAGGTGAATTTTTAGGTCCCTGAGATCTGACTACTGGGTGAATTGCATTGGGCCAAAGTATTATCTAAACTGGACCTTAGGTCTTTCTATCAACATATTAGAATGAAGAATGAAGACATACATAAGACTACTTTTTGAATAGTGGATGCTATTTGATTAAGATTGTGCCTTACGAGTTTAAGTTTATGCCCTTTTTCGATGATATACTTCCACAAGTGCGTGGAAAAATGACAACCAAAAAGACATAATCACACTTACATTGTGTTGACCATTTGTTTGATTATGCATCTCACTTGTCCTTGTACCCTTTAAAATCTGCAGTGGAGACACAGAAAAAAACTTATAAGCTACATGTGATCTATATACACTATATACACCTAATTTGAGCTTTTAAAATTCTTAGGTATAACACCAAGGTAAAAAAAATACAGATAATTTAAAAAGGCTTTCTATCATAGAGGATTGTAGTTATAAAGACATTGATTTCCAACAATTCAAAAGAATGCAGAGTAAAAGAAAATTAAATAAGTAAGTCTACTGCTGACTTCAATCATCTATGAAACAATGGGTTATCTGAGAATTTCAAGTTAACAAACTAAGAACTACAAGTTAACCATATCTATTAAAACAAAACAAAGAACATCGTGTACATTGAATAAGGTTGTGCATATCTGCCTATCAAACAAGAATAAGCATATCATTGAAGTTACTACAACGACATAATCTTTTCGAAGAGATCTTTATGGAATAAAACTAATGACCACGTCATAATTCCACATTTCCGAAAATTACTTTTCACTAGGTCTCGAGAATCATTATATATATACACATATATATAAGTGTGAGAATCCTCAACTCTTATTGTAAACTAAAAGTCACATGGACAGATTGTTGATGTAAAAAACTAGATTACTCTAATAATTTAATCACAGATAAATAAATGAGACAGAATATTTTAAAGTGGTTCAGCCTTATGTGAATGGCCTACGTCCACTGTTATGTTATTGCTGAGTGTTTGGGAATTCTCGATTACAAGTTCTCTCAAGAAATTCCCCTCCCTTTGAATGAGGATGATACAAGGTATTTATAGCCCATAGGATGTACATGAAAGGGCTGGTACATTAAATGATATACATATGAAAGGGTAATACATTTAATGCAGCGTGTGCGTCAAGATGATAATCATTCAATGAATGGTTGAACTGTTGATTATCTGGAAATTAATGATACGACCGAGATGCAGTTCGAACCGCCTTAGTTGCTCGTTGATCTGGAGTTCCTCGGAGCGCTGGAATACCTCGGAGTGCTAAAGTTCCTCGGTGTATCCTCGTTGCTCGGAGAGAACATGAGTTGGTCGGGGAAATGAACTTCCTCGTTGCTATTGTGCCACGTAGATTGACACGTGTCTTCGTATTATTCGTCCATATCAGCAGATTTAATAGGAGCGAGAGCGAGGGACAAACCAATTCATAGTTATCTAAATTTCTAAAGAAACATGGACACCTTTTCCTTTTTTTTTTGGGGGGGGGGGGGGGGAGGGTTATAACGGACTCCTATTCCTAATGTGAAAAAACATAATAGTGATTCCTTTGGTTTCCGGGAAACATAGACACACTTAAATATGATTCCATAACATACAATTTAAAAAAAAATGATTCCTTAAGAAATCTGTTATTACCGAACAACACAACTACTTTGGATACACAACACAAGGGCCAATAAAACTTTAAACTAGGCCTTCGATTCCAAGAAAAATCATGTATTATCTTTGTTTGTGTCTTGTTTATCTTTCCATCTTTGTTATATTCTTTGTTTGGTCGAGTCCGGTTCCCTTGATGCACAATAAACCTCAAACATGTCTCAAACTCAAAAAAGTTTATATAGATAATAGGTTGGAGGCGGAATCGTTTTTATCTGTAATGGTGTAACGATCAGTGTTCATCTCTACAACATGACATAAGATGTTTTCTAGCAATTAGCTATCCGAGATTACAATATTTGCCTTTTCTAAAGAATTATTATTGGTAACTGCTTTCAATTTTGGCATATTCTTGACATTATATAAGCTTTTACCCTCTTCAATAATTTTTAGATTTTTGGCAAGTTCCAACTTCTAGTAATTTCTAAAGGATCTTTTAAACTCAGATAATGTTAAGTAATTACTAAAAGATATTTTAAACACAGATAATCCGTGATTCAGGAGCCTAAAAATAGAAATAAAAATAAGGATAAATGATTTCAAGAGGCACACGTATATGTTAAGTAATTTCTAAAAGATCTTTTAAACACAGATAATGCGTGATTCAGGACTCTAAAAATAGAAATAAAAATAAGGATAAATGATTTAAAGAGGCACATAGTGTGATTTCAAATTTCACAAAATGTACATGTCAGGATGTAGCTTGATTTCAAGACCCAAGATTGTGCCAAATATAATATAATAAAGCAACAATTACCAGTTTAACAGGAGAAATTGTTTTCTGTCTATTTCCCTTATTGAGTTTCGGTTCCCATTTCTATCTTTGGAATTATTGTTGCTTGATGAACCTTAGGGTGCACTGCTGGACTAGAATCACAAAGAATCTGATTTGTCTTGCAAAGCTAGAGTAAACAATGCATAAAATAAGAAATGAACTACCAATTAAAACCCTAGCCATATAATAATCTAAGCTTGGGAATAAATATCAATAAGAAGCATAAGAAATTATGGTTGAAGGCCATGACTCAAAGCAATAAAAAAAAATTAAAAAGTAAGGCCCGTACATAATTCAGAGGACCCAGTTTTTTCATTATTTACATTTACACTTTTGGATATTATTTACATTTACGTTTTTGGATATTATTTTTGGAAATTTATAGAAAATTACTTATTTATTTACATTTTTAACCCCCTACCCCTACCCTTCCCCACACCCTACCCCCCACCCTACCCCACCCCCCACACACGCACACACACATGCACATATATACACACATACACACATATATATACACACAAACATATATATAAATGGAAGAGAGAGAGAGAGAGAGAGAGAGAGAGAGAGAGAGAGAGAGAGAGAGGGGGAGGGAACGGCGGGAGGGAAAAAAGAAGGGGGAAAGGGTTTTTGCTGGAACCATTGTTACGGTCGTGTCAGGGTCATTGACCGTGGTAATTATTTAAAGAATTGTCACGGTCATTGACCGTGACAAGTCCGTGACAAGTAAATTTGTCACGGTCGTATCAAGGTCAATGACCGTGACATAAAACGCGTGTTTCTTGTCACGGTCAATGACCTTGACAAGGGTGGCCGGCTGAAAAGTGGCAATTTTGTCATTTTGGTGTAGTGTATGCCAGGTAAGAATCCCAAATTTAAGAATGTCTAGCATAAGAAGACCCCAAATGGGAATAAAACTGAGACAAGAAAGGGATGGTCTAGGAGGTCGATTTTATTTGACTTGCCTTATTGGAAGAATAACTCGATGCGCCATGTATTAGATGTGATGCATGCGGAGAAGAACTTCGCTGAACATATTGTGGGCACTTGCCTTGGGGGAGTCATTCGAAGGATGGAGAAAATGCACGAAGGGACCTTAAATCGTTGAAACTTAAGCCATAACTATAGTTAAAAGAAGATAGTAGGGGAAGGACAATAATTCCCCCTGATGCGTTTACTTTAACGAGTGGAGAAAGGAAGGTGATTTTAGACACAATATATATTTTTAAGGGCCCATCTAATTTTGCGTCTAACTTGCAAAGGATTGTGAATTATGCTAATCATGATTTACATAAGTGTAAGTCCCACGAATGGCATGTGATCATGCAATTGATTCCCTTATTGTTTAAGCACTATTTCTCCAAGCACAAGGATTTGAGGAGGGCTATTATTCAAATTAGTATTACCTTCTCACTCTTGTGTGAGAAGGTAGTCAATCGAGAACACAAAGTGGCCGCAAAATTGGCAGTGACCGAAGCGATTTGTGTGTTGGAGAAGTACTTTCCCCCAGCATTCTTTGACATAAGTGTTCACTTGTTGGTACACCTATGCGACAAGGCACTTCTTTGTGATCCAGTTATATATCAATGGATGTATCCATTTGAAATATTGATGAAAGTTTTTAAAGATTACGTCAAGAATACGAAAATAATGGTACAATCAGATAGCGAATTTAGGTTATGGTTGACACAAAAGGGAATTACAATGAAAATGTCCGTTATATAATGTTACATTACACTCAAATTTTATAACTAATATAAATAAATTATCTATATTCTCAGCTCTTAAAGACGGGTGATGCGACATCAAGGCTTGCTCGTCTAGCCACTGGACCCTTGTTCGCGGCAAGTGAGTACAAAATGTATCGATTGAATAATTACGTTTTCGGTGCTACAGTGTACGGGGAAAGTACAAATGTACAAAACTCGGGCATTTCATACAAGGCTCTTACTTTCTTTCGAGCGAGCGCAAAAGATAAAAACCTCGTTGAAGCTGAAATGACTTACTATGGTGTAATCCAAAATATATTTGAATTGGATTATATAAGCTTCAAAGAGGTTGTATTTTACTGTGACTGGGTAAGAGTTGAGGATAAAAATGCTTGTAAAGTTGATCCTGTCACCAATTTGATCATGGGTGACTTGTCCAAGTTAAAGAGCAACGACCACGTGAGCGATGTGCCGTTTGTTTGTGCATTTCAAAAGGTTAACCAAGTGTTCTACTCGGAGTATATCAACAACAAGTCGTGATCAATTGTTCAACACGTGACAAAGTGTCTAAATAGTAGTGTGGATGACTTGGTTGCTCCTACCGAATATCAATCCACTTTTTATGATAACCCGAATTTTAAATAATTTTTCAATTTGTAATAAATATTCTAATTTGTACCGAAACATCCATTTTTAATGCTTTTAATTGATTTGCACTTTATCATTTTCACTCTTGTGTAGTGTGCGTGTGTGTGGGCATTAGGGGTGGGGGTGGTGATGTTTCGGATTTTTAGTAATTGTACATATTGTGAGCTAGATGCTATTGTTTTGGAATTCAGAATTGAGGTGTTTAACAGTAACAATTCATTTTTATTTGTAGTAATTGTACATATTTGCATGTCTTCTTCTAATTCGTTTTGATTTGTACTAATAACATTTCTTTTACAACAAATGTCTCCTTCGGCTATTAAGGCGAGGATGATGATGCTGGTTATGATGATGTCATCTAGGCTCGGTGGTAGGGGAGGCGACAAGAGCTCCTCGGCCCCTAGGATCCCCAAATATGGAAAATTTGGGATTTCCATTGAGAACAAATCCAAGCTATTAGCGAGATCCCTCGAGCTGGTAAAGACGGTCATCGGCCCGGGGTATATGAGTTGGAAGGAGGTGCCATATGAGCTCAAGTTAGCTGTTTGGGTGGCACTACAGGTAATATATTTATATTTATATTAATATTTCAATTTCAATTTATATTTATTCGCAACTAACATTGTATTTGTTGGACAGGAACAATTCAGCCTGGATCCAAAGCTATGTTATTCAGTCTTGGAGCAGTTGAGGGAGCAACACAAGACGTGGAAGAAAAATATGAGAACTTGGTACTTTGGGAATACACGAGAGTCCATTATCCAAACACTATACCAAAAATAGGAATCTGGTAGGGTTTGAAACTGTACCAGATCAAATCTGGTAGGGTTTTGAACTGTGCCAGAATCAGGTGTTCCAAAATGGATATTTTTTCTGGCACAGCTCAAAAGTGTGCCAAATTTGGCCAAACAGGAACACTTCTGGCACACTTTTAAACCATGCTAGAATTTGATATTTCTGGCACACTTTTGGCACAGTTTTTATCTGTGCCTGATTCAACACAGTTTAAAAAAATTTGGCACAGTTCAAAACCGTGCCAAAATATGATACACTTTCGCCACAGTTTTGAGCTGTGCCAAATTTTTTATAAAAAGAAAAAAAAATTAATTATTTGAAAGCACAAAAATTCACAAATTAAAAATATTGCATGTTGTTGATAAACTAATGTACATACAAACTTCAAAATATTATAAATCTTTAATAGTTCACAGGCCAAAAAAAATTGAGCAGAGTTTTCTCTATTCTCTGGACATTCAAAAACCTGCTAATACAAAACCTGCCTAACATAAAGCCCGCAAGGCCACAAAATATAACAATTAACTTACAAAAGCCCGCACGACCATAAAAGTTAACAATAAAACTACAAAAGCCCGCACGGCCATAACACAAAAAAATGAAATCATGAATAAACCCTCTGTTGTAAACCATTGAGTTCTCAGTGTGTTCCACGTGAATAAATGCCAACGATAAATTGTTATCCTCCAAAAAATAGGATACAGAAAAGATACGATATTAGTAACCCAATAATTTACAAAACAAAATTACTCAAACTCAAAAATTATATATATATAATTGGAAAATATCATCATATTCTCAAATAGGGAGACCCAGGACTACGCGGTCAGTTCCTACAAGTTACATTGGTCCCATGCGAGGTGTTTGTGCCTCCTACGGGGTTGTTTGGGGGTTGGTTTGGGTTTTCACCCTTTAACGGCTTGTTTTTAAGTTTAAGTGTTAATTTTGGCAAATTATCATCATATTCACAAACCGGGAGACCCGGGACTACCGGTCAGTTCCTACAAGTTACATTGGTCCCGTGCGAGGTGTTCGTGCCTCCTACAGGGTCGTTTGGAGGCTGGTTTGGGTTTTCACCCTTTAACGGCTTGTTTTTAAGTTTAAGTGTTGATTTTTGCAAATTATCATCATATTCTCAAACTGGGAGACCCGAGACTACACGGTCAGTTCCTATAAGTTACATTGGTCCTGTGAGAGGTGTTCGTGCCTCTTACGGGGTCGTTTGGGGGCTAGTTTGGATTTTCACCCTTTAACGGCTTATTTTTAACTCATAACTGTGATTTTTGCAAATTATCATCATATTCTCAAACCGAAAGACCCGGGACTATGCGGTCAGTTCCTACAAGTTACATTAGTCCCGTGTGAGGTGTCCGTGCCTCCTACAGGGTCGTTTGGGGGCTGGTTTGGGCTTTCACCCTTTAACGGCTTGTTTTTAAGTTTAAGTGTTGATTTTTTAAAATTATCATCATATTCTCAAACCGGAAGACCCGGGACTACGCAATCAGTTCCTACAAGTTACATTAGTCCCGTGGGAGGTGTTCGTGCCTCCTACGGGGTCGTTTGGGGGCTGATTTGGGTTTTCACCCTTTAATGTCTTATTTTTAAGTCTAAATGTTGATTTTTGTAAATTATCGTCATATTCTCAAACCGAGAGACCCGGGACTACGGGTCAGTTCCTACAAGTTAGATTAGTCCCGTGTGAGGTGTTCGTGCCTCCTACGGGGTCGTTTGGGGGTTGGTTTGGATTTTCACCCTTTAACGTCTTGTTTTTAAGTTTAAGTATTGATTTTTGCAAATTATTGTCATATTCTCAAATCGGGAGACCCGGGACTACGCGATCAGTTCCTATAAGTTACATCGGTCCCGTGCGAGGTGTTCGTGCCTCTTGCGAGGCCATTTGGGGGCTGGTTTGGGTTTTCACCCTCAAAAGGCTTGTTTTCAAGCCTAATATACGTATTTTGAAATTAGTATCATATTCTAAAACTGGAAGACCCAGGACTACGTGGTCAGTTCAGACGAGTTATATTGGTCCCGTGCGAGGTGTTCATGACTCTTACGGGGCCGTTTGGGGATTTGTTTGGGTTTGCACCCTCAAACGGCTTGTTTTCAAGCCTAATCTACATATTTTGAAATTATAATCATATTCTCAAATTGGGAGACCTGAGACTACGCGGTCAGTTCGTACGAGTTACATTAGCCCCGTGCGAGGTGTTCCTGCCTCATACGGGGTCGTTTGGGGGCTGGTTTGGGTTTTCACCCTTTAACGGCTTGTTTTTAAGTTTAAGTGTTGATTATTGCAAATTATTATCATATTCTCAAACCGGGAGACTTGAGACTATGCGGTCAGTTCCTATAAGTTACATTAGTCCGGTGCGAGGTGTTTGTGCCTCTTACGGGGCCGTTTGGGGGCTGGTTTTGGTTTTCACCCTCAAACGGCTTGTTTTCTAGCCTAATCTACGTATTTTAAAATTATCATCATATTCTCAAACTGGAAGACTCGGGACTGCGTGGTCAGTTAAGACGAGTTATATTGGTCCCGTGCGAGGTGTTCATGCCTCATACGGGGTCGTTTGGGGGCTAGTTTGGGTTTTCACCCTTGAATGGCTTATTTTGAAGTTTAAGTGTTGATTTTTGCATATTAATGTCATATTCTCAAATCGAGAGACCCAGGATGACGTAGTCAGTTCCTCCAAGTTACATTGGTCCCGTGCGAGGTGTTCGTGCCTCATACAGGGTTGTTTAGGGGCTGGTTTGGATTTTTACCCTTTAACGGCTTGTTTTTAAGTTTAAGTGTTTATTTTTGCAAATTATCGTCATATTCTCAAACGGCTTGTTTTCAAGACTAATCTACGTATTTTGAAATTATCATCATATTCTCAAACTAGAAGACCCGGGACTACGTGGTCAGTTCAGACGAGTTACATTGATCATGTGCGAGGTATTCGTGCCTCTTACGGGGCCGTTTAGGGGTTGGTTTGGGTTTTCACCCTTTAAGGGCTTGTTTTCAAGCCTAATCTACGTATTTTGAAATTATTATCATATTCTCAAATCGGGAGACCGGAGACTACGCGATCAGTTCGTACGAGTTACATTACTCCCGTGCGAGGTGTTCGTTCCTCTTACGGGGCCATTTGGGGATTGATTTGGGTTTTCACCCTTTAACGGCTTATTTTTAAGTTTAAGTGTTGATTTTTCAAATTATCATCATATTCTCAAATCGGGAGACCCAGGACTACGCGGTTAGTTCCTACAAGTTACATTGGTCCCGTGAGAGGTGTTTGTGCCTCTTACAGGGCCGTTTGGGGGTTTGTTTAGGTTTTCACCCTTTAACGGCTTGTTTTTAAGTTTAAGTGTTGATTTTTACAAATTATCGTCATATTCTCAAACCGGGAGACCCGGGACTACGCGGTCAGTTCCTACAAGTTACATTGGTCCCGTGCGAGGTGTTCGTGCCTCTTACGGGGCCGTTTGGGGGTTGGTTTGGATTTTCACTCTCAAACGGCTTATTTTCAAGCCGAATCTACGTATTTTGAAATTATCGTCATATTCTTAAATCGGGAGACTCGGGACTACACGTTCAGTTCATGCGAGTTACATTAGTCCCGTGCGAGGTGTCCGTGCCTCTTACGGGGCTGTTAGGGGGATGGTTTGAGTTTTCACCCTCAAACGGCTTGTTTTCAAGCCGAATCTATGTATTTTGAAATTATCGTCATATTCTCAAACTGGGAGACCAGGGACTACATGGTCAGTTCGTACGAGTTACATTGGTCCCGTGTGAGATGTCCGTGCCTCTTACGGGGTCGCTCGGGGGCTGGTTTGGGTTTTCACCCTCAAACGGCTTGTTTTCAAGCCTAATCTACATATTTTGAAATTATCGTCATATACGATGTCAGTTCATACAAGTTACATTGGAGCGAGAATAGTTACAATGCACAAATCAAATTAAGGTTTAAAAAATCATTTAAAAAATAGTAAATAACTAAATGAATACATTCTATGTTTGTAGATGATGCGTTCAAGTTGAAGCCGATGATGTTTAGATGAATATGTCATGTATGTCAACATAAAATGAACAACTAAGAGAGATTGCTATTAGAACATGATGATTTAGAATTATTAAGATATAATTTTGGAAACATTCATACACATTTGAATTAATGGACATAATTTTTGGTCCTAATTTTAGTGTTTCCAAATTAGTCTTATGGTTCTCAAAAAGTGAACACCAAAATCAATTTTGCCTAGGCAAAATAAATTTGGTCCTGATTTGTTTTCAACACTCCCTACCTGCTCAAAACCCAAACACACGCACCCACTCCCCACCTGCTCACACCCTCTTGCCAAAACCTACACACCCCATATACCAACTGGCCCCCCTCATATCCCCATATACCAGCTACACTCTCATCAAACCAAATACCCAAACTCCTTACACCTGCTGCCCAGCCAAAAAACCCATACCCTTCAACCTCGCTTCCATGGCCCTGCTTCCCCAACCTGCTGTCACCCATAACCATACCTCCATGTGACCCTACCAGCCCCAAACAAACCTCCTCCACAACCCCTTAAACCCCTGATGATACACCCCACAGTAACCCTACATGTCCACCTTGAAACCCACCCAATATTCATACTTGTCCTCCACCACCCTACTACCATACCTGTCATCCACAACCCCTGAATCCCCTGTTAATGTACACAAGAATAAAATAAATAATCTGTCATATATAATCATCATAATATATATAGGGTTATTTCAGTTTAACCCCGGGTTTATTAGTGATTTTGATTTACACATCCAGCTATAAAATAATTGTGTCACAAAAGAATACCTGTGTTCGTCCTGCATCAGCAACGACAAATGTTGGAAGGCCGATGCTCTCAGCTGTTTCCTTCAGGTTATTCCTGATATAATTACCATAGCATCACATACAAAAATGAATTTTTCACAAAAGAAATTAGACATTTTCTACAATATAAGTGTAAATAAAGTCAAATTAGATCACCTGCTTACATTTCTTGTTGATTCTTGCATGTAACAACTATTTTAGCTTGCCCACAAAGCTCCCATCTTCTCAAAAGAGATCGGTGGCTGCACAGTATGCCATGTGTACTTATCCTGCTAACCCAAATCAGGATATTGATTTGAAGAATCACAGATGGGGTCATTATTTCATTTGTGGGTATAAAGGTCACTATGAATTTGCAAAATCAATAGGTATGGATGTTGATGTACCAGTTGGACTTGATGTTGTTGTTGAAAGAATAGTTTTTACAGGGTCTGGACTCTCGAGCTCAACAGCATTTGTTTGCTCTTCTACAATTGCAATAATGCCTGCCTTTAATGTCAACTTGCCCAAGAAAGAACTTGCTCAACTTATATGTAGTGTGAACGGCACATTGGGTCACAATCTGGTGGAATGGACCAGGCTATCTCTGTCACGGCCAAATATGGGTTTGCAGAGTTGATTGATTTCAATGCTATTCGTGAAATTGACGTGCAACGTCCTGCTAGTGGTTCCATTATAATTGCTCACTCATTGGTTGAATCCGAAAAAGCAGTCACTGCAGCTACAAATTACAATAATCGTGTTATCAAATGCCATCAATTCACACATCTAGATAACTGTATGTTAATCTTTGAACTCTGATTCAAAAGTAACTGAACCATAAAAGTACATGTTGGCATCATGAAACCCCAAGAATTTATTGAATGGCCGTTGCGAAAATCACTGTAAGGAAAAAAAACAAAAAAATGGAAAACTAAGTAAGAAAACTAAAATGGCACTGAATTTTTACACATGAATAGAGAATAAAAATATACACATGAATAGAGAATAAAAAGGGAAGACCAATATACACATGAATAGAGAATAAAAATGCCAAGAAAATGGCACTAAATTTTTAACAAACATCAACATAAAAATTGTACAGTGTTGCTTAACTTCTTATACAGTGTTGATGAACTATGCAGTTCAACCATTGATTACTGCTTAATTGCGGCAACAGTTCAACTCATAAAGTGCTATTAAACTATGCACTACTTTTTGTACTCCCCCCACTATTTCCAAGTGTTTTTACTCATAAATAGATTTTCTTGAATTCTGGGGACTTTTTCAAATCTTCCTCGTGTTTTTTCGGATCAGATAAACTGCTATGTACTGTCAATATATACTATACTCCAAGAGACACTCATGAAATTTATAGAGAGAGGAAAAACATACATTACTCCGGCCTAAATGGTCGATTGTCTACAGAACTTGTAGCCATAAGTGCAGACCTTCAAGTAGTTTAGTATACCTCAAAATGTTTTCGGGCCAATTTTCTGTTAGGGGCATTGTTAGGGGCATTTTCAGAGATTTTAGAGGCTCTGTGGTGGGTGATCGCTGCATGAAAATAGTAATAGCTCTATTAACCAATCTCACCTATATTTGCAGTAATAATGATAACCAACCAAAAACTCATAGTGAGCGTATATAACGAAAACCCAAAATACTCAAATCCAATCATAATAATCAAATCGAAAACCCAAAACACCCAAATGAAACCCTAATTACTCAAAATGGGTTAAAATTTTCAATCGGGCATTTTGTCGAACAACTGGTGTTCCCAGTGAAAATGGTCATGGTTTTTTTTTGTTTATTCTTCTTGACCAAATTATCATTACAAATCAACAGACATTGAAAACAATGTGTGTGAAAATAATGTATAACACTTGTATTTTGAGCCAGAAAAAGATAACATACCAACACAAATCCCAAAACATAGGTTTATCGCACTACTTGAATTTCAAACCTAAATTGAATGAAAAGAGTGGGAATTCATACTTAAGAGGATGATTTGGGACTGAAATTGATTCAGAAACATAGGATTAGGAAGTGTTGGAGATCGACTTGGACTTTCACAACTCGGATCTGATTCATGGCTTCCCAAACTTCTTGGTTCTCCTTGTGTGGCATCTAAGACTGAGTGTTTCCCGACAAAGGGAGCCAAAACCTTCTTGGTTATAGTTACAGTCTAGGAGAGAGAGAAAGATTAAGAGATCTGATAATGAGAGAGGAGAAAGAGAGCAGCTGATCAAAATATTTGGCATCAGAATTTTTTTAAGGTATTTATATTTAGTTAAAGTGTCCTCAGTTTTGGTACACTTTTAAACCGTGCCAAAATTTGGCACAGCTTTAATGTGTGCCATATTTTCATTAAGCCGTGCCAAAATTTGGCACGGTTCTAAAGTGTGCCAGATTTATAATATCAGGGTGTGCCGAATTGCTGTTTTTGGTGTAGTGAAAGGCGTGAATTCGTCCCACCGAAGGAGACGATCTCATTGGCACAATGGCAAAAAGTTCATTGACAATGAGATCAGGGAGCGACAATTAGCATCTCGCCAATCGGAGAGGGAAAACCGGGAAAACAGACGGACGTGCACTACTCCGATCGGACGTCTTACGCCGAGGTGGAGCATAGGATGATGGTAAGATTTAATTTTTCTATAACTACAGAAATATATTATTCTGCATTATTTTACTTTGCAGGGCCGATACTAATTTTACTTTATTTTATTTTAGAGGGCAGGGAGTGACCCTGAGGGTAAGCCACATAGGCTCAATACTTATGTGGCTCTTTGGACGAAGAAGGGTAAGGACAAGGAGGTGTCCCCGAGCATCACGGCCACAGTTGTAAGTAATCCGAAAGTTTACTTTTTGTTAATTACGTTATAATTTTTTAGTTTACTTATTTTACTAATCATGTGCTTTTTGTCGTTTCAGGCAAAGCTTAAGGAAGTGCATGAGTCGTAGTCTGATGCCACGCACTTAGCCAATTGCTTGGCTCTGATTGCAAGGAGAGGACAAGGGGGTGAGCTCGCGGGTGGCCAAATCTAGGATCATCGGAGTGGAGACGAGCGACACCAAATTGGCGGGTTGGCTCGAACGGTGGATTCACATGACGCGAAGCTATCGCATTTGGAGGCGACGATCCATGATATGTTCTCATTCATAAAGCATTCGTTGGGCAGAAATCGTAAGGGGAAAGGGAAGGAGAAGGCGGTGCAGGAGGAGGTGCGGGAGGATGAGGCGCGGGAGGATGAGGATGTGAACCTTGCTGCTTCATCGTCGACATGTGCGGACTTTGATGATACACTTACCAATTTGTCTCCCTTCAACCGACCGATGTCGACACTTGTTTGGCCGAGCATGTTCATAATGGATGTATTTGATGGCCAACGGATAGGGTGGGGGTTAAGGGACCCGAATATCGTCCAGGGTGGATTAGTTCATGGACGTGAGCTTCAAGACATCGAGTCCAATGTGCTTGTCACGCATGTGATACTCGGGAAGGATAACTCCCCATTTTGGTTGCACGAACAATGTGGCACGATGTATATTAGTGGGTATGTCAATTCGCATATCGTGTGGCCTACTCACCTCCTCAGATTTACCCCAGACATGTAGTGACATTATTTTAATTGAACTATTTTAAAGTTGGTACATTTGAATTATATTTGGATTATATCGTCATGTATATTGTTTCTATTTTGAATGTATATTTGTATTATCTCTTGTTTATTTAGATATATGATGTTTGAACAGGTACAACGTTGCTATAACAGGTACAAATATACTACTAGGCAGTGGCAGTGGCAGTGGCCATACTACCAAGCAGATTTTTTTCAATTTTGCCCAGAATTGTCACGGTCATCGACCGTGATAAGTCTGTGACAACATTTTTGTCACGGACTTTTCACAGTCAATAACCGTGACAATTTTATTAAAAAGGGTCACGGCTTTGTCACGATCCTAAACCGTGATAAAACTTGTCAAGGTCAGGGACCGTGACATGACCGTGATAATTCTAACGTACTTGTCACGGTCAATGATCGTGACAAGTCCATGACAAAAAAAGTTGTCTCGCCCAGAATTGTCATGGTCATTGACCTTGACAAGTTGAACTTATCAAGGTCAATAACCATGACAATTCGGCAGATTTGGTGTAGTGATTTCAAATTTTTCAACCGACTCATAGGAATCTAGCAGTACTTCTAATGGTTCAATAATGGTGAATGAGAATAGTGATGAAATAAATTCAACCTCAAGTGATTCAACATCACATGGAGATTGAATTTCATGGGGAAAAGACACACTTTCAATGAGATGTTCTTTAAAATTTTGAGGTGACACATAAGTCTCAACCTCCTCTTTGTTTTCCAAACAAGAACTAGTCTCCTTGCAAAGTGTTTCAATTTCCCAATCATCACCAAGGATCCTCTTCACCTTTTGCATGTAAAGATGGAAGCTTTCTTCACAAAGAGGCTTCCTTGGCTCTAGTACCTTAGATTCCTCATTTGGTTGAAAATATTCCTTGTCTTCAAAAATAACGGAGGAAAAATCATCGTTGGATTCAAATAGTGCATTCAACTCGTGCTCCTAAAAATGATTTTATTCTCGATATTTGTTTTCAAGATTTTCATTCTCAAGATTTCGAATAGCCTCACCAATGGTAGTAGGTCGAGGCGCGGGTTCTGGCACACAAAAAGATAGAGAACTACCCCCATACAAATGTAAGTTTTCAAGCCTTTCCTTCTGAATAATTCGAAGACCCTCACCAATGGGAACAAGTCGAGGCCCTTCGAATTATTGAGAATAAAAAGTCTAAAAACGTTTCCCATATGAACCAATATAATTACCCAACTCACTATAAAAAGACATGATTACCGAATGGTTTGTAGGGGGACAATTCACGTAAAGAGGTGTGCGGTTGAGGATTCAAGATTTCATGACGCTCAATTCTGCAATCCTGCAGAAACGGTTAAAATAAAAAAAAAAAAGAAATATCTTACGAAATAGTAAATCAATTATAATCTATAACAAAACACTCCCCGGCAGCGGCGCCATTTTGATTGAGAGGAATTCGAGCGTCCGTGTAAATACGCTAATCGTTGTTATTGACTTCCGACCACAATACAAAAACCTAAACTTTAACTACACGCTTGCGGAGTATAGTGGCGAGTTTGGGTATCTAATCCACGGGGAATGTTTGATAGATTTTAATTGATTTATTACTTCAAAAAATAAAGTGTATAAGATGATGATTGAGTGAGAAAGGAAAAAAAGTAAAAAATAAAGAAGTTAACTAAAACTAATTGGAAAATTAAGGTAGGGACACAATCTCCCAGCCCTAGAGTATTGATGGTATAAAACTAATCAAAAATTTAAGTGATTAATTAGACCCAGACTTTAGTACTCCCAAGCATTACATATATGAGGTTCAAGCCCGCACTGTACATAATCAGAGGATGAGTAAATCGGTATTGTGATAGTTACACTCGAATTGCATTCTAAAGTATCCCGATTACCCGAAAGCAAACGAGATCCAAAGATCTACAATTGTCGCGTTTCTATGCAATACGGTCGTAATAAATCATTAAATTTAGATGACTAATTTTATATACATGCAACTACCACATCAGGTTGGGTTCATGCATCCCAATCTTTAAAAACCTAGCCTAACATGGTGAAATTAATGAAAACTACGTTATCTACATTGCATGAACTCATAATTGCTTGGAAAGAGAGATGAAATATTAGACATAATAATAAAAGTGCTGGAAATAAAAGTTACCAAGATTGAAGAACAAGAACATTCAAGAAGAAATCAAAGGTTGAAGAAAAACTTGAAAAGCTCTTGAATTAAAGGTGCAAAATATGTAAATTCTTCTCCTAAATGTTCCTACTTGATTAGGAACTTTTACATGAATGAAATCTGAATAAAAATAGTCCTAATGACTAAATATATAGGGTAGAGGTCGTTTAGAAGAGTCCCCAAAACACAAAACTCTTTTGGCTAAAAGATAATGACAAAATAAAAATTTTGTATCTGTAAATCTATCACACTTAGAAAGCGTGACTAATTTTGTAACGGATCTAGTGTGTGACAAATGGGCGGACCGGTTCTTTTTTCTCATCTTCGGTTCGGTTGGTCCTTAACAGTTTTTTCTTGGATTTCTTTTTCAACTTCAAATGGGCATAACTTCTTCACCGTATCTCAGATTGAGGTGTCGTTTTTTCCAGTGTTCTTGTAATTGAAAGATATTTAACTTTTTAGTTAGCCCCACCTCTTGACTAAGGCTGAAAAATTACAAAAATGCCCTTGAACTCCGGTTTCTTGGTTTTCTTTCACTATTTTGAGTTCTCTTGGCACTAACTTGCATGAAATACCTGTAAAACACATAAGAGATACACAAAATATGAAATACTTGAGAAAAAGGGTTAGTAGCATAAATATGAGACCAATCCAAGCTATTTACACCACACGGGATCATAAAAATACCGAAATTAAGGTGATAAATGTGAAGAATTTATGCCTAATCAAAATCCGATATGTTCTCTTTTGGGGATTTCGTGGAAATTCCTTTTTATTTATTTTTTGGAGGACACATATTCATCTCATAGGTTTGAATTTGACCTATAAGTTCTCAAAGTCTCATAGTGTCGACACCCCCTAGGGAATCTTGCACTATGACTTTGGCATTAAATCTTTCAGTCAGCGACCTTAAGATTTTTCACACAACTCCAGACTCGGGGATCGGCTCATCTAAGTTAAACGAGGAATTGATAATATCTGACAACTTGTCATATAACTCATCAAAAGACTCGTTCTCTAACATCTTAATCATATTACACTTAGTCGTCAGATTTTGTAACTTGAAAACCCTAACATTATATTCCCCTTAGTGTGTGGATTGCAAAATATCCCAAGCAGCCTTAGTGCTCTCGCAAGTCATAATGCGTTTAAACTCTTCTGTGACCACAGTGCAAAAAATAGCATTTACGCCCCTCGAATTAAAATTTGAGGCATTCTTTTCAGTCGTTGTCTAGGAGGTATGAACTTTAGAGCACCACCACGAGTGGGAGGAGTCCATACAAACTTAACCGAATACCAAACATTATTATCAATCGATTTTAAGAAAAATCACATCCTATCCTTTCAATTGGGATAGTTTGACTCGTCAAATAATGAAGGTCCGCCAATGGAACTACCACCTTGGTTAAAATCCATCTACACCCTAAACAAGCATAAAACAGGGATCTAACACACCAAACTATTGCAATGATGTCAATCTGAGAACGTTATATGCTCCTGGGGTTTGTAGAGAAAAACACCACCTTTATAATTTTTCAAAATTTTAATAAACTTTGCACCTTTTAAAACCTTAAGTGTTGTGTGAAATAGTTTTACCAATTTTAGTCTTGACATAAGCATGCATCTAGGTGAGAATAAGAAAGAATAAAATAAGAAAAACATAATACGGCGATGTACGAGGAAAACTCACAACAGAAGAAACCTCAGATGGCCCAACCACATAAATCCACTAGGATATAAGTCTATTTACAAGAACAACTTAGAATTATTCACAGACTTGATGCCTTCAAGCCTTGACGAGCTTCCTCATTTACTATAACCTTTTTCACAGCCATTGTCAGATGCCAACAGCCACATAATGCAGATGCGTTCCCACATTTTGGTATCTCACCGATTATACTTGTCCTGTGACAAGTAAAGCCACTACTCAACACAAATATGGTCTCCACCACTCAAAATGTTCATAATATAAAGAGCAAACAAATATAGTTCATCACAAAAACAGATCTCAAACATACATATAGATGTAGGATTCTTAGATCTCAAACTTGGGTGTAAACTAGGGTTTTGGAGGCACGAGATAAACTTTGGAAAATCGTTTTCACAAAATCCCTTTGAGAAAATTGATGCCATGCGTGAGTATTTATAGAAAACATGAATTTTTAGACAACATGTTTTTTAAACAACTCGTTCGAACGAAAACATATGGTTCATTTGAAAAGAAGCCTTATCTCATTTGAACGAACAAACACCTAGTTTGAACAAATACGTATTCTTGTTTGAACCAACTTCGAATGAGCTTACCTCGTTTGATGTTCATTTTAAGGTCGTCCTAACGACATTCACGTCTCATTTAAACGAACTCTATAACCCGTACGAATGAACTAAAATAAAAAAAATACTTTTTCTTTCAAAAACAATTTACAAAAATGCCTCAAACAACTTTTATAAAACAACACCCAAATGTATGGAGGGATCAAACACTAATATGAATTCATAATTTTATTGATATCCCTCGAATGTTGGCGACGAAAACTCAGCATGCAATCCAATGTCTTGATGTATCGTTAGCTTTGCCACATAGTCTTCAATCACACATCATAGTCTTAAAGGTACACAACTCAAGTTCTAACCAATGACTTAAACAAGTTTTGTCCAAACATAAAGCTAATACTTACAAATTGACTCGATTCGATAATTTTTCCTTAAAATTTATATCTCACTATCACAACAAATAAGTTAATAATTAACTACATAATTAAATAATGCAAAGAAATTATATGGTTTTTTCATCCTCAAAATTTTAGTTATATACCTGACTCGAAGATCTCTAGATATCTCACACGCCTGTCGTCTTCTCTCTCCCAAGTTGACTCAGCCTTGCTATGGTGTCCCCACTAGACTATAACTAACATAATGACCTTAGATCATAAATTCTTCTATCTTCAATCAAGAATGCTTTATGATTTATTCTCGTAGCTCACATTAGGCTGTAACCCAATCACGTCGAGATCGATGTGTTTATAGGCTAACTCATCCCTCGAGAACTTTCTCAACATGGGCACATGTAATACCTCGTTTACCCATTGAATATGATTAGGATAGGCCAAATGATATACCAATGTGATGTTATGGTCCCCGAGCGATGTGCTTAAGGGAGAGAGGGATTCAACTAGCATCAATAGGTGGATTAAAAACTTACAAGGTAAATGAAAAGAAACACCAAGAAAATATACCTCCCAATATTTTTGAGTAAGGTTGGAAGGAGAATTCATCATTGTTTTCCAAGAAAGGAATCAACAAGTGCTTAGTAACATCTTTATGTCATCTCACAAGACGAGCAGTGCTACCCAGTAATAAGCGAGGTTCTAGATCCCAATTTAGGAATAGCTCGAATAAAAAACCAATAAGAATAAAAGAATTAGCAAAATTGAAAACAACATAATGGCCATGATATCTCTCCGTAATAGCATGCATTTGATCCAACTAAGTATACATAGATTATTTTTTAAGGCAGCGAGCAGTATTGATCTGCCACGGGTAATCCTCACTACTAAATGAAATTACTACTCTCGTGAAATAGTAATCTTTATTGAAAAGTAATAAAGAAAGAAACGATGTGGATTTTTGACTTCATCTTGGGACCATTTTGACTTTTTGGAGCTGTCGTGTTATCCTTATCTTTGGAAAAAGGCTTGAAATGTCAAACCAATATCTTTGCCATTTAGCAAATGAATGTTTGCTCGCACCTGTATGAGTGAGTACTTCATAACAAGAACATTGTCCCAAAAACTTGTGCAACTCCTCGCACATTTTCTCTTCCTCAACATCCTCATAACCATCTGTAGAAGTGTGTTTGCCCAAGATAGACATTCCTATAAGTTCACGTACATCTTCTAGAGTAATCCTAAACTCTCCCCAGCTAGTTATAAAAGTTTGCGTATTTATACTCTAATGATATGCCAAGATGTTAAGGCCACTTGAGTTCTTGCTAATAGTGCAACTCTTTAAACTGTTAAGAGCCCTTTCCAAGCCAAGACCACCAATCTTGTGATAACTTTCAACAGATAATACATACTCAACCCAAGATTCCCACCCCTCAAGGGAACTATCACAAATGTCAAAATTGATGTTTGAAAAAGGAAATTCCTCCAAATACACTTGATTTTGTAATATTTTATAAGACATAAAAATTGAGGCATCTTCGCACTCTGAAAACCCTAGAAGTGGTTGCTCGGTCGTCGTAGCTACAAATCCTACCTCAAATCCTTTTAAGTCGCTCGAAAAGTTAACATCAATCCAAAAGAATGGTGCACACCTATACACTGTGAAATCCCTTTTGGTGCTTGCTTCCAAATATTTCTGGTGTGTTGGTTCACAGATGAAGAACCATTGACTTTGCCCTCAGACGCACCATAGATAATAGTGGAGAAAATTGAAGAAACGACAAGCATGGTCGTGGGAATGACTGAAATTCTAGAAATTACAAAAATGGTGATTTGGATGGGTAAATACCCCATCACCACCTCAATAATGATAGTAAAAATGGAGGTTGAAGTGATGGCAAATGAAGATGACAATAAAGCAAAGAAAGTTTTAAGAAAAGATAGAAGCAAAGCTTTATGAAAATGGCGGACAAGTGAATATAGAAAAATCTCTCTCTCTAGAGATTTTCAATTAAACGTAAAATTTCTGGAGAAGGAAAGGGGTATTTATACATAGGCAAGGAAAAAAGAGGTTAATGGTTCAAAAGTAGGGTCAATGATTACCCGAATCGTGAGTAGTCCTCCCCAACATGGCACGTGGCTCGTGGAGTACCTCCTCTAAACCAAATATATCAGAGCATTTAATAAGCGGTAAAAGTAATGATGATATTTATCCTCTCAAAATCCTAAGAAAATATTTTTTTTTCAGAAAACTCTTACTCTTCAAAAAAAGAAATACTTCTATATGAGGGGCTAATGTAGAGGGGTGTAAAAGTAACTCCGTAATTATAGAAGAGTTTTATGATAAGTACCCAATCAAAGGAGATGCATGAGTAACGCCCTAAGACACGGAGAACATAAGGCAAAGATAAGTATTCGAGCGACCCAAGTCAGCTCCAAAAGTCATGCGAGCAGTACTAGCAAAAGAAGGTAATTGAGAAACCCAAGTTAGATCCAAAAGTTATGTGAGCGGTACCAATAAAAAGGGTACTGGAGTAACCCAAAGCTCCATAAGTCATGTGAGCAGTACCAGCAAGAGGGGGACACTCTAAAAACCCTAAGACATCTCTTAAAATAAGAGCAAGTAGACGAGAAGCCTTTGTCTTCTTAAGTGAATTAAAGTTATGAGCAGTTACTCAAGCAACACATATGTATTTGAGAACCATATTTACTAACACTTAAACAGTTTATTTTTACATGGGTTAACTTAGCAAGAAGCCTTATCTGATCAAGTAGGGATCGAGCAGATGGCTAGTTGGGACCTCTTAAGAGTTTTGGCTTGGAGAATGGGAGGTAAGTTTTGTTGATCAAGCTAAGGCTCAACCACTTCAATATCCTAGGAAAGAGAGAATACTGAAGTGGGGGATCCAAGAGGTCAATCACACTCACTTATATTACATAGTACACATTTACTAATTAGCGAGAAGTCAATGACTTGATCGCAAGACTTTTTAAAAAATTCAATGGTGAGTGATGCTTAAGGTCACTCGAAAGTTTTCAAAATTGATCACCAAGCCATCGTTCACAAACAGACAAAATAGTACTTTTTGGCATCATGGCCGACAAAATCACTTTTTTTTAGCTCTATTAACCAAGCATCACCCCAAAATAAACAAATTTTGGTAGATAGTGACAAATAGTAATAAGGACAAAACGTATACAAATATATTTATCACAAGTGATTATCCCTCTGGCATGTAATGTTTTACGATAAATAGAGAACTTAGGGCACAGTCACAACGGATCTTCTCATTAGCATTGTTACTCTGCACAAATTCGTAGAGATATTTTCTCCACGCTCTCTCTTAGATATTGAGGAGCTTATATATCCACTCTTAGAGAATCACTGCTCTCAGGTAGTTTATTCCTTTATTCATTATCAAAATTGAATATTCAATCATTGTTTTGTTCATTATTGTAACTAGAAACATTATTGTTATATTGAAATTTAATTTCCACTCTCTGCTTTTGTTCTCAAAGTATTATTACCTTGAAGAAAGTTTCCATTGAAATGGGTCACGCCTCACCCATTTACAGTAATTCAGAGATTCCAGTACCACTACCCTCCTGCGGTTTGGGTTGGTGTAACTTAAATAAATTAAAATCAACTTAATACATGAGGAAGATATATTATTGTTATTCTCGACCAAATATAGTTATATTCTTAGGCACTGCAGACATATCCGATTTAATCCTTATTGTTGAATTATTTTTCTATAGGTCATATATCCTCGTTGATGATGCAGACTTGATCTATTTAGTTGGAGGAGTTTTTCCAGCACCATCCCAGTCACCGTTCCTAGGCTGTAGGAGGTACTACTTTACATCTTTGTATTTACTATGCTTCATTTTATCAGTAAGATGTATTATTTTGGATTTTTCCATGTTAGAGATTTGTACGAGATGTAATTATTTATTCGGGGTTAGATAATAAGACATTGAGAGATCTTATATTCCAGAGTTAGAGTTGTCTTCGATTGTTATTTGGATAGTATCAGAGATGTCATAATTTATTTAGCATCTTAGTATCTTGTGTTGTATTTATTTATATCATTTTTATTTATTCCGTTCATGTTGAGAATGTTACTAATTGTTCTTGCCTCCCGTGATTTTCATATTAAACCTGACCAATATATTTATGAATGTTACAAGGTGTCACATTCCTATTAAGTATAATTTACTTATATATACAATACATTTATAAACAAATATAATTCATTCCCATAAACATGATTCATATTTCAAACGATCTTAGACAATCCTTGTAATACCTTGTATTTTTATGAACTAAATAAATGGTTATTTAATAATTAATATTTACTTATGGCGTTGACGTGAAATTTAATTAAATTATTTGGTTTGAATTACTAACTGAATATAAAGAGAAAATTAAAATAATATGTGAACGACTTATCAAGTTAATAATACGGTGGTCATTAATAATATATCATGGGTTAGTATCGTTATATAGGACTCTAGGGGAAATATAGATGCTCGAAATGGTACCTTTAATGTGTCAAATTGGTCCCCATGGGTAGGTACCCGTTTGGGCTATTTTAGGATCATCTAATTAGTGTTTTGAGATTATTTGGGGGTTCAAAAGTGATCCCATAGAGTACCAGTAGGATTAGGGTTACGAATAGGCCATTAAACCTCATAACACATCATTTTTAATATCCTAGCAGCAGAGGTAAACTTTGGGAGAAGAAAAAAAGGCAAGAGAGTCCAATCAGGGTCTAATCTTCTTTAAGATAAGAAACAATTATCATATTATGGTATTATATGTAATTTATTTATGATTTACATTCCCTATCTTGAATTAATTTTAGGATTGATATCTTTAAAAAGTTTGTAAATATTATTATTAAACACGTACAGTTTTAGATCTGAATTTATTAGAGAATAAATTCCATATACATGTTATTTTACAAGTTTAACTTAGAAATATGTTAGTTATAATGATGGTAATTATGAATAATATCTTTGGAATATCTAAATAGATTAGAAATATGGTTAGAATCCTTATTGGTATTGTTGATTAATTCTTAATCACATGTTTAAGGGACGATAATGTTGATATTTGATTGAAATTCATGTTAAACCTGAACTAAATGGAGAATATGTTAAATAAATGTGTATGCCCCATAATAATGAAATTAAATGTAATTAAAAGTGAATATAAATCATAATAGGGTGTTTTGGAGGTGTTTTCACCTTTGTAAGTATCTTTAATGGTGAACTAGGGTTATTAAAATTGTAACTTGGGGTTGCTTGAAGAAAAGTTCAAGAGTACGTTTGGGAACAAATGGAAGGGGAAGTCATGGGGATAATGGAATGGGGCGCGGTCCCGGACCTATAGGTCGTTGGTGTGGCTATCTAATCCGCGATCATGGATTGCATGATTTGGGCCGCGAGTCAGGGGGTCTGGTGAGGTGGATCGGTTAGTTTAATTAGAGAATTAGTTAGGCTTATTAGGAGTGTTTTAGTAATGGTTTGAGGATAGACTTAGCCATCTAGGAAGGTTGTTAAAATATTCTTCTTATCACAACATTTATAAAAAGGTATCGGTTTTAGGATCTATTTAGAATGAGAATATATATGCTTTATAGGTACGATGAGGATGGCATTCAATAAGTATATAGATATGTGGGTGTACATAGATTTGGGGGATCACTTATATAATGATAATGAGAATATTTTTACACGCTCATACTCAATGCAATCGTGAAAATAATTAATATTGATGTTAGAAAAACATTTTTGGTAGGTTACTTGATGATAGATTGATAAGAGTAGCTAAATATCTTTGTGTTGGGATGGGGCTAGAGTTGGTTGATTACTCTATCGTACATGAGTTATTGGTTAGTTTATTTATGAATACGTTCGGACGGTTCTGAGTTGATTGATTATTATGTGTCAATGTAATGTTTAAAGGGGCTTGTATACTTTGTAGCATATAATGGGTACGGATATAGTTGATTGTTTTATGGTAGGATAGTCATGTTATTGGTTTGTTACTTATGTGATATAGTAGTTGGTTATTTTATCTATTGTCAATTGAATCATTTATGGTAGGTTTGGGGTTATGGTACTTGTTTAGAGAGCCTCACATCGGCAAATTCTGACGAATGATTCGGCTAGACAAAAGTGTATCGAGGGTTCCTTGTTTGGATTTCATTTATGAGATGTCTCATGCATTGAGTTTAGTTTACTCGAAACTTACGAGATACTAGGCATGAGACTCTTAGCAGGTATTATGTGATAGATTCTACTACATATGATATAAAATACAACCTGATATCTACAATATTAAATCATTTTATATAAATGCAATCAAAGGGACCTGAAGTTCTAAATTTCTATTCTAGGAAACCGAAGTTCAAATTACTAGATACATAGCCTAAAGTCCTAATGACTAGATCAATGATCCCAAAGTTCTAATTTATTGAGAACGTAAACTTACAATTACTTTTCGAACGATTATTTGTTAAAATTATTTTAATAATCCATTAAATATTCTCAGTTGTTTATCTATTTATTGAATCACGTGATCAATATTATCCCAAGCCCAAAGTACAGGGAGAACCTGAAATTTCATTCATTAGTTGTATATTAGAAACCTAACGTTTTTCATTCCTGATCATTATGTATATGACATATGATAAAAAAATATGAAATTTTGATTCATTGGTTGAGAACATGAAGTTATAACATTTAATTGGTCGATTTTATTTTCGAGTTTCTTAAATTTATTTTATATTCGTATGGTTAGAATTTTTGTGCTTGAAGAAAAATTATTGAATTCTCATTTGCGGTACATGATTCATGATGATCCAAAGCCATCAAAATGCATAATTTTTAGACATATAATTCTTTGGATGACTTTCATAACCTAATGATCTATATCTTTATATCTTAAATTATTTTTAAGATTATTAAGTATTATAAAATTCATTGTTACATAAAAATTTGGATTTTTTATAACGAAACCCATCCTTTGAAAATCTTATAATTATTTGATACGGGACTTTTTTTAAAACTTCCATTTATTTAGGTTTGGTGAGTGAGAGATTGATTATGAAATAAATAATTGTAGATATGTATCAATATATTTGGACTAACTTTACACACTTTACATTCTATATTGATTCTTAGAATCGACAATTGTGAATTGTCACTATATAATCAAATTTGTCTATTCTAAAAAAATAAGTTTTCCAGGATTCATATGTTATATAGTAAAGGTTCAACCATAGTTGAATTTATTAAAATTATTTAAGGGTCTAAAAGTGCTTATGTGATGTTGTCACCTGGGTTGTCCATTCATATGCGATGCGATGATTTATATTGAACCAATTTTTTAAAAAATGTGTTTAGTTATATAGGTGTTATACCATAAATATGGGACAGAACGTTGACCAAATATAAGAGGATACTTGAACTCACATATAAATATAAATGGGGACGACACCAGCTATAAATCCTATCGGCCCCATAATGAGGTCGGCCTAAACAGTCCTGACAATTCACTTAACCCCATTAGTTTGTGGTTAGTTGACACTGTTAGTTAACCCCATTATAGCAAGCATGCAGTACATAATTGGATGGCGTTAGAAGCATTTAATACACGTGCACAGGTGGAAGATATGAAAATATTCCCTTACATGTACCTCCAACTAACTCGTGATTATCCTCTCACCATGTATGTAAATCATTTACTCGCCAAGCCTATGAAGATGCACCATGTGGAACTCACTTCTCTCTTTTTCTCTCTCCTAACATTCTATAAATAGCGCGCGCACACACACACACACTTTTGGGGATCTGGGAAATTTTTTTATTATTAAGTTGTCCAATTCTAGACCAAACTTGAGAGCTTCCATAATGAACTTGACAATTTTTTTTTCCCTATAATTCAATAAAAGAAGCACTTCATCTCTCAACATAGGAACCACCTTGGGCCGAACCACGTAAATGGTGTATTTATCTTTCTCTCAACTCTCTACTATTTTCTCTAGTTTAATGTTTTAGTAATTAAGATTACTCATTTGTTATTTTCATATAATTAGCATGTTCAAGCTAAGATAATCTGTATACCCATTTTGGGCGATAACAGGTTGAATCGTCTGTGAGAAACTTCTTGTCATTGTCTCTTTCCACCGCCTTTATTCATTAGCGCTCAAGGACCCAAGTTTTGTGAATCATTGAATTACAATCCAATTCGGTTGAGTTTCATTGGGTCAAAGCTATTTTCAAATCAATTTTCATTAATTCTTCAAATCTTCCTCTAGGACTACATTTTCCTTTTTTATTCACGTTTCCTTTTATTTCATTTATCATTGTTATAATACTTTATGCTTGTTGCTACGATACTCTCTTTTTAGTGCATTTTTTGTTAAAATGGCGAAGAACTCATAAAGTAGTCAAACCGGTGAGGGGATTCCTCCCTCTACACCTATAGGTATAGGAGATTTACAGAGGATATTAAAAAGCCTATCTAGGAGAAAAACGTTATGCAAAAAAACATGAAATAGTTAACTCAAAGTATTCTGGCCGGATAAAATGATCAGAGATGAACCCAATCGCCCTCGCAATTTGTTAAAGTCGATCAGTGGGAAAAGGAGCATCCTTGGAAGGGGTTTATGAAATTCTTAAAAGAATGGTTGGGTGATTTAATAAAGACGAAGAACCCTTTCCATAGAGGTTATTTCCAAGGATCACCATTCACAGCCTATGTTGTGTGTTATCCAACACCTACAAAGTTCAAACCAACAACGATAACTCCAAGATATGATGTAAAGTCAGATACAATGCTCCATATAGAACAATATCAAGATGAATTATACATTTATTCCATTCCATATGAGATGCAGTGTATGTCCTTATCCAGTAATCTCACTGGGTTAGCTTAAATCTAGTACAATAGGCTCACTATAGGGAAAATTTAAACTTTTTAGAAGCCAACCTACCTGTTCGTGAATAATTTTTGCTTCGGCACCAAACCGGGAAAATAACTGGCTCACTTGCTAGGCATTTTCCAACAGGACGATGAAATGACAAAGGAATGCATCACTCGACTTAATATGGAGAAGACGAAGGCTATAGATTATGATGAGAAGATTCCAATAACAGTTATAATGAGTGGCTTATTATCAAGAAAGTTGTATTGGGCCTTGGCAAAGGAATCGTTGAGCACAAGGCTCAGGATCTTAGATAAGGTAAGGAAGATAATGAATGTTAAGGAGGAAATGGAGCAAAGGAATCCAGTCATCCAAAGTTCGATGTTGGTAAAAGCCCAGACAGAAAGGAAAAATCTAAGGATTCTAAGAAATCAGAGAAGTCGAAGAGATTTGATGAGTATACACCGCTCACTATGGGCATTCACCACACCTTCGATAAGATCCATTGAAGTGAGAAACTCTAGTGGCTAAACATTTTGAAATACTCTCCGAGTAGAAGGGATAAAAGCAAGTACCTTGATTTCCATAAGGACCACATCTATAACACTAACAACTATTTAGCTTTGGAGAATGAGTTAGAGAATCTGATTTAAAGTTGAAATCTCACCAAGTATGTCAGTCGAGAATAAACAAGGTTAGAAACCTGAAGATGATAAAATTCTCCTTGCAAAGCTAAGGATGATAAGATGTGGGCCAATGACAAGGACTCGAAAGATGATCCTGATCTGCCAATGTAAGGAACCATTAAACAATATAGTCGTGATTTCTTTTGGGTGTCACTTTATAGCATGAGGAAATTCTGGTGGTGGAAATGAACCATCTGAGAAGAAGGCATACATGAATGAGGCAAAATCTTATGTTCACGTCAAAAATGTGATCATGGCCAAGACACGCAGAAGTGCCCCCACAAAGTAAACAAAGACCGTTTAAAGTTAGTTTATCCATAGATGATTTTTCTGGTTTATTGTATCCACATGATGACCCTCTAGTCATCAGGATATAGTCCACAAGAGGTCGATTGCTAGGATTTTGGTTGATAATGGGAGTTCTACATATGTTCTATTTATGACTGTTTTAAGAGGCTAAATCTAGAAGACAGAAAGATACAGGCATATCATCATCCGCTTATTGATTTGTGGGGGGGGGGGGTAAGGTGTACCCTCTTAGAACATTTGAATTCGAAGTTTTGATTGGAACTTAGTTAACCTACGGAATCGATATTATATGTTTCTTAATCTTAGACGAGAATGTAGCATCATCCTACAATATTATTTCGACAAGATTGGCTTGAAAAGTTTGAAGTGGTCTCCTCCACTATCCACCAATGCTTAAAATTACCGACAACCAATGGAGTGGGAGTATTAAAAGGAAACTGCGTGGAAGCACGATAATTCTATTACACCTCTGCAAGATAAGAGGAAGGAAGAAACTGGACACTACTTATCAGATAAAGACATTAGATCCTCGAGATGAAGATAGACTAGTCACAGGCGAAGTGGTAGAGAAGATTGATCTAGTGGTGCTAAACGACAAGCATCCATATAGGACACCTCAGATCGGTTCATCTCTAGATCCAACTCCGAAGAAAGAATTAGTAGATTTCCTGACACATAGGAAAAATATGTTAGCCTCGAACACGAGAAATTGCCCAAAATAGATCCCGTTGTCCTCTATTAGGAACTGAGCATTGTAAAAGATGCAAAGCCCATTACGAAGAAATGTCGAGTGTTTTTTGAACAAAAGAATGTGGCCATTTAAGAAGAAGTTGAAAAATTGAATAAAGAAAACTTTATTGAAGATATAAAGTATCCAAATTGACTCTCTAATGTTGTGATCATTATCCTTTGCGCCAAATTGACCAATTTGTCGATGCCACCATTGGTCACGAAGTGCTCAGCTTCATGGATACATATTCGGGTTACAATCAAATAAGGATGAAACCTAAAGATCGGGAAAAGACCTCATTCATCACCAACCGACGTATGTTCTACTATAAAGCCAAGCCCTTTGGGTTCAAAAATGCTGGAGCAACATACCAAAGGCTAGTCAATAAGGTCTTTGAAGAGAAGATTGGTAGGACTTAGGAGGTTTATGTGGATGGCATGGTGACGAAGAGAAGAAAGCCGGCATATCACATTCGTAAACTCAGCCATACATTTGATTAGTTGAAAAAATACCATATGAAGCTTAATCTATCAAAGTGTGTATGATACCCCACCTTAAACATCTTATTTAATGCCCTATAGAGTTGTGATAATACGAAAACATAGAGACTTGGATGATTTTGACTAGGTTGTATTCCAATTTAAACTGATCTGGAGGCTTAATAATAATTATTGGAAATTTTTGGGTAATAAATTAGAATGAAATAAAAATAATTGTTGGATTATATATGGATTATAGGATTTTCTATTATAAATTAGATATATTCCTCTTTAAAGATTTTGGAAACTGTTTGGGGCAGAAATCAGCAAAGCTTTAAAATTGGTCGTTCGAACGACGTTGAATGTCGTTCGAACGAGGGGGGAATGTCGTTTGAACGATGAGGAATGTCATTCGAACGACGTCTGATAGACATACATTTCGTCAAGGCATGGGCTTGATATTTTGAATCAAGGCAGACGAAATGAATCAGATATGAGGGCAGACGAAATGGACTTATCAAATCACGGGTTCTGTCAATTTTATTGTGACCATTGACCAAAAGCTTCATGAATCTGATATTAGAACCTTATTATGCGTATAAGATAGAGGTTTGGGTAGGGAACCCACTGTCAACCCTTTTCTCTCCTTAGGAGCTCGCAACTCCCTATCATTGTGGTACACTGGCTTCAGTCATTAAAGGCCCTGGCAAATACATTCACACCGTAATATTTATTTCCCCACTATTAAAAATAAATCTACGAAATATAGAAATATTTGTTAGGAGTTTTGGTGTTTGACGAGAGTATTCTTGAAGGAAGATGATGAGTTTGTTGTGCTTTTTTATGGAGTATTTTGGAGCTTTCATTGGAGCTTGTATGGTGGGGCTTTTGTGACTCCATTAAGGCCACCTTTGGAGGTGGGGGAGTCACCCATCTTCTCCACAACCACCACCATTTTAGGAGTCCTTGAAGTGGAATTTACTAACCTTGGTTTAGGTTTATTGATGAGTATAATTTCAGTTAGTTACTATCATATATTAAGCTTAATATATATAGGATTTGTGAATAGTTTGCATCCATGAGATAAATTAGTGGATTTTAATGATTTCATGGATAAATGGGGTTCAAGAGGTATTTTAAAATGAGTTTTGAAATAGGTAAAAATTTCATATTACTCTTTTATACATTTTGGGGGTAAAAGTGTGTAATAAAATGGTTATGATATATTTATGGGTATATAAATTGCATCCTTAGTGTTTTGAATAAAAAGGGTCATTTAAAGGAACGTTTGAATGAGTTTTAAATGTGTGTAAATGTCCAGAATACTATTCATGGGTATTTTGTGAAACAAAATGTGCTAGTGTGATGTTTTAAAGATAAACAATATGATTTTATTCAAAGAAGTGCACTAGGCATGTTGAGCCATTTTATGATACTAAAATGTGACTTCCTACTTGAATAATGAAGATATGTTTAAAAGGAAACTTTCACTTTAAAGGGTTAATAAAAGTGGGTAAAACTTACATGGGAAAGAAAGTGGGTTTAATGTGTAAATATTGACCAAAATGGGTTTTTAGTGTTAAAACTCATAAATAAATTGCATTTATCAAGTGAGTGGAAAATGGGATTTTAATATATGAAATGCATAAACTTATATATTAAAATGGTGCAAAGTGGAAAATATGAAAGTTGGGTAAAATGTGCTAGTAAGCTAGTGTTTTTAATCGAAAAATGTGTTTAAGTGTTGAATTAGAAAGTTAGACTACTTTTGGAAAATGACAAAAGGACTAAATTGTAAGTTTTGCAATAAAAAGAGTAAATTGATAATTTACTTAAAGTGGAACATTTTTATGAATTAAAAATATTAGTGAATGTTTTTACACTAGTATGGGTGAAATTGAATAAATCCTAAAACGTGAAATATTTTAAGTATAAAATCAATGTGTTTGAATGAAGGACATAAAGGAGAAAGTAATAATTTTTCAAGCATTATGGAAAAATGGAAAGTTAAGTCCAAGGCTAAGGATTCAGCCCGAAAAAGGAAAATTAATATGAATATTATTAAAAATGTCGAGCACATTGGCAAGATAATGAGATTGGATGATGTCAGGTTAAATAATGAAGCAGGGTTATGTTGTCCCTAGGGTGAAAAACCCAAAAGCAACTGCAGTTTACTTAGCGCTCAATGTCGGACGGTGAAATTTCATGAAATCGTGGGTGTGCGTGTGTTGTGACGGGTGTGTGTATCGGCGGAATCCATGAAGAAATGCTAAGTTATGAGTTGAATATTAATGGAAGAGGCATAAATGAATGGTATTGATTCATTAATTTACTAATGCAAAAATAGCGCATTAAATGTTCAATATTCATCTGGTAACATGGGATGGTTAAATAAGATGACTTAATGATGTTTAAACTACCTAATGAAGTTTGAATCATAATGAACATAAGTGTGTGTTATATAAGGCTTTCAAAGAAAAATGAGTACTTTTCTAAACATGGTGTGTGTATGCGTGGAAAGAATGTCTTAAGTAATGATTAATAACTCGGTGTCAGTTAATAGACACTGAGTAATGAACGTTTGAAAGTGAGCGAAAGGCTTTTTCCCAACAATCGTAAATTTTACAATTAGGTGAGTTAACGGGAAGAGTATGCTAGTTTTAAGCATAAGATACAAAATGATTATTTTGTAAAGACAAGGGGAGATAAACAATAACTAACAACGTTTTTGAAACAAAACGGCTTAACACATTGAAACATGTATTTCCAAAAGTATATATATTCACATGCATATGATTGTAGCGTGTGAGTATTCTTTACGCCGTTCGTTTCTATACTGTATTTGTATATATTTCCATTGGGCATTCGGCTCATATCCCTCTTTTGTTATGGCAGGTTGCATGATGTTTCGTACTTTGAGAGTGTTATATAGGTAAGTAGCTATTTGCATTTATGATTAGTAGCTCTGTTTACTTGGCCTTAGGGGAACTTTCCTTGGGTCCTGTCATAAAGTTAATGAAAATTGGAATCCCATTCTAATCAGAGTAACGTTAAATAATAATAAAACTGGACTAGAAACATTATTTAGGTTGTTTAACTGCACTTCACAATTAATGTACAAACCGAATCGGGTTGATCCTTTATTAACTCTTAAATTAGGGTTGGAGCGTTATAACTTGGTATCAGAGTTTTAGGTTCAATGTTCCTTTAACGTGTGACGTGGTGAGGTCGGTAGCAGATTTTCTCAACGTCAATGTTGGTTTGGGCCAGTCACGCTAAATTAGTGACGATTTCGGTTCGTATCCTGGAGTCAAGGACATTTGCACGATGTGCAACTTTTTGTGATATGGTAAACGGCTAAGTTAGTAGTCCCTCCATGTCATTTTTGATATATATGTGTTGGTAATTCATGGGTATCAAGGTAGGCGGATAGTGGCAACATCGTGATATGTTGTGTGAAACGCATGGTGCCAAATTTTATTATAGAGTATAGCCTTAGTGGTGATGGCAATGTCGAGTAGTGTTCCTTGCGACTTAGCTATAAATGTTGTATAATTCATCAATGGAGATTAGGTGACTCAGTAATGTTCATAAGTGTTGATTTTGTGGTGAGAACGTATTAGGTCCATTGGTGGAGGACTCTGCCTTAGTGCACCTTGACTATAATATGGGTTTAGATAATCATAATGATTTGAAGTAACCTAGGACCAAACAGAGAAATCGTGGTGACTTAGTGTTAATAACTAGCGCTGCGATGTTCTAGAATAGGATCCTTGGTGGCATACGTGGTGTGGGCCTTGGTGTTTATAGGCAATACCCGACGTCCCGTATCCTACCAAAATGTAGAGTTATGTTATTTTGTAGACTAGCACATTACTATAGTGTAGACTTGGAAGGATAATTTAGTTGTCGTGGTTGAAGACTGGTTGAGGATCAAATGATATAGTCTAGTGAATGTAAATGCGGGTTGATAATTTGGGTAAGTACTTGAGTTGCATTAGACGCTCATTGTAAATAAGTAGTGTGGTGGGTGGATAAAATTGGCCTTGGATTAGTAATTTGAATAGACACGTAAATCAATATAGATAATTCCTTGGACGCGTATACTAAGGTTTAGCTAGTGAAATGTTGACGCATGTGGTAGACATTCCTTAGTAATAGTAAACTCAATGTTGGGTACCGTGCATCTCGGTGACAATGGTGTTCCTCCATGAACCTTTAGGATTACTTATGATGTCGAGGGTATAGCCTTTCGATTGGTGTAACACGTAGCATCTAGGATTGATGCTTTGAGGTTACGAGTTGGTGACCGTGATAAGTTGTCGTATAGAATTCCGACATAACAATTCTTACACGGGGATGTATATGTCCACTTTAGGGAATGATTAAATTGGTGTCTTTTTCATGAGACATTTCAAAGAATCATTGTTGCGTCGAGGCTAATGTGGTGATATACATTTCGTAGTAGTAAATTCGAGGTTGTGTAGAATAGGTCACGATAAGACTTGTGACTTCTCATAATTTATGTGTAAGCCATTAGAGAGATGATCGGGTTTGATGGCCATCACCCAAGAAGCATTCGGGAATCATTGTTGCTCTGATGATTATATGATAACGGTAAATCATTGATAATTGTAATGTTTTTAAGTCAAGTTGACTTACGGGAGTACTTTGAAGTTAGTACCATGACCTCAGCTTATAAGCATGTGTCAGGATATGACCTTTGAGGATAATGTCAAAAGTAGATTGATATTGGATAGATAGTGAACCTAGGAGACTAAGAAAAATGATGTGTTCATCCTAGTTTTGGAAATAACACTTGGAGTGGAGCGTTGAGATCAATTATAGCACTTGCGCGTGCTACCTAAGTGATTTAGTGTGACACTAGTAAAGGAATTCATTAGGTCCTAGGCATGAATAAAGTTTGAAAGATTGAGATGCCTTTAAAATAGTTATGATTCGAGATTGTATGGATGTTGCTGAGAGTAGTAGTAATGGTCCGTGAGTTGAATATCTAAATCATGTGAGCACTGTGTTTCATTTGATGAGAGTGATCTCGGAGACTGAGGTTAGCTATCACATGTTGAACTGTGGGAGAGCCTAGGTACGATGGTTCAGTGACTGGCGATAAGTCGAGAGATTTAACTTGGCCTTGATTTAGGATGGTTATGCCTACTAGTGTTGGACAAGTAGTATTGGTCCTAAGGAGGGAAGCCTTGTGTCTCAGTTTCTCGAAGGAATTGACCTCGTGTTCTATTCGTTTGGAAAGTATTGATGAATCATGAGTAGTAATCGTACGGGTTAATGGGTTAAGTCAGGGTATGTGGCAAGGCTAAGACTTTAGAGAATGCCAATGATGGTCATAGATTTTGAGGGTACGCTGTGGGTTCACCCTTCATGTGGCCTAGTTTTTTATTAACAATTGATTATTTTCTTTGGCGTGGCGATCGCCTGATTCGTTGCATTCCTTATACCATCTTTGATCCCGATAATGGGAAGATATTGATCAGTCGTGGTTCGGGTGTAGCGTTGCACAAGCTCAGTAGTGATGTGGGATAGGCCAGTTGTGGCTGATGCGTTACGGCATGTGAGTGTGATCTTCTTTGGAAGCACATTTATTCTACATTAATTGTGTGTTCACGTGGCCTCGCATTTGTTGCATGTAGTTGCATGTGTTTCCTAGTTGTTTTTCTTTAGGGTAACATGTTTTAGTATATCTAGTTACAACTTGATTGTGTGTCCCGAGGTTGTGACTTGAGAATATTATGAGTATTATAACCTAACACAGTGTTAGATGTTAGAATTTTATTTTATTTGGAAGTGTGCGGATTGAGGATGAAATTGCTCACGTGTATATATGTTGTGATGCTTAGGATGACACTAAGTTAGCGTAAGGATCTCATGGGAGATATCGGTCGGGTAAACAAATAGGAATAGATGTCCATCTCATGATTAATGATTTGATGACTAATGATGTCGAGGATGTGTTAGTCTAGGCTAGGTGTGATCCAAGGTTTCTTGAGTAAACGTGGGTTATGAACCCTAGCGCAGGAAAGATCCATGGCAATGAGTTCATTGGTGGTAGTACGATAATTTGTGAATGACGATTATCCTGAAGTTTTGTGTAAATGGATGAGTCAGACATTCTTGGAGTTAGTATTAAGGCCTTAGGGTTCGCCATAATCGGGTTGGCGACGTAATTGGTAAAAATAAAATCCTTGGGTATAGACCATAGCGTTGAGAAGACTCCGTAATTGGAAGCTTATTGAAGATGGTTGGATTCTAAGTTGATGACTAGAAATTTCAAGGATGAAATTTCTTAGGAAGGGAAGAATTTTATATCCCGCCCTAAACACCTTATTCAATCCCTGTATAGAGTTGTGATAATACGAAAACATGGTGACTTAGATGATCATGACTAGGTTTCATTCCTATTTAAACTGATCTAGAGGCTTGATGATAAATATTGGAAATTTATGGGTACCAAATTAGAATGAAATAAAGATAATTGTTCGATTATATATGGATTATAGGATTTTCTATTATAAATTATATATATTCCTCTTTAAAGATTTTGGAAACTGTTTGGGGCAGAATTCGGAGAAGCTTTAAAGCTGGTCATTCGAACGAGGGGGTAATAACTTCTGAACGATGAGGAATGCCATTCGAATGACGTCTGACAGACACACATTTCGTAGACGCATGGGCCTGGTGTTTTGAATCAAGGCAAATGAAATGAATTAGATATGCGGGCAGACGAAATGAACTTATCAAATCACGGGTTCTACCAAATTTGCTGTGAGCGTTGACCAAAATCTTCATGAATCTCATATTAGAGCCTTATTATGTGTATAAGATAGAGGTGTGGGGATGGAACACACTGTCAACCCTTTTCTCTCCTTAGGATCTCACAGCACCCTCTCATTGTGGTACACTGTCTTCAGACATTAAAGGCCCTAGCAAATACATTCACACCCCCACTATTAAAAATAAAGCTACGAAATATAGAAATGTTTGTTGAGAGTTTTGGGTGTTTGAGGAGAGTATTATTGAAGTAATATTATGGTTTTGTTGTGATTTTTTATGGATTATTTTGGAGCTTTCATTGGAGCTTGTATGGTGGGACTTTTGTGACTCCTTTTAAGGCCGCCTTTGAAGGTGGGGGAGTCACGCATCTTCTCCACTACCACCACTATTTTTGGAGTCCTTGAGGTGGAATTTACTAACCTTGGTTTAGGTTTATTGATGAGTATAATTTCAGTTAGTTAATAGTTTGCATCCATGAGATAAATTAGTGGATTTTCATGATTTCATGGGTAAATGGGTTTCGAGAGGTATTTTAAAATAGGTAAAAATTTCAGATTACTCTTTTATACACTTTGGGGGTAAAAGTGTGTAATAAACTAGTTATGATATATTTCTGGGTATATAAATTGCATCCTTAGTGTTTTGAATAAAATGGGCATTTAAAGGAAGGTTTGAATGAGTTTTAAATGTGTGTAAATGGCCAGAATACTATTCATGGGAATTTTGTGAAACAAAATGTACTAGTGTGATGTTTTAAAGACAAATAATAGGATATTATTCAAAGAAGTGCACTAGGCATGTTGAGCCATTTTATGATACTAAAATCTGACTTCCTACTTGAATAATGAAGATATGTTTAAAAGGAAACTTTCACTTTAAAGGGTTAATTAAAGTGGGTAAAACTTATATGGGAAATATAATGTGTAAATATTGACCAAAATGTATTTTTAGTGTTAAAACTCATGAAAAAAGTGTGTTTATCAATTGAGCAAAAAATGGGATTTTAATATATAAAATGCAGTAACTTATATATTAAAGTGGTGTAAAGTGGAAAATGTGAAAGTTGGGTAAAGTGTGCTAGTAAGCTAGTGTTTTTAATGGACAAATGTGTTTAAGGTTGAATCGAAAAGTAAAACTACTTTTAGAAAATGACACAAGGACTAGATTGGAAGTTCAGCATAAAAAGAGTAAATTGATAAATTACTTATTGTGGAACATTTTTACTAATTAAAAATGTTGGTGAATGTTTTTACACTAGTATGGGTGAAATTGAATTAAGTCCTAAAACGTGAATGATTTGTGGTATAAAATAAACGTGTGTGAATAAAGAACTTAAAGGAGTAAGTAATAATTTTTCAAGTATAATGGAAAAATGGACGGTTAAGTCCAAGGTTTTGGCTTCGGCCCGAAAAAGGTAAATTAATATGAACATTATTAAAAATGTCAAACACATTAGTAAGATAATGATATTGGATGTTGTCGGGTTAAATAATTAATCAGGGCTATGTTGTCCCTAGGGTGAAAAACCCAAAAGTAATTGCAGTTTACTTGGCGCTCGGTGTCGGACGGTGAAATTCAGTGAAACCGTGGCTGTGCATGTGTTGTGACGGGTGTGTGTCGACAGAATCCCTAAAGAAATGCTAAATGATGAATTGAATATTCGTGGAAGACGCATAATAGAATGGTATTAATTCATTGATTTACCAATGCAATAATAACGCATTAAACGTTCAATATTCATGTGGTAACATGGGATGGTTAAATAAGATGACTTAATGATGTTTAAACTACCTAATGAGGTTTGAATCAATGAACACAAGTGTGTGTTTTATAAGGCTTTCAAATGAAAATGAGAACTTTTCTAAACATGGGGTGTGTATGCGTGGAAAGAAAGTCATATGTAATGATTAATAACTCGACGTGAGTTAAGGGACATTGAGTAATAAACGTTTGAAAGTGAATGAAAGATGTTTCCCAACAATCATAAATTATTTAATTGGGTGAGTTAACAGGAAAAATATGCTAGTTTTAACCATAATATACAAAATGACTATTTTGTAAAGGTAAGAGGGGTAAACGGTAACAAATAACGTTTTTGAAATAAAACGGCTTAATACATTGAGACATGCATTTCCAAAAGTATATATGTAGATATATACATATTTTCACGTGCATATGATTGTAGTGTGTGAGTGTTCTTTCTGCTGTTCGTGTCTATAATGCATTTGTATATATTCCCACTAAGCACTCGGCTTATATCCCTCTTTTGTTACTGCAGGTTGCATGATGTTCTGTACTTTGAGAGCGTTATACAGATAAGTAGATATTTGCATTTACGATTAGTATCTCTATTTACTTGTCCTAATGGGCAATTCCCTTGGGTCCTGTCACATAGTTAATGAAAATTGGAATCGTATGCTAATAAGAGTAACGTTAAATGATAATAAAACTGGACTAGAAATATTATTTACGTTGTTTCCCTACACTTCACAATTAACGTACGAACCGGATCGAGTTGATCCTTTATGAACCTTTAAATTCGGGTCGGGGCATTACAGTGTGCCTTTGGAGTAAAAGCTAAGTTTCTTGACTTTATTGTCAACCAGAGGGACATAGAAGTCAACCTTAACAAGATCCAAATATTGATTAATATGTAGCCTCCCAAATGCAAGAAAGAAATTCAAAGCATTAGACGACTAGGTACTCTGAATAAATTTATCTTAAGGACAACAGACTGGTGTCTATCAATATTCAAGGTGATCAGAAGGACCTTTGAATGGGATGATGAATGTGGAAAAAAATTAGAGATGAAGAAATACCTTGTTTGGGGACCTTTCTTGTCAAGGCCGATCCTTGGTAAGAATCTGTACAAGTACCTAGTAGTGTCCAAATCTGTTGGGATTTTGACAGTGGTACGATTAGAAGATAGTGTTGAAATATTAGTGTATTACACCAGTAATGCTTATCATAGAGCAGAAGTTCGGTATCTATGGTTGGAAAAGTTGGATCTAGCTCTGATAGAGGCCTCTAGGAGGATGAAACTATATTTCTAGGATCATACAATTGTGGTGTATAAAGACCTACCTCTCCGGCAAGCCACATATAAGCCTGAAAAGTCTGGTAGGATAATAGCTTGGGTCGTGGAATTAGGGAAATACAATGTTGTTTAAGAGCCAACAACAGTGATCAAAGGCCAATTTCATAGTTAAATTCACTTATGAAGAGGAGAAGCCATCAGAGTCCAAAGTTACTTCCACTCTGAACAGCGAGAAATCGGAATTGTAATATCCCACCAAATAACTCAATTAAATTTTGTACAATTCTTAATGAAGTGAGAATTAAGGAGAATTATTAGAAAATTATGGGTCATAATTAAAGAGAATAAAAGAATATAAAAAGGGTTCGTTTTAACAACATAGGGGTGTCATTAGAAACGAGACCCAGTGTCGCGCGAAGTAGGCCTTCGAACGAGATTTCACTACATTACAGTCCTAAGTCACGTGAAGGTCACGCGAAGCCAATCATTGAACATGGTAGTGATGTCATTCGAATGAGGCTCATGTCGTTCGAACAAAGTGCCTCAAAAATATTTTAATCTGGTTGCCCTTGTGTGTTGTCACATTTTTGTCCCTTGGATCATTAAGTTATTGAGCTCAGATGAGCCCATATTAGGCAAAACAAGAATTTAAGATTTTTGGATGTTTTATAAGGGTGTGTTTGGGCTTATTTTGTTATTAAAAGTGGAAGGAGAGAGAGAGAGAGAGAGAGAGAGAGAGAGAGAGAGAGAGAGAGAGATGAGGAGAAGGGTGGTCTTCCTCCATGGTTGTACACCCCTCCCCACCCCAAACCACTACCCACCACCATACATAAACCATAAACCACCATTTTCTTAGTATATTCCATCATAGTTAAAGCATATACACCCATTTCCACCATTATTGAAGTGGAGCGATAAATTCTCGAGTAGTATTGGGGGATTTATGGAGAAGATGATGTAAGCTTTCATGTAGTTGAAGGGGTTTTTGGCTTGGAAGCTTTAATGGAGCATGTTGGAGGATGCATTCGGTAACCCCTTGAGGCCACCTTTAGAGGTGTGGGTTTATCCTCCTACACTAACCTTCTTATCACCATTCGGAGCTTTTAGAGGTGGAAAAATCTATCCTTAGTATTTAAGACTCAATTTGCAAATTTAGTAGTCTTGTGGTAAGATTACATAAGTAGGATGCACATAAATAAATGATAGTTTTTAGTAGAATAATATTAAACATTTTAATGGAATAACAATATTGATAAAATGTTATTTTATTGGAATAAGGAATGGATAAATATTTCAAAGTCTTGAAATATTAAAAGTTGGTATTTTATGAAAATGGTGTATTTTCTAGAAAGATTGATGTTAAACATTTTATGAAATAAAATCTTTGAAAATAATGATTTATTTTGCTGAACATTGGTGAAATATTATTTCAAAGTTTCTTGCAAAGATGTAAAGTTCATGAAAATGGACATTTGTTGAGTTTGAAGAAATTGTATGCCTTGAAAGTATATTTTTGCAAGTATGATGAATTTCTAAAAGGAAATGTATGTTTAACCCATTAATAGTATTTTAATATATAAAATCCATCTTCTCATCCATATGAACTTTTAGAATTTTAGCAATAAATGTATAAACAAGTTTAAAAAATGTTTTGCTGGGTTTAAACACGGAATACGAAAAGTATATATTCTTGTCTTCAAAGTGTATGAAAAAGGGGTTAGAAGTGTGATAAGTACAAAGTTGCAAAATTACATGTATTGATAAAAAGGAAATGGTATTTTCTTATGAAAGTAGTCTTTAAGTGTAATTAGATTTCTTGAATAAAGAAAGTAAAGAAATGATTAATTTGGAAAGATGGTTAGTAAAGGTGTTGAATAAGTGTTAATGGTTAAACATTAAAAAGTTGGTGTGTATTACTTAATAATGTGGTCAAAGATTAACACTTATGAAACTGAAAGGAATTAATGAAATAAATATGTTTCCTTTGAAGAATAATATAACTCCAAGGCTAAAAGGGTGTTAAGGTGTTAAAACACTTAAGAAGTTAGTATGAGTAACTTAATAGTGTTTTAAGAAAATTAACACTCGTAGAAATGGAGTAAAAGATGAGTTTGGAAATAAATGGATAAAATGGTATTGAAATATTTTTATGAAATAAAAATATTGAAAAAGGTGTTACACAAATTGGTCCTAAATGAATATGATTTTTGGAATAAAATCAAGGTGAAAGTGTAAAGGACATGAAATGATAATTTCAAAGTGTAACACAAGTTGGGGTGTAACCCCGGATTTAGTTTCGATTGGGTAAAAAGGAAAAGAATGAATAATGTGTACATTTGCAAAATATTAAAACAAATGTAAAGGAACTCGGATGACACCAGTATAATTAAGGAGGGCCCAGAGTCCTCGGCTGAAAGACCCAAAATAATTGGCCAGAGCATATAGTGCGCAGAGCTGACGGTGTGGAGCCCGTTAAAGTATGCGATTATTGAAAGATTTTGAGAAAAGATAAAGGAATAAGGAACATGTAAAGAAATGGGTTGTGTGGTGAAAATATGTTAAGACAACCAAACTTGAATTAATTAATAAATGTTCGATATAGGTGAAATGGACAAGTAAATATGTAAATGATTAATGTCCATTAGGTAAATTAAAAGTAAAGTGAGTGGGTAAATGGGTGGTTAAGCAATCTAAGTTGTTAAATCCATAATTAACACAAGAATGTGTGTAAAAGGTTTCCAAATGCTAAATTAGCATTTTCTAACACAGTGTCCGCGTGTGGTGAAAGGGTGGTTTTCAACAAAAATACTAATGTGGATTGGTTAAAATGAAAAAGGGTACTTTCGGTAAAGAAATGGCTTTCGGTCAAATCAAGTGTAGTTATTTCAAGTATTTAACCATGTGTGTTAAATAAAATGATAAATATCAAAGTGAGAAAAATGAAGTCTTTTACAAGATTAAGGTGAATCAATCTGGATAAATAAGGTTTTTCATAAGTAAACTGTTTCATGCATTAACTATATGTATATATGTGGTTATATATGTATAGAAGGTAGTTACATGTGCATGTAGGTATAACGCGTTAGAGTCTTCTTTCTGTCATTCGATTATATATTGCATTTGTATATTTTCTACTGAGAATTTGACTCACTCCCTCATTTTGTTATGATAGATTGGGGGCAGTTTCATATTTTGAGAGCGTTATACAGCTAAGTACTTTCTTTTATATTACGTTAGTAGATCTATATGCTTGGACTTCGGGGTGTTCCCCATGGGTCCCTCACGTAGTTTAATTTGAAATTGAAATCGCATGCTAACCAAGTGAAACGTTAACTAAAAATAAAAACTGGACTAGCAACATTTTATAGGATATTTCATTGCACTTTACACTTAACGCTCGGGGTGAATCGGGTTGGCTACGGGTAATCCATAAATTCGGCCAGGGCGTTACAAGAGTCCTCTGACAGGCAGAAACAAAGAGCTCGAGACTTAGAGCAGATGAAAAATTTATTCAAAAATGATTCTTTGGTTGAAGGAAACTTCGAGAAAAAAAGCCCTACGGTGAAAATTATTTGTGAAAACAATTTTTCTTTCAAAAAACTTTTTCCAATATTCTTTAGTACCAATTTTGTGATCCAATTTTAATTAAGTCAATTTTATCTTCTTTAATCCCTGAACATATATCTAGTGATATAAACAAGTAAAATAAAGTAAAGTCCACAAAACTCACCGATGTACGAAGAAACCACTAAGAGAAAAAACCTTGGACGTCCCAAGCCAGACAATCGCTATGATACATTTTTACAAAGTACAGACAGTAGACTTACTCAATGTCTCAATCCCCACGAGTCTTGACCCTCTTCTATGCTTCAACCGGTCCTCCACGGTGCAATGCAGAAGTCCACCTAACATTTAGCGTCTCCAAAATAAATTTTCTAACCCAAACAGATGTATACCTAAGTCAACATGTTTTGGGAACTGATGGGACACTACACTTTTCTAAGATCATAGCAAAAATGCCTAAGGTAACATTTCCTACCACAATGCGAACATGTGTAACCATGACGAGGAATGGAACCTTCGATTTGACCTTTCTTAACACCTTGGAATGTGGTTGACCCTCTAAAATAAACTATGGTTTTGGATTTAACATTTGAAGCACTAGAACAAGATAAGCCATTACCCTCACTACTTGAGTTGTTTAAATTATTTTTTAACTTCAAAACTTTGGACTCAAGCAAAGAATTAGACTCCTCAAATTTTAGGGACTCCTTCTTTAAATTTTTAATTGCCCTTTGAAGGTTATCTCGCTCCCCCTCAATGTGAGAAAAGTTATCCCTAAGAGTCTTCTCACGTACCTTAAATTCATTGATTAAAATTTTTCCTTCAACGGCACAAACATTCACACTAGAATTTTTAAAGTCCTCTAACTCTCTCTCCAAAATAAGGACTCTATTCTCACTCTCTTCCTTGGCCAATTTTAATTATTTAAAGTCATCATACAAAGCAACAAACTTCTCATGAATGATATCTCTTTGAGTTTGAAACATTTGCAAATATTCAATCATATTTTTAAAACGAGAATTTTCTACTTCAAGAATTTCAATTGTTTTTGCAAACTTCAAATTCAAGAGATTTAATCCGTCAAAGCTAGGAGAATCCACAGAGAGAAAAAAAACACTAGAGTAAGAAAAAAAAAAACCACCCAAAAAGCACAAACACAAGGATCTACACAATAACTAAGTGCCACCTGTTTTGATACCAATTTATAGATGCCCTTTTAGTGTGTGCTTTAGGGAAAAATAATTTTTCTTTCAAAAAACTTTTACCAATTTTATTTAGCACCAATTTTGTGAATCAATTTCAGTTAAACCAATTTTATCTTCTTTAATCCCTAAACATGCATCTAGTGATATAAATAAGTAAAATAAAGTAAATTCCACGAATCTACCCGATGTATGAGAAATTCACTAAAGGAAAAAACCTTGGATGGCCCAAGCCAGACAATCACCATGATACTATTTTACAAAGTACAGACAGTAGACTTACTCAACGACTCGATCCCCACAAGTCTTGACGCTCTTCTATGCTTGAACCACTCCTCCACAATGCAATACAAGAGTCCACCTATGCCAAGTCCACAACACACGTGTTCCTCAGTATCCACCGATACAGACAGCAACCGTTAATAAATAAGTACGAAGTCCACCGCACGAAATAGACTCCTCAAATGATGAAGAATGAAACTGTGGTGTAAACACAAGATCTCTATAACATATGGTATGTAAACTTGAATCTTGTAAACACAAAGGATGTTTTTAATTTTGAAAACCTTTAGTAAACAAATGCAGAAAAAACGTATGGGTTATATTATGTATTTTATGTTCTTCACTTCCGAAATTCTGAGCAAAATACACCTTATATAAAAAATTTAAGTCGAAGCATCGTTTGAATGAAATTAGCATGTCGTTCGAACAATATTGCCATCTCGTTAGAACAACAACTGCATGTCATTTGAACGACTTCTACATGTCGTTTGAACGACTGTAAATGTCATTTGATCGTTCAAAACACAAGGGAAATATCCATACAACTCTAAACAAGCTTTATCTCAAAAAAACTTATTTTAAAAATATTTTAAAATCATTTTAAATAAAATAACATCCGTTGAAAAATTTTACCGAGTATCCATACGCCAATATGAACCATACCTGAGAAAATCTCAAAAAACCAAGATGAAGATGTGAAACGTGAACCAAAACTATCTTTGAAACTTGGCCGCTATGTCTTCAACACAACATCATAGACTATATGGGAATCGTGACAAGTAAAATCTATCTATGACTCAAAGTAGTTTTTGCCCGGAATAATTTCAATACACACAAATTGACACTATTTGAAAATGTGTCCTTACATGGATAGATCGTCATGTGCAAACGACATTGGGGTTGGGATGATCATTACAACACCTGATGGGGCAAATGTGGAGTAGACCACCAGGTTCAACTTTGAATCCTCCAATAACGAGGCAAAATATTAGGCCCTAGTTGTAGATTTGGGACTAGTATCATCACTCGGCGTCGAATAGCTATCGGCCCTAGCGATTCTTAACTAGTAGTGAACTAAGTGTTGGGAATCTACAAAGTAGTGAGATATGTACTGGAAGGTGGAGTTTTATTCGATCTTTATTGAGGTGTCTTCATCCTAGGGAGGTGCCCGACCTAATCAAAGAGGTTCATGAAGGTTCGTGTGGGGTAAATTCGGCATGCAGGTCGCTGGTAAAAACTGTCAGTACTCAGGGGTACTATTGGTCGAATATAAAGGGGGTTTGCACTGATTATGCTAGAAAATGTGATAAATGCCAATGATACATAGTTATCCACAAAAGACCTAGAGCAGGTTGAGTGCCGATCATATCCCCACGGCCTTTTGTATAGTCGAGGATTGACTTGGTCAACCCATCACCAAAGATGATGGTCGGATTCAAATATTTGGTGGTAATCATAGACTATTTTACGAGTTGGGTGGCATTTGAGTCATTGGTAGATTTTCCTTATGAAAAGTTCTTCCATTTAATAAGGAAGAACGTTATGTTTGGGTATAGGATGGCCTATGCATTGATTTGCGAACATGGCACATGGTTTGATAACGTCAAATTCGAAGAAAACTATATCAGATCCACAATAAAGAAGTTGCATTCCGTGCCCACTCATCCCCAGTGCAATGGGGAAAATGAAGTCACTATCAAGACCTTTCTTGATAGGATAAAAAACAGATTAGATGATGCAAAGGACAACTGAATAAATAAACTACAAAGTGTGCTCTCGGCATATGGAACTACTCCAAGGACAGCTGCGAGTGAAACTACCTTCATGCTAGCATTTGGCATTGAGTTTGTGGTACCGACAAAGATCGATCTGCTAAGTCACAGGTTGCTAAAATTCAACTCGCTTAGGAGTGATTTCATGAGACGACTAGACATGGATCTACTGGAAGAGGTTAGGGAAAATGCCGCTCTACGAGTAGTATCTTACTATCAAAGAACAGCGAGGTTCTACAACAAAAGGGTGAAGTCGAGAACCTTGAAAGAAGGAGATAATGTCTTGAAAAAATTTATTCAAAAAGGGAACAAGCTGGAACTGAATTGGCACGGTCCCTATAGGATTTTTGTAGTTGTAAGTCTAGGGACTTATTGGATTGATACTCTAGAAGGCGAGAAGTTTAGAAACCCTTGGAACGCTGAACACTTACGAAGGTACCATCAGTAGAGATGATCAGATTGAAGTTTGAGAGCAATTTTCAATGTAAACACTTCCAAATCTTGTAATCAGTTTTTAAAGTATTAATGATAATTAGCAATTTTCCTCTCCAATCATGCTGTTATTTCATGTTTTCTTCATTATTCGATTCAAAGTTCCTTAGTATAGTAGATGTGAAAGGAGCTATGGATGAAGACTTATCGAAGATGATTAGATCAGAAAGACTATGACCAGACCACACTTCATGAGGGGCCTCATCTTAGACGGGTCATGATCAAGAAGTTGGCCGATCTGGGAAAACCATTTTTGTCACATGGTCAGGTCAACAAAATCCGACCAAACTGACCATTAAGTTGACTAAAGAAATGGTAAATTACAACACAAGTTAACAAGGGAACTTTAAGTTTTCACTTATAACGACCTTGTCATGATAACTTAGTTTTGTCCAACCGATAAATAGTAAGGCAGGTCAGATCGACAAGATTCGACCATAAGAATTAAAGACTAAACTATTGGCAGGTCCATTATAATTTAAAAATCTAGTAAGGCATGGCAGGTCGACAAGATCTGACCACAAAACCACAAGACTAAAATTATTGACAGGTCGACAAGATCCGACCATTTTAACTATGAAAAATATATTTCACAATACAAAAACACTTTTACAAGTCGGGGTTAATAGCCTAGCTGATTAAAATAACTTGAAGAAAATTAAATAAAATGAACACCGAATACAAAAATATAGGCAAAGAAGAATGCAAAATATTTGAATTCGAATAAAACATCTATTCGACTTAAGTTCTCAACAATAGATACGATTATTCAAAATTACAAACAATGTTAAAAATTATTCAAGAGCAATTGCAAAGTAAAGTAAAGATTCACAAAACACAAAATAAGGAGCTCAGGATGCAGCATCTTCAATAATAGGAGGAACATGGGAGGTGTTGTAATCAACATCCTCAGCCGTAAGGGTATCTTTAGGATTCTCTTCTACATTCACTTGGGCGGTTTCAGAGGGAATGGGAGTTGGATCGGTGGAAGAAACCTTCTCGATCTTTCTTACAGTTTGATCCTCAGCATGATGATCATCTACCTCCATTTCATCCTCTTCGGTAGCTAAGGCCCTAGCCTCTTCGTCGTCTCCTTCCCATTTGTCGACCTCCTCAATAATGCCGGAGAAATGGTTTATCACCCTTCTCTTTAAATCATCATATCCATCCAAGAAGAAGGTCATGGTCTCTAAAGTGAAGTCGGCATAAACGTATACTTCTCAATAGCAGATTCCTCAGCTTTAGCAAGTGCCTCCTCCAAGCTCTTGATCCTAATGGCATATTTGAACTTTTAATTTTTTTATTCTCCTCCTCAACTGCACTAAGATCTATAGTCTCCATCAGTTGGTCATCTCTTTCTTTTAGCTCGTTGCAGGTCTTAATTGCCTCTTCCTCCAGCTTGATCACTTTCTGACTGCAAGTGTTACATTACTCCTGAAGCTCTTGGTTCATCTATTTCACTTGATCAAAATATTTTTCATGATAAATAGCAACATGAGCTTTATCCCTCTGAATAGTTGATTCCACGTCACTCTAAAAAATAAATAAATGAGTCATATTAGGTAAGTAATAAAGTGGATCCACAAAGAAATAATATTCAGAACTTATTACATATGCCTTGTGATAGGAAAGTGTCCACAGGGCATCAGGACCCAAACTCCACAGGTACTCAAAGTCAGGTCTGCACCCATTGTAGCAGAGAACTCAAAGGCATTACCCATATAATGAATAATATACTTTGGGTATTTCTTCAGCTCATTGAGGCTAAGGGGATTGTTAGCATCCAAAGTATATTCTTCCACCATAGTATATTGAGTTTGACTTCAATTTTCCTGGCCAAATGATGAGTTAGCACCCCATCGACTGACACAGGAGTTAAACCTAGGTCTCGACAGCCTCGGCTACTCCAATCTAGGGTGCTTTGAACCAAGTTGGATATTGGAAGTCTCCATTGACCTCTTATTACCAGTGGATGGGGGATCATCGGTAGCAATATCTTTTCCTTTTTCCTTAGGTTTGACAGTAATATTTTTCTTATCCTCGGCATCGGCCCTTTGTCTAGCATCAGCCTCAGTTCGGGATTTCTTCTTCACTTCATCATCGACTTTTATCTTAGCCTCTTTCTCAAGATTTTTCAAAAGGTGAGACCAAAGGAATCATGGTCAGTTTTCTTGGGAGTCGTTCTTATAGAAGGTTCAATAAGAAACCCCAAAACTGATGGAGTAGATGTTGTATAGAAATTTAATAATTAAGAAAGCTACATTACAAAAGTGAAGACGACCTAACACTTGTAAATTTTCTTACCTTCCCCAACCTTGATCTTGTAATATCGAAGTGATGTAAACTTATTTAAGGAAAAGATCTCTTCAAATTGAAGGGGATCGACACACATAATTTATTGACTTGATTCCTTAAAGCTTTGGGCAAGTTGGGAGCTTTCTTTACTGTAAAGACTAAACAAAAGTTCTAATTTGATTCAGTTATACAAAAAAGAGAAATGGAAAGAGGGAAGATAAGTACTAATTTGGTTCGGCCCAACCCACTCACGAGGAACACTGTTAGTTCTCTCCCTCTCGTTTGGGTTGAACTCCCTATTATCCTTCTAGACGATTAACTTGTTTTTCCAAATGTGGTCGCTTGTCTAGGTAACTTTAACCAGCTTTTAGTGGGATTTCCTATGGGAAGTAGTAATACTCTAGGGCCTTGGCATTATTCTTTATCCTATAGATGAATCTAAAAACATCCCTAGTGATATAAAATCTAGAACGTTGCCTCTGATATACATGGATCCCAAGATAATCCTATAAGAATTTGGAGGTAGGTGGGTTAGGGCTACCCCACAACCTTTATGTATTGACATAATAATATGGTGTAGAGGAAGACATACCCCAGCTTGCAATACCCAAATTGGGAAGAAGATCCCATCGACCGAGTTTTGATTATAAACCCTCTCATCGCAGTCAGGCAACCTAAAATTGATACTAATGGGGATGTTATAAAATTCTTGCAAGTCAACTAGTTTGTCTTCGATCATATTGCAACCGTGGTACTGAGCCTCAGTATTAGTAGCATTATATGAACTACAAGATACACTCTCATCATTTAGAGGGACGACAACTGGTAAGATAGAAGATTGAGTAGGATCCTTAGACATGGCTCATTCGATGGATGACCCAAGGCCGATTATAGCCACTTCATAGTCTGTGTCTGCATGGTTCCTTTCACCAGATTGACGGTTAACATCATCAAAGCTGGTAGACCCTAGAAACTCAAATTTACTACATTTCGTACTTGGGGGCTGAGGAGCTGACCTAATAGAAGATGGAAATTTTGGGGTAAACTTAGGGTGAGATGGATCGCCCCCGGGATGAAAATTTTGAAGAGAGGTTGGGAACCTCACTGTGAGAACACCGGGAAAACCCCTATTCAACTCTCTAATGTGTGATAAGCATCTATTGACCTAGGTATATTCACTCGGACTTAGGAGCTATCTGATTTTTGAAAGAGACGAATTCGGGCGACGAAACCCAAAAAATTTGAAAAAACCCTAAACATAAGTAAAACATAGGCTAACCAACTCAATGGCCACCTAAGATAGTAAATTCCATCAGAACAACACGAATCAATAACAACTACCATAAATATTCAGCAAAATCGCAAAAAGAAATGATGAAATTTATAGAGAAAACCCTAGGACTGGAGACATGGGGAAAGATGGTATCCAGAACTCCAAATGTCGAAAGCTAAGTTGGAAACAATGCAATACCGAGTGGCGAACACTTAAAAAGAAGAATACGTGCCAGCTTGAAGCTATTATAATAAAGGCACAGTCGAAAATGGCAGAAAACGAAAGGAATTTAGTTGGAGAAGAAGGATTTGAACGGGGAAAATCTCTCTCTTTCTCTCTAAGGTTGCGTAAAAGTATTTTAGGAAGTGAAAAGTTTGAAATGACATGAGAAGGGGCTTTTATAGGTTTTAGGCGATAACGATTGTACTTTTTTAGAATAGGTCTGACATCACCCTCAAAAAGACAACTGGCGTTTGGTAACTGTGCGTGCAATGCTCCAGGAACTTACGCACTAATTACACCTTCCGCCACTGCCAGCGTGCGACACTTGGCAGACTTAATCACACACAAAAATTTCTAAAAATCTCACAAGTCAATATGCTTGGCCACTCATAAGCCAAAGGACATCCCGAGCTGACGAGAACACTATCTGATGATATGCAAGAGTTAAAACTTCACTTAGCACCTAACCAAAAGATACAGCACTACTACACGCTATAATCATGAGCAAAGTCTTGAAAACTATTTTTATGACATAAATATGGTACAAATTGTGGACCAATTAAAAGAGGGCACTTGGACTCATACAAATATAAATGAGGTTGGCCCAAACAGTCCTCACAGTTCACGTAACCCCGTTAGTTCACAGTTAGTAAACACTGTTTGTTAACCTCGTTACAACAAGCATGTACTATGTAGTTGGATGACGTCAACAGTATTTGATACACGTGCATAGGTGGAAGATATGTAAATATTTTCCCACATGTGCCTATAACTAACTCACGATTAGGGCCCATTTGGTTTTGTATTCAGAAAACTCGATTTAAACATTGTTTTTAAATTTAGTTTTTTGTGTTGATAGATATTGATGAGCATTTGGTAAACTTATTTTTAAATACATTTTTTTGAAAATCTGAAAAAAAAAATTATATATATATATATATATATATATATAATGATATTGCATGTATAATTCACAATAAAATTATATGCATACATGAATTATTAATATTTTTTAATCAATATGTATTATATGTATATATTATATTATTCCATGCAATAATAGAACATGTATAAAACTATATATAAGTATCATATTTCTATTGATAATATTATTTAACATATGGATCTTAGTATATTATATAATTTAATAAAATATAAATATACGTAATTTTGTGTACATGTACATATATGTTTTTTATTTATAAGAATTACACACATATTATTGAATTATTTATGTGTATTATATATTAAGGTATAAATGCATTAAAATATTAAGAATGAATAATTCTGAGTTGAAAAATTAAAAAATAGAATTTATAAAACATCCTTTTGCTGTTTTTTGAAAAACTTGATTCTAACATAGAAATATTATAATTCGGTATTTAAAAACAGGTGTGCCAAACGCAAATTTTTATAAGAATTGTATTTAAACAATGAAAACATAATTATAGTTGCAAACAAACAAGCCCTCAATGTTTAAAAATAGGTTGCTAAACGCAAATTTTTATCAGAATTATATTTAAACACGGAATACAGAATTATAGTTGTAAACCACACAGGCCCTTATTCTCTCATCATGTATGTAAAGTATGTACTCGCCTAGCCTATAAAGGTGCGCCATGTGGCACTCACTTTTATCTCTCGTCTAACATTCTATAAGTAGCACACACCCTACACTTTTGGGGATCTGAGATATTGTCCTTACTCTTATGTTTTCCAATTCTACAAAGTACTTGAGAGCTTCCATATTAAACTTGACAACGGATTTTTCCCAGTAATTCAATACAAGAAACATTACACATGTCGACATAGGCACCACTTTGGACCGAATCACGTAAATTTGAGTATATTTCTATTTCTCTCATCTCTATATTATTTTCTCTAGTTTAGTATTTCAGTAATTAAGACTTCTTATATGTTAATTGGTTATAATTAATATGTTCAAGATAAAATAATTAGTATACGAGTTTTAGGTGATAACAACGGGAATCGGAATATATGGGTACCATATTAAAATAAACAACACAAAGTTTTGTGCGTTACTTCCAATGTTAGAAGCCAAAAGCTTACACTAGAAAACAATCATTGCAATATTCATGGGGTTATACTATACAACATTTCTTATTGTATAATTGCAGTTTATCTCGAAGCTCCATGGTTCAACTAGTTGATATTATATATATACCCTTTTAGTCACCTTAATTTCTCTCTATAAGAATATATTTATAATTTTAATTATTGTGTATATTTATTGTTCTTATCCATATATATATATATATATATATATATATATATATACCCTATGAATAAGAACAATGAATATTGTGTTTATTACCTAGTGATTCACCCTTTATCGAACCATTGACAAGTATTATGTTGATTACCTATTTTTTCAATATTTTTATGAGATACTTTTCCCGTCGTTAGCGGGACAGAATAACGCACCTGAAGTATAAAATGTTACTAAAGAACGATTCATTCTTAGATAATAGCAAGGATTGTGGAATACTTCCGCTTTGTATCATTTAAATCCCTCATATCGCTCAATGCAAAAATGAAACAAAAATGATATTTATCATCAAATGATTACAAAAATCAAAATTTTAGATGCAGTCGCATGGACTATTTGCATACATGTTTTCCAGAATCATTGCCCCAACAAGACAAAAAATTCAATTCATAAGCAAATAAATCTATTGCGCGCCAGAAGCATTACAGACTTATAGGTCCCAACTACTTGGCACCCTGATAATGGAGGTCAAATGAAATCATACTCAGATACCGTTCTAAAAGAGGTTATGAAAAAAAATCCACTTTCTCTAAAACCCCAAAAGAGGTTTTTGTATATGAAAAGACACTAGTCCCTGGAGTGACTATAAAGCCTTTGAACTAGGTAAAGGTCCCTAATATTAGTGATCTCTCTCTCTCTCTCTCTCTCTCTCTATATATATATATATATATATAAGAGAAAAGTGGGATTACCAAATATGATTATCGATGATATAATTATATATATTGTAGATACAAAAACATCAAAGGACAATAATACTATAAATTCACATACTATAATGAATGTTGACAAAGAATATATTAGGCAAAAATGAGAAAATGTCATGATGACATAATTCGAGTCTCTAAATAAACGTGGTGTATTTGGACCTATAAAATCTATGAAGTGTTAATATTGAAGGTTACGAATGGATGTTTATAAGAAAGTGTTCACGACACGTGGCACAAGATTTCCTATGGAAACTGAAGATTAATTATATACATACACTAGGTGTCAACCAGGAGTCTTTTATTTTATGTGCAAGACATATTATATTTTTGTTATACTAAATGTAAAACAACTTAGTATATAAAAAATTTACTGGAGAGCAAAAATATACATTGGGTGTTCACAATGATAAATCAAATTAAATTGGTCAAATATAACAATTGAGCACGTAATATTAATCTAAAGAGGTATAAAAATAATATTATTTTTTACTAAGGAGGCAACCAGACTCTCTATTATTATAACATGACTTATAATTAGTGAAAACACATAATATCAAAATCCAAAATGTTTATTTCTCTTTCTCCATGATGAGTAGCATATGTTTATTGGAAAAGAATTTTTTCTGCCGCCAGATCTTTGAATTGAGTTCACAGATAGTTAAGTAAGCACATACTCAATGGGAATTTATGGGTGTATGATTCCCTCTCTTTAGCTCTTTGTTTATCTCACATATCGGTTACATTCCTGTTCAAATAAGAAATCAAGATATATGTTGTATAAACCCTTAAATATAATTCAGTAAAAGGAACCCTAAATTTTCTCGTAAAAAATTTGAGCAGTTGGAGTCAGATGATAAAGGGTTATTATATAAAAGAAAAGAAGAAAGTACATTATATAGATAGGATATGAAAGGGCAGGGACATAGAAACATTTCTAAAAATTACGTGAAGCTAGAAATAATGGTTGGAGCACCCAGCAATTACTTTTTGGGTGTCCACTAATGCCACGTGGCATGGTTGAGAGGTGGACGCTTTAGGGAAAGTGATCGAGAAGGACCAGGGTGAAGGGGATGGTAGATGGAAAATGAAAGGATTGGGTTTGATATGAAATAAATGGATCACAGATAACGAAACGAATAGGTAGAAAGTTATTCATGGGATTGTAGAATTATTATATTTCAAAATAAAAATAACACGTGGATAATCTAAGTAAGAGTAAAATTAATGCTTTGTAAAGAATTTTATAATATATAAAAGATGTCATCTCATTACTGTCATAAATACTTTTTAGATATTTGACAAGCTTAGTGAGAATGGTATGTGTTATTGATTAAATATGGATTCACAAATTCCAATTTAAACTTATTTAATTGGAGTCAATTTTAGAGAACCTTAAAACATTCATCTAGGTGGGTAAATCAAACTATCACATATAAATTACTGACACACAGATTTCAGGAAAAAAAACAAAGGGAACACCTTCTATACAAAAGTAAATCGCAACTTACATACACAATGAAATCTGCAATAAATATCCGCAGACACGCACATAGACACGCAGCCTAGAGTCAGCAATGGATCAATCGCAGCAAACCCACAAGAACACGCAACTCTCAATTCAACCAGAAACACCCACAAGCACTCCCAATGACACACAGTAATCAGTCGTAGATTTACCCTTTTTACAAAAGAAACTTCAACAAGATCGTATCTTGGGTTCCAAAACAATTCACTAAACAATTGGGATTTTTGTGAATTGAAAAAATAATGTTTTGAACCGTAAATGCAGTTTGCAGTTTTCGACAATCTGAAAAACTCAGGTCTTCTGGAGAAAAATGACTCATTTAATCAGGTATATATAACAAAATTGAGTCGGCGGGTTCATTCGAACGACATAGTCATGTCGCTCGAACGACTTTAAATGTCGTTCGATCCTACTTCTTGCGACACATCAAACGAGCTTAGAAATGTAAAACAGTAGCATGTCGTTTGATAAACCTCTTCAAGCGAACTTCAAACGAGACTTCGTGCGACATTGCATATCATTTGAAAACCTCGTTGGCGCGACTTAGCTCTGTCGTTTGAACAACCAGTTTAAAAAATCCATCTCTTTTAAAACTCCTCCTCAACACATAGAAAAAATTATTTTGACGAAAAATGACGCCTCATATGTTTAAAAACAGTTTAGAAAATTTATCCCAACACTTTAAATGAACCCTTAAGGGACTTAAACACAACCTTAGCAAAATCTATCTAGCAGATGCCTGATTGAACTTGAACTCTTCTTTGACGGTTGTACGGTATACGAAATACTTGCAATACCCCCTATTTCTGAGGATTTTGAATTTAATAAATTTGGGAATTTAGGATTTAAATTTAATATTGAGGATTTAATTTATTCAGTGAATTAAAATTTAATTAATTCGAGTTATTTTTAAAATTTACATGTGACGTAATTTGAGGTCGAGATTGGAAAAAATTTAGTAAAGTAACTCGGATGGCGATTTTGAGTACACGGTTGATTCGGAATAGGTTGAGATAGTCGAAATAGAGTACCCGGAGGTAGAAATTGAGTCTCGGAACATTTTTAGACATGACCAGGCCCACACGGGGGTTTTGGGCCAGTTTAATTTGGCCCATGAGATTAATTTAGGGATTTATGATATAAAACCTACATTAAGGAGTTTGTGACAGACACAACTCAATGAGAAAACCCTCATTTTGCAGAGGAGAAAAGAGGGATCAATTGAGGAGCTTTTAGGAGTCAAATCAAAATTTATCCAGGCAAGTAGTTAAACTTGCTTTCATTTAAATTGCGATATTGCGATCATATCATGGTGGGTGTAAACCATATTCGTTTTTGGGTGGAAAATCACGTAAACATGGGGTTTTATAGATTTACTTATTCTGTGTAGATTAAAATTACAATTGATGATGGTATATAATTTAAAGAGGTTGGAATTCAAATTTTATTAGATATTCAGTAATAAATGTGAAGAAAATAAGGACGATAGAATCGAAAATTTCCTTTGACGTTTGTATGAAACCGTGATAACCCAACTCTAGGTTTTATACCGTTGAGTAGAATCCAGCAAGTGTAAAGGTTATTATGAGGAGTAGTATCTATTTCTGATATGTATTCATGTTAAAAGATTGTTCAGGTTGAGATAAGGGAAAAAGTCAAAAGCTCGAGTGGGAAAAAATGGTAAAACAGAAGCATGAGGAAGAAGGGCCACCACGACCTGATCGATCGATCGATCAAAGGCCCTCGATCGGTCGACGGCGGCAAAAATTTGACAATGGATGCTGGTTGTTTTGGGGTTTGCCTTGATCTTTGTTGGATATCCCTCGGCTAAGGAAGTTTAGAAGCTTGGGAATTTGAAAATGGTAGAAGCAGGATCCGTGGGGAAGACTAAGTGGATGGGGAATTTGATGGTTTATAGAGTCGTTCGAACGACGTGGTAAAACCTTCGTTTCTTTTTTTGGCCTGGAACTTTTCTTTGTGGCTTAATTGTGGAGATAATGGATTTAATTTAGGAAAAATTAGATGAAGGTAAATATCTAGGAGGTTAAGAGATGGGTATTAAGAAATATTAAGATTAATAAGTGGGTCAAACTTATTAGTGGGACTTTGTGTAATAAATTCAAATGGGTAAATTACGAACCAAGTTAGGGAGTCTGGGCATTATGGTTGAGTGACACCACTTGGATAAAAATTAATTGAGGTGAAATTAATTTAATTAAGAGTAGGGTTGTGACTTGGATATTTTTAGGCGGAGTGCTACGGGAGTTAGGTACGGAGTAGTTGGTTTAATTTATTATGAAGGTATATAATAAATTATTGAATATTAAATTTAATAAAGGGTGTTTTAACTAATAGTGGGACTTGGTGTAATACATTCTAAGGGATGAAGATACGGACCGAATGAGTGAGTCTGGGTATTGTAGTTGGGTGACACTACTTAAAGAATAAATTAATTAATGTGTGATTAATTAAATTACGAGTTGGGATATAGACTTTGATAATTTTGGGCTAGTGCTACGAGTGTTAGTCATGGATTAGCCGGACTTTATTAAATAGGTTAGTGTGATATATATATATATATATACTTATGTGCATTATAAATATCAGAGGTTGCGCGATATGGGTGAATCCCCTGGCTTGAGGAGCAGGGAGAGTATAGTCCACAGGTTATATCGCCTACTTTTATTGCATGATATATTTATTTTCAGGGCTGAACCGCTTTGGGTATGATTCGGTTTCACTTTCGGTGAAGGAATATGACCGCCTCCACTACGCTTATTATTTTTTCCAAGTTCGGTGTGAGCTAGTCCAACTTGAGGTGGTTGGGTTAGAGTGAGCATGTCTGGGACATGATATCATTTTAGAGAGTATCTGGTGAGTTATTACTCGGGAATGGGTAGTTATTATACGCGACATGTGTGTGAATGTTGTAGTATACTAGTACATATATAAAATGAGTAGACAATTGTATACGGGATTAATACATAAGTGTGAATGTACTTCTTATATAACTAATGTGAAAGTTATATGATTTAAAAAGACGATTTTTTTATAACTAGTGTGAAAGTTATATGATTAAAAAGGTGTTTCATATATAACTAGTGTGAATGTTATGTGATCCAATATATTTGAACCGATTAATAAGTTAATGAGTAGATAACTTAATAATCAAAGTAAGAATACTCCGGCTAGAGTAGTATGGTAGAAAGAGGTGTGATCCGACTAGTTAGGTGGGGTAGCTTAACTAGGAAGGTTAGCAATCAAGCGTTAGGTGTGAACATTAGATGATGGGTGAGCTATACCTCAAGAGAGCGCGACACTAACTTAAATATGAAGAGTGTGCATGCATATTTAATTATCGCAATTTAACTGCATGCTAAATATTTTCAAAATATTTTACTTGGGCTCTGACCGGTGTCAAAATCTTTTCCAAAACCTTTTAGGTGTCCAGCCACAGGGACGCGCAGTTTGAGGATTCTTTATAGGGATGCGCAGCTGCAGCTCATGTGGAAGTTGCAGGACTTTGTTATAGATGCTTCATTGATTTATTCCTAGTGTAAGGACTTTACTTCAGTACTCATTTGGGTATGTCACCCTCAAATTTAGTATTCGGTTATTTATTGGACCTTGTGTATCCAAGATATTGTTTCAGTTACTGTTGTATTTTATTGTAGAACCAATAGTTGATTCGGTTATCTTTATTTATATTATTCATCTGTGTTGGATTCAGTAATCAGTTTGTGTTGATGATTTAATTATGATTTATCTCCGCATGTTGTTAATTAATGAAAGATAAAATTTGGCACCAGTCTAGTTAAAATACTAGGTGGTTAGTAACTTTAAAAAGTTTTCAATAAGTGTTGCTAAGAATGAGTCATATGAGACCAACGTTTTATTTTGATCACAGGTTGGCCACCCGGCATTTTAGTAGGCGAGGTGTCACAATACTCTAATGTAAAAATACTATATAAAATATGTCCTTACACTTAGCATTTTTTTTAAACATATTATATGAGTCTCATGAATATTATAACTGCTTATTTATACGAGACTTAATACATATAACATATGAAAATTCCAAAAGGAATTATTTTTCCTGAAGCAAAGTCAAGTAGTACATACTCAATTAAAAATTAAAGACAACCATTGTACAGCTTCAAGTAATCCGGAAGAAGTCTTAGCAAATACTTGTCTAAGGAAAGGTATGAAAGAAACTATATATGTCAATATGTTATTATACAAATACCCTTAAAAGAATATTCTCCTTAAGAGCTCAATAGAAATGAAAAGTATATAAATAAGGAATTAAAAAATGAATAACTTTGGGATAATAGGTTATTGTCTCGGCCTGCAAATCAAGAATAATTTTGGTTACACTAATTCATTAGTTAAATGGATTGCAAAATTCTAAAATACTTTAGTATAAATTAAGCACGTCATTTTAGTATATCCATGATCTCTCATCTTTGGATGTTAAAACATTCATATTGTCCTAAACAGGATGACAAATATAACTTTGGTCCGGAAGCACCATATTTGTATGTTATTATTGCATTGTTAATATTGTTCTATTATTACCGTACTCATATCTTATTATTAGTATATTTTTATACGTATCACAATGCATGATACCGGACACAATATTCATCGTCAATATCTCTTGGTTAGGAACAATTACCATTGACTTGAAAGCACACCATGAGTATCAATAATTTTAAACGATACCTTAAGGGAACTATTAATGTAATATTTTTTTTAAATCTAGCCAATTGCGTCTAGTCAGTTATGTAGATACAGGTTATCTTTTATGATCCTCGTAAAGAATAACCAAGAGTACTTATGACTTACCTCAAACAACATATGTTCATATTACTACTTAGGAAGACAATGGTTCATGTATAGCTTAAATTTATACCAAGGGAGATATAACCAATACATTTCATTTTTACTACATACATGAACTCCAGCAGAGTTATGAAATTGAAGTTAAATTAACCGGATAAAGGGACATTTTACCCTTCTTCACCAAAGTCTTATGGAAGTCCGTCTTAGGGAGAAAAATAAGATTAAAATAAACAAGCTATCTAATCTTTTCATTAAGTCAATGTTTGAAAGAAACATTTTAGAAGTTTGTGTATGAGATAGGAATGCGTCGACTCATTCATCGGAGAAATGAAATAATTAGAAAAATTATCCAATTATGGAGAGCATATTATCAGGGGCAGAATCGAAGAACATGATATTTTGACCATATACGTGCTATACTCGTTTTCCTCTAACTAGTTTTTAACCTGTTAGATTTTTCTGATAAAGGTTTTAACGATGCAACACTAAACACGTCAAACATTGATCCATTGATCACTCTTTTTCTCTCACTTTGATTTTTTCCCACTAGATTTCTCCTTAGTAAAGATTTTAATGAGGTAACAATTATTGAATGGTGGAAATAATGTGCATCCAAGGGAAAGTGTTATAAAATATGTTCATTAGTGGATGTCCAATTGTATCCTATTTTTATGAAGGGGCCTTTCGGTATGCCTTACTTTGTACTATAAATATGGATGATACCCTATGAGTATTGATAGAGTAATTAAATGAAATATTTATCATCTTCTTAAATTATCTTTGTCCCTTATTTTTCAATACTATTTTATTCCTCAATATTTCCTTGCCCCCCCCCCCCCCCCCCCCCCCCCCCCCCCCCATTTCTTTTAATGCACAAAACAAATGGAATAGGAGGAAGAGCCCCTATCTTTCGTAACAGTAATAAACTGTCCGCGTGATCCATTTCTTTTTTTCTTCCTATCCATTTCCTCTCACTATTCCCTTTCTACCAGATGAAAAGTAAATGCCTAATGGATGCTCATTTTCAATTCCTTCATCTCCTTTTCGTCGTCATGTTCATAGATTCACTCGTAATGTTCCGTGGGGAACAAGATATTATATTTTGAAGAGTAAATTATACTTACTCCCCTAAACTTTACCCCCATCTTTACTTCACCGTTCGAACTTTCATTTTCTTCACTTAACCCCCTGAACTTGTAAAACAGTTTCAAGTAATACCCTAACAATAATATCGTTGATTTTTTGGACGAAAAATGACATGTAAGTTTTTTTAAGGAGTATTGTTGTCTTTTAAACTCTTCAGTGAAAAACAAGTAAATTCTCATTCTTCTTTATTTGTCTCTCTTCTCCATCTCTCATGGCTACACACTCTCTCTTTTCATCTCTCTCTCTCTCTCACACACATGCACACACACATATGGATCCCCACACACATCTACATGAATTTTTTGTGGGTTTGGAATGGGTATTGAGTTTTTCTATATTGCATTTTTGTGGGTTTGTTCAAATGAGTACTGGATTTTTTTCTCTTGAATTTGTTGGGGGGTTGATTAGAAGGGAATGTGAATGAGAAGCATTTAATGAGAAGATATTTTTCACTCTTGGATTCGTTTGCATGGGTAGTGGGGAAATTGAAGGAAAAGCATTGAAAAGTGTATTTTTCTTACAGCTTGTTTTTTGAATTTTTTGAAGAAAAAAAAATCATGTTTTTAGATTTTTTTCGACATTTTTTTAAATTTTTATAATATATATATATATATATATATATATATATATATATATATATATATATATATATATATATATATATTATTTTTACATATTCTTTAAATATTTTTTTGTAATTTTCAATGTTTTAAATATTTTATTTGTTATTTCTATATTTTTATAAAGTTTTTCCATCAATTTTTATTAATACTTTTGATAATTTTCTGTAATTTTCAGATTTTCTAAACACATTTTTTTTTAATTTCAAAATGTTTAAATATTTTTTGTAATTTCCATATATTTTTATAAAAATTCAGTATTTTCCTATTTTTTTAAATATTGTCCTATTGTTTTTAATATTTATCAGATTTTATTTTATTTTTTGTAACTTCCAAGGTTTTAATGTTTTATTTGTAATTTCCATATTTTCAAAAAGCTTTTTCAGCATTATTTTGATATTTTTTATTTTTTTCTGAATTTTCGATAATTTCTAAACATAATTTTCTTAATTTCTAGGTTTTTTTGTAATTTCGATATATTTTTAAATATTTTCCATTATCTTCCTATTTTTTTTAAATATTATTTTCCGGAATTAAATGTAATTTTCAGATTTTTAAAAAATAATTATAATTTCTAAATATTAAAAAAATATACTGTAGAATTTTTACAGTTTTTGCAGTATTTTCTTGAATATTTAACTAGTTTTTAGTATTTTCCTGATTTTTTCTGTAATTTTGATAATTTTAGAAATGAATATTCTGTTAGTACAAAGATGTCCTCATGTGTCATGTATAATAGGGGTGGCAAATTCGGGTCAACGGGCTGTGTTTTGGCCCGACACGATACGAATTCGTGTTTTTTTTAGCTGACACGAACACGACCCGAATAAAAAATAACACGGCATGACACGACACGACAACCATAATTTCTTAAATTTCAAGCTTAAATAACACGATAACACGATACGACACGACACGACTCATAATTAAGGCACGAACACGATACGACACGACTTCGTTTCAAAAAAACACGACACGAACACGAAATATCGTGTTAATTTCGGGTCAATTTCGTGTTGTTCCGTGTCGTTTTTTCGTGTCGTTTTTAAAATTGCCCCCCCTAATGTATATGACCCATTTTCCGTCCAAAATTTCAACGAAGTTATTGTTAGGGGTTAGTTGAAGTTATTTTTGAAGTTTAGGCCAGAAAATAAAAATTCAGATGTAAAGTGAAAATGGGGATAATGATCGGACCGTAAGTGTAATAAACCCTATTTTGAATCACAATGAATGATTAATAGTCTAACTAGTTGAAGCAACGAATAATCATGGACACCTCATCATGTCAATTTAATTTTATTGTCTACCTCAAGTTTGTGTTCATCTAGGCAGGAAGGTTCTGTCTACAAACGGTTGTATCATGCAAATTTACTATCGAAGTTTTAGCTAGGCATGGTAACAAACGTAGCACAAAATCCCAAGCCAATGAGTGCTAACAAAATCACAAAATGTACTCGTTTTGCAATTTTAAATTTGGGGTCAGACCTTATCTAACAAAATTTTACAAAATTATGCGGGAAGCTACAGGCAAGTGGAGAAAAATTCGAAGAAACATAGAAAATTGGGAGAGTTGTAAAAACTGGGGTATGTGAGAGAATATCTTTCAGTGTACATAGGGGGTTGGTGCATGCATGATTGAAAAAGGAGTACTTAGCAAGTCTCATTTCCAAGAGATGTAACTTCTCATGTGGATCCTGAAGAGTTTAGTTGGATTCTTCTGTTTTTGACTTCTTCGGGGGGTTGGAGTCTTGATTGTCACAGGTCCCCAGTAAAATAGTTTCAGAAGTGACAGATGGTATCAAGTCTTGGTGCTCTTTATTGCTTTTCTCGTTGAGGCTTGGAAGGCTATGGAGTCTGCTCTTGGTTTTCGTTTAAGATTCCTAATATTTATATATTCAATACATGTATGAAATAAACTTCATCAATCTACATATTCGTTAGTACTCTATTTATATATTCTTTTTAGCTCTTTTATTTTCAAAACAATTATTATACATTTTTAACTTTAAAAAAAATAACTATTTTTTATCAAAAGAAAAAATAGTGCATCTTTTAAACATTTTTTCAAATACATTTTTATATAACTATATGTATAAACTGAATATAGATATAGTTAATGTATAGAGAGAATTTTGAAAATTGCCACCATTTAAATACTAAAAATTAACACATATGGTACCCTATCAAAAGAATAGTTACCACACATGATAGTCTACCAAATGATTAGTCACTGATTAGTGGCACACCAAAGGATTTAGTCATGGTTGGTGGCACACCAAATAGTAATGGTTGGTAGCACACCATTAATCTCAGCTATCCAATCTTGTTTTGATCCAACGGTCATAGTGACTCCCAAACAACTATAAATAGGTCTTGAATTCTCTCATTGTAATCATCCCAAACTCTCAAGCTTGAGAGCAATTAGAGCGCAAAAGAAGAGAGCGTAGTTAGGGAGAAAGACAGTGCATTGTTAGCACTTGTCAGAGTGTGTAGAAGGGAGTGTTAGCCTCCACAAAAATAGTGAGTGCAAGAGTGCATACAAGAGAGTGTGTAAAAGTGTTCCTATAATTTTTCTATAGTGAAAGTGGGTGTGAGCCGTGGACGTGGCCAAATTGGTGAACCATGTAAATCTCTTGTGTTGTGTGTGCATTATTATTTTTTGCATTATTTTCTTGACCCATTGATTCCCAAGGTCCTGGAAATATTATCGGCGGAATTTAGCAACGTTTAATTTCCCAACAATTGGTATCAGAGCTTTTGATTGACGAACCGATGGCACAACAGGTGCTTACTAAAAATTACTCAGCAAAGTAATTTTTTGTATCCATCCTATTTGTGTCCGAGTGGGAGCAATGGCGTCAGAAAAGGAGTCCAAAATTTCCCAATTTGATGGCACAAATTTTGGATTCTGGAAAATGCAAATAAAGACAGCTTGTACCAAAAGGATCTTTATTTACCTTTGGGTAACAAACCAACGGAAATGAAAGATTTGGAATGGGAGCTGCTGGACCGAAAAGCTCTCGGAACCATAGGGTTATCACTGTCAAAGTCAGTAGCCTACAACATTAAAAATGACAAGACAACGGTGTCGCTCATGGAGGCCCTCTCCAATATGTATGAATAGCCTTCTGCAGCAAATAAAATTCATTTGATAAAGAAGTTATTTATTATGACGATGTCAGAAAGAGCGCAATTCAGCGAACATCTCAATGTGTTCAAAGAAGTGACAAATCAGTTAGAGGCGGTGGACATGTCTTTCACTGATGAGATACGAGCCTGTCTAATTCTTGGGCCGTTGCCTGATAGTTGGAAAGGCACAGTTACTGCAATCACCGGATCTGCAGGAAAGATAAAACTGAAGTTCAATGATGTAGTCAGCACAATTATGATTGAAGAAATTAGAAATCGGTCAAACGGTGCTTCCACCTCAACGTCAGCCTTGAACGTAGAAAGTAGAGGCAGAGATTCAAACAGGAGCGGAGGGCGCAATAAATTCAGATCCAGAAATGGCAGGTCGCAATCTCGAAATCCTAAAAATTTCAATAACCAAAAGGTGATTGAATGTTGGAACTGCGACAAGACCGGGCACTACAAAAATTAGTGCAGATCCCCGAAGAAAGATAAAGAGCAGACGAAAGCAAACATTGTAGCAGAAGTAACAGACGATGCACTGATATGCTCTTTGGAGAGCAAATCGGAGTCATGGGTGCTAGACTCCATAGCTTCCTTTCATGCGACCTCTAATAAAGAACTCTTAGTGAGTTATTCTCCAAGCAACCTTGGCAAGGTGTACCTTAGTGATGATCAGCCTTATGACGTGGTTGGCAAAGGAAATGTATAGATCAAGTTGAACGGGTTTGTATGGAAACTAAAGGATGTGAAACATATCCCTGATTTATGAAAGAATCTGATCTCGGTGGGCCAATTAGCAACTGAAGGTTATGTCACAACCTTCAATGGCGATTCATGGAAAGTTTCTAGAGGAGCAATGACAGTCGCTCGTGACAAGAAGAGTGGCACACTTTATATGACGGCGAACAGTTGTGGGTCAATTGCAGTTGCTGAAAGCAAAGATGATACAAACATATGGCACTAGAGACTTGGTCACATGAGTGACAAGGGGCTCAAGATCATGCACTCTAAGGGAAAACTACCAGATCTATAGTCAGTTGACACTAACTTATGTGAAAGCTGCATCTTTGGGAAGCAGAAGAGAGTTAGCTTCATAAAGAGTGGAAGACCACCAAAGCAAGAAAAGTTGGAGCTGATTTACACAGATGTCTGGGGCCCAGCGGCTATCTCATCCATCGACGGAAAGTCTTACTTTGTGACTTTCATTGATGACCACTCCAGAAAGGTGTGGGTTTACTTCTTGAAACACAAGTACGAGGTGTTCAAGAAATGGAAGGCCATGGTGGAGAATGAGACAGGAATGAAAATAAAGAAGTTGAGATCCGACAACGGTGGCGAGTATGATGACACCGGGTTTAAGAAATTCTATTATGAAAATGGTATCAGAGTAGAGAGGACTGTGCAAGGGACACCACAACCAAATGGCATAGCAGAACAGATGAACCGAACATTGACAGAGAGAGCCACAAGCATGCGTATACATGCAGGATTGCCCAAGAAGTTCTGGACAGAGGCAGTCAACACCACAGCTTACTTAATCAACAGAGTACCATCAGTACCGCTAGAGCACATAATACCAGAGGAGGTGTGGAGAGGAAAAGCGATAAAACTCTCCCATCTGAAAGTCTTCGGTTGTATTGCTTATGTGCATATTAGTGATCATGCTAGGGATAAACTTGACCCTAAATCACTAAAATGCACCTTTATCAGATATGGCGGAGATGGGTTTGGGTACAAGTTCTGGAATGACAAAACTAGGAAGATAATCAGAAGTCGGGACGTGATATTTAATGAGAAGGTGATGTACAAGGATAGAGATGCACTACAGTCTAGGGGTGCAACACAAGGCGACCCTATGTACATTGATCCAGATAATATTCCAGATAGTAGTGTGGCAAGAAGACAAATGAGAGACCTCAGCCAGAGGAATCCATATCGCAGAACAGCCAATAACAGACCGATGAACCACAGTCTCCATCTCCATCTCCATCTCATGTACTAAGAAGATCTTCCCGACCTCATGTACCAAACAGAAAGTACATAAGCTATTTATTGCTCACTGATGCCGGAGAACCTGAATGCTATGATGAAGCATGTCAGGTGGAGAATGCTAGCAAGTGGGAGCTTGCAATGAATGATGAGATGAAGTCCCTTATCTCTAACAAGACATGGGAGCTGGCTGAATTACCCGTGGGAAAGAAGGTTCTACACAATAAATGGGTGTATCGAGTCAAGGAGGAACATGACGGTTCTAAGAGATACAAGGTGAGGCTCGTAGTCAAAGGTTTCCAACAAAAGGAAGGAATCGACTACACCGATATATTTTCACCGGTTGTGAAACTGACTACCATTCGGTCAGTTTTGAGCATCATTGTAGCAGAAGGCTTACATCTTAAGCAGTTAGATGTGAAAACTGCTTTCCTCCATAGTGACCTTGAGGAGGAGATATATATCCAGCAGCCGGAGGGTTTCTCAGAGCATGGAAAAGAGAAACTTGTATGTAAATTGAAGAAGAGCTGGTATGGTTTGAAACAAGCTCCAAGACAGTGGTACAAGAAGTTTGATGGATTTATTCAAACAAATGGCTATTACAGGTGCAACGCTGATCATTATTGCTACTTCAAGAGATTTGAGTCCAGCTACATTATTTTGCTACTTTATGTTGATGACATGTTAGTGGCCGGTTCCGATATGGAACGAAATCAAGAAATTGAAGAGGCAGTTGTCGAACGAGTTCGACATGAAGGATTTGGGCGCAGTGAAGCAGATTCTTGGGATGAGAATCAACAGAGATAAGCAGAAAGGTACTTTGCAGTTGTATCAGGCAGAGTACATCAGTCGTGTCTTGCGAAGGTTCAACTTGAGTGATGTTAAGGCAGTTAGCACACCATTGGCTAGTCACTTTCGACTATCCAAGGAACACTCACCCAAGATGGAGGAAGAGAGGAGCTTTATGACTAAGGTTCCATATGCCTCAACCATTGGAAGTCTCATGTATTCTATGGTTTGCACAAGACCAGATATTGCTCATGCAGTGGGAGCTGTGAGCAGGTTCATGACCAATCTAGGAAAGCAATATTGGGAAGCAGTTAAATGGATACTAAGGTATCTACGAGGCACCAATGACAGATGCATGTGTTTCAAAAGAGGTGAATTGAGACTACAAGGTTTTGTAGACTCAGATTTTGCTGGTGAGGTAGACAACAGGAGGAGTACTACCGGTTATATATTCACAGTCGGAACTATTGCAGTAAGTTGGATTTCACAGATATAGAAAATTGTAGTGTAATCCACCACAGAGGCAGAGTACATAGCAGTAACCGAGGCCAGCAAAGAGATGATTTGGTTACAGGGATTGTTAGCAGAATTGGGTTTCAAACAAGAAAAAATGTTTTGCACAGTGACAGTCAGAGTGCAATACATCTGGCAAAGAATTCAGCATGTCATTCGAGTACCAAGCACATCGGACTTCGTTATCACTTCGTCAGATCTCTATTAGAAGATGGGGTGTTGACACTTGAGAAGATCCGAGGGAGCAAAAATCCAACTAATATGTTAACCAAGGCAGTTACTACAGAAAAACTGAAGTTGTGTTCAGCTTCAGTGAGTCTTCAAAGATAGAAGACAGGAAAACCTCACACCCAGCTCACTGATAGATGCGATGGTTAAGTTGCAGTTCAAAAGTCTCCAAGTGAGAGATTGTTAATGCATATGGAGAATTTTGAGAATTGCCACCATTTAAATACCAAAAATTAACACACATGGTAGCCTACCAAATGAATAGTTACCACACATGGTATCCTACCAAAGGATTAGTCAATGGTTGGTGGCACACCAAAGGATTAGTCATGGTTAGTGGCACACCAAATAGTAATGGTTGGTGGCACACCATTAATCTCAACCATCCAATCTTGTTTTAATACAATGGCCATGGTGACTCCCAAACAACTATAAATAAGCCTTGAATTCTCTCATTGTAATCAGAGAGCAAAAGAAGAGAGCGTAGTTAGGGAGAAAGACAGTGCATTGTTAGCACTTGTCAGAGTGTGTAGAAGACAGTGTTAGCCTCCACAAAAATAGTAAGTGCAAGAGTGCATACAAGAGAGTGTGTAAAAGTGTTCCTATAATTTTTCTATAATGAAAGTGGGTGTGAGTCGTGGATGTAGCCAAATTGGTGAACGACGTAAATCTCTTTTGTTGTGTGTGCATTATTATTTTTTGCATTATTTTCATGACCCATTAATTCTCAAGGTCCTGAAAATATTATCGGCGGAATTTAGCAGCGTCTAATTTCCCAACATATATATATATATATTATGGTTTTTCTAAATATAAAATACATAGTTTAAAAAAACTGTTTTCAAATAAAAGTATACAGTTTTTTTTAAACAATATATTTATGTATAGAAAAAAACATAATATATATATACTTTTTTTCGTAAAACTGTTATTTTTTTAATGAAGTAAAAATTATATAAAACTGTTATTAAAAAAACAGCAAAAAAGTTACATACAAAATTGTTAATTTAACAAAAATTCAATAGTCTTATATATTTTTTAACTGATCGTTAAAAATTATTTTAACAATTTTGTATAAATTTTTTTTCTGTTTTTTTTAAAAATAGTTTTATATATGTTTTAACTGTTTTAAAAAAATAACAGTTTTTTAAAATAAAATAAAAAACAGCACATATATATAAACATTTTTTTACAATACACTCTTTATGAAACTGCTCGAATTTTATATACAAAGGGTATATATATATATAAATAAATATATATTTAAAGAGTGTATTTTGTATGTATAACTTTTTTTGCAATTTTCTTAATAATAGTTTTATATATTTTTTATTGTATTAAAAAAATAACAGTTTTTACAAAAAAAAGTATAAAATGTTTTTTTAATAACAGTTTTATATAAATGTTTAAAAAAATGTAGTGTTTTTTAATTTTAAAAAACTGTTACTTTTTTAAAACAGTTAAAAAATATATAAAACCGTTTTTAAAAAGCAGCAAAAAAAGCTATGCAAAATTGTTAAAATACTTTTTAACAATCAATTAAAAAATATATAAAACTGTTCAACCTTTGTTTTTGTTAAATTAACAATTTTGTATGTATAAATTTTTTTGCTGTTTTTTTAATAACAGTTTTATATAATTTTTACTGTATTAAAAAAATAACAGTTTTTTAAATACACTCTTTATATATCTATATATGTAAATAAATATTTTATATATCTATAGATTAATGTATATGTATTGTATGTTTTTTTCTATACATAAATATATGGTTTATAAAAAATTGTACAGTTTTTATTTAATATTTATCTTGAAATAGTTTTAATTCCTTTCGTTTTATGTTCCACCACTTAGTTCGTGGGTCAATCTTCTCTTTTTGAACTCGTGATTGATTTTTAATATTCACATCCAATAGCATTATTATGTTGTGAGGCTAAACTCTCTCTCGGAATAACCTTACAATCTTTACATGTTAATCAATCTCCTTTCCTAATAATAAAAAGATCTATTTGACTCTTATCGTTCCACTTTTATAAGTTATTAAGTGTTCAAGCCTCTTATATCAAATTAGATATCAACCCTCAAAAAGAAAATGAAAAAAAAAATCAAATTCAAAATTCAAAAGCAAGCCCAATACCAAAAACGATTAAAATTCAAGAAGAAAAATCAAAATTAGAATTGAAAATACCATATATATATATATTCAACAATAAAAACTTGAATTAAAAATTAACTACCATCACCCACAAAAACGAAATTACAAACCAACATATTTACCAAACAAAAACACAAAAAGGGAAACAACGTCCCAAATGAGTGAATCTAATATATATATATATATATATATATATATATATGGTATCTCTATGCATAGTTTTGCCACGTGTCAATAATAACTACTAAACGCCATCTCTCTCCATTAATTACATTATTATTCTAATTTTATTCGTCTTTAACTTTTCACCTCTGCAATTTTCTTCATCTCTCTAAAAATCCAAAAGACTACCTCCTTCTGGATTTTTGATAGTATATTATGTAAGTGAAAATTTGGGAATAAATTAGATTTTAGTTAAAAAAAATATTAAACCCCATCTCTCTACATTAATTACATTATTATTCTAATTTTATTCCTCTTTAACTTTTCATCTCTGCAATTTCCTTCACCTCTCTAAAAATCCAAAAGACTACCTCTTTTTGGATTTTTGATAGTATATTATGTGAGGATTTAGGAATAAATTAGATTTTAGTTAAAAAAAAATATGGTTTGTTCATTGGGCATGTAATACAAAAAAAATTAGTTTTAAATGCATATAGGAGTGTTTCTTTTTGCCAACATTTTTTTTAGGTTTATGTGTTTAGTATGTACTTAAATTTTCAATCATCGTTTTTCATGTTTGATTTAGATTTAAAGATGCTAAAACATTTAAAGATGTCAAATGTTTGGACTTGAAAAAGTTGCCAAAAGTTTCCGCATAATATTTAGTAATTTTATAATTCTTTTTCACCAAACTATTTTTCCCTACATATTTTCTTTGAAAATATTATAATTTAATGTTTATGATATATAGTCATATAAACAAATATGAACTTCGGGAGCTCTCCGGCCCATGTCAAAATATTAGTTTCATTACTGATTTCATATTTTGATTATAAAATTTCAGTACATGGATGAATAATTTTTATACTAGTTTTTTAATTACTTGAGAAATGAATTCACACATGTTAGTGATGTTTTGAAAAGAAAAGTACGATCTTAAGGAATCATCGAAGAAGATGTAATTTATTTATTTTATTTATATTTTTGGTGAAAAAAATTAAAGTAAAGGTAGAAAGAAAATGTTATATATTTTCATTTTTATTTTTATTTTTCATTTTATAACAACCCGCACATCGCGTGGGTTAAAATCATCGCGTGGGTTAAAATCTAGTTCAAGAATATTTTAAGGTTTTTAGATCACATTAAAAATCAGATCTCAAAATAGAAATTAAACAAATGCGTGCGATTAGCAACTTGCAACAGAGCTAAATTTTTTGGACCATTATACCATCAACATATCATGTCTATTGAATTGGTTGCGGATATTAGCTTCACTTTCCTGAATTACAGCTTCATTCTTTGCCATAAAATTTGCCAACTATTGAATAATACTAAATCGCAAACATAATAAAATTAATTAGAAATTTAGAAATCATTGATTATAAATATCTCAGATGCCAGATTAAGACACTAAACAGTTATACAATTGATTAAAAACATAAACAATGTTACAATGATCATTAGCAAAATAAAACTGAAATAAAATAACTAACTAATTGATACATTTAATGTGTGTTTGATTGCAAATATGAAAAATACGTGAAAAATAATTCATTTGGATGAGAAGTCGGAAAGTGAATGGAAAAATATATAAGGTTTTGGTCTTACTTTTTCTAAAACCAATTCTTTGGTGGGTGGATAAGAAATATTTTTCACTAAAAATGAGGTTTGAAATGGAGCACTTGTTATATGAATGAGTGTTGTTCTTATATGAAATATTCGTAATCAAGCAATTACAAAAGCAAAACATGAGTCAAAACAACTATTTTTCATGAAAAAAGTTTCCATATCAATCAAATGCACCCTTAAATTTACCCCAAAAAAAAACTATTTGCCATCAACTCTCAACCCATTTGAGGGTTGGGAAAAAAAGAATCCATTAGAAAGAATATGAGATTTTCCATAGGAATCGACGGTTTGATTTTTAAGAGGATCGCACCTGTTCAATTTGTAGAAGATCTCAAAATCGTGTGTCGAGAGGATCGCGGTGGAGTCACCAAGTGAGGAGGCAAATCTTCAATGTTAATGCAGTGGAGTACACGCAATAGGCGTGTGATTTGTGAAAATGCTCGCAGCAAAGGAAAGAACCTTCCTGAAGTTATTGCAGTTCATGAAAATGTTTCAAGGGTTGAAGATTATAAACAATTAATTGATGAGGCTTTAAAGCATTTTGGACAATGCAAGAGCTTTCTAACTTATCAGGAGATGCTTGTGGGGCGAGAGAGTTTTTATAGGGCGTTAGGAAGATAGATCAATTCGATTCAGGAAGGAGAAAGGGCAAGAGGAAATGGATAATAAAAAGGAAGAGAAAAGATGTGGTTTACACCTGTAATTTTATCTTGCAACCAATTGAATTAAGAAAGCTCGGAAGACAAAGAGGCAACAGTAATTTTATTGATAGCAGAGATATTGACGAAAGGGAAGTGCTAAGTGTACGTATTAGATGAGTAGAGAGATTGATTGCAACACTAGGACTTTGAAAAGTTAGTAGATGCATAGTACGTATGGGTATGAGAAGTTATTAGAGAGGTGGGGAAAAGTAAGTATTTAAATTGGGAGTTCATTTAATAAATACCACGTGGCAAATAGAGGTTAGGACTACAACTTTAGTTATATACTAAAGATTAGAAAATATTCACCGCTTGTAAAGACATTCAAAAACCCCGTAAAAGCCTAAACCATTTTATTTATGGAAGTTTTCACTTTATCAATGCAATAACATTACTCAATTATCGTTTGTTCTCTAAAGCTTGAATGGGACACACAACAAGCACTAAAGGGGACCCACTGGGCCCCTCTCTCTCTCTCTAATCTTTACTTGAATCTTAGATCCAAAGATTTACAATCTTTTAGAACACCCACCAGCCTTCTCTGGATCGGGTGTTACTCATTTTAGCCAAAAAAAACATAATATATTTATGGATTAACAAATTTTCCAAACTGCAGGCCAGGAACTGCTATATATGGAATATTTCAGGAAGTGCTATAACACAAACATCAGCAACATGTAGTGAAGAAGATAACAAGAGTGGCCATTTAACCAATATTTCTTTCAATGTTAAACTGGAAAACAACATACAAAAATAGGAAGTTCGATTCCTCAAAGTTAGTTTATCAATGCATAACTTGATCCGACAGAGAAATGAAAGGATCACATAACAGAACAATTAGGAAAGCTATACCACAACATTAATGCTATTAAAAATTTTAACTCATAATGAAAGAGAAAATATAAGAGACCTTTAACACAATTGCTAATCACCTGAGATCCCCTTAACATTTTGCAACATGATCTGATCTTGTGTAGCCAAGAAATTTAAGCAAAAGGATAGCGTTGACTAGGAAAACTTCAGCTACCTATTCACCAGCAACCTTCATTCCTCAACTGGCCAAAAATCATAGCCAGTGGAACTTCTCAATCAATCTTCACTGACGAGAAAAGGTAATGAACAAAGTAGAAGGACGTAAGGAAGCCGACAGTGCCAGTAGACAACATGATGGCAATCGCCATGATCAGTGAGTAGCCAAGATAAAGTATAGCCGACACAGGCCCACTCAAACTCTGAAGGTCAAAAATCAAGTAATTGATCGAATATAGGAACACATAGAGAGAAACCGAACCCGAAGCGTAAAATGCTTTCCACCACCACTGCCAATCCTCAACACAGAGATGCATGTAGGTGAGCACCACAGAAACCTCGGCACAAACAACCACCAACAACAGAAGAACGACAAGCAGAAACCCAAACACATAATAGAACCTCCCAAGCCAGATACTAGAAAGGATAAAGAAAAGTTCAATAAAAAGGGTCCCAAACGGAAGGGTCCCAGCCCCAAGAACAAGAAGCCACGATGGGTATTTGCGTGCGGGTATTTCCCTAGGGATCTGATTGGTTCTCACAGGGTATTGTATAGGTTCGGCACGGGTCCCAAAGTATCCTCCCAAGAGGGTGAGAGGGACCGAAATGCAAAACCATAGTAACAAGAGTACAAAATAGGTTGAAATTGGAATAGCACCAGTACTCTTGCTGCCCCAAAGAATGAAATTCAATAAAGTGAGTATAACAAACACAATTCCCGAGAAGAAGCACGCAACCGACCAAGAAACTGACCTCCACCCTTCTGAGGTACCCTTTATAGTTTGCCACACACGCACCCCAGCATAACCAGCTGCAATTCCCAAGAAAAGATAAAGAAGTATCATCCCTGTTAATAGCATGCCTCGTGAAGCTGGTGACATAAAACCAAAAGCAGCAAATACAATAGTCACAAAGGCCATTCCAGTAATTTGAACCCCGTCTCCAATCATCACGCATAAAAGCATTGGAAAATTTGGTTCTCGGAACACGTCACCCACAACAAGCTTCCACCCCGAAAGCTCCTCGTTCATCTGTGCCTGAGCCTCTTTATCCAATTCCTCGTACCTCGTCAAATCCCTTCTCACTGTTCTTAAAAAAATAACAAAAACAATACCGGCTAAGAAAAAGATAACCATTAATGAGTTGAGGATGGAGAACCAGTGGACACGAGCGCCTTCCATCTTCAGATAAGCATCCCACCGAGAAGGCCATCTAATATCACTCTTAACAAATTCAACCTCGTAAGTAAACGATACCCTCTCTTGCTCCCTTATTATCTGAGACTTCTCAAGCTCAAGTGGACAGTTTACAGATGTAACATTGTCATAAATGTGGAGTTTCGACATCTCCTCAGAGTCGTATTTAACACTGCAAGGGAACACCTCAAACCCAACAATCTCATACCCGGAAGTCTTCTTGTCAGCTTTCGTAATTACGCCCATACCCTCTTCCCCGGTCCCAATTATTTCCACGCCAGTTCCTTCATACTCGTGAACCAGTACCCTAAACCTGAGATGATTGATGATGTAATCGTCGTTACTATTGGGCGGTGTATATCCAACCGGAAACCCAGTCCACTGAATTTTTATACCATTTTGGGTGGCGAACCTCATGGCAGGCAAATTATCAAGGATCATATTGACTTGGTACAGATCACGAGTTCTCTGTTTCAAGAGCTTTACCTCATGCTCATTTAATTGGTTTGTAGTGCAGAGGAAGACAGATTCGTTGACATTCATCCGAAAACGATAGGGAGAGTTGTCAATCTGGTCTCCCATAAGTAGTTCTCCAAGATTCTCCGCGCTTTTCTTTATACCCCCATGGGGTTTGCAATAAGGCAGGCTGTAGTAGCTGAAGGGGAGCTCAGTTTCAATAGATGTCAAAGAATTAACTTTGGCATATATCTCCTCACCTGCGGAGTATGTGTGCATGTAGCTTCCCGGAAGATAAAACCCATTGCAAGAATGTGAAATGAAAACAGAATAGATGAAAGTAGCCCAGTATATCCTTTTTGATATCAACGACAAAGCCATCGTTCTTAAACTTTGCTCAGTCTAAGCCACACTTGCCAATGTAAACAGCATCAAATCTATAAAGATGAGTTATTAGTGTCAGTGTTAAATAACTCTATGCCTCCTTCAGTTAACATGTAAGAGGATGTACTGCCAATGACTTGCCCACACACACAGACACCCAGGTAAATGGATGAACATTACGCAATAATTTAATTTGTTTTCAACTAGTAAACCGCAGATTAATCATTCGCTGATTAAAATCAGTTATATGCTGCAAAAGAGCAAGGTTCTAAAAAAACGCGGGGCGTGACCGAGGCGTGGAGGCTAAGCTTTAAGCCTTAGAAACCTAAGCGGGCCTTAGGCGTACAAAAGCGTGAAAAGGCGTTTAGGCCTTTTTTTAATATATTTTAATATTTTTAACTATAACAAGGCTATTAAAAATACTAAAATCGTACATACCTAAAACATGTCTGAATGTATGCAAACTAAAATACTATTTTTTTAAATACTAAGAAAAAAAAAAAGCATGCGTTTTTTTGGACGAGGCAAAAAGGTTTGGGACACCATTTGTCTTTTGATTGTTTTGAATGAGATATTGATCCGATTTTTTAAAAAAAGTCTTTAAAAGGTGATATCGTTTCACTAAAGCATTTTTGTTTAAAAAAAAGTGCGCCTTAAGCCTTTTTCCAAAAATAAGACGTGAAAGGCTTAAGGCGGAACGTTTCTCCCAAGCCTCAACCTAGGCGCGCCTTTTAGAACACTGCAAAAGAGTAACCTTAGCACTATAAAAGATGAGATATTCAGGAAAAAAAAACATAAATAAATAAAAATACAAGTAGAAAGCTGAATAAATCAATTCTTAATTTGAACTCCGCCTTCAAATAAGTTTGACAAAGTACCCAAGCCCCCGAAATATCTGTGCACTATTATATGGTTTCTTACGTTGTTTCAAAAATAACTTTAGCCCCCAAAGTATTTCATAATTGAATCTTGGCCCCAGTACGGCCCGATTTCGCCAGCTAAGTCACTTTTACAATGTGACCAAATAATTACCTTACTGAAGACCCAAAATACCATTCTTAATCTATGTAGCACTGATACACAAATGGAATAAATGGAGTATCAAATGAGGATACAATTCGGATATGGCCTTGTTATGGCCCGATACATATCCTATACTTCATATACGTATCGTCAACCACATTGGCCATTTTGATTTTTAGAAACGACTTGGATACCACTCGACACGTTGTAGATACGTTTGGGACACTTTGGGGATACTCAAGGATCAGATTTTTAATTTTCTAAAACGGGGTAAGTTTGTAATTATTTAAGGAACTAGGATCTTTAAACATTTCATCATTGATGCCCCTCTTCTCTTTTTTTAATATATTGAAGCTCCTTCCTCTGTTTTATTTGTGCTAAGTTCTTACCTAAACCATATCATATCTGTATGTTTGTGACCTTTGCATCTATTTTTCATCAATCTTCTTTACCAATGGGTATCAATTTTTGCCCCCCAAAAAAGGTATAAATTGCAACCGAGTGTTTAACTGTAGCACAATTTTCTCTCTAATATTCTTGTTTTCATTTTCCACTGTGTATAAATTGCAACCAAACGTTTGTCAGCGGTGTAGCATTCAACTTTTTGTCAGTATGAATTGATTATATTATCTCTCATAGAGTTTGAGTTTTTTGTTAAGTGCTTGGTTTAGAAAAATGTGTGGTGTCGAATATATATATACATACTACCTCCATCCCAAATTAATAGTCGTTCTTTGAAAATGACGATTTTCAAAGATTCATTCATTCAATGGCCAAGATAAAGCCTTGTTCACTATCGTGGAATTCGGTCCGTCAATTACGTTCAAAAAAGGAAAGCTACTATTAATTTGGGACGGCCCAAAAAGGAAAGCATGACTATTAATTTAGGACGGGGAGAGTATTATTTTATTGCTGTATTCCAACTCTATAATTCTAGATTTTCTGCATAGCGGTATCATATCATATCTCGGACCGCGTATCTTTATCCATGTAACATTGCAAACAACTCACTATATATAGTCAAATTCTATTATCCATAATCTACTTCATACTAACGTAAACTACACTACACGTCAAAGGCTAAAAAAGAAATACCAAACGTTAACTATAGAGAGAGAATCAAGTGATTTCTTATATTTCAAAATGGAGGAATGTCTTCAAATGAAGACTACATGGGTATTTAAAGGGAGGCGTAGCTTAGGCTCCAAGCTAAAGCACTAATTACAAAAATGTCATTACTACTCCTTACCTCTAAATAACAACGCAAATAAAGGAAAATACAAATAACAAAAATAAAGAAAATAAAAATAACAAAAATAACCCTAGAATAAGGCCCATTTCCATCACTCTCCCCCTCTTAAGACCAAGCTTGTCCTCGAGCGCTAAAAATCGGGAATCGTGAGGAAATTCCAAAAATAGGTGCTTAGGCAAGCTCGCAGCCACCCACGGAGACACCCTCCAAAACAGTAATCAGGGCATGTTGGGGAAGCTCCTCGGATGCGTCTAAATAGTCGGATGGATGCTCCATTGCCAATAGGGCATGACGTTTTGGAAGGGAGCAGTCAGAAGCTCGGTGACCAACAATACCACAGTTGTAACACTTGAATGTAGGAGGATCCGGTGGAGGTACAGTAGTGGTGGTAATGGGGACTGAAACCAATACTGGAAGGGCAGGAGAGGAAACCGGGGCGAGTGGGGCTCGAGCTATGAAGCACGGATTCTTCAAAAGGCTTGAAGAATTCGAATCGCACGCGAGTCGGGTGCGGGTGCGGGTGCGGGTGCGGGTGCGATTCGGCCCCGATTCGCACCCAAAGAAGAATCAGATATTAATTAAATAAATTAATTCTGGATTCGGGAAGGATTCGGCAAGGACTCGGCTGGTTTTGATGGGATTCGTAAAGAATCAAAAAAAAACACATTTCTAGGTTTTTTTTTCATTTTCACCTCTCTCTCTCTCCCTCTTTCTCATTTTCTTCTTACTCTCCTTCAACATATACGAAGTTAACTGGATTTCTTAACAACTTCCTGTGTTTGTTTTTAGTTTAATGTTAAATGGGTTTTGTGACCCAAGTTAAGTGCTTGTCATTATATTATATTGGATTCTACTTTTATAGTTTACTGATTTGTGGGTGATTATCATAATGTATGCGAAGACTGATAATTCTGTTTCTTAACAACTTTCTATATTTGTTTTTGGTTTAATGTTAAAAAGGTTTTGTGGCCCAAATTAACTGCTTGTTATTACATTATATTGGATTCTACTTTTATAAAAAAAATGGTTAGTGGGTTTTAGTGGATTATTATAATATATGTGAAAGCTAATAGATAAGTAGGTTTCTTAACGATTTCGAATGTTTGTTTTTAGTTTAATGTTAAATGGGTTTTGTGAAGTTAACTGTTTTTTATTATATTATATTGAATTCTACTTTTATAGTTTAATGGTTAATGGGTTTTAGTAGATTATTATAATATGTGGCATTAATGGTAGAGTCCCTTGTTTTAATATTGTCAATGTGTTAAAAAATAACAAACACCCTTATCATAAATTTTTGAGAATCATAATAATGATGGAACTTATTTGTATTACTTAAAAATAACATAATATAATTTATATTGTTATATTATATCTCGCCGCACCCGTATCCTAATTTTTTGAGAATTTTCGAATCTCCGCACCCGCACCCCGTACCCGCATCCGTGCTTCATAGGGCTCAAGAGACCGGAGGAGCTGATGATGGCGTGTGGTAGTCTGCAACCTTAGTCGCATACTCGACCACCTTCAAAAAGGTCGGTACCTCCCTCAACCCAAGGTCGTGCTTGATGTGGGGTTGCAGTCCCAGGATACAGCGGATCCGCTGGTCCTCAATCTCAGGGAGGCGAGCTCGGGTGCAAAGGAGCTGGAACTGTATAGATGAACCCTGCCAGAGAGACTGAACGCGGGCAAAAAGGTCACGCTCATAGGTCGGCGATATGAATATCGCCTGACGAGCGGCCATCAGTTCGTGCCAAGTCTGAATGGGGGTAGTCCGGCCGCGGTTACGGGGATAGCACATATCATTCTGCCAAACCCGGATCTGGTATGGGTTTTGACTTAAATTTGTCTAAAATTATGGACAATTAGTCATTAAAAAAAACTTTAAGGGCCAAGTCCATACAACCTCTTTGGGCGGTGGGATACAACATATACATATGTTTAAATACATACATACATAAATATAAACAAACATGCAGAAGTATATATATATACAGAAAGACAGAAACTTTGTTTGAAATCGTGAATGTAAAGATCTAATGAGTAACTGAGAAAAACCACCTATTCTGCAAAAAAATGAAACTTCCAAGTCTAAGCCAAAAAAACACCAAATCACACAGAAAATCAAAATCTGAAGTAAATGTTGAATCAGAGCACAGATCTATGCATGCATACATACATACATACTTAGGTATTTGCAGAATATGAAATTGGAGTTGTGTATAGTAAAATAAAAAATATAAAGCAAAAGGTGAGAAAGAGAGATTGAAGACATACCAGTGGTAGATCGGGGGGTTGTTAGGGCTGAGGATGGTTGTTGTTGTGGGAGGTAAAGATGTTGAGTTTGCGGTTCATTTATTGATATCAGTGGTATGTCGCCTAACCGTAACTCGTCCACTCATACTAGTACATCGTTTAACTCAACTCATTTTATTTTGAATCAAATATCAAAAACCCTCAAATATTTTTTAATATACATTTAGTTTAAATTTTTTATTTTTTATTAAAAAGTCTCTTACTCTCTTATCTTTAAAGGTTCGCACCAGAGGCATGGTGAAGGATTTTTTTGTGCAAAATAAAAAGTTTTGGACTAAACGTGTATTAAAAAAAGTTCGAGGGACTATTTGGTATATGCTCCTTTTATTTTAAACTTTCCCAGATAAAGATAATCCTAGGAACCTTTAAAGAGATCAATATAGATCTATACTATGATAACCAAATTCCTTGCCTAGTGGTATAAGGTTGTTATTGGAACAGTCTTGGGGGTGGATTGAGTTTGACTCCCGGTTCGATTCCCGACACTGTCAAAATAATGATTGGCCAGCGAAAGTCACAAATCGCGAACGTGGATGTCGAGCTGCGTTTAAAACTAGCCAGGACATCACGTGGTATGATACCAAAAAAAAATTATACTATGATGATACGATACCAACTAATGTAAATTTTGCATGATAGCGAATGCTTAAAAAATAGTCTTGATTTGAACTAGAATTGTTGTTTTGAGTTTGTATAATAAGATCGTGTTTGGTTTTATAAATTATTTGGTTATCTAAATTGGTTGAGTGTGAATTATTGAAAGGGCATATACCAAATAATTCGTCGAATATTTTTTAATATACGTTTAGTTAAAGTCTTTTTATTTTGTTCCAAAAAGTTCCTCACCACATAGAAACACTCAAAAAAGAAGTTTTAGTGAGGGTCGTCGGCGCTCTGCCAGTGGGGTTGGGGAAGGTGGGGGCGGGGGTGTCGCTAAGGCGGGCTTTAAAAATAAGAAAATATCAGTTAAATTGGTGTTTGAAAAAAAATTGGGATAAAATAAAAAGGCTTTGACTAAATGTGTATTAAAAAATATTTGGAGAAATTTTTAGTAATTTATCCTTATTGAATGTAAATGAGTAAATTTGAAATTAATTTAAATCTAATTTTACGTAATATTTAACAATCTGAAATTGATGTTAAGTTTCTATGAGGAAAAAAAGATAAAAAGGAGGGGGAGGGGGAGGCGGATGGGAGAAGAGAAGGAAGGGAGGGAAAAAAGAGTGAAAAGTGTTCACTTTATGTGACTCCTATTTCAAATTGGTGCATTTCACATTTTTTTATGAAATGATCAAATTTTAGATTTTACACATAAGCTAAAATATGACAATTAATGAATCATTTCAGTAATGAAACCAAACACAATTAGGTCCCGTTTGGTTGCACAAGTTGTTTGATTTTCGTAAATTGGTTCATTGTGAATTAGTGAATTATAATTGAGTGGATTTGAAATTAGTTTAAATCCAATTTTGTGCAATGTTTGGTAATTTGAAATTAATGTTAAGGTTCTATGAAAAAAAAGATAAAACAAAAATTAAGAGGCGCAGGGGGGGGGCGGGGGATGAAAAGAGAGAAGAACATGCACTTTCTGTGACACCTATTTTAAATGGATGCATTTTACATTTTTTGTGAAACGATCCAATTTCAAATTTTACACACGAGCTAAAATGGGAGAATTAATGAATTAATACATTGATGAAAATGAATACAATTAATTGGTCAATTTGTAAATTAACCAATTTATTAATGATTCAATTTACAATTTTGGGCGATCAAACGGGGCCTTAATGGATCAATTTTTAAATGGACCAATTTATTAATGAGTCAATTTACAATTTTAGGACTACCAACGGGGCCTAAAAGTTTATTATGATTTATAATCAGTATAATTCAGCCTGCGAGATACACCAGTTGTGGCATTTGTTCAATACAATGTGATATGATTACTAGTCGCCTACGTGTATAAAATCAAGAATAAGTTACGAGTTTTCAAAATAACTGGTGTATAGAATTAAAAAGTACAAAACAATCATAATAAACCTCATTATGGTAACACATCTATTTATCAAGATGGATAATTAATGGTTTATGAAGCACAATCAACTATAATTGATTAGTTTTCATCAATATATTCCACTCGAAACTCATTACTCAAGGTGTGTCTCAGAACCTCAATTCCATGACATTGAATTGGAATCGAAATATTTTGACAAATTTTATATATTTTAAACTAAAAAATATTACAATTTCAGTTCGAAGGCATGGAATTGTGGTTCCTAGTCGAACCTTCAGGAGCTATAAAGTAAGTAGTAAGTATTGTGGTATTGGGTTTTCCATACTTATAAAGTTAGGACACAATATTGTTGCAAAATCGCTTAATTAGTCCGTATAACCGGAATAGTCTCGCGAATTTTATAACATCCTAAAACTAAACTGAAAGGGGATATAAATTAAATCATGAAATAATAATGGATTGAGGCATGAAAAATCACTTTCCTTAAGATTTTATTTGCCTCCACTACAAGAGTTTGCTATCGATTTTTTAGGAAAATTACCTCCAAGATATAACAATCCAATAGAATATTTAGTTATCAATCTTAAAGAAATCCCTCTAACATTCGGTGAAACAGATTGAACAAATTGATAAATAAGAGAGAAATGAGAGAATGATCTCACAAAATGATTAATTAAAAGTGGTTGGATCATATCCTTTTATAGACTCCTTTGTATCTTTTCATGAATAAACATTCTACTAATGGCCATATTGTTTCATTAATAGACATATTTTAAAGGTTATGTCTGTTTCTGAATTAACATATGTCTAAGGATTATACTTATTCACGAATTGACATATCTTTCTATTTAATAACACTTTTCAATTTTATTTTCTTAATAATATTAAAATCTCCCACTAGATTGTAATATTTTGTCAATTTCTTCATTTGATATACTCATGCATACAAGAAGGTATCTTTTGGTTTAAACATTTAATTAATGAGTGCATTTCAAAGTGATAACTAAGACATAGGTGTATTATGCATCGAACCTTGTCTTAATATGTTAACATCGAAAATACATCATGCATGAGATATCTCAGTTTCTATGAGATGTCATTTAATAAGATAGCACTATTATGGCCTTACACTCTATATTGGTCTCATGAACATTTACAAGAGCAAACCCATACTCTTGCTAGAAGCGAAACCACTTCCTATGTTCACGTAGATGAAATTTCTTTACATGTCCTTGCTACTTAACGACTCTGCGCATTATTAATCACATATATAAAATGATGTTGTGTCTCAAAACACTACAAAACATCAAGTGGTTATGTAATGAATGGGTGATTCAGACATATTTAAGGTTCATCCATATATGGTGAAAATAATACAAAATTCTTTTTGTATTTTTCAAAAAATTTATCAAAATAAAATCTTTTTGCCTTTTTCACTTTTTCTTAAGAGAAACAAAAAACCTTGTTATATTTTTCAAAAAAAAATAAAACTCTTTTTTGGATTTTCTAAAAATAGTAAAATGAAAAATATAAATATACAATGATAGTAAAATCTAGCAATAGGAATGTAAGATATGAGCATGAAAATCACCCTATTCTAGAAAACAAGTCTCAACCTCAATCATTAGATCTGGAGGAGTTCTCAAAAGGAGATGACATCCTAAGAAATTCCTCCATTAATTTTTGTGAAATCTTAACTAAATACTCTACTTGCTCTCGAAAACTCTCAAAATCTCTCAAGTGATGTGCAGGAGCATGCAAAGTAACATGTGTGGGAGTGCGTGTGGGAACTCGTATGGGAACTCGTGTGCGAGCATACCAGGGAACATACCTATAAGACACTCTCCCTAACTTAAAACAATACTCTCTAAGGTGACTTCTTTGTTTGCAATGGGAACAAACATAAATGGTCTTGCATCCACCTTCCTCAAAACATTTAGGATGAGTTCTTCTAATTGGGTTAGGTCGAGGGCCATAAGGATCCAACACAAACTTGGGAACCAGCTTGGGTACGGTATGGGAAGTGGATACACCGTCATAACCTATTCCTTGCCTCTCAATATTACCTAACCTGGGGCCCAGGAGCATCTTCTTACCTTCTTATATGTGTCCTCTAAAGTGATCTTAACCTTCCGGGCACGTTTGATATCGCTCTCGAATTAGGATACACGGGCTTTAAGTTTCTCACAAGTCTTCAATGAAGATTGAAGATCTCTCATAAGACTAGCTGCGGTGATGGTCATATCGGTATTTTCCCTACCTAAAATAATCAACTACTCACATGAAGAAAGCTTCACCTTCTCGAGTTGACTCACCGATGCCTCACACTCTCTCAAAACTTTCACCTCCTTCTCCAAATCTAACACCCTAAGAGACGAATCTTTATTTAAATTTTTTATTTTTAAGGTCTCGATGTAAATATCACTAAACGCCTTTTGGATTCCACCTTCTACCTCACTCAAATTCTCTTCCTCAATCTCACTATCTCCATAATGAATCCAAACATCATCGAGGCTTTCATGTTTAGATATGTTCTTATCGGCGTGAGACAAACTAAAAGTGCTAACATGAATAACCATGAATGCAACGCATGGTTCATATGGTTATTCTCCTCCTGAATCAACCAACTCGACGTCACTATCGCTAAGAGTGGCCTTATTAGCTGAGAGTGCGCTTATGTTCAAATAAAGAAATTATTTAATTAAACTCAGTTTTAATTAAATCCTAAAACATGCATCTAGGTGTGATTGGAGATAACATAATCATGCAAGATCATTCAATCACAAACAAATACATAAATGAGGAAAAATCCCCCAAAGGGGCAAAACCTTTTATTTTCACTATAATTTGTAAAGAACAGTTTTCACAGATTACAATGAAAATAAGAGTGACATACGAAATACCCTCAGGTGTCGGTTCCGATGTCATCGACTGGAATCTCCCGCAAGAACTCCAGATGGCCAGTAATGGAAAAGAGACGGCTTTTTCACAAAGTTACTCCAAATGAGTAGAACGATCCATTGAGGGTTTAGAGATTCACACAAATGATAAATGAATGATTCGTGAATCAAAAGATGTTTGGAACATCAAAAGTTGAAGTCTTGTTGTGTTTGGACTCTCCAAAACGTTTTCCTAAAGACTTGAAATAAACAGCTCCGAAATAGCCCTTATAAAGAATTTTTCGTGCCTGTCAAAATCTATCAGATTCGGGCGTATCTGGTGCGGTGGTTCGGATCGCCCTGGGGACCTAATCCGAATCGGTGCCCAATTTGAGACAGAGTGATCCTTGGAAATGCGATCCGGATCGTTTTCCATAAAAAGATCTGAATCGATGCCAAAAATTGTCCATAGCCTTTTACCTTAGGCGGTCCGGATCGCCTGGAATACACGGTCCGTATCGGCCTGGAAAAATTACCAAAAACTGGAAACTGTCTTCTTATAATTCGGATCCGTCTTTAAGGCCAATATGAGCATGAACATTCTTGACGGTGTATCGGTATACGACATATAAAAACAAGATGGACATTTATAAAATTATGTCCTTACAAATCTCCCCCTATGTCTATACCGGTACATACATAAAAAAACATCCGAATTATGCTATCTCACTAAATACAAATGACATATAATTTAATATCCCCAGAAAACCCTCAAAACTGGAAATACTAAGAGACATGTCTTCAAATAAACTCCATCATCTTCAAATCTTCAAAAACTTCCTTTTTCTTTGTCAACATCAGGGTGTGCAAAATGATCCTCCATTTTGATACCTACACACATGAGATAAGAAACAAACACCCGTGATGCGCAACAGTTTGAAATATAATGATAACAAACAAGCAATTATCCCCCATAATTCGTTCTCCCACTTTTTATGATGTCCCCAAATAGATAGATAAGAAGAACAAAATCAATGCAAATAGAGAATGTCACAAGGTAATAAACTTTCTCTTTTTGAATTTTTCAAAATTTTTCTCACAAAATATACAACAAAGAATCACACTATGAAAGAACACAAAAACAACCAAGTCGGTGATAGTGTAAATGTAGGGGTGTGATCAAATTCGATAGGAAAATCAATGCAAACAAATATAACATATGTGCATGATGAATATCGGATACTCCTAACGAATGAACTCAACATCTTCCTTAGGTGTAAAAAAAATGGAATTATAAGAAATTGACTCAATCAAATCAGCAAATCAAATCTCAAAGTGATTTCCACACCAATAACGTCCAAAATTATTTAATGTTTTTTCAGGACTTTCAAGGAACTGCAAACCCGTTTAAATTCTCCAACCAAAGTCCCTCATATTTATATTTTCTTTTAGAGGTGATCTAAATTCTCAAACATTGGAGAATTGATGTTGAAACCTAATGGCCCATTTTGGCATGAATTTCTTTTTATTGCCTTTAAAATATTTTGGGCTTTTTTAACCTCTTTGGACCTCGGATAATTAAAATGCCTCAATTTTTTAGGTTCGATTTAACGGTGGCTTAGTATGCATAAAGTCCAAATGAGTACCTTTCACAACCCTTCCCCATTTTCAAATATCACACAATCTTACCAAACGATTTTTACATGCATTCCAATCTTGTCAAGTTTTATCGCATATGGTTCGTTGTATAGATAGAATTGAGATGGAAACACGCAAGCCAACATGTGATAGATAAGTACAATTATCATAGAAAATTGTGCATGTGTGTAATAAAGGAGATAAGGAGCCAAACATGTAGAAAGATAACACTAATTACATCTCATAGACTCCCAACAATGTAAAGCAAATGGATGAAATGATGTAGCGTCTCAAATCACTATCAAACGATCACGTGGAGTATGAACATGAAGATGTGACTTGGCTATCTTAAATGCTCATCCATAAAAGGTGTAAACAAAATACAAAAATCTTTTTGTCTTTTTCAATTTTACCAAAAGAAACGAAAAATATTTTTGGATTTTTCAAAACAAATATGAAAAAGAAAGCAAAAAAAAATGATACAGACTAGCAATAGGAAACATAAGATATGAACATGACAGTGCATCCTATCCTAGACAAAAAAAAACTCAGTCAATAGTACAAATACCTAGAGACTTCCTAAGACTCTCGTATCTAAGGGCATCTAAAGGCTTTGTCAGAATATCGGCTAACTGGAGGTCGGTAGACACATAACTCAGGGATACGACCTTTTCCTCAACTAACTTACGGATAAAGTGTTCACGTATCCTAATGTGTTTTGTGCACGAATGTTGGACTGGATTGTGGGATATGTGTATCGAGCTCGTGTTATCACAGGAGATGGTCATGGTGTCCTATGATATCCCATAATCCTCCAGCATCTTCTTCATCCACAAAAGTTGTGTGCAGCAACTTCCGGCAGTTATGTACTCAGCCTCCGTAGTGGACAAGAATTTTGCTTCTTTCTCAACCAAGAGACAAGAGCAGAACCAAAGAAGAAACACCCACCATAAGTTCTCCCACATCAATCTACATCCCCAGCCTAGTCAGCATCTGAATATGCGGACAAACGATCAGTGGTATCAAAGGAATACCAAATGTCATGGGAGACACTTACGTATTTGATAATACGTTTAAGAGTGAGTAAGTGTGACTCTTTTGGGGCCGCCTGATATCACGCACAGACTCCAACACTAAAGGCGATGTCGGGACAACTAGCAGTCAGGTAGATAAGATTGCCTATCATACTCCGATATAAGGTTTGCTCAATGTCCTTGCCTGAAGTGTCCTTACTAATCTTTGTATATGTACTCATAGGTGTACGTACTTGCTTAGAGGAGTCTAAACCAAATTTCTTCACTAGGTCTCTAGCATACTTAGATTGGGAGATGAACATCCCATCCTCGAGCTGATGAACCTGGAGACCAAGGAAGAAAGTAAGCTCACCTACCATGCTAATCTCAAACTCACTTTTCATTTGCTCTTCAAAGTGGTGAGCATGCTAGGATCACGTGGACCTAAATACTATATCGTCCATATAGATCTGGGCAACCAAAATAGCACCGTCATCTCTCTTGACGAATAACATCATATCAACTCCCCCTCTCTTGAAGTCGCGGGCTAAGAGATAGGAAGTAAGCCTCTCGTACCAAACACGGGGGCTTACTTCAAACCATACAAGGCTTTTCTTAGATAGTAGACGTGTTCAGGGTGATTAGGGTCTTCAAACCCTTTTGGTTGTTCCACGTAAACTTCCTCCTGTAGAATGCCATTCAGAAAGGCACTCTTGACCAACTTAGCCTTATTTCTGATAATAGTACCAGTCTCATCCATCTTATTCTTGAAGATCCACTTAATACCTATCACATTAGTCTCACTAGGTTGGGAGACTAATTCCCAGACATCATTCTTTCAAAATTGAAGCAACTTGTCCTGCATCACAGAGATATAGTGTTTATCCTTTAGTGCTTCTTTATAATTTTTGGGATCAACTTTCGATGTGTAGTAGACATGGCTAACAACATTCTCTAGATGAGCACGATTCTTGACCCCTAGGGTGGGATCTCGTAGAATAGATGTAAGATCATGACTCTTGTGAATCCAAGCAGGTGTGTCCCCTAGAATAGGAGTAGGATCCACCCTGGGTGTGGGAGACACAATGAGATCATCAATAGGGAGTGTGTCATCCTCACTCAAATGGGTGAAGTCAACAGACGTCAATGGTTCATCATCTTACACAGTGACATTTATTGACTCCATGACCTTAGAGCTTTTTAGGTTAAAAACTCGGTACGCTCTACTATTCGATGAATACCCTAATAATATTCCCCCGTCACTTTGGGAGTCAAACTTTCCCAATTGCTCTCCATCCCGTAGGATGTAGCATTTACTCCCCAAAATACAAAAATATATAAGATTGGGCTTCTTTCCAGTCCACAATTCATAGGGCATTTTAAGTGTGTGTGGACGAAGATAAACCCTATTCACCGTATGGCATGCAGTAGACACTGCCTCTGCCCAAAATCTCCTTGCAACTTTACGACCTAGAAGCATAGATCTAGCCATTTCCTGAATCATCCTGTTCTTTCTCTCAACAATCCCATTTTGCTAAGGAGTCTTCTCAGCAGAAAACTCATGTTTGATTCCTAGGCTATTACAGTAAAGATCTACTTTTTACTCCGTAAATTCAGTGCCATTATCACTACGCATTCTATTGATGGTGATGCCGTGTTAGTTTTATAGGACACGGCACTTGATCATCAGAAACTCAACAGCATCTGATTTCTCTCTCAGAAATCCCACGATAGAATATCTGGAGAAATCATCTACCATTACTAAGATATACCTCTTACCACCCAGACTCTCTGTACGACTAGGACCCATGAGATCCATGTGTATCAACTCAAGTACACGTGAAGTGGTAATGGCATTCAACTTCATGTGGGGGCTACGGACTTACTTTCCCAACTAATAGGGTCCACAAACTGTGGAAGTTGGCTTTCCAAGTGTTGGCAAGCCACGTACTAGGTCCTTTTTAGCTAATCTCATCAAATCTCTAAAGTTCATGTGGCCTAGACATTGGTTCTATAAATCAATAGGAGTGATCGTGGCACTATTGCAGACAAATGAGGACTTGGGCACAATACCATAGAAATTATCCTCTGTCCTCACCCATTGTAATAAAAGTTTACCGGCTTGATTATAGACATTACATGTGTCCCGGTCAAACTTTACTGCAAAGTCAGTGTCGCACAGCTGGCTAATGCTGAGAAGGTTTGCTTTCAAACCTTTGACGTACAAAACATTATCTAGCTTAGGAAATCTTGATAACTCTACTGTACATCACCCTACGATGCTAGACTTGCTCCCGTCTCCAAAGGTGACTTTACCTTCCTTATGATCCTCTAGGTAGGTAAAAAATGAGACATCACCAGTCATATGTCTGGAGCACCCACTATCAAAATACCACTGTGAGGTATTTTGTGCTTTAAGTGCAACATGTACAACAAGGGTTTTTACGTCGCGCTTAGGCACCCGAGATGAGGTAACCTTTTGTTTGCCCTTATTAATTTTGGTTCTAGTAGGGTTTGTGGAAGTATTCGCTCATGGAAGATAAATCCGTTGTAATTCTATCATTAAACTCTGAGATGTGGCAACTAGGAACTAAACCTTCTCTCTAAGACTTGAGAAATCTCTAGTGGCAGGTGGCGGAGCAGTAGTACGTTATGTTCGACCCAAACTATAGCAAAACTCTCTGATGTGGCCCTTTCTTTTACAGTAGGTACAAAAGTACACAGTCTTAGGCCGACCTTGGTTTGCTTTTCTTGGTCGAACTTTTCTTCGTGGTTTTTTACGAAGGCCATATGGAGTCGTTGTAAACTTAGGAACTAGTCCAGTTGCGGTTTGGGACATGAAGGCACCGTTAAAACCTATTCCTTGCCTTTCGGAAAAACCTAAAGCGGGACCGAGGAGCATTTTTCCCATCTTTCCAGATTTGTCCTCAATTTGAACTTGACTTCCCGTGCTCTCTCAAGATCATGAAAAATCTGGGCTACACGGGCTTCAAGTTTCTTCCAAGCCTACAGAGAGGAATGGAGCTCACTTATAAGACTAGCCACTTACTTAGTCAAGTCCCCTTTCTCTTTCTCTAAACAAATCTCTCTTTCTCTCTCCAAACAGTATCTCTCTCTCTAAACTGACTCCTTCTCTCTCTAAATTGACTTTCTCTCTCAGCACAGGCAGACTCTCTCTCTCTCAAGGCATTGCAAGTGAAGGACTCTCTCTCTCTCGCTTCTCCTAAATCTTCCTCTAAAGCGATGATCCTAAGACCTAACACTCTGTTACGCTTTTTGGTTTTAAATGACTCGGTATATATCTCGGCGTAGGAGCGTCAAAGATCACTCTCGCTCTCACTTGTGGCATCCTCCCCCTCACTCACTTCGTTCTCACTGTCGAGGTGTCCCTGTGAAGTAACATCCTCATCGTTGTGAGGAGCACTAGAGGTACTCACATGACTAGCCATTAATCCAGTGAAGTTACATTGATGCGATGACTCGTCTCCAGAGTCGACTCGACCTCACTGTCGTCACTAAGGGTAGCATTAAGGACAACTTTGCCTTTTTCTTTGGCAAGTCTGTTTAGCCTAGTAGTACACTCAAAAGCTCTATGACCCTTACCGTCACACTCATAACATCTCTCACCGTCTTTCTTAGGAGGGTCTTTATTATCTTTTTCATTTTTCTTTTCAAACTTGTTTTTCTCAAAAAAAAATTTATCTTAGAAATTTTTATTTTCTTGAAATTGAGAATTTTCTTGAAATTTTTTGCAAACAAGGCTAAATCATCTAAATGAAGGTCACACTCGGAATCTAATGTTTCTTTCTCCCTTTTTCTAGATGACTCTTCTCTCTTTCTTGCTGGCCCCTCACTGTTCCTATCCTGGGCTTGAAGTGCTATGCCTTTATTTTTAGATTTTATCGTGTGAGGAGACATGTCAATTTCATAGGTCTGGAGGTCTCCTACTAACTCTTCTAATTTTATATCTCTTAAAGTGTTCAAAGAGTTTAGCACAGTGACTTTGGGGATGAAGCTCTTAGGCAAAGTTCTCAAAAAAAAATTAATCACCCTAAAATCGATAATATGCTCCCCACGGTTATAACTGTTGTTAACAATATCAGACAAACGAGCATAGTAATCATCAAAGCATTTAGATTCAAGCATGGTGATTATTTCAAATTGAGTAGTTAGATTTTGCAACTTTGATTCTTTAACAGCATTAGTGCCTTTATGGGTAAGTTGGAGAACATCCCATGCCGCTTTAGACGTGGTGCACATCATTATGCGATGAAACTCGTCAGGAGTGACGGATCCAGAAATGGCACTCAGACCCTTAGAATTAAACATGGACCATTTTGTTCATCCTCAGTCCATTGGATAACATGTTTTAAATTTGTCACATTATCAACTGTGACTGTGGGAGGTGAGCACCCATTTTTAACAAGAAACCACACACGTTCATCAATGGCTTTAAGAGAAGATAGTACACATAATGACACACCCCAACCCAATTACTTATAATTAAGTTTGAAAGTCAAAGTGAGTCAAATCATAATTACCTTAACCAAACCATCTTCACGAGTATTCTTTTTCGTTAACAGCATGAAGCCAAAACTTTTCACATATTTTAAAGTGATTATGCTTATTCAAACTTGCTTCAAGGATAAGTAAAATTAAATTACCCCTTTTTCATTTGACCAAAATTATGGTTTTATGCATCCTTTGCTAAGCCAACCCGACCTCCTAGATTTGGCAGTGACATCATGCTATCTAAAAACATAACCATAATAACTGTGAGAAAAAGAGCCCAGTTAATGCATCACTAATAAACTATTGCATAAGATTAAATGCAATAAATCATATACATGTGGTAATACCTATGTACTTATCCGGTTCATTTATATAGAATGACCAATTATATACTTATCCGTATCATTCATAAAGAATGACTAATTATATACTTATACTGCCCATTAATAATTATGTATTACTTATTCGGTCCATTCATAAAGAATGGCCTAACTGATCCGAATCATGACTCACATATCCTGTCTGCAACAGACAATTCTCCCTCCATTCCTGGTCGAGGAGTAACCCCTGTCTGTAATAGATAATTCTCCCCCATTCCTGATCGAGGAGTAACCCCTGTCTGTAATAGACAATTCTTCCCCATTTCGGGTCGGGAATTAACCTCCCATTTCGATAACCTGAAATGAACAATTTCATATTCCATATTTTCTTGACCATATTCATAACCATGTGTAATACATCTTACCAATAAGAGATATTCATATCTTATTCGTAACCATGTGTAATAAATCTTACCTGTGAGTGATATTTAGATTATCTCCATAACAATATACAAATACCCCATACCAGTGAGTACACTCACCTTGGCCACTTCGTGTGTTTTTTCCTTGCCTTTGTCTGGCACTTGTTCAAACGATTCTTCTTCCCTTTCACATATAAAGTCTTAAAATATTAGTATCATCAGAAGGGTATTAACAATCCAAAGAATAACTTAACCTTAACCGAATTAATAAATATCATATCATCCCATTCAAATCCTTTATCATAAATGAAGTTCCATTCACATTCATGTTACGATATCTAACATATTTCAATCATAACCTGAACATACTTTAATGTCTTCTTGTTAACCCAATTCTTATCATATTAGGTTCCCAATATAAAAGACAACACGCCATTTTAATTTTTCTAGAGCAACATGTGTCCATTTCTTTATTACAAAGCAAATCTTCCCTATAGGCTCCTTTATCGTTTAGTCAACTTCCAGGAATTTTCATACTTTTTCTACATCATAACTTCCTGTGATATTTCACCCAACATCCATAAACATATTTAACAATACAACATTAAAGTTTCATAATTTTTAAGGTTTATTTTCCATGTCAAGCAAAGCATCGAACACCTAGTGTGCATACTTACACCTTTGGGGCAGATTTAATACATGAACTTCAAACTATCACCAAAGATTCATTTCTTGGTATTTTCAAATAATTTTCGGATATGTTATACATGTATGAGTCTATTTTGTCATCCAACATGAATTATTCAATTCCAATAAATATATAGGAGTTTGAATACATAGGGTTTCCAATCGAATCAATATACATGATTTACACGTTCAACTTTGCTTAAACCCGCATCTAACCATACGTATACCTCAAAACACGGAAGTTTAGTAAAAAATTTATGACTTACATAATTTCAATTAGTAATACAAAGAAATAAACATGGCTTACAGATAGAATTACCGTAGGGATGTTTACGTAATTTCCTGTGAAATTTTCTCCAACTTTTTCTCGCCTTTCTCATCGTAAACATCCCGTTTCTTTCTCTTCAGGCCAAACTCTAAAAAATGGCTGAGTTTGGCTGAAGAAGGAGATTATGTAAAGGGTTTAAATTCGGCATAAGTCACCTCCCCTTGGTCCAACTAAAATATGACATGTGGCACCATATAAAGCCAAATATCATTTAAAGTTAAAGGACTACTTTACCCCCTGTTCGTGATTTCAGTATAACTCTTTACTCGAACCTCCGTTTAGCACACCATTTGTTGCGTTACAAACCTAACTTACATGTATACAATTATATAGTTTTTACCTTAAGTCAATTGTTACATTATAAGGGTCAAAACTAGCCTCCAACCCTAACATTTTTATCGAAAACTTCACAAATTTGTGTTTGTGACTAATTTAATATTTCATAAGTTATGAAGGTAGGATTAGAATAAACACAATAAATAAAAATTATATATTCTCATAACACATTATCCCCATCCCATACGGTAATCATGATTTAAACATGGTTTATCATAATCATAACCGGGTCGTCACACATAATTAGACCCGTCAAAAATTGGAATTTTACTTAACGATTTTTCCATTTGAACAAACGCCTTTTTAATAAATCAATTTTTAAAGAAATTGATATTCAAAAAACTTTTGCGGAAAATTACACGGTAAAGTTGTGTAAGAGTCTCTGATACTAATTTGAGAGTGCGCTTATGTTCAAACAAAGAAATTATTTAATTAAACTCAGTTTTCAATTAAATCCTAAAACATGCATCTAGGTGTGATTGGCGATAACATAATCATGCAAGATCATTCAATCACAAACATACACATAAATGAGGGAAAATCCCCCAAAGGGGCAAAACCTTTTATTTTCATTATAATTTGTAAAGAACGGTTTACACGGATTACAATGAAAACAAGAGTGACATACGAAATACCCTCAGGTGTCGGTTCTGATGTCATCGACTGGGATCTCCCGCAAGAACTCCAGATGATCAGTAATGGAAAAGAGACGGCTTTTCCATAAAATTACTCCAGAATATGAGTAGAACGATCCATTGAGGGTTTAGAGATTCACACAAATGATAAATGAATGATTAGTGAATCAAAAGGATGTTTGAAACATCAAAAGTTGAATTCTTGTTGTGTTTGGACTCTCCAAAATATTTTCCCAAAGACTTGAAATAAACACTCCGAAATAGCCCTTATAAAGAATTTTTCGAGCTTGTCAAAATCTATCAGATTCATGCTTATCTGGTGCGGCGATCCGAATTGCCCCGGGGACTCGATCCGGATTGGTGCCCAATTTGAGACAGAGTGATCCTTGGAAGTGCAGTCCGGGTCATTTTCCATAAAATGGCCCGGATCGGTGCCAAAAATTATCCAGAGCCTTTTACCTTAGGCGGTCCGGATCGCCTGGAATACACGATCCGGATCGGGCTGGAAAAATCACCAGAAACTGGAAACTGTCTTCTTGTAATTCAGATCCGTCTTTAAGGCCAATATAAGCATAAACATTCTTGACGGTGTATCGGTATACGACATACAAAAATAAGATGGACATTTATAAAATTATGTCCTTACATTATCAACTTTCTTTACCTTTCTCCTAAGCTTAGTGGGACACTCATGTGCTTTGTGTCATTTACCTTCACACTCTTAACACTCTATATCTTCCTCTTTCTCACCCACGCTTGTGCCCTCGTTCTTATTATTATTATTCTCAAAAATCTTCTTCTTTGGAAAATTTGAAAAACTTTTTGAAATTTTCGCAAAAAGGGTCCAGTCATCAAAACCAAAGTCAACTTCAAACTCATAAAATTTCTCTTTCTTCTTTTTCTTAGTTTGAGTCTTTAAATCAATCCCTACTTCCTTAGGTTTAATAGTTTTAGGGAACGTATCAATCTCGTATGTTTGAAGATCTCCTATAAAATTTTTCTAACCTAAGAGTATCTAGGATCCCCAATGAATTAAGAATGGTGAAAGGATAAAGTGGACAGGGAGAGACCTCAAAATTTTCTTAACAACTCTCGTCTCAGGAATCTTCTCACCCAAATTAAAACTAGAATTAACTATGTCAACCAAATGTGCATAAAACTCATTAAAAGACTCATAATTTAGCATGGTAATGGTTTCAAATTGGGTGGTCAAATTTTGTAGCTTAGATGACTTTACAGTGTTGGTTCCCTCGTGTGTGAGATTGAGGGTGTCCCAAGCTTCTTTAGATGTGGTGTACGTCATAATGCGGTGAAACTCGTCAGGGGTGACATCTTCAAAAATAACACTTAAGCCATGAGAGTTAAAATTACTCCACTTAAAGTCGTCCTTTGTCCATTGAAAGACAAGTTTAGGGCTAACGACATTATCTACAATCACTGTGGGAGGAGTCCACCCTCTTTCACAAACTAACCAAACACATTCATCAATGGATTTTAAGGCAGAACTAATCCTAGTTTTTTAATATGCATAGCTGAAACCATAAAAAATGGGCATTTGATTATACAAATTATCCATTAAATTCTTCCATTTTTCAAGATCGATAATTTTTCAAAAAAAAAATGGTCTCAAAGAAAAAATTCCATGGAAAAAGATCATACAGTATTTTTGTGTAACTATCTTTGATACCAATTTGAGTGTGTTTGGTATCAGTAAAAAAACTCTTTGAAAAATCAAGATCACACGATAAATTAGTGCAACTCGCTCTGATACTAATTTAAGAGTGCGCACGATCTAATGGATTAATTTATTTAATTAAATGACCCAAACACACAATTCAACACCTATATTCAACACTTTAGTATTTAATTAAGTGCAACCCAAACAAAAAAATCCCTTTTCAGGTCAAAACCTATATTCAACACTTTAGTAAGTTTTACAACACAATTGACTTACAAGATACTATTCAGATCCAGAGCAGTCCACACGTGGCGGTCCACCCTCGTTATCCACCAATCATCCTTTTTTCCTTCTTTTAAGCCGTGATCCCTCGGGTCACAAGATCGGCAACAGAGATCTCTTTCCACAAGAATATATCATTTATGAAACTTTTAGGGTTTTAAATGGATTCACAATTATATTGTGGAGGATGATTTTATGAATCAAAAGGTGTTTAGACCTAAAAAGTTTGAGGATTTTGTAGTAGATAAGTAGGCTGCGTTTTTTCAAAAATCTTTTCGAAACATGTATATATAGGCCGGGCATAAAATTTGAGGCGAAGAAATCGTTCGAACGAACATAAAAGTCGTTCAAATGAGAATAACATCTCATTTGAACGAAAACCTAGTCCATTCGACCGAGACTACAATCTCGTTTGAACAAGCTTCTAATGAGCTTCAAATGAATTCTAACAGAACGCCATCGTTAGATATTCATTCAATGTAATGATCAAACGACCCTTCTAATGAAATTGACATTTTGTTCGAATGAGATGGTCATCTCGTTTGAATGAGGTCAGTTAAAAAATAATTTTTAACTTCAAAATTTTTGCCTCAATTTTTTTTATAAATAACATCTCCCAAAGATAAATCTAAATAAATTCGAACTCATAAAAGATTTATACCTTCATAACGTAGAAAAGTCTTGAATTTTGGAGATGTTGGAGATTTGATCCATCGTGTCGGCGCGTGTCATTTTCTAACGGGATACGCCAAATGTTCCATAGTGTAAATAAAATAAATAAACGGCCTAAGCTAAAATATTTTCCCTTACAAATACCAAAGCCATAATCTAAATGGTAAAATCGTGTGTATCAAATTTACCGGTCGGTACATCAAAACAAAAACCAAAACCAAACCGGTCGTTCTTTTAGTTTTTCGGTAATTTTGGGTTTTTTTGTTTCGATAATTTCAGTTTTATTTAGTTTTTTCCCCGATTAATACCAGAATTACAAGTCGGTTTGCGCATTCAGTAAAGCTGGTACAAATTTTAGTATTATGATTCCGATAAATTTTTTACAAGTTTCGGTAACGAATTTTAAACTTATTTAATTTGGTTAAATGCATTACTTAAAACTAGAATATAATATAAATTTATTAGAAAATAAAATTATCATGATACATAAGCTAAATTGTATAATTAATTGTGTTCACTCCATATCCATACATATTAAAATCTAAATTAAAAGTTACAAAACAATCAGCTAAAATCGTTTCTTTCAATGGCTAAATAAAATAACATCATCATGAAAACTAAACTGCGAGTAACACACAACTCTCAAATTGAGGATGGAACATTTTTGGAACATTTTTTTTCGAATATAACAAACAACATATAAGCTTTTCTAATTAGTCAGAACTCAGAAACATAACAAACAACATATAAGCTTGCTAAACATACACTGCTACGTATATGAGTAATTGTAAACTTTACTACAATTCAGAAATACAAAATATAACTGAGGATGGAATATTTCTGGAGCATTTTATTGGAACCTTTTTTTGCTATTGAATATAATAGCAATACAAACTTTTCTACGAAAATCATTATCAATGTTTATTTAAATATTTTTTTTACAACTTAATTAAAATAAGGGAAACACGGAGTATCTACCTCTTATCCTTTCTCCTAAAATTTTACAACTGGGGATAATTTTAAGCTCTTTTCCTTTCATCAATGTTTGGTGCTGAGTGTAAATCTTAAATACCTAAGACGCATTGCAATATAAGCCGAAGGGTTACTCTTAATCAGAAGACAAAGTGCAATGCGTCTGTGATATTTAGATTTGTTAGGTTTTGAGTTTATATTACAGTGCGTCTACGATGTATGTGAGTGTGTGTGCGACATGCGTGGGTGTGGCGAGGTGAGGTGATGGGGGAGAAGAATAGAGGATGGATGGATGAAGAAGAAGAATACCTTTCTTTTTTTATTGTTTGCTTATGTTTTGGAGTGGCGACTGATTTTTTTTGTGGAGTTGTTAGGGTTTTGTCTTTGTTTGCTAGGTTTTATAATAACACAAATGAATGGTGAAGAATAGACTAAAATTAAGGGTGTTGATTATTTGGTAATATTTATTCTTTAACTCATTTTATATTTGGTATTTTGATTCTTTAACTCAATAAATTAGTACAGTAATATATGGTAATTTTTGTATGGTAAATTCGGTACGATAAATTCAAGTATGTTTTTTTTTATGTTTAAAAATCGAAACCAACCAATTTTTTTGCAGTAATTTCAATTTCGATACATTTAGTTTTTGGTATTTAAAACTATGAAACCAAAACTTTTGGAACCAAAACATTATGGTACAGTAAAAACCGTACCACTTGCACCCCTAGCCTATTCCTACCGCCTTCAGGGATTGCTCGAGCACAGACCCATGGCCATCAAATCATCTACTAGGGTAATAACTATGCCTTTATACCATTCATATAGCCCCTTACCCAAAGGCTATATGAAAGTATTAGTCCGTGTACATCGCCTCAAAATTTAACGAGAATTTCAACACGTAGTGTCCGGGGTAAAATGAATAAGGTAAAACTCGTCTTTTGCATCAGGGTACCATCGTAATCGTCGTCGTTCACGTTCCATCAGGATATTCCCTCTTGTACATATGCCCCGAGAAATCACATCCGATATGTTTCACATAATATACAATGCAAGTAAACAAGTATGACCCTACTCAATTGGGCCAAATAAACAAGTATAAACTCCAATCATCATGGTAACATATCAAATCTCTAACTGTTCTTAACTAATACGGAAATTAATTAAAATATATTGTATATAACACTAGCCAGATCTCCTAAGGCTCTCTAAGTCTAGGTGTCTCACAAAGCCAATCTTTACCAGCATTATCACAATACAATTACTACCTTACTTAATGGTTTATCAATACATTCTAAACTATCGGGTAATCTACACAATCACGATCTATTTATTTATCTCACAATTTATCTTCATACTCGTCGCCATATTCAAGGTCCTCAACAACTATATATAAATCCCATTTATTCTCGAATTAATACCCCAACATCTCAGAATGTATTCCCAATGCAACTCCCCAATCAAAACCCTAACCAACATCACACAACACAAAGTCCAAAGCCTTGTGCACTATTGGTAAATTATTCATAATAAATTCAATAAAAATCCAAAAAATATGAAACTAGCTCCCAGACATTCGTAATTAAAAAAATATACAATTTTATTTTTACTAACCACATGAACGGACAAAATCCTAATCATGCGCATGAAATCCGTTCGCACGGTAATAATGAGTCGTGCGCACAAACTCTGCAACACAAATTTTTTTAAACCTACATTTTCTTCAACTTTCAGCCTCAAAATATGAATCTATCAGCCTTAATCTGCCATGGATCACTTAATACATGGTTTAACACTTCAATAATACCCTATTATGATATCTAAACCCTTTATGATCAAACCTAACAACTTATGAAACTAAATTAACAATCTCTTCTCCAAAATATAATCAAGTATGAAATTACTTAAGAGTCTCCATAAATCACCCAATATAATTCAAGTTTACACTAATCTAATTGATTTACGCTCAGGTTTACACTATTGTAGGCAATTTACCTAGATTCAAATTATAATTCAAGAGTTTCTTCATTATTCTGATCAAGTGTACGTGTATGATTAAGGTTAAATTCTCAATTTAAACCTAGTTACAAAAATTATGAAGTAGATGAATAGAAATTAAACTTTTAATTAGATTATGTTTTGAATCTAATGAATAGAAATATTCCAGTACAAAAATAGGTAAAATAAAATTCTAAATAAACTTGCCTAGGCCAAATGTTAGAATCCATGCCTTAAATCTCCTTTTCCTTTTCATTCTGTAGCCTCTCAGGGTTTCTCCCATGCTATAAATGTGTTTTAGATTTAGTCTTATAACCTTATAAACATACTTCCCACGAAATTAGCCTTGGGATCAACCTAAGATCCAACCCGATGAGCCCAAATAAGATTCTAAATGATATAAACTCCACCAAGTTATTTACCAACCTAATGGGCTTAAATCTCAACATGTTGAGTCAAAACGTACATTCTAAATGTCCCAAATGCCAATCCCGCGATATGATACTACACAAACTATTTTTTAGATAAAGTTCAAATATTTATTAACGAATTATCGTATGTTAAATCTGATTTTAAAATATGAATAATATAACACATATAAATATAAATAGTGACATCACATGTTACAACAAACACATATAATTAACTTCTATAATTAAATTATGCACCAAAGTATGGGTATTATAAAGACACCATGTGCATGTGATTTCAGATAGAAACCCATACATTGCACATCTGTAGCGCACAGACATAAGTCCACTATGTGAATGGTTTTAGGCAAAAATATTTCATCTTCACGCATTAAGATCCACCGTGCATATGATACTTAACATTACATGTATGCACGTTTTGGGCATAAGCCAAAAGTCGGGGAAATCATTCCTAAAAATATTTAATAGCATATGAATCCCCAAACCCAATTACTTTCTTAAAACAAATATGCATTAAAATGCATGTTTATGTATGCTTTTCAAAGTTTTAAAATTATTTTAACAAATAATAAACATATCAAAAACAAGTATATAAACATAAGGTAAAAATACATGAAAACACAAGATTCAAATTTAACAACAATCAAACCTCCACATTTAAAAATTCAATAAGCATTTTTGAATCATCATAGTTGATTGGCTCGTAGAATTTGTTCATTCACATTACACATTTACCTCAAGTCACTTAAAGATTCAACTTAGCATATGAGATTAGACATGATAAAACGTGTGTGCATAAAGAATAAGATGAATCGACAAGTTTTGTAGATAGCATTTGATTCAACCTATACGAAAACTAGTCTACATATCATCATATCATATTTTGGATTAAAAAGAATTTTACATCCATTGTATATGATCCCCGAGCGCATGTTGTAATGAATCTTTTATGTTAATATAAAAAAAATCTTTTGAATTTAATATATGCCATATCTAAAAATCAACACCTAACTCTTACGATCGAAATACATATGAGATCAGAAAGGCCATCATTGGGGCAAACGATGCAATAGCTTCAGTTATAGACAAATGAGCTTAAAATTTTTTACGTGGTCGATTAGTAAGCATCACATCTCGCTCAATCAATCAATCCGCTGATCCATCACTCTCTATAGTATGTGGTAATTCACAGTAGCAATCATTTCTTATTAAAGGGCCCTGCGAGTGGAGAAAATAAGTCATCCTCACCAACTATCTAATCGGCCGTAGGCTAATAATATGATTCCAAATAAGAATTAATAAATCATTTTGTTAGCTCTTAATTATTGGCCTTTACATAACATGTAGGCTTTTGTCAATGATTAGCTTTTCACACACACTTTAGATAACACCTACCCAACGATATTCAAATTCAAGTTAGGTGTTATCACTCTAATTGAAGAGCTTATCATTGCATATAAAGCGACACGCAATTAACTTCATTAATGTTATAAAACAATCACTCATAAAAGTGGACCATAGAGACTTAATAAGCAATCTATAAGATGATAAAAGCAAATACATTTGAGTCCAATCATCATATTAAGTCTCATAAAACTACCCAAATAAGTGTGATAGTATGGTGTAGTGAGTATAAAAGCTAAAAATTCGCAAAACACACTCGCATAAATTGACTTTCATGATATTTTAAACATTTAGCACATAAATTTATGAAATAAAACTTATCAACTTCTCTTGTGCTTAACAAGGATTGTCAATTGACATTTTTAAAATGTTAAGAGCAAATCAAAAGGACAGTTAACATAAAATATTTTTTAATTTATATAAGGGATCTTATGTACACATACAATTGACAAGATTAAGAATATAAAATGAAAATGGCGTGCAAAATTAATCTCACTAAAAATATAAAGAGATTTGAGATATAACAATAAAATCTCTCACTCAACGCAATTTACCCAAAAAGAAAGATCGCCTAGGATGTGACCAATAACCAATAATTGAATCCATAGGTAACCTATGAAACACTACCTACTTAGGTAAAAGGGTATGTGTCTCCCAGATCCAATAGAGGCACAAAAAATATTCTTCCTTACTATAGGAACATCAACTTTCTCAATCCTAGTTCTAGGAACTTCCTTCGGTTTACCCATTATTACTCTTATCATAACATGATGAACCCATCTTGCATATCAAAAGGTTATTATATATATCCAAAAACATTATTATCTCATTTCATCTTAAGTGAAAACAATGTCAACCTTTCACATGAGGATTCCTAATTCAACATGTAACTCTCTAATGAGTACACTTATTCTATCAATTATCTTATTTCCAACAAATCTTGGATTTTTTAAAGCCGGCCTTATAAAATTTTGAATTGTACGTCCATTATACTTGAAATAAGATTAAGAAGTCAGAGATCTACTGAAATTTAGTCTTGATCCAGGTATCTCAAAAACATCATTCTTTTTAATTTCCTCTTATTAAAGAAAAAATGGTCATTATGGTTATCTTTCCCACAAAAAGAGAATCCAAGTAAATTGGAAGAATTTTGATCTTTTTAATTTTGCAATTTTAGATAAAAATGAACTTTCTCAGTCTTGTCAAATTATATATAGACAACCTTCTCCTTTTATTTTTCTTCTTGATATTGTTCTTTAGCCATTCTCTCAACATAAAATTTATTCTCGAAAGATGATTCCACTTTTTCATTCATATTGCGTCATGATTTGGAAAATCCAATGCCAAACTTGTCCATTGACTTGTCCATGTTTAAAAAGTATTTTATCAAGTTTGTAAGATCTCTCATCCAATTCCATTTTAAACTATTTGCTTCTTTTCACTCAATAGACACTTTTTTCCAAATCAACTTAGAGAATGTGATTTTTTGTGTTCCAAGACCAACTTTCAGATTTTGAAGAAACTTATTCTCCTTTTTTTTGTTGAAGAGATATTAACATTCAAGTTATTCATTAACTCAACTAAATCATGATTTTTTTAAAAAAATCAAAACTTTTCCATTCTCAACTTCACCAATCTTGAATTTTGCATGTGAGCTTAATGTTCAATCTTTTCAATTTCAAGCATTTTTTATATAGCTCATAAAATGTTTGATTTATGTTTTATCTTCACTCTTACATTCACAAGATTCATTTGAATAAGATAAATTAGATAAATTTTATCAAGAGATAAAGAATCATTGTGATATTTAAATCCAAACACATCATTTAAAGTACTCTTAACAAGTTTTAAAGGACTCTCACTTTAATTCTCTATATATGAGTTACTCATATTATCACAATAAGGACTCTCTTCAACCTCATCAATGTCATTGTCCCTCTTATAACTCAATGAACTGATGTGGATTCACTGTCCAGATCACTAAGGCTCTCATTACAAGCCTTTTTCTCAAATTCCTTATATTTCCCATTCTTCCTCACCTATGTAGAACACACTTTGATGTGATGACTAATACTATCACAATCAAAACACTTATCATATTCTCTATGATTTACTCTATTATGGCTAAATGAACTTTTTAAAATTGACCTTTGTGGTCATGTTTAGAGGGTCTTGATTTTCTTAACTCAAAGTTCTTTTTATTTTTATTTTGTATAGATTAAAAAAGAGCCATGCCCTTATTATAAGCATTGATAATATATTTTTTCCCCAAATGACTTTGATTTAACATGTTTGAGAAAGTAAAACCATAAGAACTAGATTTAGGGTTTGAATCACCAGACCTTTACAAATCTTATAGGTGATTCGATATAATAGAAAATTTTGATGATGAAGATGATGATAGTGTTGTTATTCCACCTCCAAATCCTTATTTGGATGTGAAAGAGACCTTAAATAATCTGGTATATAATCCACCCAAATCAAGCTATGTGTGTGGGCACTTCTAGAAATGAAAACTTAGTGAAATAAAAGGAAAATTTCACTAAATGATTGCAACTGCACTACAATTTAATCATTACAAAATTACTCGAATAGTGAGGCCTTGTTTGTAAAGTTTGATAACACATAATACGATTCCCCGCATTAGGCATTCAATACCCTTTTGGTGAAATTTGGTTTTCTGTGAATTAATTTTTACCAATGTCTTATCTAGTCCTTGATCTCAAACTTAACTTATTTGATACTGAGCGGGCGACTAAGGTTCAATAGACTAATGTGCGAAAGTAAACTAGTGCTGAATAACCCAAATTACTAGGAGTTTTACAAATTATCAAGAGGGGACCAATTCAAACTTTACTTAAATTGATAACTATACTACAAACTGATTTAAGTTTGGCATGTTAATTAAAGTCCTATTATTATCTTAATTAAACTAGGTGATTAAGTAGATAATAATTAATTCAGTTTATTTAAATGAGTTTCTAGACTTTAATCCTACTTTTTCGAGTTAAGTGATTAATGGAGAAATTAAAGCACGCAGTGTTTATTTTACGTCGCAAAAACCTTTCCCCGGGAAAAATGATGGACCCTCTACAGTCACCTAATCTACCAAAATGAAATAAAACAAATCAATACGTAATGATTCACAAACATGCAACAAGACTCAAAGTAGGATAAATCAAAATAAGCTATTACCTATCTCGACCAAGCTTCTCTTTGCTCTGGTTGCTCTTCCACAATTAGCCTCACTATGCAGCTCATGTTCACTTTGATTTCTTCACGTCTCATCCATCCCTCTAGCTTCCTCAGCGTAGGTTAGCTCAATGTCGATTGATTCTAATAGTGACTTGTGATAGTGCAGTGCTTTTGTGATGTGCCATGTTCTATATGACACACTCACCCTTAATGTTACAATCAGAATTATTATGCAATAATTTTTTTATATCCTAAATATCATTAGCAACTCTTATGTTTTGTCCTTCTATTTAAATTAAGAAATCTTGATTTAACACAGCTTTCAATAAACTTTCTTCTCAAAAATCAGAATAATCAGATTTGATCTTGATATGTACACAATAATTAGTGCCTATGTGAATAGTGGTGTATAGTGAGTGATCTAAAAGTGATATGCAAATGATGTATCACAGATGCTGAAAAATCACTTAAGATCAAGTAATCATATGCAGTTTAATAATACAAACAAAAACAATATGACTTCAAATATATATAAAATAAAAGCACAAAGTCAAATATATATAGACCGTTTTCAATATATGTTTAAATTAATCCAATATAAATCTAACAACCTATTAAATCAGGTTTATAAAGTCTAACAATTTGATAGTTCACTATTCTAGGTTTAGGCCAAAATCAGATCTAAGTTCACATATAGAACAAGTCAAGTATATGGTTCAAACAATAGAATATGGGTAATCAATATTTTAAGTTTATACAAATAATTCCTCTATATGTTTTAACTCTCTAAACCTAACATATGTGTAAATAAATTGAACCAAGTTTTCTTAGATTCTATTTAAAACAAAATGCTTTAAATAAACACAGACTTAGAACCAGTCAAGACAACTAGAATAGACAAAACATATTTGTGTGTGAATTAGTGTTTCTAAAAACAAGATCTAAGTTAGATTTAGCATGCAACAGTTTTATCAACAAGTCTTGCCAAAAATAACACAAAACAAAGTGTTTCGTATGTGTTATGACGTAAACAAAAATCTCTATCAACCTAGAATTTTTTAAAGATCTAAACAACTAGATCTAACACAAAATAATAAAGGTAAACACACGATAATTATATATCAATGTATGTAGTGTATCTAAACACTACAAACAAGAGTGGTCCATTCCTCATTTGTGATTTTGATTTAATAAAGGAAATCAATGTTTTGAAGAAAACGAGACGTAAATTTTAATTTGTTTACTCTCTCTCTCTCTCTCTCTCTCTCTATATATATATATATATATATATATATATATATATATATATATATATATATATATATATATATCAAACTTTTGACAGAGTTTTGGGATAAGAATGATTTTCTCGGATGATTAAAATGAGATACCCAATGATTCATATTTATAGAGTTAGTGGGTGTGTGTTGATTGGTGTAAAAAGGTGTCACAAGGATTGCCAAAATGCAAAATCAATCATTGATTAAATCTAATCCAAGGGACTACAAGGAAACACAAATGAACCCATTAAAAATTAGATGCATAGTAACCAATTGTTTTACACTAGCTAAAAATGTGTAAGGCCGTTTCTTGAAACGATGTCATTTATCAATAATGGAGGTCAGTTGTATACCATCAAATCAATGTTACCGTTTAAAGGAATTCAAAGCATCGTCGTTTTAATAGAATATAAACCAATTTTGGTTTTAAGTTAAAACCATGGGCGGTAAAGAAGAAAACTGTGGGAAGGTATTACATTAAAAAATGATCCCGTTTTAAAATCTTGGCCACCAAGTTGTCAGTTGTTACCAACTATACTATTGCTTACAAATGTTACTGTTGGGAAATAAAAGAAGCGACGTCGTTTGGACTAACATAGGACCCAAGTAACCAGTTGGAAGCCACAAGAAATCGCGATTAATAATAAATTGACAACCAACGACATATATGAAGATATTATAAAGATATGGCCAAAATCATGTACGACTAAGGCTATAAAGAATATCACGCATGCCCAAAAACTGATATGGGCTGATCTGGGTCAAATCGCATGGGCAAACATGTGTACACGCAATATATATATATATATATATATATATATATATATATATATATATATATATATATATACCACATTATATTTATTAAAATGAATTAAAAAATATTAAAACTTCCAATTAATTCTAAAATTTATTTTGAAAAAATATTTAATCATATTAATAAAATTCAAATTAATTTTTTAAACTGTTTTAAAAATCATTTCTAAATAAAACTAGGACATAATCATTAGACATGATAAAATGTAGTGCAGTGTCTTAGGTGTCCTATGTGACAATAAAAATAATCCTATGAGCCAATGAATAGGTGTGAGACTATCTTTATAAAATGGCTGGATTCTGAACTTAATGTAGGCTTGAGTGGAGAGCTTGGAGAGATTAGCCTAGGCATTTATACGTGACATAATTATATAAAAATATTGTCAAAATTTAAGTCCAACTAGCTTAAGGTTTATATAGCTACAACACAAAAAACAAATCCTAGGAGTGCTCTATATAGGTACCTTCAAATTCCCCCATTGGATTAATTTTGACAAAATCCTTGAGTACATTAAATGATATACTAAGGTAAAAATCCCTAGAATTTCCTATATAAAAATGTTTCTAACTACCCACCCATCCTAGAAAATACAAGACTCAACACATGACGATCGACGAGAAAACGTGCAAAACATAGACACCTTTTTATCGAGAAATCAAGTTAGTAGAACTTGCTCTACGGAATTATTACAAGACAGAAATAAATGTGCTGGAAAATATAAGACAATATAATATACATGAAAGAATGTCAACACACTAAAAAGGAATATGTACTCAACTCTCCCCCATTTTGATTAAATTGGACAATGGTAAGAGATTAACATAATAAATGTTTATAAACTGCAAAATAAACGTCTCCTACATTAAACATGGTTTTGAGAGATATCGTTATTAATAGATATCTTTATCCTAAACCTCAGAGATCTAGTAATCAAGATGCAGAGTAAACACAATCTAGTTATCGAGTACGGTCATTCCTATCATATGTTTGCATCTCACAATGAGCAACCGTTGTCTAAGTACCAACCAGCTATCTACGCTGTCAAGACCACAAAATATTTTAAATGAAAACGATTTAGCTAGGGTCTTGAATCATCACTCTGGATCCAAATAGTAATGGTTTTAAAATTATTTTGAGCCTTAATTTGAGATCGGGAAGAGGACCTGCCTATTGGTTTTGATTTGTCGTTAGTTTTGGCTCTAAGCTTATAAAATGAATTAAATGATCGAGTAAGGTTCATGGTTTTATTGCCAAATATCCTAAATTTTAAGTTAAACTAAAAATTAGCATGTTTCTTATGAAACCTTTGGCACTCACAATTTTGGTGTCCTAAAACATCACACTTTGTACAAAATTTACTAGAAGAGCGCCGGTCTGAATGATGATGGTTTCCATCTAAACACTTAACAGATTTGTCATGAAAAGTTGACTTAGGAGGTCTATAAAGTCTCTTTGTAGGGAAAATATTTAGATGAAGATGGTTTCACATAATTCTCAATGAAACTATCAATGTCACTTTCATAATCACTTTCAATTAAAACTTGTTTTCCTTTAGCCTTTTCAAATAACCTACTATCCAACTGAAGATCCATTTCTTCTTAGACTTTCACAAAGATATCTAGTCTATTGGAATCATATTTTTCAATAATTTCCTCATATCCCAACCCTCTAGCATTACCCTTATAACGATTGACAACAAGAAGTTTGTCGAGGTGGAAAAAAGTTTTATCATGACTACAACACATTTTCAAAGAAGTTTCACAAAATTCTTTAGATTTTTCAACTTGTAAAAGCGATGCTTTATATTTTTCTTCTAAAGAAATCAAATTTTCATCTAAATTCGTAATATGATATTTAAAATCAAGTGACTGTTTTTTAAAATTTGTTTTGACATTTCTCATCTCAATGGAATTTTGTTGAATAGTCTTATAATGATTCTCTAGGGACTCACTAAGCAATTTAACCAAATTAGATAATTGATTCGGCACGAATATTATATTTGTTCACCCTTATACTTATGCATTTTAGCCCCCCGGGGACCTTAATTCCAAATTTATGCTCATTAACTAGAAAACCTCTATTTTATATTTTACATGCTATATGAGGTATAATTGAGCTTTTGTAGGTATTTCGGTGCTTAGTGTGAAGTTTGGTAGCATTTCGGTGAAATTTTGTCGACTTTTGTAGCTTCGGGGGCATTTTAGTAATTTTAGCATTCGAGTTTTAATACTGAACTCTTCACGAAAGTTGAATCCCTTTGATTTCTCTTCACGTGGCCGCCTACGATAAATGAATCCAAGTTGTATCGAAGAAGTTATAGCATTTTTAGGATGGTTTTGACTTCAAAAGTACACTCAAGGGCACATTCAAGGGCATTTTAGTCATTTCATCATTTGTACTTTTGGCCCAATGTCATCTTAGATGTTGTCTCCCTCTTAGTTATCTTCGCGTAGCCTCCGACCGTGCCTCATTCTGAGTTATAACGAATAAGTTACGATATTTTCCGTAGAGTTGGACAAAGCTGCAGCAACCACACCTGTAAGGTGCGAATCGATTCGTTAAAGTGATAATCGTTTCATTTTTCCACAGATTATACTTTTTTCATTTCCCCTATTTTCAAATCGATTCGGACAAGTCCGAATCGATTTGCTCCCCTATTTTTAGCCTTCTTTTATTTACTCATTTGCCATTAGGGTTTGTATATATAAACATTTCCTCTCCTTTTTTTAGGGAGATATTCATTTTGACTTAGATTTAAGGGTTTGTAAGGGTAGCTCTTCACCCTCCACCCTATTTTCTTTGGGTATTTGCCCATTCTGTAAGTTAATATTACTATTTCATTGTCTTCCTTACTGTATTTCCTTGTTCTAACTTTATTTCCATTGATGTCTTTCATTTCCTTGCCTTGATAATTGTTGTTTTCATTTATTTAATGCTTTCATTAGTTTAATTAGTTGTTAATTAGTTTATTTATGTCTTTCCCTTGGTTAAATAGGGGGGTTGCATTTTCGCCATTAACGGGCGTTGAGCTTCGAAAGTTAGGTTTCACATAAAATTGCATTTAATTGAAACCTCGTGTATTAAAGTCGAATTATTATGCATTTAACTTTCTTTGTCATGCTACGTTAGTGTTTATAACGATAATCCGAATTTAATTCGCGTGTGACGATTTTCTGTTAAATATTTAATCTCACAACTTTGGATTGGATTCCTTATTGTGTTATATTTATGCTTAATTGAAATGCTCGGTTAAATAGCTTTCGAATCGGGATTCTAATTATTAATAGTTTAGCCCATGTGGTGCGAATGCAATCCCGACTCTCTCTTTTATATTGTTTAGAGTTAACTTATTTATTTTCCCTTTTTCTCCATAACACCTCGTCACCTTTTACACTTTTATTCTTGAAGTAATAAATCAATTACCAATCTAATCAACACTCCCTGTGGATTTTTTACAATACCCGACTTATCGCCGTACTTACCTCGTAAGTGTAGCAGTAGCTTAGGTTTTTGTATTGAGCAGGTGAAACGAAAACAACGATTAGCGTTCCTACGCGACGCTACTTTTCATCCTCAATCAAAATGGCACCGTTGCCGGGGAGTGTGTTTTAGATTGTAATTGTTTTATTATTTCGTAGTATTTTTTATTTTTTATTTGTATTCTTTATTTTAACCTTTTTTACAGGATAACATATTTGAGAGCTAAGAAACTTTGATTCGCGGTTGCTCACTTTCTTGCTCGGATTCTCCATTTACAAACAACGAGCTAATCATGTCCTACTATTATAGTTATGACGGTCATTCTAATGATTCTTACTTTGAGAATAATTTTTAAGTTTTCCATTTTCAAGATTTTCTTGAGAATGAAAGACTTGAAAACATTTATCGGAATGAAAATATTTATTGGGAGCTTGAGTTGGATTCATTATTCGAATCCAATGATAATTTTTATTCCGATAATTTCGAATACGAGTTTCAACCAAATGAAGAGTCTGAGGCTCTTGAGCCTAGAAATCCTACTTTGGAAGAAACTTTTCTTCTTTACTCCCAAGGTTTGGAAAGCCTTATTGGTGCTGGATTGAGACTTTAAGAACTTTGCGATGAGATGGATTCTTTGGTGCTAAACAACGAGGAGGTGGAAATTTGTGTTTTACCTCAATTTTTCAAAGAATTTCTCATCGAATGTGAATCTTTCTCCCTCGAAAATCTCCTTCCGACGATATGTTAGTTGAGATTGAATTTAGTTCATTACCATATATGTTTTCGGTTATTGAACCATTAGAATTACCGGTTGATTCCAATGTGTCGGTAGAAATTTTTGAAAATTCTACACCTTTTACCGATGAGGACTCTTTGTCGAACGTGTTTTCTAAGATGGATGTTATCCCTACGAGTGCACCATCTCCCATTCCAATTGAAAAACCTTTGGGAGATTGAGTCGATTTTTCTTAGACCTCAAGTGTATCTTTCCCCCTTGTTATCCAAATCCCCCATCGTCCGCCCAAAATTTCAAATTAGTGATGGTTCACTTTTTCCCCCACCCACATGCCTTCCATTGTTCAAACGGAATTTATATTTTTCGGAAGGCATGTTCTCTTTGGAGGGTCCATCTTTGATCTTTCAAAGTCGAATCCCTTTTTAGGTAGATCCTCAACTATTTAGACTTCTAGTGTATAGTTAGTGTGTAGTCTAAATAGTAGGTTGTAAATAGTTAGCTTTTTTTTTTTCCTTTCCTTTTACTTTTAGTCTAGTGTAATTAGTTAACTTTTTGTTATTTATTTTTACTATGCTCGTTACTAACTTGTTTTGGAGATTCGTTTGGACTTATGCTTATTGGAGATCGCTCCAATTTTGGGTATTATCGTTCTTTTCCTACCTTTGTGTTGTGTTCTTAAGGCGCATTGAGGACAATGCAACATTTAAGTTGGGGGTGTAGGATATTCTATCTATTTCATGTTTTGTTCATGGATTTGATCACGTATTAGTTACTAAGCATGCTTTTTATTAAAAATTGAAAAATTTTAAAAATATTTTCTTTCTTTTTTCTCTTTTGTTAGGCATTTTGCCTTTGTTTTCGATGATAAATTTTAATAATTTCCCGATCCAATAGACAACTCAACGATGCATGTTATCGATTTTAGAAGTTATTAGACTTTAGTCCTCAAATCATTGATATTATGAATAACTTCATGAATTAAACTTTATCCCATGGGCACATGCGCTTTTCTTGTTTTATTGATTTTGTTTAAGATTTTTATAACTCGATAATCTTTTGTTGCATTGTATATACTTACATCGAGTGAGATTAGAGACTTATCTTCATTTGTGAGTGTATACACTATTCTTTCCTCTTTAAAAATGTTGAATTCGTCGGTAATGTCTCTATTCTTTCGTTGATCGTTCATTAATTGAGTTCATTTTCGAAATGTGTTACTTGAGCAAGATTTTCAAAATTGTTTTGATTCAAGAAATGCGTAAACTTTAAGAAATGATCATAGGACATCTTTGTTATATCACCCATATTAGCCTTAACCTCACCTTATATGCTTTCCCTAGTCAACCCCTTTGAGCTTAAATATTAGCCTTTCTTTTCATTGCCAAAAATCCCATAACCAACTCCTAATTGGAGTTTTAAACCTTACATATTACCTACCACGCCTTTGTTTGGAATGTTACATGGGATTGAATGATGTTTCTCTTGTGTTGCAATTTAAGCATGAAAAGAGTGAGAAAAGAATGGTGAAGAAAAAATAGTGTTGTGAAAAAGAAAAAAAAAGGAAAAAAAAGAAAACAAATGAAAGTGAGATAAAGAAGAAAATAAAAGAAGGAGAAAGGTTGTATATGTTGTACTTAGTGTTCAATAATACTTTTCGCTCTACAATTTCGTATCTAATTCTTGTTTTGGAAATCATTTTCCAATTTTGATATTGCCCACTATTTATCATTATCCCGAGGTTTCATCCCCATACACTTTGAATCCGTACATATACCATTCATTTCGTACCTTAACCCCAAACCTATATTACAACCATATAAAGTCCTATGTGATCTTATGGTGCATTTAATTTAAAAGTCATAATAGTTTTGATAATCTGTGAAAATACATTGAGATTACAGTTTTTATTTCCTATATAGAGTTCTTCATTAGTGACATGTGCGCGGCCTTATTTCTATTTACATTTACTCTTTACGCCTGCATGTCCCATGTATTACATCCCCTTTCATAGTGATTTCATTTGCTGAGTGTAATGCCCGTGAGGATTGACTTATGTACGTTTTTATGTTTATCCGATTTATTTAAGTTTTGACCAAATCATACTATGCATGTGCTCGCCTCCCTCCCACTTTTAAGGTTTCAATTCTATAAAGTTCGTTCTATAATGTTAATAACTACGGACTTTTGATTGAATTCGTTCAATATGCTAATAACATGTTTGAAATCTTTTTCATATTTTTGAGTTTGTCGTATGTTGATTGGGCATATTTTGAGGAAACTATATGATGTTTGTGGGTTTCATCCCTGAAAACTCTCACAAGACGACACTCGTACATTAGGGTAACCTAAGGGTTTAACGGCTTATTGCATATGCTAACTGCAATTGTTTGCCTGCAAAAGTGGTATTTATCCCCTTTGTGCATATCTCCTTTTTTGTGGTTTACTTGTAGTTATTCTTGCTTTGTACTTCATTGCTAGGGCCTAGTAATGTGTAAGTTAAGGGGTGTGATTCGACATGAATATTATATTTATTCACCCTTATACTTATGCATTTTAGCTCCCTCAGGTACCTTAATTCCAATATTTATGCTCGTCAACCAGACAATCTTCGTTTTATATGTTAACATGCTATATGAGGTATAATTGAGCTTTTTGTAGGTATTTTCGTGCTTAGTGTGAAGTTCGGTAGCATTCCGGTGAAATTATGTCTACTTTTACATCTTTGAGGGAATTTTAGTACCTTCAGCATTCTGGTTTTAATACCTAACTCTTCATGAAAGTTTAATCCCTTTGATTTCTCTTCGCGTGGCTGCCGACGGCGCATGAATCCAAGTTGTATCGAAGGAGTTATGGCATTTTTAGGATGGTTTTGACTTCAAAAGCACACTCAAGGGCACATTCAAGGGTATTTTAGTCATTTCATAATTTGTCTTTTTGGCCTAATGTCTTCTTGTATATTGTATCCCTCTTAGTTATCTTTGCGTAGCCTCTGACCGTGCGTTATTCCGAGTTATAACGAAGAAGTTGCGGCATTTTCTGTAAAGTTGGACAAAGCTGCAGTAACCAGACCTATAGGGTGCGAATCGATTCGCTAAAGTGCGAATCAATTCGTTTTTCCACAGATTCTACTTTTTTCATTTCCCCTATTTTTGAATCGATTTAGACAAGTCTGAATCGATTCGCTCCCCTATTTTCATCCTTATTTTATTTACTAGTTTGCCATTAGGGTTTGTATATATAAGCATTTCCTCTCATTTTTTAGGGAGACATTCATTTTGACTTGGATTCAAGGGTTGTGAGGGTAGATCTTCACCCTCCTCCCCATTTTCTTTAGGTATTTGCCCATTTTGTAAGTTAATATTACTATTTCATTGTCTTCTTTAGTGTATTTCCTTGTTTTAGCTTTATTTCCATTGATGTCTTTCATTTCCTTACCTAGATAATTGTTGGTTTCATTTATTTATTTTTTTCATTAGTTTAATTAGTTGTTAATTAGTTTATTTATGTCTTGCCCTTAGTTAAATAGGGTCGGGGTTGCGTTTCCTCCATTAATGGGCTTCGAGATCCGAAAGTTCGGTTTCGCATAAGATTGCATTTAATTGAAACCTTGCGTATTAAAGTCGGATTATTATGTGTTTAACTTTCTTTGTCATGCAACGTTAGTGTTTATAGTGATAATCATAATTTAATCCACGTGTGACCATTTTCTGTTAAATGTTTAATCTCACAACTTTGGATTAGATTCCTTATTGTGTGATGTATATGCATAATTGAAATGCTCGGTTAAATAGCTTTCGAACCGGGATTCTAATTATTAGTAGTTTAGCCCTTGTGGTGCGAATGCAATCCCTACTCTCACTTTTATATTACTTAGAATTAACTTCTTTATTTTTCCTTTTTCTCCATAACACCCCATCACCTTTTACACTTTTATTCTTGAAGTAATAAATCAGTTACCAATCTAATCAACACTCCCTGTGGATTTCTTACGATACCCGACTTACCGCTGTACTTGCCTTGCAAGTGTCGTAGTAGCTTAGGTTTTTGTATTGAGCAAGTGAAGCGAAAACAACGATTAACGTTCCTACGCAACGCTACTTTTCACCCTGGATTAATAAGTCTTTTCTATTTTGTAAAAGTTCTGACATATAATTATGAGTAATCATCATAGCCAACAAAATTTTTATTGTTCTCAGTGTTTGTGTGAGAAGTGTTGTTGTCATCAGACTTAGTATCATACACACATACACAACACGTTTTGCATCAAATGAAGCAGTCAATTCAAGCATTATAGGTTGTCTAGCTAATAAAGATTTAACATCATCAATCAAATCAAGTACTTCATCAAATTCACATTCATCTTTGAAATCAGTCATTGCTTCCAAGTACACGTCTTCATAGCAGTCATAAACTTATCCTAAAAAGGCGAGGCACTTTGAGTGAGACTATCCTTGGTCATCTTCTGATTCAGAATCAAAAGAATCATCCCAAGTTTTAGTTATGTGAGCCTTGTGTATCTTAGAATTATTGGACTGTGGCTTAAATCTACACTCAGCAATGAAATGATAAAGTTTCCCACAATTGTGACAAGCCATTTTAGATTTATCAGTCTTACTACTTCTACTATGATAATCAGGAGCCTTTTTTGAACTTCTGTTATGGGGTCAGGTGGACTGACTAGATTGATTATTTGATTTAATATGTCTTTTAGCAATAGCATTTATGTGCTTCAAAATTTTCTTAATTTGGGAAGACATAAGAGCAAGTTGACTATCAATCTCATCAATTTCATCTGAATCCACATTAGAGTCATTATCCGACTTAGATTGTTGTTTAACCACCTTATGCTTATTTTTATCAGGACATGCAGTTTTAAAAAAAGCTTTAGAATAATTGGTCAACTCATTCTTAGCATAAGATGTAAGAATCTTCCTAAGGCCCGATTCAAATTCCATAGTTCTTAATTTTGAGCTTAGCAATTCTGGTGGGAGAGATGGATCATTAATTTATTCTATGATATAATGTTTATGGTCAAATCTATTCTATACCATTCGCATGTAGCTAGGTAATTATATCAGTCAAACGCATATAATAGTCATCAAATGGTTTGATATCTTTCATTATTAACATATTGTATTGTTGAATCACATTTGCGTGTTACATTCCCTTACCTTAGCGTCACCCTCGTGTGTTATACTAAAGTATCCCAGGCATCTTTGCTAGTAGTACAATGACATATACGTTTCAATTCAGTCTCACACACACTCATGAAAACACATTTTTGCCCTTATTATTGTAATTGCTTATCTTTTCTGATCAACACTTAATTCAGATGTTCTAAGTTTTCTAAAAATAGTGCTACGTTCTGCTATATGAGTAGTGGGGTGCCTATAACCATTTTCAATTAAATCTCAGACATCATTTCCTAATGTGCCTTAAATAAAATCAATCATTCCAATTTTTCGGTATGAAAAATTTGTGCCATCGAAAATAGGAGGTCTACTGAAATTTCCTAACCTAAGTAACTGACTTGAATCATCCATTAGAATAAAGCAAAAAGAGTTTAGCAAAAGTTTATAAAACAGATCTTAATAAAGTCTAGCTCTATTACCACTTGAGCGTTATGTGCGGAAGTAAACTCACCCAAATTACCTATGAGTTTTAGAGATTATTAAGAGGGGACCAATTTAAACTTTAATTAAATTGATAACTATACTACAAACTGATTTCTATTTGGCAAGTTAATTAAAGTCCAAATTATTATCTTGAGTAATCTAGGTGATTAAGCAGATAATAATTAATTCAGTTTATTAAGGTGAGTATCTAAACTTTAATCCTACTTTTTCGAGTTAAAGTGATTAATGCATAAATTAAAGCACACACTGTTTATTTTACGTTTCAAAAATCCTTCCCCGGGAAAAACAACGGACCATCTACGGTCACCTAGTCTACCAAAGTCTACTGAATTAAATCAATATGGAACGATTCACAAACATGCAACAAGACTCAAAATAGGATAAATCAGAAAAAGCTATTACCTATCTCGACCAAGCTTCTCTTTGCTCTGGTTGCTCTTTCGCAATTAACCTCACTATGCAGCTCTTGTTCACTTTGCTTTCTTCATGTCTCAGCCTTCCCTATAGCTTCCTCAACACAGGTTAGCTTAGTGCCTATACTTCTAATAGTGACTTGTGATAGTGCAGTGATTTTATGATGTGTCATGATCTATATGACACACTCACCCCTAATGTTACAACCCAAATTATTATGCAACAATTTTTTGATATCCTAAATATCAGTATCAACTCTTATGTTTTGTCCTTCTATTTAAATCAAGCTATCTTGATTTAACACAACTTTCAACAAACTTTCTTCTCAAAAATCAGAATAATCAGATTTGATCTTGATATGTACACAATAATCAATGCCTATGTGAATAGTGGTGTATAGTGAGTGATACGCAAATGATGTATCATAGATCCTGAAAAATCACTTAAGATCAAGTAATCATATACAGTTTAATAATACACACAAAAATAATGACTTCAAACATATATACAATAAAAACACAAAGTCAAATATACACAAATTTTTTCAATATATGTTTAGATTAATCATTAATCTGACAACCTATTAAATCAAGTTTAACAGTCCAAGAATTTTGTAGTTTAGTGTTCTAGGTTTACTCTGAAATTAGATCTAAGTTCACATATAGAACAAGTCATGTATATGGTTCCAAAAATAGAATAAGGACAGTCAAGATTTTAAGTTTATATAAATAAGTCCTCTATAGGTTTTAACTATCTAAACCTAACATACGTGAATATATTGGACCAAGTTTTCTTAGCTTCTATTTAAAACGACATGTTTTAAATAAACACAAACTTAGAACTAGTCAAGACAACCAAAATACACAAAACAGATTTGTGTGTGAATTAGTGTTCCTAAAAACAAGATCTAGGTCAGATTTAGCATGCAACAGTTTTATCAAGTCTTACCAAAAACAACACAAAACAAAGTGTTTCGTGTGTGTTGACATGTAAACAAAAATCTCTATCAACCTATAATTTTTTCAAGATCTAAAAAGCTAGATCTAACACGAAATAACAAAGATAAACACAAGATAATTGTAGATCAGTGTATATAGTGTATTTAAACACTATAAACAAGTACCACAATATATCTAACTCATAAAACCAAAAATTCAGCAAATAATTACAACAAGTGAGTGTGTGATTTTGTAATAGATTGGTGTAAGCCCTTTTTGAAAAAATAAACAGTGATTTTTTCTTAGAGTTTTATCAATAACACGGATCAACCAACTTTGTACACAAAAGTAGATCTTAAAGTCGGATCTAAAAATATTAAAAAGAGAGGCACACTTACAAAAGATTTATAATCTTAAAATACGAAGTGCTAATCCTGTACGCGAGTGGTCCATTCTTCATTTGTGATTTTTATTTATGAAAGGAAATAAATATTTTGAAGAAAACCAGATGTAAATTCCAGTTTGTTTACTCTCTCTCTGTCTCTCAAAAATTTGACAGGGTTTTGGGATAAAAATGATTTTCTCGAATTATTAATATGAGGTACCCAATGATTCATATTTATAGAGTTAGTGGGCGTGTGCTGGTTGGTGTAAAAAGGTGTCACAAGGATTGCCAAAATGCAAAATCAATCGTTGATTAAATCTAATCTAAGGGAATATAAAGAAACACAAATTAACCCATTAAAAATTATACACGTAGCAACCAACTGTTTTACACTAACTAAAAACATGTAAGGCCGTTTCTTGAAATGATATTGTTTTATCAATAATGGAGGCCAGCTGTATACCATCAAATCAATGTTATCGTTTAAAGGAATTCAATGCATCGTCGTTTTAATTGAAAAGAAACCAGTTTCTGTTTTAAGTTAAAGTCGTGGGTGGTAAAGAAGAAAGTGGGATGGTATTACATTAATAAACGATTCCGTTTTAAAATCTTGGCCACTAAGTTTCCTATTGTTACCAACTATACTAAAAAAATGTGTATTGCTTACAAATGTTGCCATTGGGAAATAAAAGAAGCGACGTCGTTTGGAATAACACAAGACCCACGTGACAGGTTGGAAGCCACAATAAATCGTTATTACTAATGAATTGACAACCAACAACAAATATGAAGATATTATAAAGATGGGGCATTTACGTTTAGATCCTATTAGACTTTCTTATATATATTCTAGTTCCATCATGTTTTTCTCTTACATATAAGTCCTATTCCTAATTTTTTGGAACTTTTTTTCCAATTTTACCCTTTTAAAACCAACAATCCGTAACTTCCTTGAGGAAGTTACATAAGTGGTTGAACTTTTTTTTTTAATATTCAAATGATCATAACTTTTGATTCACAAATCTGTTTTTCACAAAATTACTATTTTTAAAATCTGCTCGACGAGATCTATCAAACAAGATCCATGAAGGCTATAAAATTCCAAAGAAAAAAATTTACACAAACAGTAAACTTTATTGTATGCACTAGAATATGAAATAGTTTTATATATGCGACATTTTCACAAACAGACAGTAACATTTACTGTGCTAATACTACACAGTATATATATATATATATATATATATAGAGAGAGAGAGAGTTAGGCTCCTATACATCACTTACTATACATCATTCCTACATCATTATTTAAACGACATTTGCATTGGAACAAAACGACATGTTCCTCTAACACACTCACACTCTCTTGTTAATTAAATCCTAGCCATTCTCTCTCTTCGTAAACCCCAAACCCAGCCGGAGCAAGAGACAACCCCCAACCCAGTTCCATTTTCAGGTTCTATTTTGTTCTCTCAGCTTATGGTTTTCCAGCTGCATTTTTGTTCTCTCAGCTTCTGGGTTTCCAGCCGGTGCTCGTGTTTCCAGCTGCGTTTGGGTTTTTTTAACAACTGTAAACCCAGCCGGAGCAAACCCAATTCGTGGTTACTTTGATGTCATTTATGTCATTTTTTTCAATGCAATGGTTACCACTTGTAAGCTGATTTGGTTTTTTTAGTTCAATTTGTAGACACCGGATGTATGTGCTACCTGATTCCGTAATCTGTACAGTGTTTATATTTTGATTTAGATGGATTTTGAGCTGAATACAATGGATTTTGAACTGAATCCATGTCTACAATTTGAGTTAACTGAGTCCAAACATGGTGTATGCTACCTATAATTTCTTAGTTTTTAATTTATTTTGAGTTAAACAATATTCTTTTATTGTTAAAGGTATGCGTCAGTGGCACACAATACGTCTCATTTGATTTTTCAAAAAAACTTCAATAAAAATTAATATACACTGTAATTAATTTCTATTTTCTTATTTGACATTTTTCAGCAAAATGGAGCCTTCTTCCGTTGGGAATAACAAAGAACTTTGGATAGGGGAAGATATGCAAATTGAATTTGAATTTGAGGACAATGGGAATGTGGAAATTGAGAAGGTTCAAGATGTTGAATCTGAAGAAAACAATTTATTCAACCCTCATGTACAATTGGAAAAAACACCAAAGATTGGACAACAGTTTGAAAGTTTGGATGAGGTTTGGAACTTCTATAATGAATATGCTAAAAATGCGGGATTTAGTGTTCGAAATTCAACGGTTAATAAGTGTCGGGAGATGAGTGAGATCATTAGGAAGTCATATGTATGCTTCAAAGAAGGGAAGAGTATGCTTGTAGCGAAACCGGGGACATCTAGACGCCGAGGGGCTATTAGAGAGAATTGTAAAGCTAAGCTTGTGGTGTTGCGGTCGAAAGATAACAAGTTTGTGGTTAGTATATTTGTGGAGGGTCATAGTCACCCATTGGCTACCCCAACAAAAACTCATTTTCTACGATCACATCGAGGTGTTTCCAATGCCCAAAAATGCTTAACTCAACAACTTGGTGTAGTTAACATACCAAAGCATCAACAATACAATCTATTGGGACTACAAGCGGGTGGATTTGAGAATGTTGGCTTCACTCAAAAAGATTTGTACAATGAAGGCCGGAATAAGCGTATTGAGTTAGCTGGTCATGATGGTGACATGTTATTAGAGTTTTTGAATTTAGAGCAACAAAAGAACCCATCCTTTTATTTTAAAATTGAGCCGAATGATGATAATAGCATTAAGCATTGTTTTTGGGCGGATGCTACTTTTAGACGAGCTTATGGTTGTTATGGTGATGTGGTGGTGTTTGATACGACATACAATACAAATAAATATAATTTGATATTTGCACCGCTTATGGGGGTTAACAATCACGGGCAAACAATTATATTTGGTTGTGCTTTTTTGAGTGACGAGACAATTAAATCATTCATTTGGCTTTTGAATCAGTTCTTGGATGCGATGCCGGGTCATACGCCCAAAATGATAATTACAGATCAAGATCCTGCTATGGCGAGGGCTATAACTGAAGTACTACCACACACACATCACCGGTTATGTTCGTGGCACATTTTGATGAAGTTTTCAGAAAAAATAGATGGGGTGAAGTATAACAAGTATCGGGGTGAGATTTCCGATTGCATATGGAAATCGGAGACAACGGAAGAGTTTGATTTGAAATGGCTAGATCTTATGACAAGAAGCAGTTTAAGTGAAAATAAGTGGCTTAATTCATTGTATGAAATTCGTTCAAAGTGGATCCCGGCATACGTGAATCATATCTTCTCCGCAAGTATGTCGAGTAGTCAAAGAGCGAAAAGTGGGCATGCTTTTTTCAAGAAATATGTTTCGAAGAATAATTCCCTTGTTGAGTTTATGATACAATTTAGTAGGGGTATTATGCATCAACGTCATGAAGAGTTGCTTTGCGATCACAAAGACTACAATGAGAAGCCGAAGTTGAGACTTATGCACTTTGTTTTGGTGCAAATGGTGGACATTTATACGAGAGAAATCTTCCACAAGTTTCAAAACGAGATGTGGGACATGTTGAATTATAAGTTTAATCTTAAGACCGAAGAGGGGCATAAAACTGTGTATGAGGTTCGAAAGACAATTGGTGATAACCACCGTGTGCGACTAATAAGTTATGATCGAAGTTTGGATTTCGTATCTTGTAGTTGCAAGTTGTTTGATAGCGCGGGTATTCCATGTCAACACATGCTCGCGTACTTGGTTAATTTTTTTGATATTCATAGTTTACCGAGCAAGTACTTCTTGAGTAGGTGGACCAAGAGAGCCAAAAAGTTAACCGTTAGAGATTCTAGTGGGATGGTGATAACATGCGACAAATCATACTTCCTACAGCGCAGTCAACTAATCCAAAGATCTTTAGATGTGGTGGAGAGGGCCCTTATTAGTCCGGAAGCTACAAAATTTTTTGATGACGCTTTAGACGTGGCATGTGAAAAGATAGATTTAATTGTTGATCGTGTACAACCACCAATACCATTGTTGAAAGGCCCAAGTGGGGGAGATTCGGTAAACATGTACCCAAGTGGGGTAGTTTCGGTTAAAATGAGTACCAATTTCCAACACAGCTATAATGAACTGCAATAAATAATGGCGAAAGGATGTGGTAAGCGACTAATAAGTGGAAAAGAGAAAGCGTTGAAAAGAGCAAAAAAGTTGAAGGAGCGACGTTGTAATGGGTGTGGATTGGTAGGCCAAGCTCATGACAAAAGAAATTGCCCGGTATTGACTAGCAGGTAATATTTTTGTTCTTGCGTGCTATTGATATTATGTGTTGTTAATATTAACTAATAATATATAAATTTCTCATGTAGGATCATGGATGGTAATTCGGAAGGAAGCTCGGTTCCAAGTTCGTCCGAGGATATATAAATTTCTCATATAGGGTGATGGATGATATTTTGAAGATGTACTTTGTTTCAAGTAGTGTGTTTCAAGTATATGAAGTTTGTTTCAAGTTGTGCACATTTTGAAGATGTACTTTGTTTCTAGTTGTTCAAGTTATGCACAATTTGAAGATGTACTTTCTTTCAAGTTATGCACAAGTATATGAAGTTTGTTTCTAGTTGTTCAAGTTATGTTCAAGTTATGCACAATTACATTAAAACAGTTTTTAATTTGTACATTAAAACAGTTTTTAGATTAAAACAATTTTTTTTACATTAAAACAGTTTTTTAAAAACATTTTTTTAGATTAAAACAGTTTTTGTTTACATTAAAACTATTTATTAAAAACAGTTTTTAGATTAAAACAATTTTTTTTACATTAAAACAGTTTTTTAGATTAAAACAGTTTTTAATTTTTACATTATAACAGTTTTTAGATTAAAACAGTTTTTTTTTTACATTAAAACTATTTATTAAAAACATTTTTTAGATTAAAACAGTTTTTGTTTACATAAAAACTATTTATTAAAAACATTTTTTAGATTAAAACAGTTTTTGTTTACATAAAAACTATTTATTAAAAACATTTTTTAGATTAAAACAGTTTTTTTTACATTAAAACAGTTTTTTAAAAACATTTTTTAGATGAAAACAGTTTTTGTTTACATTAAAACTATTTATTAAAAACAGTTTTTAGATTAAAACAATTTTTTTTACATTAAAACAGTTTTTTAGATTAAAACAGTTTTTAATTTTTACATTAAAACAATTTTTAGATTAAAACAATTTTTTTTTTTACATTAAAACAGATTTTAGATTAAAACAGTTTTTAATTTTTACATTAAAATGGATTTTAGATTAAAACAGTTTTTTTTTACATTAAAACTGTTTTTTAGATTAAAACAATTTTTATTTTTTACATTAAAACAATTTTTAGATTAAAACAGTTTTCAATGAAATTTATGTGCAAAATTAATAGCTTGAGATTATGTGCAATAGCAATAGCTTGAGCTTATGTGCAATAGCAATAGCAATAGCTTGAATAGCACATTGCTAGTTCAAATACGAGCAACAAATTGTAGGTGCAAATATGAACAATAAACATGATTTAAATCATACTTCCATTTCAAACAGGATCATCCATTACATAACAAATTCCAACATCCGTTACATCCATTACAAATTAATTTGAAAATACAACGTAAATGAACAACACAAGTAGTCCAACAATAACACATCTCCAATACACTTTAAACTGGTTGAATTCCCCTCGTAATGTTGCCAATTCCATCTCCAACGCATTGATCTTTATCGTTAACTCGTAATTATCGTTGCCCAAAGACGTTTTATCGTCCAACCACCGAAAAAAATTACAGGAGCCATCTTGATTGTTTGGACAACATAAAAAATGCCTTCCAGGATTTGCCGTTGTCGTCGATGTACGAATAATGGTATTGGCTCCACAAGAACATTTGGATTTTGAATAACTTGAACCACTGCTTTATGGCATTCCTGTAAAGAATCAAACCATAATAAACAAATTAGGAACTCAGAAATAAAAAATTAGGTACTCTAAATCAGTTGTGGACAATCTGTAAATGAAAAATTACGAACTGTAAATCCCAACACTGTAATCGATTTAGGGTAAAAAAAAATGCCAACACTGAAAAAAAAAAATGCCAACACTGGAAAAAAAAATGCCAACACTGAAAAAAAAAAATTGCCAACACTGTAATATTGCACCTGATTTCACGAACTGTAAATCTCTACACTATAATCGATTTAGGGTAAAAAAAATTGCCAAATCGACTCAGGTAGCACATACATTGTTGAGAGAACAAAATCGATTTAGGGTAAAAAAAATGCCAAATCAACACTGTACAGATTACGGAATCAGGTAGCACATACATCCGGTGTCTACAAATTGAACTAAAAAACCCAAATCAACTTACAAGTGGTAACCATTGCATTGAAAAAAACGACATAAATGACATCAAATTAACCACGAATTGGGTTTGCTCCGGCTGGGTTTACAGTTGGTAAAAAAACCCAAACGCAGTTGGAAACACGAGCACCGGCTGGAAACCCATAAGCTGAGAGAACAAAAACGCAGCTGGAAAACCATAAGCTGAGAGAACAAAATCGAACCTGAAAATGGAACTGGGAACGCAACTTGCTCCGGCTGATTTGGGTTTGCTCCGGCTGGGTTGGGGGCTGTCTCTTGCTCCGGCTGGGTTTGGGGTTTACGAAGAGAGAGAATGGTTGGGATTTAATTAACAGGAGAGTGTGAGTGTGTTAGAGGAACATGTCGTTTTGTTCCAATGCAAATGTCATTTAAATAATGATGTAGGAATGATGTATAGTAAGTGATGTATAGGAGCCTAACTCTCTCTCTCTCTCTCTCTCTATATATATATATATATATATATATATATATATATATATATATATATATATATACACGGTGGATCCAAACCCCTTTTTTCAGAATTACCTTATATTTGAAGGTTCGCGCTAGCGGTATCCAATCCTTACCACCATTATTGGAGCTTCAACGACCTTCGTCAGAGCTCCGATTTGGGGTGGGTAAGGGTGTCATGTGGTGCCGCTGGCGCGGACCTTTGAAAATAAGAGACTTTTGAATAAATGGGCTTTGGATCCACCGAAGTATCATGGGGGGCCGCTGGCGCGAACCTTTGAAAGTAAGATTGGATAAATGGGATCGGGATCATCTGGAGCGCCAATTTGGGGTGAATAGGGGTGGCACAAAACTTTAAAAATAGGAGCACATTGGATATATATATATATATATATATATATATATATATATAGTTTGTAAAAATGTCACAGATATTAAACTTTATTGTATACACCAGAAAATGAAATGGTTTTATATTTGTGACATTTTCACAAGCAATAACATTTACTGTGATAATATATTTATGAAATAGTTTTATATATATAACATTTTCACAAACAGTAACATTTACTGAGTTTATATATATATACACACACACACACACACGGTAGATCCAAACCTCTTTTTTTTAAATTACCATATTTTTAAAGGTTTACGCTAGCAACATCCAATCCCCACCACTACCCACCCCAATTGTCGAGGCTTCAACGACTTTCATCAGAGCTATGATTTAGGTGGGTAGTAGTAGCATAGAGTGCCGCTGGCGCGGACTTCTGAAATTAAGAGAATATTAGATAAATGGAGTTTGGATCCACTAGCGCTCCGATTTGGGGTGAGTAGGGGTGACATTGGGTTAGGTTTATATCTATAATATTTTTACAAACGTTAACATTTACTGTGTTATAACACAGTATATATACATATATATACGGTGGATCCAAACCTCTTTTTTCTTATATTGTCTTATTTTTAACGCCCCGCGCTAGCGGTATCTAATTCCGACCACCACCAACCCCAATTATCGGAGCTCCAACAACCTTCATCAGAGTTCTCATTTGGGGTGACATGGAGTGCTGTTGGCGCGGACCTTAGAAAATAAGAGAATATTGGATTAATGGGGTTTGGATACACCGGCGCTTCAGTTTGAGGTGAGTAGGGATAGCATTGGATTAGGTTTATATCTGTAATATTTTCACAAATAATAAATGTTATTGTTTGTGAAAATGTTACATCGGCATCCCATGCCACCTCAAATCAGAGCTCTGATGAAGGTTGTTGGTGCTCCGATAAAGGAGGTGGGTGGTGGTGGGGATTGGATGCCGCTGGCGCGGGGCGTTAAAAATAAGATAATATCAGAAAAAAAGGTTTTGATATATATATATATATATATATATATATATATATATATATATATATATATATATACTGTGTTATATGAACACAGTAAATGTTAATGCTTGTGAAAATGTTATAGATATAAACCTAACTCAATGCCACCCCTACTCATCCCAAATCGGAGCTCCGATGGATCCAATATCCATTTATCTAATATTCTTTTAATTTCAGAGGTCCGCACCAGCAGCACCCTATGCCACTACTACCAACCCAAACCATAGCTCTGATGAAAGTCGTTGAAGCTCCGACAATGGGGGTGGGTAGTGGTGGGGATTGAATGTCGCTAGCGTAAACATTTAAAAATATGGTAATTTTGAAAAAAAATAGTGGTTTGGATCTACCGTGTGTGTGTGTGTGTGTATATATATATATTATGTAATGTTAACTCAGTAAATGTTACTGTTTGTGAAAATGTTATATATATATTGTGTAATATTAACTCAGTAAATGTTACTGTTTGTGAAAATGTCATATATATAAAACTATTTCATAAATATATTATCACAGTAAATGTTATTGTTTATGAAAATGTCACAAATATAAAACTATTTCATTTTCTGGTGTATACAAGAAAGTTTAATATCTATGACATTTTTACAAACTATATATATATATATATATATATATATATATATATATATATATATATATATATATATATATCCAATATGCTCGTAAATTTTTAAAGTTCTGTGCCACCCCTATTCACCCCAAATTGGCGCTCCAGATGATCCCTATACCATTGATACAATCTTATTTTCAAAGGTCCGCGCCAGCGGCACCCCATGATACTCCGGTGAATCCAAAGCCCATTTATTCAAAAGTCTCTTATTTTCAAAGATCCGCGCCAGCGGCACCACATGCCACCCTTACCCACCCCAAATCGGAGCTCTGACGAAGGTCGTTGAAGCTCCAACAATGGTGGTATTTTTGATGCCGTTAGCGCGAACCTTTAAATATAAGGTTTTTTTGAAAAAAGAAGGTTTGGATCCCCCGGATGTATATATATATATATATATATATATATTTACTGTGCAGCATTACCACAGTAAATGTTACTGTCTGTTTGTGAAATGTCACAGATATAAAACTATTTCATATTCTAGTGCATACAGTAAAGTTTACTGTTTGTGTAAATTTTTTTCTTTGGAATTTTATAGTCTTCATGGATCTTGTTTGATAGATCTCGCCGAGCAGATTTCAAAAATAGTAATTTTGCGAAAAACGGATTTGTGAATCAAAAGTTATGATCATTTAAAGATTAAAAAAAAAAGTCCAACCACTTATGTAACTTCCTCAAGGAAGTTACGGATGGTTGGTTTTAAAAGGGTAAAATTGTGAAAAAAATTTCTGAAAAGTTGGAATAGGACCTATGGGATTATTAAAAAGTCAATAGGACTTATAAGCTTGTTGACCCAATAAATGGGACCTAGATATAATTACCCCTATAAAGATATGGTCAAAATCATGTACGGCTAAGGCCATAAAGAATATCACGCATGCCCAAAACTGATATGGGCTGATATGGGTCAAATCGCATGGGCAAGCATGTGTACACGCAATATATATAATATATTAAGCACATTATATTTATTAAAACGAATTAAAAAAATATTATAACTTCAAATTATTCTGAAATTTATTTTTAAAAAAATATTTAATCATATTAATAAAATTCAAAATAATTTTTTTTAAACTGTTTTAAAAATCCTTTTTAAATAAAACTAGCACATAATCATTAGATATGATAAAATGCAGTGCAGTGTCTTAGGTGTCTTATGTGACATTAAAAATAATCCTTTGAGCCAATGAATAGCTGTGAGACTACCTTTATAGTATGGCTAGATTCTGAATTTGATGTAGGCTTGAGTGGAGAGCTTGGCCTAGGCATCTTCACGCGACATAATTGCATAAAAAATCTAGTCAAAATTTAAGTACATTTAGCTGAAGGTCTATATAGCTAGAGAACAAAAAACAAACCATATGAGTGCTCTATATAGGTACCTTCAAATACTCTAACGCATTATAAAATCCAACGGTCAGTTTTAGTGGTAGAATCAAAACTTATAAATTTATCCAAACGGTATCAAAATGTATAATGTTTTTATTTTCTGGATGCGAATTCTTCTGGAATATGATTCTAGACATATTCACACAATGATTTCCTAAGATACATAAATTACTCACCTAATAAGTTGAATCTAATACATAGCAAATCAAAAAAATAATTATGTGAATACTCCAATCCTAATATCCCTCAAGATTAAGAATCTATGCACCCACTGCAAAATCTAATATCATTCGAGTTTAATCTAGTTAACACCTAAATAGAAATCTTACCCTTGATCATGTTCAATACATTCCTTATGTATCAGTAAAATGTTCTTTGAACTATTAGACAAATTATTGAACCAACGGATAATTTCCCATAGTCAAGATAAACTATTAAAATTACACACACAACTTTTTCGATAAAATGTCAACACCTTATCTAGGTTGTGAACTATTCAATCATACTAGAACTGGAATTTTGATCTTATGTTTTGTAGTCGAACCCAACTAACTTGAAATCCTACTAAGTATAACTGAATGACGTATAACATAGTTATTAAAAAATATAAGGCATTCCCACAAATACGATTCTCAAATGAGCTTTTGACAGTCCTTTATTGATAAATAATGAATGTCGTAAAACATGGGTTTAATGATAAAACCCCAACACTCATCAACACAAACATTAGGTTTCTTTTCATTTTCAACCACAATCACCTTTTCACTACTTTAGGCTTTATATGCTTAGCATTTTAATGATTTCACAGCTTGAGAATATGTGAGCCTTATTTTATTTTACGCAATTTACATTTGACATTTATACTTCGTCTAATTTCGAGGACGAAATTTCTTTGCTAGAGGGGAAGTATGTAACAACCCGTGATTTTTAAACCGGTTTTAATTAAATTATCTCGGATTTCGGAAAAAAAATAACTTTGGGATCTATTTAATTTTGGTATGTAAAGATGCTAGTTTTATATATTTAAAAAATAAGGTTTCAAGTGGAATTTAAATCGGGATTAAAAATTGGAAATTATAATTTTTAGTATAAAAATCGGGGGAGGATTCGAGCTAAGGAGGATAAAAATAATATTTTTTAAAATTTGACTGTCTGATCGAGCTGAATTTTTCATAGCAGCTCCGTCTCGCCTTTCTCTACAACATACTAAAATTTTAAGCTATTATGTCGGTCGGATCGTCCATAATAATTTTTCGAGTGTTTGCATTTGATTAGGACTCATATTATTTTTGGTATATAAGCAAAGTGACGGGTTTAGTACTCTTAAAAACACATTCTTCTAAACCCTAAGAGAAGCAATCTCCTCTTTTACATCTTTTTCCTCCCTCAAAACCTTAACTCAATTGGAGAGCTATTTTCAATCCAAGTATTGAAGCTTTAACCCGGGTTTTCTCAAGATTGTTCAAGAACGACTCTTTGCTAATTTTTTGAGAGGAATTCAACCGTCAACTCAGATTTTCTTCATCTAAATTACAGGCATGAATACTCTATTCCTTTCCTTTAGTATTATGCATTTTAAGTGTCACCTATATCCTTAATCATATTTTTTTCTTAAAAGAGATTAGTGCCTTAATTAGGAATAATGATAATAATTTTTGGAACTATTTTTATAAAATCTTTCAATATGAATATTATTCATAACCCTTGGGTATGTTGGATTTATGAGTAGATTTTGGATTTTATTGATCTAGGTTGCATGTAGATAAACCTTAGTTTTGATTTAAATGAATTTTGGGGCGTATAACTCATGTAATTTGTGTTGAGATAATGAAATTAGAATTATGATTTATTAATGATGAAATCTCGGTGTATTTAATTTAAAATAATTAAATGGGATTAATTAGGTGTTTATGACGATGTGAAAATTAAATTAAGATTTAATTGATTTGGACTATCATGCGTAGTTTGGTACATTGATTAATTATGCTTGTTTGTGTGACTTGTTGGTATTATTAAATTACCATTGTGATGACGGGTTGTTGGGTATTTTTTTTCTCCCTATATTTTAGGATGCCTTCTAGGTATGGGACTAGTGGGTAGGCCTTTTGATGATTTACGCCTTCTAGGTATGGGACTAATGAGGGTAGATTATCGAGATTTTATCATATCGGGGGTGGACTAATTTTTGATATTTTATCGTCGTTATACTAGTTTAGGTACGTGACTAGGTCGAGATTTATGTTACAAATTCATCCTATACATAGGGTAGGACGTATTGATAACTTGGGGACCCTTAAGTATGGGACTAAGTGGTATTTTGAGGATCTCACATCGATAATAAGGGTGGAAAAAATTTATAAATTGTGAAATTGAGAAAATTGAGAATTTAGTACCTAAGATAATAAAACGGGTATTAAGATATATTGGCGTCGTTAATAATATGCAGGACCGACAGTTTGGCTATTGTGACGTGTGGGTGTGTGACGTCTGAATAACGTGCATGGCTGATAGTTTAAACGGGCTGGCTGGCTATGAAGACGTGGCATGTGTGGAACCTCGTGCATAATGTGCAGGGCTGACAGTTTAAATGGGCTGGCTGGCTATGGCGAGGGGAATTGCGGGTGGTGTAGAATTTATTACGGAAGTACTATAATGGATAATAAAATTGAGATAAATGATAACTTTGGGTTAATTGAATTTAATTAATAATTTGGGGCAGTGGGATAATTAAAATATATTGGTGTGATTTTTATAAGAATCTCCGGGGGTAGTTAGTAATTTATCTTTCCCACGTTTAAATTACTCGTCTAATTAAAATACTCTATTGTGATATATATTGCGTATAATGCTATTGTCTGGGTTCACAGACCCTATTTGAGGGGAGTAGTGTGTATTCATGCTCAGGGCTCTGAACTCATGCTTTGACTAATATTTTCAGGTATTAGTACTAGAGGAGCTGCATATGATTTTCAGAGCTACCATTTGGAGGTGCAGCTGGAGTCTACTTCATTTTTATTGCTTTATTTAGCTTAGACTTTCTTTTCAGTCGTATTTCATTATGAGACATCATTTGATTTTTTTATTGGGCCATTCGGTTCCAAAGTTGTTAGAGGATTTCAGTTGTATTTTTTTCACAGTTGATTATATTTAGTTTTTAATTAAATCATGATTGGATTTATTTAAAGTTTTAGCATGTGATGGATCTTTTATCGTTTAGTTTTTATTTTCATATGGAATTTATTCAATTATTGATCTTGTGGATGGATTTTTTATGTCTCATATCTGCTCATGCTAAGAATGGTATTTATTTAGTTCATGCCCGGCGTAGTTCGGCGGCGGTGGCTGGCCACCCTATCTAGATCCTCTAACTTACAGGTATCTGTGTCCAATATTTCATTAGGGATAGACACATTGGTACTAAATCGAGACGCTAAAAATCTCAAAAGTTTCTTAACAACTATATCCTCCGAAATTGTTTTTTCGAGATTATCTGAGGCATTAACCAATTCTGTCCATCTCATATAATACTCACTAAATATATCTTCTTCCATAATTCTCATGATCTCAAAGATAGTATCAAGTAGTAGAAACTTTTCTCTCTTAATCATAAAAGTACCCTCACGAGTCACACTAAGGATATCCCAATCTTCCTTAGCGGTTTCACAATTCAAAATTTTATTTAACCCTTATGTGCTTACACAGGCAAACAAGACATTCAATGTAATCGATTTATAATTACATGTTAAAATTCAGCCCCGGGCCAATTCACTCTCGATTTCCTAACCCAAAATCCTTCAACATCCAACACAAGCTAAATCTAACCATCATATACACTCATCCACACATGTTTATGTATCAATCTTAAATAAGCTCTCATTTTTACTTTTGAATCTCCATAATTAGAACCATCGAAGTAAGGAAAATGATTGAAGGAATCCCCATATCTTATTTCATCCGTCACACTCGATCTAAATAACATAAACTGAAATAGATCAAGTGCAAGACGGATCTAAAAACTAAATATCACACAACCAAGGCAAACGAATTTACTCTATTACATGAATACCAAAACAAATGAAATTATTATGATTACAATTGAAAGAGGGGATGGTAGACCGATTTCTAGAGTAATGATGACCTCCATGCCATACGCCATGTCATGGAGTTTTGCCTATGGATATTCTTGGAGTAGTCATGTAGGCCCAAAGAATAGAGGAAATTTCGTCAACCCATTACCCCTTAGCATTATCTACTCGACACTTATTTTTAGTGAAAGAGAATTGTTGAAGTTTTTAGCATACCTATCACATTATGGGAAGAGCACTGAAGCGTAGTGGTTGTGAATCCCATATTCTGTACATATATATATATAATGATCATTATCAAATTGAGTGCCATTATTTGACACAAAATCTCTAAGTGTGGATCAAGGACTCTCCTTCAATACACTTGGTGAAATAGTCAGTCTCTATGATTAAAAAGCTTGAGGTTGCCTACAATACTTGGTAGTAGGCCAACTATATCCATACCCATTCGACAAATGACTAGGGATTTGTAAGAGAATTCAAGTCACCTATAAATTTCATAATGATTTGGGCAAATTATTAGCACTTAGGGAAATTCTTGACGAGTTTAATTGTGTCATTTAGTATAAAGATCCACCAATATGAGATCACCTGGTAAGCCATTAATCATCCATTAGTATGAGATGTTTAACTTATTTCATGCATATACTAAGGATATCGTAAGGATGCACATATTTAATCAAATGTATGGTGAATGATCATTTGTCCAATGGGTGGTCTTAATTAAAGCAAAAATGGCCAATTTCACTTTCATATTATGAGCTTCCTAATTATCAGTCGAGATCTCTTCACTCCCAATGTAAGAAATGAGTAGATTCGTCTAGCTAGGTGTTTGATCGATCTTTATAGCCCAAACTTCCAGTTTTGATTCCTCTCTGCTTGGTCAATTAGTGTATTCCATTTCGATCATCCTCTTGAAATCTGTATCCATAATTGAGGCTAAAGTAACAAGAGAATGAATGTTTTATCTTTAGGAAAACATTCTATTGAGACTGCCTTGAAGGCCTTGAGTAGGTTCCTTAATTCGTTTTTATATGCTGACATCCCTAAATCTTTGGCCTATTACTCTTAAGTCAATTGGTTAGCTACGAGGCATGAATCAAAATGATGGTAATATTTTTTGCTCCCATTGTGATTGTCGCCTTTAGGCTGACTATCATTGCATCATATTCTAGTCTGTTAATTTATACTTTAAACCCAATTACGAAGGTTTGATCAATTAAATAACCTTGTGGAGTAATGATGGTGATGTTAATGTTAGTTCCTCAAAGATTAAAGGTTTCTTCCACTAACAACTTCCATTTGGACACGTAGTCGACTAGATTGTTGAGTACTTGGCTTCTTTAGTTAAAGTTGAATATTTACAATAATGGTCTAAGCTGGAAGGCTTCTCCTTTCGTAATGCTTAAGAATTATGTAATGAAGTAGGTCAATATTTTCCCTTTAATGCTATTTTTTAGCTCATAGATATTATCAAATTGTGACAATTCCAGTGACCACTTTGCCATCCTAATTGAATGATCAATTTTAACATTAAAAAATGGAGATAACAACTAATAGATTAATCAATAAAAAGGATAGGAAATAATAGAGATTGGGGATGAGAGACAATGAGAATAAGATAGATTTTACGTGGTTCGGCCCGTAAAGGAAACCTACTTCCACGATGTAAACAAGATTTAATTGCACTGTAATCGAAATTATAATTAGGGTTACTGTAATGACTCAATGATTAGGAAGATGAGAGATGATCCCCTTTTCAGTTGTATTGGTTCCCTATTTATATGTAGTTCACATAGAATATTTTAGTGAACAAGTGGAATGCCTTTATAGGTCAAGCAGTTACACCTGCTTACACGTGCTTATTAAGTAAATAACAAATAAATTCTCTTAGATATTGTGCTGACATCACAGAGGGGTGCTGGAATAACAGTCCCGTAACAACAACATTCTCATGTACCACGTGACTGGTGAGAAAATTCTAAGGTATATATGAGAAAACACGCATATGATGTGAGCAAACATTCCCATTAAGAGGGACAACTGTCCATGTGATAGGCTAAGTAGATTAATAACAGAGTTGACCTCCTACTCGAGGTGCAACCGAGCACATTGTGGATCCTCATTTGGTTATATTTGGACTCTAGGTAAGTTGTGATTACAAGGGAATAACAATAAGCCCCTAAGACTTCATTCATAAGCTCTGGATTCTAATGCATAGTGATTGGATGTAGTGTTTTATTCTGCTCGTACTGAAGTGGAGGGTCGACTCCCAAGTGGTCGGCTCAGGCCAACCAGATTGCCTTTGTAGATGCTAAAATTTGCGAGGACATGTGTCAAGAAGCTTAAGCGTCTTCTTTGCAATGATCGTGTTAGAGCATGTGCATAGGTGCTCTGTACCGCCATTTCGATTTCTGTAAGCTTTTGGCATTCTTTCTACCACGTCTTTTCAATCACTTCTTAGAAACTATAAATACCACCACAAATCACATTTTTCATTGTAGTTCAAAAGTTTGTAGAAAATCTTAAAGAGATAAAAGTCTTCAGGCGTCCTTTAGAGTTTTCTTGAGCGAAAAAATTATCACAACAAAACTGTCTCTTTAGACCTTTCTGGTTTTCTTTCTAATATTTTCCATTGTTCCTTGCATTTTATTGATTTCCATCAGGTACGACCTTTTTTCGCCATTGCTAGTTTTTCCAAGTTTATCTTTTTGGCTTTTTGCCTATTGGTTGCTGGTGGTTTGCTATTATTGGTATTTGGTGGAGGTACTAGGTTTAGACGACCATTGAGTTGGTTGACATAGGTTATTACCGGAGGATTTAGGATCTTTGGCGCTTTTTTGGCATTTTGAATTAAGTCTTTGTTGTAAAAAACCCTAATTTCCCTTTTCATCTCTTTCCTTCTGCAATTGGGCTTCTATATTTATGAGTACCCCCCCCCCCCCCAATGTTCAACAAATTTATAATTTCATCCGTGAGCTCGAGTCGGAGCGACCCGAAATTACTGAGAGGAGGTTTCCACGCCCCTTACAGGTGGTTAGGCCTAAGGAGGAATCGGGCCATCACCATTATATGCCCAAAGCTCAGTCGATTAGTGGCTTTGCACCTGACCCAAGTGAACCTTACGTACAATCCCCGTCTAGGTAGTTTTGATACCAGTTCTGTTGCCCCTCTCCCTTCTGAAGGTGATTTTGCAAATACCATGTCCATGTATGTTATAGACCTTGATCCTCCTACCAAAAAAATTGGTATTGACATGGATGAAGATACGCGGCCTGAGGGTGTTGGTCCTTACCCATCTATATCCCCTGTAGGTGAGTCTATTGGTGAGGCTGTGATGGAAGAGGATGATGGATCTTTTAGGTCATCTGATTCTTATTATCTTGCGGAGACTGATGCAAGGTGGTACGAATGTACCATTACCGATGATGAGTTGGATTTGTTAAGGGAATGGTTTACTCTCCCTATCGTTATTAAGATAAGGCTCACTAGTCCTGAGGAGAGATATTATTCAGTGAAGGACGCCGAGGAAGTTTGTCTCCCCCTATGGGATCTCCTTGTGGGGTTGAGGTTACCTCTCCATCTAATTATTCGATCGATCTTGAGAGGTTATGGGATGACTCTGACCTAACTCCCCCAAAATCTTACAGGACTATTCTGGGGGCTATGATGTTTTGGAAGTCTAGGACGGGTTTTTATTTGTCGGGGGATATCTTTAATTTAGGTATGTTCATGGCTTAAAGGATAATGCCAAAGCCCCTCGATATTACTACGTTCCCCCTCGAAAGACTCAGTATAGAATGGTTATGCTAGTTTAGAGCAGTAACTATAGTTGGTAAGGTCAGTATGTGTTTGTTAAAGGGGATTGGAAGTTTAAGTCCCATGAGTAAGACAAATCGTGTTGTGTCCCAAGAGTATGGGTTGGACCTCATCGAATAGGTAAATTTTTTTCTTACATTATGTTTCGCTGCTCATTTTCAATCGTAATTTACTTTGACATTCTTCTCTACTTCCCTTTCCTTTTTAGTGAAGCGAGCCCCCAGACTTGAGCAGTTTGTCGGTGGAGAAGTGAGTTTTGAAGCAGGTATGGTGTATACTCATCTCTTTCCTTTTCTTTTCCCTGCTTCATGTTAGTTAACTCATCTGATCATCTATTCTCTGGTGTTAAGGGGCATCCTTCAGAAGAAATATTAGGGATTCTTACTCATGGTATTGATCATAAAGTCGTGGACTTAGCTAGATAAAAGAAGATGGAAACCGCTTAGGGACAAGCTGGGGCCGATCAGACTGCTGTAGATGCTGCTAAGGTGGTCGAGCAGTTTGCTCACTAGAAAGAAACTGAAACTGCTGCTGCTGCCACCACTGCTAGAGCTCAGTCTAAAATAAAGGCCCCTATGCATTCTAAAAGGCCCACGATTGAAGAGAAGAGGCCCCTTGATCCTCTTGATATTGAGCAGTAGAACAAAATTCTGAGGTTTAAAGGTGAAGACAGGACGACCCTCTATAGGCTGGTGAAGGGTCCGGGCCACACCTCTCGTTATGGAGAGGTTACCTCAGAGGACTTGAAAACCAACCAAGATTCCATTTTTTTATCATGCCATTGATTTTATTGGCTATCACGGTCATAGCAAGGATTTTGAGTTCGTGAGGGGGTAAGATCCAGAATCTATGTGGAGGTTAGCCCACAATAGGCTGATAGTGGTAAGTCCAGCTCTTGTCCTAATCATTTTTTCACTTACTGTATTTTTATTAACCTTTATCTTGTCGACAAGCGGGACCGACATGTCCCGACCTCAGGGAGAAGGTTGTAGCAAACCATTATGCCTTCAAGGGATTGACTGCTGGGCACCAAAAGTTGAAAGAGAACTTTAAAGAAGTGTCTAGTGAGCTGAAAGTGAAGGATAACCAGTTGATGATGAGGACCACCGACCTGAGTAAGGCAGAGGAGTATCTCACTACTCTTAAAGATAAATCTAATACTAATGATACCACCATCCAAAGCCTGCATGATGCCCTTGCAACTGTAAATGAAGCTTTGAAGAAGTCCTAATAGGACTTCCAAATTGCTCGTGATGTTTTTTCTTCTACTGACGCGACAAGTGTCAAAAAGTACATATCCTCTGCAGAATATAATGTGGATTGTGTTAGCTTATTCTTGGATAGTTATGAAGAACTAAAAAAGAGGGTGATGACCCATTATTCCGACATTGATTAGGAGGTCAACAAGTGGCAGGGTGATAATGAGGAAGCCACTGCTTTGGCTGGGGAGGATGGAAATGACGCCCCAGTAGATGATCCACTGCCTTCTCATTCTTCCCAAGGATATATTAATCCTTTTGCTCCTGCTTTATGAACTTTTGTGAAGCTTTTCCTATGTTGTCTTTTTATTTTGATCTTTTGGTACTGGTTAGCCCTGTTGTTGTTTTGTTATGGCATTGAAGGGATATTAACAAAACACTTATGGAATGGTTTAGTTTTGTATCACAATCTTTTATTTTAATGAAGTTTATTATTCTTTTTTCCTTCATTTTTATTGTAAAAAATTTGTTGAGAATGATCAGACTTTGTATATTTAGACCAAATAGCAATTGATAACTTCCGTTTGTGACCTATTTGGGTCGTACAGAAGGTAGTCACCATTGTTCGCCACCTATCAGATCTAACAGAGGTTAGGCCGAGCACCTTATTTTCAAACTTGTTATGACAAGTTTGTGCATAGGGCAAGTCTTTCTGTTCATGATCTGTTACTTTTAACTGGACCATACAGTTCTTTTTCTTGACTTGTTTGTTCAATGAAGTCATATATTACTTATTCTGTTCATGACTTATTTATTCAACGAATTCATACAAAATTTATTATGTTCGTGGCTTGTTTGTTCAACAGAGCCATACAGTGCTTATTCTGTTCGTGGCTTGTTTATTCAATGAAGTCATACGGTGCTCTTGTAATTAGGCATGTGAACACATATCTCATTCCGAAAAGAAAATGAGGAAACAAAACTTGAAAGGCGAAATGATCATTTTATTGATAGTAAAAAGATCGGTACATAACTGAAGTAAAATGGACATTACTGATAATATTTCTTGAGATGCTCCGAATTCCACAGATTCTTGAATTGTTCACCCTCCATCGTTTCAATGCAATAAGTTCCAGGCCTCACCACGCTTTTTACTCGGCCTGTGCCAATTAGGCTCAAGTTTATAATTCTTCTGGATCACCTTCTTGAGTGCGTAGTTTCCTTCTTTCTAGATGCTCGGATTGATGCATCGATTGTAATAATGGGTAGTCCTTTGCTGATAGGGATCCATACATAACGCTGCATTCTCCCTGACTTTCTCTAGCAGGTCGAGGTCCAACCTTCTTATCTCATCGCTTTTTGGCGAAAATGAACTTGAGGACCCTATGACTGGGAGACCTATCTCCGTAGGACTACTACCTCTATGAAAAAAGCGAGCATGTAAAGAGTTTGTCCCATTTCTATCCGTGGAGTGGTTATGTATGCTCAGAGTACACTGTGCATATAGTTGGCCTTTTATAGAACCTGATTAAGTGGAAAGGAGGTGAGAACTATAGGGGGTGACCGACTTCGTTTTCTAGATGACATTAGTAGGGCCCAAGAGAGATTCTTAATAGCCATATACCTCATTCCAACCTCCAAGAGAGTTTTCCCAATATAGTACAGAAGTTGCTATAAAAGGTAAAAATCTTGAGCTAAAGCTTTGATACCAATTTGAGAATGCGTGATATCGATTATTTATTTAATCCATAAATTTCTAATTAAAACTATTTAATTAGAAGAGTAAGATGAAATAACTACGGGCGAAGAGGGCGATGGGGGTACTTTAGAAGCTCCTTCGTTGGGACTCGGTGCAACTTCGGGATTGTCATCAAGGGCAATAGGCTTGGAGAGGTCTTGCGGCTGAGAGGAGCAGGTGGAAGTTGTACATCATATGCACGCTTCTTTTGGGTCTTGGTACCCAAAGTCTTCTTCCTTGTAGAAGGACCACCAGCAGCAGATGGACCTTTATAACTTCTTCTTTTTAATGTGGCCCCCTCAATTGGATCAACTTGGATTGTGGGAAATTCAGTAGAAGGAGGAATGGTAGGAGTGGGTAGTCAAAACTCACGTTGAACATGTTCAAGCTCAGCATGACATTTCACTCGTATATCCTCTCTTAGACCTGCAGATATTAGAGGGGGAATGGAGGTAATGGGAAAATCATCAATAGGGACTTGGGATTTGGAGTTGGACTTACATTTTAAGGAAGTCCCACTTTTTGAAGTCTTTGATTTTTTAGAAAGGGGTTGAGAAGGTCCCTCGCCAGAACCACATGCAGTAATAGTGCCTTCCCCAGAGGCTCCTTGGGCATGGGAGATTACTTTTTGCACTGGAGATTTTTAGGCCAAGGGGCAACTATAACGATCAGAGGGAAGTAGGGAGGTATCTCACCGGGGGGGACCTTTTGGGGTGTTGGTCAGAGGAAACTCAACCCCTAGTATGGAATTACCTTTAAGACCCAACTCTGAGTTTAGGAAAGTCTGAACAAGTGGATAAATTGGTGGACTATGAATAAATTCTTCATTCTTAGCCAGTTTTGTTGGCTAATACTTCAACCCAAAGTCATAAATCACCCCCCCCTTCCCTCTAAGGGAAGTATTAGTAATTCGGTCGCTGATCACCGAACAAATGGTAGAGGCGACTGAAATGGTGTAGAAGGCACAAACCTAAAAAAATGGCTCTGTGATGAGACTCGTGAAAAATAAGGCGAGGAACCCCTTGGTCGTAACCAAACTGGCGACTACAGTGATTGGGGTTGCAGTGGTCTGAGGTATATCCCCACTCAATATAAGACGACAAGAAACTTGGGGTTAGATAAAGAACAACTGAAATGAAGGTCCCTCAGTGATAAGACCCTCAAAAGTAGGTTGGATCACTCTAGCTTCATGAGTAAAAAAGTTCCAAGTGTGGGCCAAAAAATTCTTCACCGTAAGGCCTCATAATGAAGTAGCTGGGTTTGTTAAAAATTGGAAGGATGTCCTTGTGACTTTGGTTCTCATGGAAGCTAAATAAGCGATGGGGCTTGATGTGTCCTCCAGATGGAAGAGGCTTCTCATTTGCTGCTATTTCGGGATAGCGGGTATACAGAAAATCCGTTACGACTATGTCATTGGAAAATATTATCTAAATTATGTAGACCAAGAGTTGATTCCATGTCCATGTGGGTCCTATCCAGTCAAGTATAAAAACACCCTAAATCCATGGCTACTAGAGGGATCTTGTACCCCCTAGATAATCAAATGGAAATATTGATAAGATCCATATGAGGTTGATCATTGGGCTTATCAGGAAAGACAAAATGGGAAAGAATTACAAGTATGTACGCAGGTAGCTCACCTTTTACTAGCAATAAAAATCCAATATTAGATTGCTTAAAGAAGGTGACCAAAATACAAGATTCTTTCACTCAACTATTAATGCTAAAATAGCTGTTATTGCCATTCAAAAATTAAAAAATGCAGCTGATCAGTGGATGAGAACTAATGAGGACATTGAAAAGACTTTTATGGATTATTTATATGAAATATGGAAGGTATAAATAACCACTATTCCAAAAGAGTTGTTGTAGGCTATTCCTAAGCTGGTGAATGATGAAATGAACTCTGAGCTAACCAAGATCCCCAATGAGGATGAAATATTCAAAACTCTAACTGAGCTTAATACTGATAATAGCCCTAATCCTGATGGGTTTGGGGGAGTCTTTAATTTGAAATGTTAGGATACAATCAAGAGTAATTTATGTGTTGCCATTCAATCCTTCTTTATAGGTGCCTAAATACCTAGAAGTTGGTCATGTACTTCTACTTTTCTGATTCCTAAGGTATCCAATCCTTCCCTATGTTCTCAATTCAATCCAATCAGTCTCACTAATTCTTGTGTTAAAATCATCTCTAAAATCTTGAATTCAAGGCTCTTAAGTTACCTCCCTATGATTACCTCTCCTGACCAAAGTGGTTTCATTAAAGGAAGGAGTATACATGATAATATATTTCTTTCCCATGACATAACCTGCTTATTAAATAGGAAATGACATGCTTATAAAGTTCTTATTAAATTAAATATAGAGAAGGCATATGACAGGGTTTCAGGGATGTTTTGGATTAAAGTTTTGAGGTAATTTGGTTTTTGTGAATCTTTTATTGATTTCATTTGGAGGATCATCTCAAATAATTGGTTCTCTATTATCACTAATGATTGTGCAGCTAGTTTCTTCAATTCCTCTAGAGGCCTGAAGCAAGGTGACCCCCATTCACCATCCTTATTTGTTATTATAGCAGAGTGTTTATGAAGAGGTCTAGACGAGCTCATTAGTTCCAAAAAAGTCACCATTTTTTCTCATTCTTCAGGTTGCCCTATCATCTCCCACATTTGTTTTGCTGATGACACAATCATTTTTTGTAAATGGTTGTAAAAGAATCCTTAAATCCCTTAAATACTTCTTGGAGTCTTATGAAAAATCTTATGGTCATCAAATCAATTGGAAAAACAGATCATTTTCTATAGATCTAGAAATCCCCAGTTCTAGAAGATCCTCAATTTCCCATTGCCTTAACCTTACTTTCGAAAAACTTCTAATCAAGTACTTGGGGTGTCTACTGTTCAAAGGTAGAAGGAGAATCAGAGATTTTGCGGATTTGCTGGACAACGATAGGACTAAACTAAAAGGCTAGAAAACTAGATTTTTATCTCCTGCTGGTAAACTAACCTTGATTAAGCATGTCCTTTCATTTATCCCCGTATTTACTTTGGCTTCATTAAAGCCTCCTAAAGTTATATTCCAGAGGATACATCAAATATTTAACAATTTTTTTTTTTTTGGGGGGGGGGGGGGGGGAGGGCATAATGATCAAGGAGGATATAAACATGCTTGGGTTAAATGGGATGCCATTTACAGACCTATAGGTGAGGGAGTCCTAGGGATAAGGGAAATAGATGGTATTAGTGAAGCATTTGATCTTAAAATTTCTTGGATATTTCAAACATCAAAAGTTATATGGACTAATTTCATGCGAAATAAGTATAAAAACATTACTTCAGGTTCAAGGGGTACATTTATCTTCAAAAGAGTTAGGTCTGTTAGTCGAGTTATTCAAAGTAATTCCTCTATAGTAGATTAAGAACTTATTTAGAAGTCTACTTCCACTGGCAATTTCTCTCTTAATACTTCTTACCAGATATGCAAGCCTCAAGTTGGTTTCAGTAATCTATGGACTAATATATGGTCTCCTTATGTTCTTCCCTAAATCTTCATTTACATTTGGAAAATTCTCCACAATCCTCTTCCTTTGGATTGTAATATCAAAGAGCTATGTATCCCCACTGTTTTAAGATGACAATGTTGTCTCAATAAAAAGGAAACTAGTCATCATTTATTCATGGATAGTCCCATTGCCAAGCAAATTTGGACTCACTTCACTGCCATATTTAAGGTATGTCCAAGTTTCTACTCTATACCCACCCTGCTAATGTATTGGTGGATTTTGAATCTAACAAGGACTATATAAAATTCATCATCAAGATACTCCCTATGACTATCCTCTGGGAAATTTGGAATGTTAGATACTCTTGTCTCTATGAAGGTACCCCCATATCTAGTGAAAGAATTATCAAGGACATATATGAGTTGATATCTGCTAAGGCCTCATATATAAAGTTTGAAAGTACCTTATCCAAGCAACATCAGGATTGTGTATCTAAGTTCAAGATCATTGTTCAACCTAAGAGTCATGTCATTAGAATCACCCGGTGGTTATTACATATGCTTAATTATATTAAACTTAATAATGATGGATAAAGTAGGGTAACCCAGGTGATAGTAGGATAGGAGATATAATCAAAGGGCCTAGAGGAGAAGTCATTCATGATTTTCAAAAATATATTGGTCATTCCACTAGTCTAGAGGTTGAGTTGGCTACCTTACATAAAGGAAATAGTGCTTGTTTGATGATTGGTTTTAATTCCGTATATATTGAAACTGATCTCTACTAGCATTGAATTTGATAAATGGAAAGTGGAAGATTCCATGGTTTTTTGAAGGTATATTTCAAGATATTTTGGCATTTCTCTCTTTTCATCAGTTTTTTATCAATCCCATTTAGAGGCAAAATAACTCTGTGGAAGATGGGGTTGCTTTTCCTCATATGATCAAGGGCATGGTTAATTTAGATAAGCTTGGCTTCCCTAGTTTAAGAACTTCTTAAGTTTTATTGCCTTTTATCTTGTAATAAGCTTTCTTTATGTTTGTAATACCATTTAAGAGATGCTCTTTCTACTTAATATAATAAATTTAGGGCCTTAGGCATTTCCCACTATAAAAATAGTAAGCATCACCCGAAGAAGAAAAGATATCATAGCAAATATAATCATTAAATCTTATGCAATGAAAATCCAAATAACATACCAACTATTTTTACAAATTTTTTGAAATTTTCAAGTATAGAAAGTACACGTATAAAAGATACATATAATGTACAAAACACACATCACTATGGAATTACACTAAAATAATTGAATCGTGAAAGTGGAATGTAATTGTGTGAACATTTTTCATAGGCAAATCAACATAAGCATTCAAACATAGGTGCACGAAGTCAATGAGATACTTCGAAAGAAAGAACTCAATTTCTACCTTAGGTGCAAAAATAGTGAACAAGATGAAATTGACTCGACTTATAACATGCCATGAAATTAAATGATTCTCAAATCAATAACGCCAAACTATTTAATGCTTTTTAAGAGAGTCATCATCATCATTGCTTATTCCCATCAAATGGGGTTGTCCACATGCATTCCCCTTTTCCATTCTAATATATTATAAGCAATATTATCATTAAAATTTAATTCCTTATGATCTCTCCTAATAATTTCATCCCAAGATAGCTTAGGATGTCCCCTTTGTCTTTTACCCTCTATTTCCAGTACTCCTCTTCTTGTTATAGGTGCATCTAATGGTCTAAACATCACATGTCCATACCATCTAAGTCTACTTTCTCTTCATTTATCACTAATAGGAGCTACTTCTAACTTATCTCTCATGCACAAGTTTTTAATCTTGTCCTTTCTAGTCCTTTTTTTCATCCATCAGAGCATCCTCATCTCACTAACATGGATATTTTGTTCATGTTTTTTCTTTAAAGCCCAACACTCCTCTCCATAGAGGTTCGTTGGCCTAACGACTGTTCTATAAAAATTTTCTTTTAATTTATTAGTTATCCTCTTATCGCATAACACCCCACTTGTTTGTCTCCATTTCATCCATCCAGTTGTTATGCTACTCATAATAACCTCATTAATATCCCGATTACTCTGTATCCCTCAATATAAATAACCAAAATTATTAGTTTAGTTTATCACTTTTTCTTCAATCTGTAACATTATGCTATCATACGACTCAGTATTAAATTTATATTCCATATATTAAATTTTATTTCTACTAATTTTCAGTCCCTTAGACTCTTAGGCATTTATCCAAGTATTTACTATAATATCTAAGGCCTCATTTGAAGTGTCTACTAAAACTATATTATCCACAAAGAACATACACCATGGGACATCTGTTTGTATGTCCTTAGTAATCTCATCCAATACTATGACAAATAAGTAAGGACTCAAAGCCGATACTTGATGTAGGCCCACTTTAATCGTAAAATCATTAGTTTCTCCACAAATAGTTCTTACCCTAGTCTTTGTGTTATCATATATATCTTCAATAAATTTAATATAACTAATAGGGATTCTTTTTCTCCTTAAAGTCCACCATATTATATCCCTAGGTACCCTATCATATGCCTTCTCTAAGTCTATAAAGACCATGTGTAAATTTTTATTATTACTTCCACAATTTTCCATTAGTTGTCTTAATAAGTAAATAGCTTTCATGGTAGATTACCTTTAGCATAAATCCAAATTGGTTTTCCAAAATATTTGATTCATTTTTTAACCTTTGTTCTATAACCTTTTCCCATAATTTCATAGTGTGATTCGGTTTGATTCCTCTATAATTACTGTAGTTTTGTATATCCCCTTTATTTGTATACAAAGGTAATATGGTGATTTTCCTCCACTCATCGAGCATGCTTTCTTCTTTTAAAAAACATGTTAATCACTCTACTCCTAGACTTCCTAGGGTTCTCCACACCTCTACAAGAATTCTATTCGAGCCAATTACTTTATTCCTTCCCATTCTTTTATTAATATATCTACTTTATTTTTAGTAACCGGACACACCATCCCTACATTTGGTTTTATGTTCTCAACATCTTTTTTTGGATATTTTTCATTCAATAATCCTTGAAAATACTCTTCCCATCTATCTAGAATTTCTTTATCATTAATTAATATATTTTTGTTTATGTCTTTTATACACTTAACTAGATCTATATCCCTTGTCAATATATCCCTATTTTTTACCAATTTATATATCTCCTTCTCACCTTCCTTGGTAACTAACTTATTATATAGGTTATCATTTGTTGTGCATTTCTTACAATATTTTTTGCTTCACTTTTTGATTTCTTATACTATTTTAAGTCTTTTTGGGTTTTATTTTTCCTTGGTACCTAATTTCTTATGCTTTTCAGGACAGTCCGTTGTGCACACACATTGATCTTCTACTTATAACAACCTCAAAATATCACATATATAAGAATTCACTTTCAATATTTTGAAGATATCACAATGCTCATATGTAATGAACCATCAATGAATAAAAGGAAATTATCCCTGGCACTTCTATTTTTGTGTGCCGTTAATCTTTTAGGCTCTTTTTGCAAATGGTGGCTTTTAACGCAAAGAGAATTTGGCTCTTTCGTATCACCTCCTCATTGTTTAACATATAGCAATATTTTTTTGTAAACGAAATTCGGGCCCTGCTTCTTAGAAGCACAACTTATCTCTTTTTACATTTAGTTCTTTATTAAGCATGATAATACGACACATGATAAGAAAGTATAATGTTCAAAAAGTCCGTGCACGTGTGCAATAAAGGTGACAATGAGTCTAGCATGAGGAAAATAATCATTAATGAGAAACGAAATGCTATCCACACATTATTAAGAACACTAAAGAAATGAAGCCATGCCTCATAACACCATAAGAAAGTCACATGAATGGATGGAATGTAGTGGCGATCCAAATATCTTAAATGTACATCCATATATGGTGAAAACGAAAATACAAAATCTTTTTCATAAAATTTATCAAAAATAAAAAACCTTTTTTTCTTTTCTTTTTCAAACCTTTTCTTAAAAACAGAAAATCTTTTGTGGATTTTTTAATATATATAACGAAAGAAAAGGCTTAGAAATACATAAAAATGCAATTTAGCAACACGGATGTAAGATATGATCATGATAAATGCACTTCACTAGATAAAATACCCGAACTCAATCAACGGAGCAAATATCCAAAGACTTCCTAAGATTCTCGAATGTAAGTGCATCTAAAGGTTTCATGAAAATATCGACTAATTCATGTTCGATCTTCACAAATTTCAAGGATATGAATTTCTTTTCAATGATGTCACGAATGAAATGCTCACATATCCTAATTTGGTTTGGATATAATGATGGACCAAATTACGAGATATATGAATTGTACTTGTATTATCACATGAAATAGTCATTGTGTCTTGGGAAATCCCATAATCTTCTAACATTTTCTTCATCTATAAGAGTTGCATGCAATAACTCTTGGCGGATTTATATTCGGCTCTGTCATGGAAAAAGAAATGGAGTTTTGATTTTTGTTCATCCATGATACAAGAGCACTTCCCAAAAAAACACCCGAGGTGTTCCTACAACCATCAACATCCCCGGCCCAATCGGTATCCGAATAGGCGGATAAATAGTCATCGGTATCAAATGAATACCAAATACCTTAGGAAAGAGTGTGACTCACGTATTTGATAATACATTTAAGTGAGATAAAATGAAAACTCTTTTGGGGAGCTTGGTATCATGCACGAACGCCAATGCTTAAAGCAATATCGGGACGACTAGCGGTCAAGTAAAAAAAGACTACCTATCATGCTCCTATAAAGGGTTTACTCTACATCCTTGCCTAAAGTGTCTTTGCTAAGCTTAGTCGATGTACTCATGGGGGTGCGTGAGTGCTTAGAGGAGTATAAACTAAACTTCTTCACTAAGTCCCTAGCATATTTGGATTGAGATATGAATATCCTATCCTCAAGCTGACACACTTGGAGACCTAAGAAGAATGTAAGCTCATCAATCATGCTCATATCAAACTCGCTCTTCATCTCCTCCTCAAAAGTGTGATCATGTCGAGAGAACGTGGATCCAAATACTATGTTGTCCACACAGACTTGGGAAACTAAGATAGCATCACTCTCTCTCCTCAAGAAAAAGTATTATTCGTTCCCCCTCTCTTGAAGCCACGAGCTAAGAGATAAGAAGTGAGCCTCTCGTACCAAGTATGGGGTGCTTGCTTCAAACTATAGAAGTCCTTATTTAGATAAAAAGACATGTCCTGGGTGCTTTGGGTCTTGAAACCGTTTTGGTTGTTCCATTTAAACCTCCTCATATATAATGCCTTTAAGAAAGGCAATCTTGATATCCATGTGATATAACTTGAAGCGTAGATGGCATTTTATGGCGAGTAGTAAGTGGATGAACTCAATCCTAGTAACATGAGACAATGTCTCGTCAAAGTATACATCTTTAATCTGTGTGCAGACTTAAGCAACCAATATATCCTTATTGCAAACTATGGTACCATTTTCATCCATATTATTCTTGGAAAACCACTTAGTACCTATCATATTAGTCTCGCCAAGTCGAGGGAATAACTCCCGAACATTGTTCTTACAAAATTGAAGCAACTCATCTTGCATAGTGGATATCCAATTCTAGTCCTTGAGTGATTCTTTCATATTCTTGGGCTCGAATAAGGAAGTATAGCAAACATAGCTAACCACATTCTCAAGTTGAGCGCAAATCTTAACACCTAGTTTGGGATCACCAAATATAGCAAAAGGGTTATGACTCTTTTGAACTAAGGAGGGTGGATCCTCTCAATCAAGAGTTGGGTCCATCGGGGTAGTATGCGGGATTATGTGATCGTCACCGGGGGTGCATCATCCTCACACTTGGGGTTAGGGTCAATAGATGTCGGTGGCTCGTCATCTCTAATCATTGTGTTAATTGACTCCATAACCTTAGATCTTGCAACGTTAAAAACCCTATACGCCCTACTAGATAAAGAATGACCTAAAAATATTCCCTGATCACTTCGGGAGTCAAACTTTCCTAAGTTCTCTCTATCTCTCAAGATAAAATGCGATATGTTGGATTTCTTCCTTATCCATAACTCCTATAGCGTGTGTAATGTGTGTGAATAAATAAATACTTTATTCACCGTATGGCTTGCGGTACTCACCACCTCTGCCCAAAAACTTATAGGAACGTTTCTCCCATGAACCACAGATCTAGCCATTTATTAAATTGTCCTATTCTTCCTCTAAACTATCTCATTTTGTTGAGGAGTATGAACTGCTAAAAATTCATGTTTGATGTCCACTTCTCCACAATATCTATCCACTTTGTTTTCTTTAAATTAAATTTCTTTGTCACTACGCATTCAATTAATAGTGACACCATGTTAGTTTTGTAAGAAATGGCACTTGGTTGTCAACTCAACTACATCGAACTTTTTTCTAAGAAATCCCACGATAGAGTATCTCAAAAATTCATCGACTAGCACAAGAATGTATTTCTTACCACCTAAACTCTCCAAATGAGTAGTACCCATAAGATCCATATGAATCAACTCCAACATACATAATGTAGTAATGATATTTAACTTCATATGGGGACTTAGAATTTGTTTTCCTTATTGGAAAAGTTCACAAACTGAGGAAATTAGTTTCCCAAGCGACGGTAAGTCAAGAACTAGGTCCTTTTCCATTAATATCTTAAGATATCTTAAGTTCACATGACCTAGTTGTTGATGCCAAAGGTTCACAGATGAGACCGTGACATTATTGCACACAAAGGGGGGACTTGGGAACGATCCCATTGTAATTATCTTCGGTCCTCACTCTTTGTAGTAATAGTTCACCGAATTGATCATATACATTACATTCAAACCGGTTAAACATTACTGTAAAGTTTGCGTCGCAAAATTGGCTTATAGTAATCAAGTTTGCTTACAACCCTTCGACGTAAAACACATTGTCTAGTTTAGGAAAATCGGGTATCTCAATACAACCACATCCTAAAATACTAGGCCCACTCTATTTCTAAAGGTGACTTTGACTTCGACTTCCTTGCGATCCACAAGGTTGATAAAATACGAATTGTTATTATTTAAGCCTAGAGCACCTACTATCTGTGGCCATCTCGGGAAGTCTTCGAGAGGAAGGGTGTGGAGGATCCCTCGAAGGATAGCGGTCTCACACCATTTTTGGGGCACTTCGGCCGTCGTCGATGTAAAGTAAATGTAAAGAGATGGAGTCGTCAGCCTATTTTTCATAAAGCAGGCAAAGAACATGTTGCCACTTTGGGAGAGCAGCATCAAGGACAAACTGATTTATACGAAACCAATAGATCGAGTGTTCGGGGGATAAGTTACGGAATAGGAAGGTGTTAGGCACCCATCCCGCCATTTTGGTATCTCATGGGCTAGTGTTGTTGTTTTCCTTTATTTCTCCGTGAAGGGTGTGCATGTGCATATATAATAGAGATCGAAATCATTCAACATATACCATGGGAAAGGTAGAGTGAGGTCATCCATAGGAATGTTCCCAAAATAATATATATATATATATATATATATATAGAAAATATGATTTGTGCGTTTATCGCGATATTAATCATTATTATGAAACGATAATACGTGTTGGATGAAATTCAAATAAGCATACTATGTAATGCAAGAATATGATAAATGTGGAAATGGGAGATTTTAGAAAATTTTGGGAATTTGTGAAATTGAGAAAATTAGAAAAACTAGAATTTGGGAAGTTGAAAAATTAGAAAATTGGACTCAAGTCTCGGGTTTTAATCCAAAACTTCTACGTAGCCTATAAAGGCATCAAAGTCCACGTAGTTCGAATGCGACATGGGGGTGGGGTTCAGCCCATAGATCCGAACGAAATTTTATTATAGATGTGTGTGTAGAAAATGTGTTTTTGGTTTTGAAAAAGTGTGATGGATAATTCCGTTTGGAATTTATGAGCGCAACCCTTTTTTTATAGAAAATAAAGTATGTGCAATACACTAACAAAAATTTAGATATTAATATGTATGAACTAAAGTAGGAACTAGATTATGAATCTAATGAAATTTATGTAAAAATAAGGAATTTAAAGAGAAAGGGAAGGAATTGGACCTTCTTTGAAGCTTGATCTTTGATTTTGGATGAACTCCCTTGAATATGAGATGAGTGTTGGATGAGAGAGAATGTGATTTTTTCTGAATTGGGTATGAGAAGGATGGGAATGTAAGCTTGAATGGAACTTCACATGGGGAACTTCACTGATTTTGAGAGAATGTTGCTGAGATCACTGATGCTGATGGATCTATGGTGTTGGTGTGCCTGGTAGTGAGGTCATGCCCTCCTTTTATAGGGTCAGGGGGTTTCCGATTGGCATAGCCCCTGTCCTACCAATCTGCAGGTGACCCTAAACACATTACCGATAGACAGGGATCTGGACCTGCCGATTGGCAGTCTCATGCAGATTTTCCTGGAAAAATGGTCGTAGAACTTAATTCATTGATCCAAATCGTGCACGGGGCATACCTTTAGAAAGGTAATTTAAAGACATTTAAGAGCCCTTGGGCTCTTGGGTCATGGAGTTGACTTTGGGTTAAATATGGATCGAAAGCGCACGTTGGTCCTTTTGACGGGAGATCGTCGGACAAAAACGGATCGTTCATACGCATGGTAAGTCAGAATTGCACAGGGGGCAAACCGTTTGAAAGTTTAGGACATGCACTTCGACATTCCAAAGAGTTTTGCTCAGTTCAGATAGTTGATCTTTGTCAACTAAGGCTCGGAAGTGCTCGGTGACCTATCGAAGTAAAATGGATCGTTCGCCCATACCGTAAGTCAGAATCACGCATGGGGCAGACCGTTAGAAAGAGTATTAAGTGACCTTTAGATATTCATTCAGTATTGTTTAAGATGAAGAGTTAACTTAGGTCAAACATATCCCGGGAGAGCCCGACGGTCTCTGAATGAATTTTTGAAGAAAAATTTATCGTTCGTCCTAACGGTTATGCCATTTCGTGCACGGGGTGGACCGCTAGATAGGGGTTTCAGTGGCCTTTGAAGATTAAAAGAGATTTATCCCTAATAACGAAGTTGATCGGGGTCAAATTGGTACCTAGGGGCCTCTAAATCGGTACTCGAAGTGCGACCTATGGTTTGTAGTGAGATGGAGAGGTTTTAGGGACCTAAGGAGAGACTTAGGGGGCCCTTGGAACAAGTGAAAGCCATCGAATAGACACCACATAATGGATGTCAGTTTTGTGGACCTATGGGATGAGGATAACCGATTCAGAGGGTTGAGGTCGATTCGGAGGACCTAAGGTGATGTTGGGATGGCCGATTTTGAGGACCTAAAGGGATGCAGGGGATGGACGATTCTGAGGACCTAAGAGGAGGTCACGACTGAGGTCAAAGGTAGGGAGTGACCAATTCGGCGGGTTGAGGTCAATTCTGAGGACCTAAGTTATAGAGACCATTCAATGGATCGAAGTTAATTATGTGGGCTTAAGATAGGGGTGACCAATTCTGTGGATTGAAGCCAATTCTGAGGGCTTAAGATAGGGGTGACCAATTGTGCGGCTCCAAGCCAATTATGTGGGCTTAATATAGGGGAGACTAGGGGTGTTCAGAAAACCGAATGGACCGACAGACCGATCCGGACCGACCCGGACCGGCATAATTTTTCCGATTTTTTTTTAATCGGTCCGGTCCTAATTTTTTTTTTCAGACCGGTCTAATCGGTCCGGTCCTCGGTCTCCTATAATAATTACCCAATCTGGACCGACCCGGACCGGTTACTCTAATATACATGCATTTAATTATTTTTATACATATATAGTTATTAGGTTGGGGGTACAATGGTCCAAAAAAAAGAAAGGAACTAAAGAAAAACCCTAATTAACCAAACACACACACACTTAACACTTCACTTCTCTCTCTCTCTAGAGCACTGCCGCCGCCCATTCCCTCTCCCCTCCTCTCCCCTGCGTGCGACCTCCCCTCTCCCCTCCTCTGCCACGGACTCCCCTCTCCCCTCCTCTCCCCTGCGCCGCTTGCCTTCCCTCTCCCCTGCCGCGACTTCCATTCTCCCTCTGCCCTGCCGCGACGTCCATTCTCCCTCTCCCCTGCCGGCGGCCGCGAAGTCCCTTTCCCCTGCCGGTAGTAGGTACCTTTCCAATCCATTTTTGGCTCAGATTTTTGGCTCAAAATCCATCTTTTGTGTGTTTGTTTTGATATAAAAAAAATGTATGATGTGGGTTTTGCTTATTTGATTGTATGATGATGTGTTTGTTTTGATTATAAAAAAAATGTTTGTTATAAAAATCTGTAGTTGTTTGTTTTCTATAAAAAAAAAAATGTTTTTAAAAACAGTTAGTCTTAGTTACAAATTGCTATAACAACTGTAATTGATATTTGTCGATGAGAATGTTTATCATGCAATGTTTTTACAATTAGTGGGTAAAAATCTGTAAAGTTTATCAACTTGGGCAGTTTTTTATAATAAAATTTGGGCAGTTTTTATTTTTAAAAAGATTATTTCAATAAGATTAGGACCGACAAGTTTGACCGGACCGACCACATAAAAAACCGGACCGACTAAGCCCGGAAAACCGGTTTAATCGGTCCGGTCTTGGTCCTTTTATTTTTAGGACCGGTATAATCGGTCCGGTCCTTAAATTCATTAAAAACCGGATCGGACCGGACCGCGAACACCCCTAGGGGAGACTAACTATGCGGGTCAAAGACAATTTTGAGGGCTTAAGTATAAGCGATCAATTTTGCGGGTTGAAAACAATTTTGTGGGCTTAAGATATGGGTGACTAATTCTACGGGTCGAAGCCAATTCTATGGGCTTAACTAGAAGCGACCAGTTCTGAGGGTCGGAGCCAATTATGCGGGCTTAAGTAGGAGTGAACAATTCTGTGGGTCGAAGACAATTCTGTGGGCTTAAGATAGAAGTGACTAATTCTACGGGTTGAAGCCAATTCTGCAGGCTTAAGATAGGGGTGACCAATTCAGCGGGTCAAAGCTAATTCTGAGGGCTTAAGTAAAAGCGACCAATTCTATAGGTCGAACCCAATTATGTGGGCTTAAGTAGAAGTGACCAATTTTACGGGTCAAAGCCAATTCTACGGGCTTAAGTAGAAGCGACCAATTCTGCGGGTCGAAGCTAATTCTACAGGCTTAAGTAAAAGCGACCAATTCTGCGGGCTTAAATAGAAGCGACTAATTCTGTGGGTTGAAGCCAATTCAGAGAGCTTAAATTTTGTGGGGAAATTTGGATACACCACTGTGGATATGTATCTTGTAGTTCTGCGATGGATTTGGGGAAGTATTTGATTTTAGGTTCCGCTGGGGAAGAGTGCATTTTCTCAACTGGGGAATTTTTGAATTTTGTGGTGTCCTTTGGAAACATTGCTGGGAGACATGAAATTGATTTTCGGAATTCTACTGGGGGAGATAAAAGTTTTGTCGGGGAAACAACTGTGGTAGAAATGCTTTTCTTTGTGGGTAAGGTTCTCAAATCCATTTGGGAATTTTTCGAGGATGTTTTTTAGGATTTTCAAGTATTTTTGGGGCTTTTTGTACGAAATTTTAAAGTGGGTGCCGACCGGCATAACTGGAAAGGTTCCAATTGTTAGTGGCATAGTCTTTCAGGGTACCTCGAGCAGGTGGATGGACAGTGCCGATTGGTGGGTGGCAGGGAGATCTCAATCGACATGCCCCTTAGCCTCCTATAAAAAAGGGGACGGGTTCTCCTCATTTTTCATAGCTGTATTACTTGCCTTCTTTTGTGATTACCTTCTGCAAATCGTTCTAACTTTCAAAAGCCAAAAGATGGTTGAGTTCTCAAGTAGCGCAACACACATGGCGTGGCTTAATGCTGACGATTGGGCAGGCTTGGAATGGAGGGCTAGGGTGCCCTTTGCACTGGGTAACAAGAACTCTTTTGAATCATTCGAGACAATGGCTGATGATCGGACTCTTTTATGTGAGCCTTCATGTCATCGCTCTTATAGGGTGGTGAAACCTTGAGGCTACGTAAGTATTGATGACTTTTGGTATTCTCTTCTTTTTTTCATGGCAAGATTTCCTTATTTCTTGAACTTAATAAAGGTTTTTCTTTTGCTTTTCGCTTTTGACAATATGATGTTTCTATTTCGACCATGCATTCCCGAGTGATGGTGGGGCTTAAGGATATTTGGGAGCACCTTCCATCTGTAGTGCGTTGGATGGTGTCATCAGTCGGCTTTGGGAGACTGACGTCTGCTTTGGATAAGACGCCTCGATCTATGTTCGTTCTCTGTTCTATGGGGAGAGGTGGTGGGGTACCACCCACACTTTTCATTTCGGCTTTGGGGATATGATAGTTACTTCCATAGATGTGAAGCCGCTACTGGGACTGGGTTACGAGGGGGTGCAGATTGCGGTGGATTGGACTCTGAGGGTGACGCCGGAGGCGGTGACGGCGGCATTGGGTGATTTGGAGAGCGTGGTCCCTAGGGAATCTCTTCATTTGTCTCTTTTAAGGGATTTATTACTGAGGAGGAGGATTGATGAGATCAACGGGAGGTATGTGCGTCAAATGGCTCGTCTGTTCATTTTATTGGTGCTGGGAGAATTGTTGATAGCGACGAGTAGCGATGTCATGCACTTGTGGTTTTTGTTATTTTTGAGGGTGTTTTCGGACATCCGCCTTTTATGACTAGGGGAGCCTAACCTTGGAGACGCTTTATTATTATCTTGATGCATTCAGTCGGTTCTGCCGATAAACTTTTACTAGAGCCACGTATCTTCGTGAGGTATTCTTCCTTTTTTTTTCCTTCATGCATTTTATTCTTGATTTCATAAATGTCGACCATTTATCCTTTGCAGATGTGGTTTCTATGAGGTGATTGGGTTTAACACCCAATTGATATCTTTGAAGGACGAGTCTGTTGGGGATTTTTTACGGATGTACAGGAGGCGGAAGTCCAATCGCCAGTCGAACAAGTCTCTCTCTCTGGAGACGGTGCGTCAGGTTCTAAACGGCCTAACGAGCGAGCGGGTAAGTCTTTTTTTTCTTAAGACTGTCTTTACCTTGATGGTATTTTTTTGATATTTATCTTTACTTCTTGCTGGGAATTTGTAGGTGACCTTCTATCCGACATACGGGGGTGATTGGGGTACATGCGCATCTGCGGCATCTGCTGGCGCATTAGTTTGGCTACTCTTGGTACCCCAGGGAGAGAGTAGTTCGATAGATTCTGGAGGATGAGGTCGCAGTTCCACCGGCGAAGCCCCCAGTGTTCATTAGGCGAGTACAAGAGACGTCGGACGATGCTCAGTTGGCGGCAGTGATGGGTGAGCCTTACTCGGCATATACCGACACGAAGGTGATATATGATTATATGGACTTTGTGTCGAGTTGGGTGATGCCACTAAGAATATATGACGTGATACCTCTTCCCCGCGCGGGCTCGAGTCGACAGGTGGGGTCCTCCCACAGTGCAGGCGGTGCGACGACATCAGCAGTGACAACGACGTCAGAGGCTCCCTTTTACGGCTGTTCTCGCCCGATTACAACATCCATCTGGCTGATGGGTCGGTGCGTATGCTGCACCGTCCTAATGCGATGGACTCGAAAGAGTTGGTCTTGACAGAGGAGGTCCTTTGACCTGAGGTATAATTTTTGTCTCTTTGTCTTTTGATTTTCTAATTTCTTCCTTTGCCTCAGACTGACTGATTTGCTCTATTCTATTTTCTTTTACTTCACATCCGGGTCTCCACCACTTGGTTGAGGGAGATTAGGGATTGGATATCTTTGGCAACTGCCCATAATTGGGATACGATTCCGATTCCTTCTTGTCTGGTGCCGCCTGCCTCATCTGAGGAAGGGTCTGGCTCGGGGAGTGGTGGCACATCGTCTCACCATAGAGGGAAGAGAGCGCGCCATAGGGAGGGAAGCTTTTAGAGAGACGGAGAGAGTTTTTAGGTGAAAATGTGGGTGAGAGAGAGACAGAGAGAGAGAAGGAGAATGCGGTTCGGGCTGAGTCCCGTTGTATTTCCTTGTTTTTCCTGCAAAACCCAATGTAACACAACAAATATCTATGCAATTGAAATGATTTTTTTTGTTTTGTTAATTAATTTATTTTTGAGTGATTAATGCACTTGCTCTTTTTACTTTGCTGCTCAGACCGTAAAAATATTTAAAATGATTGGAGAAAGGCTTTATTTAAAATGGGATAAGTCAAAAAAAGGAAATTCGGAATTCCCTCAGAACAAAAATTATTTTTATTGAATTTTTTGGTTTTGACAAAAAAGGAAAAAGGGGATTTCCCCTAAAATAGGGGTTTGCCGATTGGCATTACCATCAATCCATGGCTTTGATTTCACTTCCTTTAATTCTTGGTACTTGGTGGGGTAAGTTTCCCGCCGAATCTGTAGGGTTTCTTGTCTTTTCTTGAGAGTTTTCATGTATAAATAGGGGTGTGGATGGAGCTTTTATTCACACTTCCACATTCCTTTTCCTTTACATCTTTCTTTGCTCACTTACTTCTTGTTTTGTGATATGCTCTCCCTAGTAGTGTTGAGTTTGCGAACTACCTCGAAAATTTGGAAGTAATGTGTTCCTGTAACGTGGACTACGAAGCTTTCAATATACGACGAGTCTCTTTATGGAGCAACCAGCCCGTATAGTGGAATATGCTGATGGCAGAAATTGAGTTCTATTACCCCGAAGACCTTGTCTTTCGCTTCGGGTTGGAAGAATCTGTCCGACCTATGAAGAGTTCTCCGCCATGTTGGGGATAAATCCCAACGTTGTTGTGGCTATGCCCAAGTTTTCTCGGTCCCCTAGGGAGCTATTGGCGTGACTTCTCCACATTTCACCTTCGGCAGCCAAGTCATTGGTCACAGGAGGAATGATTTCTCTTCTTGTGGTGATGCATTCCGTGCATTTGTAGGATGTCGGTGATGCTGGTCAAGTTGGGGGCGTCATTCTGGGCCTAGTTTCAAAAATATTGTTGGTAATGAGGGAAGTAATGGTGGACCCCCAACTTGCAACTATTATTTCCTGGATGTCGTACCGTCGTAATCCCGCAGCGATGATACTGGCGGAGACTTTGAATGGTCTGGATGCCTGGGGGGAAGGTCGTTCCGACTTTCTGTGGGGTAGCCCTGTAATATTATTCATGTGGATGTCCGTATGGTGGTCCCACTTGAGTATCCCTTGCCAGTGATTCCAAACTTCTCCTCGCGCTATTTTATTAATGTAGGCCTGGATATTGAGAGCTGAGAAAACTGGTTCGTGGAGCATGAGGCTCGAGGCTTTCACTGGTCAGTGCCTTAGTGGGGGAGTTGTTGCCCATTTTGGAACTCAGAGAATACCAGTATGTTTAGTTAGTAGGCCTCTGACAGACCTCTTTTTACTTTCCCTGGTAGCTGCTATGCCAATTTGGTTGGGAACAAATCATGCCACCGCGGACACTGGACTTCTTTCCTGTCAAGGATCTGACAGAGCGTATGCGCATGTGGCTTGGATCTTTGTGGGAGAATCGTCGTCCATCAACCCGTCCCTCCCAATCTGTTAGTAGAGTTTAACACGTCTCAGGGGACTACATTAAGTGGTTGTGGAAAAAGGTAGAGGCCAAAATGCTGGTTATGGAGACTGGGCAATGGTGGTTTGTCATATTTGACACCATGGAGGGAGATGTTGTGGTTTTAACCAAGCTAGTCCGGGTGTATCATTCTATGGAATGTTTGCGGCACTCCACTCAGGCAGGGGAAGTTTGGGGACCCCGGGATGTGGGTAATGACGGGGCTGGTTCCTCTGGCAGCTGCGGGTAGAATTTTGTGAAGTTTTTTTCATGGTGTTTTGTTTTGTTTGTGGTTATTATGTGGGAATAATTGGAGGGTTATTTTAGGAGTAGTGGGGCTTGTTTTTATTTTTTTATTTTTAAGAACGTAGGAAAAGGCTGTCAAGGGAAGTCATTTGACTCCCTATGCCGATGTAATTGTACTGAAATTTTGAATAATGAAATAAAAGAGTTTTTGATCATCTAGTTGTGCCTCTTGATGAGTTTTTCATTTGAATTATCTATACCGATAGCTAAGGCATACATAATCCTTTTGTTCATGTATATGTTAAATTTAATTGTCGTTCTCGGGGGTAAGTAAAGAATAGAATTTTGTGAAAAAGAAGGGGTTGTGCTCATGTAAAGCGGATGAGCTGCCTACGTAACTCTGAGGGTTTTGAAAATTTTTGAAATTCATTTTTGAAAGCAAAAAGATTTTTAGAGGATCAGGCTCCATGTAGTTCTGGGTAGAGGGAAATGAAGACATTTTTTTAGAATAGAGGGGAGGTGAGAAGAGTCGTAGTGCATCGAGGTCTCGGACTACGGGTAGAATTTCTTAAGACGGTACAGATTGACTGGACGTGCCATTTATTCTCCATCAAGGTCGGTGAGCATAGCGGCGCCACCGGACAGGATCTTCTTCACAATATAGGGGCCACCCCAATTGGGTTTGAATTTCCTCTGGGGTCCCAGATAGGCTTTACTATATCTTTGAGGGATAAGTCTTGTTCTAGGACACTGCAGTCCTTGACTCTCTTATTGAATGATCGCATTATACGATGATGGTACCATTGTATGTGATATAGAGCTTTCAGCCTCCTTTCGTCTAAGAGGGACAGCTCGTTGATACGACTTTGGTGCCATTCTTCCTCGCCAACTTTGCTTTCAAGCACGACGCGTAGCGAAGGGAATTCTACCTCCACGGGTATGACTGCTTCCATGCCATAGACTAGAGAGTAAGGGGTAGCCCCAGTAAAGGTTCGAACTAAAGTGTAGTGGCCCCAGAGGGCGTAAGGGATCCTGTTGGCCCAATATCGACAACTCTCATTCATTTTGCTGATGATGGCTTTGAGTTTCTTATTAGCTTCTTCGACTGATCCGTTGGTTTGGGGTCGGTATAGAGAAGATTTGTGTTTCTGAATTCCATACTCGTCAACTACCTATGTAACTTCTGCCTCGAAGTGTAACCCATTATCTGATACCAGCTCGTGTGGGACCCCATATCGGCAAATGATATTTTTCTTGATGAACTTGGCCACTTTCTTAGCATTCAGGACTGCGTGTGACTCGGCTTCAACCCATTTAGTGAAGTAGCCAATGGAAACTAGGATGAACTCATGCCCGTTAGACGCTTTTGGTGAAACTTTACCTATGATGTCGATGCCCCATATGGATAACGGCGAGGGAAAAGTCATGTTATATAATTTCCGCGGAGGTAAGTGTTGTAGGTTATAAAATTATTGGCATTTGAGGCATCTTCGAACGTAGGTTGTGCAATCCTAAACTATGGTAGTCCAACAGTAACCCTGTCGGACGAACTTCTTGGCGAGCATATGACCATTCATGTGGGTTGTGCACTCCCCACTATGGATTTTTTACATCATTTATTCAATGTCAACCCATGCGATGCAGTGCAAATAGGTTCCATGGGAGTTTCTTTTAAACAGTGCTTTATCATAGACAATATACTGGGCAACCAGTATACGGAGGGTTTCTCAGTCTTTCTTGTCAGAACCTTGGGGATACCTACCATGCTTAAGGAGGCATCAAATATCATAGTGCCAGTAGTCGGTTATCTCAGGATCTTCCTCTGTGATGAGCTTAATGTGGTAGCAGTGGGTTGGTTTATGTTGCTTTTGGACAAGGAAAGGGTCCATGGTTATTCCTGCGAGCATGTCAATCATGGAGGCTAAAGTAGCAAGGGCATCAGATAGGTTGCTTTTTGCTCGGGGTAGGTAGTGGAAAGTGATTTCTTGGAATTGGAAATCTAGCTCTTCTAAATGTGCATGGAAGGGTAAGAGTTTCTTGTCCTTGACTTTCCATTTTCTGATTACTTGACCGATGATGAGGGCTAAATCCCCGTAGACATCAAGGTATCAAATTCCTTTCTTGAGGGAAACTTTGAGGCCTACCGTGCATGGCTTGTATTCAGTCATGTTGTTAGTGTAGGGAAAATCCAATTTGATAGCAATAGGAGTGTGAGAGTCATCAGGGGAAATTAGGAGTATCCCGATGCCATACCCTTTCTTGTTGGTAGTGCCATCGAATGTCTTCTTGGGGTGTACAAAGGATATTCTCATCTAGGAATTCAAAAATACAGACATCAGCTTCTTCTATAGGGTAGACATCTAGGTAGTTCAAGATGGCTCTTCCTTTCTTGGCTTTTTGCGTGACATAGGTAATATTAAATTCAATTAGGAGCATCAACCAATGGGCCATTCGACTGGACATGCTGGGATTTTCGAGTGGGTAATTGATTGGATCCATTCGGGATACACGTTGGATGAGAAAGGCGAGCATGTAGTGCCGTAGCTTTTGGGTGACCCAAATAAGGGTGACCCATGCTTTTTCCAAGGCTGTGTAGTTAACTTCGTACCCGACCAACTTGTGACTGGCATAGTAGATGGCTCTCTCTTTGTGGTTTTCTTCAAGGTATTGGTCTAGTAAAGCCCCATCTGCCGTATCGAGTATGGTTAGGTATAAGAGTAAGGGAAAACCAGGCCACAGCGATATGAGTACCAGAGGTTGGGTTAGGTATTGCTTGATTCAGTCAAAGGCTTATTGGCAAGCTTCATTCCAGACCTTGGTTGAATCCTTTCGAAGGAGTTTGAATATGGGTTCATAGATGGAAGTTAACTGGCTGATGTACTTGAAAAACTTATTTACTAGATTAATAACATAATGTTATAAGTTGAGCAAACTCCGAATAAACTTTTTGGGCAAAACTCTTTTTGAATAAAACACAAGATGTGTTGTAAAAACTTTCTGAATATATGGTCTAGATTTTATAGTTGATTACCTTAGTTTTTAAATTTTGAAAACCATCTGCTAAAGCTACCATGCAGTACCAATCACAATAACAGTTAGGAATATTCAAAGGAATATACACGGGAATTTAACGTGGTAAAACCCTTAATCAAGGGAAACATCCACGGTGCCCTCTACGACACAAAACAAAAATTCACTAGAATAAAAAATCGATTTACAAAACTTAAGCAAACACATAAGGATACTAAATCTAAGTTTAGAGTTATACCTACATGAGCTAATCCACTCCAAAGGCTTTCTGACTAGAACTGATCTCTTCTTTGTTGATTCTTTGCCTTTTCATTGACCTCCTTCTCTTTGAGTTCTGATTCCAATAACTCTTTCAACTTTAAGTCTCAAACAGAACCACTGTGTCTAAGTGTTCGTGTGAGAAGTGTTTTGTGAGGTGATCTAGATGCAGATTTATGCAACTCACCCTCTCAAAGAATTTATACAAATAATATCCCATGAGTCAATAAATTCTATATGACATGCAAGATTTTATTCAAACAATTTTGTAAAAGAAACTTTTATACAAGATCAGATCTAGAAAAACAACCTTGCTTTCAAAAATACCCAAGGTCCTATGTGTCTCATTTTTATTTTTGTACAATTTTGTTTCACAAAGTGTGAAATATAAATCAGGAGACACAAACGTTTTTCTCAGAGAGGAGTTCTGAGAGAGAATCAAACAGAAACAGGTCTTCTTCCAGACGTCAACCCTACCACCAAACTCACAGAAACCCTATAATGGTTCTAACACTCAACAATTTGGTTTCTGGTAAATGGATCTTTAAAGGTTAAGGTGTATGGGTTGTGGTAAATCACTCATAGGCGTGAGGATTCAAAGATAGGTTATCTTCTTCTCTCTTTTTTCTCCTCTCTTTCTTCTCTCTCTACTCTATCTTTTTTTCTCTCTTTTGGACGAACTGGTAAATGTCTTTAAATGCTGAGACTTAGTTCTCTTTTATACTTGGTGAAGAAGGATCTTGAACATCAGTTGTAATCCAAGGGTTGAGATTTGGTCTTATAAGTTTGACTTGAAATCTAATGGCTTATAACAAACGGTGAAATAATGTACTCTCATTTGTTAAAAGGTAAACATTGGTGTTGATACAAAAATTAGTCAGCTGACGTGGACCAATTATATGAAGACACGTGTCATCTTACGTGGAAAATTATTCACCGAACTACTTAATACTATGAGCTACTTATTTTATCGAGCAACTCAAAAGCCGAGCTACTCAATACTACGAGAAACTCAGCAGCCAAGCTACATGGCGGGCCGAGCAAGTATCCATACATAACATCTGGACAAGAAGATCAAGCGACAACTACACGTTCAATGAACATCGAAGTTATTGAATATTCTTATTGTAGAGATGTATGTGCCTATTAACTAACGGCATACCGTCTATTCAAATGGATAGTCCCAAGGCTATAAATACATTATAACACCCTTCATAAGAGGGTAATTGATCTCGTGTAATCGATCATCGAGATTAAGTCAAAGATCAGTAATATAAAACAGTGGACGTAGGCCATTTTCATAAGGCTGAACCACTTTAAAAATCCTTTATCTTATTTTTTATTCCTTATTTATCTGTGATTAATTAATTAGATCGAATCTAGTTTTTTACATCAACAGATTGGCGCCGTCTATGGGAAATGACTATACGTAGCATTTTTCACTAAAAATTTAACATTAATGGTTGAGATCCCAGAATCTAGTAACAGGAATAACACCGAAGTTCCTCCCAATCCATCTGTCCCTCCAACTATTTAATATCTCACTGGCATCGTGGCCAATTTAGCCGAAGGGCAAAAAACTATGCAGGAGACCATGTGTCAACTCATTCGAACTTTCCAAAATGAAACGCCTACTCAGTCAGCCCAATGAAGCATTCAGAGGAACACTCATCTGCCATCTTTAAGATCCATATGTTCTCTATTTCCTAACGTTTCTCAGTCTAGGCATACTGAACCTCATCATACTGTGATGTCCAGCGATCCTTCATATCAGCCTGGTCGGACATCATTCATAAGGGCTATGGATTCTTAGTACAATATTTCTTTAACTCCAGAGCGAACAAGCGCTCTAGAAAGGTTGAGTAGAGTTTCCCCTTTTGATCGATTGGGCCCTAAGAGGAATAAAAATCCTCCTAGGATTGAGTCAAGGAACTCTCAACGACCAATCGATCTAAGGGAAGGCTCTACCCAATCACGCTCGGTAACTCGTAATGAAAGATCCTAAGAGGAGAACTCAGAATGATCTGTTGCTCGAGCTAATAGATCGGAGGCTGGTAACAATGCATAGAAGGGTTCAATTCTGAGGTTGGAAGACAGATTAGGGGAAATGGCTAAGGCCGAGAATCCCTTCCAAAGAACTTTTGTAAAAGGATCACCCTTTGCTCAGGCAAATGTGGATTTTCCCACATCATCAAAATTCAAAGCTCCGGTGGTGACCCCAATGTACGATGGAAAAACTGATCCCGTACTCTACATAGAGCAGTACCTAGCAGCTGCTGGTACCTACGCTGTTCCTGATGAGATGAGGTGCTGGGCATTCTCAAGAACTATCACTGGGTTAGCCCAGATATGGTATAACAGTCTTCCTCGGGGGCATATTTCTACCTTCCATCAGCTGGCGGAGATCTTCATAGGGAATTTCTTCTTTGGCACGAAGCCAGTTAAGAGAGTAACACACTTGCTGAGTGTAAGGCAGAAAGTAGGAGAGAGCACCAGGGATTACATCACTCGTTTTAATAGTGAGAAACTTAAGATAATTGATTACTAGGAGAAGACAACCATCATGGCTCTGATGAGTGGTTTGTTACCGAACAAGCTGTATTACACTTTGGCCAAGCATCCCCCCAAATCCATGGCAGAACTAATGGAAAAAGCAGCTAAGATAATGAACATCGAGGAGGCCATGGCTGTGAAGAAGAATGTAGATGTGAAGGTGGAGACAAAAACTGAAGGAAAGTCTGAGAAAAAAGACCAAAAGCGTAATGGGGGCAATAGGCAATCGAAAAGAAAGGAGACGCCAGAGCATTTAAGGAGGTATGGGAATTATACTCCCCTGAAGGTGGATATTAACCACATTCTGGAAGAGATCAAGAACAACGAGGAACTAGCTAGGCTAGAGAAAATGAGGACAGACCCAGACAGGAGGGATAAGTCCAGATATTGTGAGTTCCACAAGGACCATGGGCATACGACCAAACGTTGCATAACTCTCCAGAATGAGATTGAAGCACTCATTAAATGCAAAAATCTGAGTAAATTCATTAATCGCCAGAATAGAGGGAAGGATAATAAAAGAGGAAGGAAAAGATATAAATCTCCTCACCGAGAAACAAATGACAAGAAAAGGGACCATGAAGATGATCCTGAAGATGACCCCGAGCTACCAAAAGGCCAAGGCAACCTGAGCGCGAGGTATTTTCAATCCATTTTGGATAGTTTGAATATAATGTAATTACAGGTGGAGATGCAGGAGGCGGAGATCATACTACGGAGGGAAAAACTTACCTCAATGAGGCCCAAGCTTGTTCTTATATTCAGTGCATAAATTTGGCCGAAGATGACCGCTCAAGGAAGGTGAACAAGGATAAACTGGTCATCAATTTCTCAAAAAATGATTTGGTGGGAGTATTGTATCCTCATGATGACCCCTTGGTGGTCAAGATGAGGATGCAGAATGTAATTATTTCATGTGTATTGGTACATAATGTCAGTTCGGCAGACATCATATTCTACCCCTATTTTGATAGCCTGAATTTGAAGCTAGCCCAATTGGAGCCATATCATAGCCCCTCCTCGGTTTTACTGGCGAGAAGGTTTTTCCACTTGGGACGATCAAGTTAGACATGCTGATTAGCACATGGCCTGCTTGTAGAACCGAAAAGGTATGCTTTTTCTTAACGGACAAAAATGTCCAATTAGCCTATGACATAATCATAGGGAGGGTAGGCCTGAAAAAGTTCGAGGTGGTGCCATCTACGGTGCACCAATGTTTTAAGTTTCCGACTAATTTTGGAGTTGGAGTGGTGAAAGGCGACCAGAAAGTATCTCAGGAATGCTACTATTAATCCGCCAAACAGGAGGAATTGGAGGAAGCCAGGAAGAAGACCACTACGTACCAAGTGGATGAGTTTGAAAATGCAGAGGTTGAGACCTTAGACCCTAGGGATGAATTCCATCTTGTGAAGGGTCAAGTCATGGAAGCTACAGAGAACATTGTTCTGGATGAGGAATGACCGTAACGAACAACTCAAATTGGCGCGTCACTGGATTCGTCAATAAAGCAAGAGTTGGTGGCATTCTTAAGGCACAAAAAGCAAACTTTTGCATGGAGTTATGAAGATATGTCGAGGATAGACCTAGCCTTCTTGTGCCATGAACTCAATGTTAATAAGGAGATCAAGCCGGTAAAGCAGCAAAGAAGGGTCTTTAGCCCAGAGAAGAACCAAGCCATTCACGAGGAAGTTGAGAATCTACAAAAGGCCTCTTTTATTGAAGATGTTAAATATTCGGATTGGCTAGCCAATGTGGTGATGGTTAAGAAAAACAACAACAAGTGGAGGATGTGTGTATACTTCACAGATCTCAACAAAACGTGCCCAAAATATCACTTCCCATTGCCCATGATAGATCAGCTGGTGGATGAAACCTCAGGGCATGAGCTCCTAAGCTTTATGGATGCTTATTTTGGCTATAATCAAATCAAGATGAAGCCTGAAGACAGGTAGAGTACCTCTTTTATCACCCCAAGGGGAACATACTGCTATAATGTTATGCCTTTCAGACTTAAAAATGCAGGTGCTACGTACCAGCGGCTGATGAATAAGGTGTTCACGGAGTAAATCAGCTAAAATATGGAGGTTTACGTTGATGATATGCTAACTAAGAGCAAGAAAGTTGCTGAACATCTAGCTGACCTGAGCCAAACTTTTGATCAACTGGAGAAATATCAAATGAAGTTAAACCCGACTAAATGCATATTCGGTGTACAAGAAGGCATGTTCCTCGGGTATATTATAAATCAGCGAGGTATTGAGGAAAATCCTGAGAAGATTAAAGCCCTGCTAGAATTAAAATCCCCAGCTATGAAGAAGGATGTGCAAAGCCTCACGGGGCGTGTTGCAGCTCTTAACATGTTTATTTCACGTGCAACAGATAAATGTCTCCCATTCTTCAAGACACTTCGAAAAACTTTTGAGTGGAATGATGAATGTGAGAGGGCATTTCAAGAATTGAAGAGATATTTGGGGAAACCTCCATTGTTATCCAGGCTGGTAATGGGCTAAAGATTATACTTGTATCTAGCTGTCTCAGAGAGCGCAGTTAGCTCGACGCTGATCAGAGTGGAAGATGGAGTGCAAAAGCCAGTGTATTACACAAGCAAAGCATTCAGAGGAGCAGAGATTAAGTATCTAAGGCTAGAAAAATTGGCATTATTTTTTATCGAAGCAAGCAGAAGGATGAAACCATACTTCCAGGTCCATACCATAGTGGCGTACACTGATATGCCACTCAGACAGGCTTTACATAAGGTAAAAAAATCCGAAGGACTGATGTATTGGGCAGTGGAGCTAGGAAAGTATGATATTATTTATGAACCAATGACTTCACTCAAAGGGCAGGCGATGGCATATTTCATTGCAGAGTTCACTTACCTAGAGATCCCCGATCAGTAAGGGTCTAATGCAGAGCAACCCCTGGATATTAGGGGATCACCGAAGACAAGCCCCGATCAACTTCCATTAGCAGAATTTCCAGAGGGACCAGCTACCGAGCAACAAGAATAATTTGATAATAGACCACTAGTGGGACATGAGGGAAGGAAGTACCAAATATTTCATCAGGGAACCTTATCAGACCAAGAGTTTGATAATTGTATACCTGTATGGAATTTGTACATTGATGGTTCTTCATGTGCTACAGGCAGCGGAGCAGGAATAATTCTTAACAGTCCCGATGGATTGGATATCGAATATGCTCTGTGCTTTCGATTCAAAGATCCCAATAATGAAGTTGAATATGAAGCTATGATTGTGGGCCTCAATCTAGCCAAAATAATGAAGGACGAGCAAGTAATTATGTTTAATGATTCACAGTTAATCGTAAATTAAGTTCTGGGGTTATATGTAGCGAAGGGAGACTTCATATCAAGGTACTATGCCAAAGCTATGGAGATTGTGTCCACTTTTACAGCGGTCCAATTGACCAGGATACCAAGATTGGAGAATGCGAGAGCTGACGCATTAGCTCGGTTAGCCTCAGCTACTCGTACCGAACTACGAAGAACGATCCCTATTGACATATTGGCAGACCGAAGCATAAATGAAGATTTAATGGTGAAATTCATTACCCTGGATATGGGACCATCCTAGATAGACCCTATCAGGGCGTATATCGAAGAGGGAGTTGTACCAGCCGACCAACTTGCATCCAAGAGGTTGAAGTTTAAAGTTGCTCGGTATGTATTGAACAATGGTGTTTCATACAGAAGAGGTATCATAGAAGGTCTACAGAGATGTGTGCATCCCTCTGAAGTTAAAGATCTGATTGAGGAAGTTCATGAAGGCTCTTGCGGATCTCATGTAGCAGTTCAGACTCTCTTGTAGAGGATGACAACGCAGGGATATTATTGGCCAACAATGAGAGCTGACTGCACAACTTATGTGAGGATATGCGATAAATGCCAACGTTTCTCTTTTATTCGCAGAACTCCCCAGGCATTGCTAACACCCATTACTTCCCCATGGCCATTTTCCATATGGGGCATAGACTTGGTCGAACCACTGCCAATGACCAGAGGGAGGTTTAAATACTTAGTCATCGCTGTTGATTATTTCACTAAATGGGTGAAAGTTGAGCCTCTTATTCACATGTCGTACGAAAGGGTTTACTAATTTATTTGTAAGAGTATTATTTGTAGGTATGGTCTCCCACATGCTTTCATTACTGACCATGATACCCAGTTCGATAATGAGGAGTTCGTTTCATATTGTCATCAATCCAATGTTCAGAAGATCCACTCTACACCAGGCCATCACTAGAGCAACGGGCAAACTGAAGTGACGAACATGACTCTGCTGAATGGTTTAAAAAAATGGCTAGACGATGCGAAGGGTAACTGGATTAACGAGCTACATTCTGTGTTATGGGCTTATTGCACTACACCTCGAACAATAATTGGGGAATCTCCATATATGTTAGCCTTTGGAAGTGAAGCCGTAATACCTTCTGAACTAGTCCTACCTACTCACAGAGTGCTTAATTTCAACTCTCTAGTAAGCGATTTGATGAGACGCTTAGATTTGGATATGCTTGAGGAGGTTCGAGAAGATGTAACAATTAGGAACGCAGCCTACCAGCAACGAACAACCATGTTCTACAACAAAAGAGTGAAGACGTGTGATCTTAAAGAGAAGGACTATATGATCAAGAAAGTGATACAGAAGAATAACAAACTAGAGACCAACTGGCATGGGCCCTATCTGGTAACTACGGTTGTTCGTCCTGGGACATACATAATAGAAACATTAGAGGGGGAAGAATTTAAAAATGCGTGGAATGCAGAGTATTTGCGCAAATATTACCAGTAATACAGATCCACATGTATCTTTTTGTTTCAGTACGAATAAAAATGATATTTTCCCCATTTTCTCTTTTTGTTCAATTTTTTTTCGGAGTACTAGTGCTACACACTACACATTCACTTTGAAATAAAGAAAACCCAACTACGATTGGTCGGCATACTGATTGAGGATAGTCGTTAATAACAACCACCAACTATGGTTGGTCAGCATATCAGCAACCACCAACTACGATTGGTCGGCATTCAGCAACCACCAACTACGGTTGGTTGACAACAATAAAATTAACTAATAATGTTGGCACAATCATATAAGGCAAAGCCTTTTTTTATCACGGGTGATCTCAAGGGACACCCCAAACTAGGAAAGAAGATGGGTGACCTCACGGGGCATCCACTATCTAGGCAAAAAGGTAATCCTGAAAAAATTACTACAACTAAGCAGGAACATGGGATGAAAATAATTTCATTGCTTAGGCACTAATGAGTGACAAATCACCACAACTAGATAGCAACTAGGGTAAGCTCCATTATCTCGGCAAACATGGCAAATTGTCCCCCTCTCTCTCTCTCTCTCTCTCTCTCTCTCTCTATATATATATATATATATATATATATATATATATATATATACACATTCATCAGCACATAACAAGAAAAGAATTTCCAAGGAAATAAAGTTGAACAAAGACGAAATCCTTTTTTCATTAACAACAAGCAGATTACATAAAAATGAATTTTGATTTATTAAATACAAATTTCCTATTCTATGGGATTCTTTCCCCCTGCTTTTGACACAGGTTCCATACCAGCTGGAGGATCATCTAATGCATAGGGAGAATTGATAAAATTTATATCTTGCAGCATTCTGATGTTTTTCGGGCATGGTCGATCAAGCAAATATTGAGGGTGAAAAATCTCAAAATCTGAGTGCAACTGGTAATCACCAAGATACTTGGAAATTAAACACCGAGGAATGACACGGGATGGAATCCAGCTGACATCGAGTTTAAAAGGAGGAATAGGCAAATCAAGTAATCCAGGCTCACACCAATCCCATAAAATTGTCCTCGATCAACTTTCATCACACATAAAGCGAACAACCATCCTTGCTTGTATCCTTCATTATTGGACTGCTGTAACCGAGCATCGAGATGGTATAGAGCTTCATTATACTCCTCCATCTAAAACTCCCTAGGCTATTTGTGAAATTGATAAGTCAATCTCTCAAGATGCTCATGAAGTTTCTTCACCAAGTTGTCTTTATTCTCCGTGCAGAATTATGGTTGAAAAGTTGGTTGGTAAGATTTTGAATTTGCTGGGACACTTCAGTTAAGGCTTGATTTTTTGCCTTCATCTGAGCAACCTGATTAGCTAAGGCTTACTGAGTTCTAGTCTCTTCAACACTTCTCCGACCAGCTCTAGTTCTACCCCTTTAGGAGGAAGGAGGTCTAACTTGCTCCAAAGCCTCCAGTTCTTCTCTTAAAGCATCATTTTCAGTTTCTAAAAAGGAAAAGCCTTCATCGTTGACTGGAACAAGAGCTCCCAGGGAAGAGGGTGAAGACTTGAGTTATTTCACTTCTTCTCGTAACAAAATATTCTCTTCCTCTAATAACTTGGTAATATTCCTATGCTCTTCGATATCAAGTTTCAACACGCTTTCCATTTTTTCATGAGCTGAGATAAATTTGTCATAGCCCCGATCAACACTCAATTGTTGGTATTTTTTCTCATAACTTTCATGCAGGAGTGCAGTGCTTTCTTTGTGTTGAAGTTGGAGTTCTTCGATTATTCCTTGTAGATCTTCAATCATTTCATAATAAGCCACATTGTTGGCTACACACGATCAAGCAAACATTTCAAGTATTGCTACGCACCAATTGCTCGCTCAGAAGCATAAGGTCCAAGGATATCAATTATTTGAGCCTCAGTAAAATCTGCATGACCCGCTTTGAAGTAATCATTATATTTTTTCATCAACTCTGTATCTTGAGGTGATACGAGTTCCATTCTGGCAATAAACTAGCAAGAAAAAGTAAAAACGCATCAACAACGATATAGACAGAGCAAGTAAAAGAAAAGTTCAATCAGATGATGAAAATTCATATTGTATTGATCATAAGAGAAGAAAGTACATCCAAGGTTACAACCAAAAAAGGAGAAAATAACATAATTAAAAAGCCAAACAACTCTACACCTTCTCCTTATTTCCTATAACATCTTCAACAGCTTTGGATGAAGGAGTTTGTTGCTTGAAGGGCATTCAGCGTTGCTCAGTAGAGGTGGTTGCCTGCTGAACTTGCTCGGAGGGTTGAAGAATGGTAACAACGGGTACTTTTTCTACCATCATCACAGAAGATTCATCAAATGTAGCCTCATCTTCTTCTTCTTTGCCAATGGTAGGAGGAGGGCCATGAGTGTGCTTCTGAAATAGTTCAGAATCATCAGCAACACTCAATTCTCTCAAGGCTGTGACCCATCCGTCTCTAAAGTATTTCAGGCTTGCATACTCCATCTCGCAAGTAATATCAGTTAAAGCCTTGTTCCAACCTTTATCCGAACCAGAGTTGAAAGATTTCTTCACTACAACTTTTCTTTTCACCTTCGCCGAAGAAGCATTTTGCTCAGCAAGTTTCACCTTTTCCTCCAACTCTTTCTTATGCCGTTCAGCCTCTTCAAGCTTGCCATCAGCTTCTTCGTTATTGGAAATGGCGACCTTCAATTTCTCCCCCAACTCTTTGGTGGCATTTACAGCTTGCTCTCGAGCTGTATGAGCTTATTGGCGGGCTATTTTAACAAATAGAAGTTCTTTCTCCCAAGCATCTTTATCTTCCTCGTACTTCTGCCAAGATTCCTTCAGGGACTGTGTTAACCCAACAAAAGCTTCTTCCACCTCACTAGAGGAAGTTAAAGCCCTGATAGCCTCATCTTTCTCCAGCATGCTATTAAAGCATGTCATAAACTAAAAAAGGAAGAAGCTTAACTCAGCATATAAATACAATATACAGAGGTGAAGTAATAAGGGTGATGATACTTATTGACACAATATATTGGGCTGTTAAGGTAGCGACTTTCTCCCGGGAAAGGGAATCCTCAACATCTCGATATCCGAGAATCACCCAGGACTTGATCAATCCTTTGGCCGATCTCGAAGTAATGAGAGTTGGAGCATTAGCTCTCAAAGAAGGATCCTCAATATCAAAAGGTTGAGCCACAGTTTCTATAGGTCTGTCTGCAAGACCTCTTCTCAATCTCCTTAAAGGAGCAACTTTAATCAAAGGTGCTGCCCCTTCTTGTGTAATGACAAGACCTTCAATTAAAGGTGCTGCCTCTTTTGAAGCAACAGGTGGCTTCTTACTAACTTCCTTGACAGTATGAATTATTCCTTTAGTTAGAGAGATGTCCAACTTCTTCGTCCCTTCAGCTGGGATATCCCCTTTGCTTTTCTTTGCCCCATTAATACCAGGAGCATCTTTGGCAAAGAATTCAGGCATTTTCCTCTTCTTCGTCGTCATATTAGCAATAGAGGTATTCAAATCAGAAAAATATCCTCATGCACTTGCTCGAGATGTTGGTACTTGGTCAAGATCAATTACCACAGGAGGGGCAAGAGAACAAGCAATGAAAGATGAGGTGGTGTTTTTGTATCTCAACAAATAAGAAGCAGCTCTAATATGCTCCCCAGCAATTGATTGGTTCAAACTCCAGATAAGCTTCAAATCTTTTATGTTAATGTCACTCTCTTTTAGGGGCTTTCTTTTGTTATCAATTGCATAAACAAAAACATGAGTGTCAGTGACGCATTTTATCAAACATAAAGAAAGCTAAATTGAAAAAACTAAAAACAACCTATCCCATTACCATAAAATGGACATCTGGGACCTTTATGCACATCATTTCCATTTGATTGGGGGTGTTGCCAATTTTTCATCACAACCCTATGATCAAAATAGTCCATGTTGGCATTGGGGATATTGATCACTAAAGCTCTATTTGAAAACCTAGTTTTTAAATAAAAAGTAGTGTCACTGGTAACCCATTTATAACAGTACATAATTTTTGGAATTCCTAAACGAGTTCCATGTATTTCATTAAATCTATGTACGCCATTAACTACCCTCTATGTATTTGGATCTACCCTTGCAGGAATAATATCAAAATATTGGTAAAACTACAAACATAGGGGATTTGGTGGGAAAGAAAAACCACACTCCACTACAAAAAGGGAGGGAAACCAGTGTTCCTCAGCTAAAGAAAATAAATCAGAAGGGCAAGGAGGTACCTCCAGAATAACCCAAGAAGGAATTGCAAAATCAGCCCAGAATTTATCCAAAGATTCGACAAGATAAACCATGATGACTAAAGCAAAGAAAAAAGAAGGAAGAAGGTCTTACAGAAAGTTGAGAAATCTGCTAAGGCGGACGATGGAAAGAACGACAGTATGAAAACAGAGTGAGAAAACAAAGAGTTCAAAAGTTCGGAAGAAAAAGGTAGAAGACGATTTATTTCTATCGATTTTAAATACCTTGCATCGGGAAGAGAGAAAAGAAATGATTACTAGAAAAGATGTTTGCGTTTCCGACGACTAAACGATAAAAAGGACGCAAATATCTAAACGACTGTTGAAGATTCAAAATATTTACAAATTTTCCATTTTGCTCTCAAATGACAAGAACATAAAGAAAATTTCCTAAGTGTATGGAGATCAGTAATTTGAGAAAATTTTGGGCATAATACTCCACACTCTCATATTCAACCTCAACTGTGAAACATTGGGGGCTTCTGTTGATACAAAAATTAGTCAGCTGATGTGGACCAATAATATGAAGACACATGTCATCTTATGTGGAAAATTATTCACCGAACTACTTAATACTATGAGCTACTTATTTCGCCAAGCAACTCAACAACCTAGCTACTCAATACTATGAGAAACTCAGCAGCCAAGCTACATGTCGTGCCAAGCAAGTATCCATACAGAGCATCTGGACAAGAAGATCAAGAGATAACTACATGTTAAATGAACATCAGACTTAATGAATATTCTTATTGTACAGATATATGTGCCTATTAACTAACGGCATACCGTCTATTCACATGGATAGTACCAAGGCTATAAATACATTGTAACACCTTTCATAAGAGGGTAATTGATCTCGAGTAATCGATCATCGAGATTAAGGCAAATATCAGCAATACAAAACAGTGGACGTAGGCCACTTTCATAAGGCTGAACCACTTTAAAAATCCTTTGTCTTATTTCTTTATTCCTTATTTATCTGTGATTAATTAATTAGATCAAATCTAGTTTTTTAAATCAACAATTGGGATAGCAACTAAAGACAAGCAGATCATCAATTAAAGTCATCCAAGGGGCTGAGATTGGTATGTGGGTTTGTGTCTGTGACAAAACACAGATCTAACGCTTAATGAGCCAACACGTGTATGAACCAGATTAAACAAAAACGCGTGTTTTGAAAATAAATACAAACCCACCCTGAAGTCTCTAGCGCTTTGACATTCTACCCAAGATAACTTTGAAGCAAATAAAACACTTTCTGAAATTTAATTTATATCCCCAATACTTTTAAAAACAAAGTTTTAATTAATTTAAAATTATATAAAATGTTTTTAAAAAGTTGTAAAGGAATTAAATTGATTTTAAAAAGGGTTAAAGTGTTTTAAAAACCACCAATGCAAATAGGAATACGATATTATGCAGTGAGAGTGTCCTATAGTGGTTTAAGGATAAAATCAACTTCCCTACTAGGATTACTTGGACTTCCTTCTTCTTTTTGAACCTTTGGGATATGGAGCAACTCATAAAATCTAACCTACTTTGTCTCAATATCCAAAATATTTGGAACTCTTATATAATATAGACTCAAGTAAGTCAATTATATAGTGTGTCCTCAATCTCCCCTTTTGGATATTAGAGACAAAATTCCCTTGAGTACTCTGAACTCGTGGGTGAAAAATGAAAAGTCCTAGTTGTCCTATACAAAAGGGTCTAACTACCCATTCCCATCCTAGAATCGGAAATAAGATGAAAAAATACATTACTCAACTAAATACAGACCAATACCGTACAAATATGTAATAAGCTATACAACGGGTCTGAGATGCCTGTAACAAAGTAAACACTGAATGGCATATTAGTTGAGTTAGAATCAGGAATAGATATATAAATCTCCAGTAAATACTCAAGATCTTCTCCCCCAATTTTTCTCAAATATACAATGGGGTAAAAAATAGAGAAAAACAGGTATAGAGAAGCATAGACAATCACAAATTATACCATAAACAAGGGAAGAATCAAGGGTCTTCTACATAAACTAGTGTTATGAGGCGTCTTTTGTTATATATTAAACAACTATGCCCTAAAACCTCAGAAACCAATAAATCGCGAGAGACTACCAAGGTTATGATAAACTGTGATGAAAACTAAGTGAGAGTTATCATGGCTATAGCAGTTCAAAAATGCTCAAATTGTAGATTGTCTAGAGGTTTGGTAAAGAGATCTGCGAGCTATTTTTGAGTGTTCAGATATTCAATAATGAGTTCTTTGGATTCTACAAGGTCACAAATGAAGTGATGTTTAATCTTGATGTGCTTAGTTCGGGAGTGCTGCATCGGATTCTTTGATATATTAATGGCACACTGGTTATCACAAAACATGGTTAACTGATTTTCAGTGATACTATAATCACTAAGCATCTGTCTAATCCACAAAAGTTGTGAACAATAACTATGTCCTTCTATATATTCAAATTCTGCACTAGATAAATAAATACAATTCTGTTTCTTACACGACCAACCTACGAGATTATTTCCTACATAGTGGCACGCACCAGAAGTGCTTTTACTATCATCAGAACAACAGGCCCAATCTGCATCGGTGTACCCTACAATAGAGCTAGTTGTATATTTTGTTTACCAAATGCTAAATTTTAGAGTACTCTTAACATATTTAATTATTCTTTTCTCCCTTAATTAGTGGGATTCTTTAGGGTTACTTTGATATCTAGCACAGATACATACGACAAAGGAAATGTCAGGTCGAGACACGATAAGATACATGAAACTCCCTATCATACTTCTATATAGAGTGGGATAAAAAATTTTCCCATTATCATCCTTAAAAATTTTTGTTAAAGTACTCATAGTGGTTTTAGAAGGTTTAGCGTTTTCTAATCCTAATTTTTTAACAAGTTCGACAGCGTATTTAGATTAAGTGATAAATAGACCGTCACTGCATTATTTTACTTGTAGACCTTAAAAAATATTGAACCTCACCCATAAGTGACATTTGAAATTCAGTATGCATAATGTCGGAAAAATTCTTAACTTGTTTAGAACAAGTAGATCCAAATATTATATCGTTAACGTACACTTGTGCAATTAAGACATGTTTGTTTTCATTCCTAACGAATAAAGTTTGACCATTTCCACCTCGAACAAATCCATGAGATACTAGAAATGTGGATAGTCACTCATACCAAGCTCTAGGAGCTTGTTTCAAACCATATAAGGCTTTCTTAAGCTTAAAGACGTAGTCAAGGTGTGATGGCTCTACAAACCCTTTAGGTTGCTCTACGTATACCTCCTTGGTCAAAATTCCATTCAATAATGCAGACTTAACATCCATTTGTAATAACATGAATTGCATGTGACAAGATATGGCAAGGAGAAGACGAACTCACTCAAGACGAGTAACAGGTGCAAAAGTTTCGTCAAAGTCGATTCCCTCTATCTGCGAGTATCCTTGTGCTAACAACCTAGATTTATTTCTAATGATCTCACCATTTTCATCTGTTTTGTTTTTGAAAATCCATCATGTGCCAATAACCTTCGAATCTTTAGGCCTAGAAACAAGATAGCAAACATTGTGACTCTGAAATTGGATAAGCTCTCCTTGCATAACATTTATCCAGAAAGAGTCAGAAAGGGCATCATTTACATTTTTAGGTTCCTCAAGGGAAACAAAACATGCAAATTGTGCCACATTTTGAAGTTGGGACCTTGTTCTAACAGGTTTAGAAGCATTACCAACTATAGTTTTAATAGGATGGTCTTTAGAAACCCAAGTGGGAACAAAAGGATTCTCCTGTGGTAGTGAATCATTGTCTTGTGAGGGTTCTATTGGAAAATTTGGTTCATCCTCATCTTGTGGCAATGAATTACTGGCACTACTCCCTACACTCGTATCATCTACAATGACATTAATGGATTTTATAATGATTTTGGTTCGATAATTAAAAACACGAAAAGCCCTACTATTTTGGGAATAACTAAGAAATATGCCTTTCTCTCCTTGGGTGTCAAATTTTGAAAGTTGTTCTTTGTCTTTACAGACATAACAAATTCTCCCGAAGGTTTTAAAATGTTTTAGGTTAGGCTTTTTGTGAAACCAAAGTTCATAAGGGTTTTGTTTGGAATTTTTCCTAAGGTATATGCGATTAATGATATGACATGCGGTTTGAACGACTTCTACCCAAAAATATCTAGGAAGACTTTTAGCGTGTAGCAGAACCCTATCCATTTCTTGTAAAGTCCTATTCTTACGCTCAGCTATTCCATTTTGTTATGGGGTTTTGGGAGCACTAAACTCATGTTTATAGTCATTGGCTATGCAGTATTCAGTAACACCAGAGTCTTTGAACTCTCCACCTCTGTCACTCATAATACGATATACTTGGGCGTTCTTCTCATTCTCTATTTTCAAAAGAATTTTTAAGAATTCACTGAAGGTATCTGATTTTTGTTTCATAAAAGCAACCCAAGTATATCGCGTATAGTCGTCTACTATAACCAGGATATAACTATTACCACAGAGACTAACAGCCCTTGAGGGACCCATAAGGTCAATATGGATAAGTTTTAAAGGTTTTGTGGTTAAGACATCCTTAACTTTCTTATGAGAAGATTTACTTATTTTCCCTTCCTGACATGGTCCACATACTGGATTGAAAGAATTTTTAATTTTAGGTAAACCTCTAACTATTTCTTGGAGGCTTAATCTTCTAGGATTATCAAAATTTGTATGTCCTAGTCTATTGTGCCAAAGGTCAAAATCCTCTAATCTGGCAACATGGCAAGAAGCAGACTTGGGAATTACTGTGTAACAGTTTTCCTGAGTTCTATTTCCTGTCAATATACAGTTTCCTTTTTCATCAATAATTTTGCAATCATTTTTTGAAAAAGTAACGATATGATACGTAATAGATTAGCTTTAAGGCCTTTGACTAAGAGTACATCATTTAGATCAGGAAACCCATTATCATTCAATGTTCCCTTACCTATGATCCGAGATGAAATAGCATCTCTAAACATGACACTATCTCCTAAGAAGTTTGTCTTATTTTTCAATTTGGTTTCATCCCCGGTCATATGTTTAGAACATCCGAAGTCTAAATACCATCCAATTGAAGTGCTTTGTGCCTTTAAAGAAGAAATGACAATGTTGCACTTGAGCTGGGATAATATATCATCTTTTCTAATCCAAATAGGCCTAGTTATAAAGGTTTGGGGGCCTTTTGATTTAGAAAAGGTTTGTGGTGTCTTTTTAAATGGTTTTTTCTTAGTCTTGGACCCTCCTTTTTTCTTTTTATAGCTAGAGTTGTTTGTGGCCTGTCTAGGGAGAACATAAGTATTTCTTCCTTTTCTAGAATAGTTAAAGTTAAGGTACGTGGGTGTATATATCCTTTTCTGAAAACATTATTTAAGAGTGTGGCCAAAGACGTCACAGTAAGAACAATATTGATGGGTGTTGGTCTTGACTTTATTACTAAAGTCTTTAAAGATGGGTTTGTCTTTATTTGGTACAGTCGTCCAATTTTCATTGGTCTTAAGTTTTTGTCTTTGGTTTCTAACGGGGGGACAAACATATTTGGCATGACCATTTGAATTAGAGTGTTGATTGTACTGATCAAGTTTTGCTTGAGAGACATTGAGACTAGATTCCCCTTTTTGAACAGTTTGATAAGTTTGGTCTTGTTTGACAAAAATAACATTTTCAGGAGAAACTTTGGTCTTACTGGTGTTCACTATTTCTCCAAAGCCTAGGACAAACTTATCCTCAGAGTCAAATTTACTTCCAACAACAATTTCCTTATAAGATTTAGCTTGGGTTTCAAAGTGTTGACATTTTTTAAACACATTTGAGACATTTGAGACATTTTTCTTGGACTCTTCTAGTTCAACAAGGGTTGCCGTATATTTTTGTTCAAACTCATGATTTTTCTTAGACAAATCTTTTATTTTTAAGGAAAATTCTTGAATCTCAATCTCATAAGCAATATACTGGGTAGTATAATCTTCAGTATTCTTCCTAATGGTCTGCTTAAGTAAATCGATACGCTCAATTAATGATATTATCATTTTTTCAAGACGAGCACTCTTCTTAACCGTTTTTGTGTATAACTCATGTAAATCAGGCAAATCATCATCAGACTCGGTAAGTGTGTCGTGTGAAGTGTTCCCTAACACGTTCCTTGGTTCTTTTGGACTCACTCACACATTCATTTTATCGGCAATATTAACGCTTTGACTCACACTTAGATTTATCTCAACAATCAAAGGAGTAGTTTTAATATCAAGATTAACAGACATCACAAATTCATAAGTAGGTAAGCATGCATCATCATTATTATATACAATTTTAGCAAAGAAATACATGAAATACTCATCATTCTCGGTTGACTCTATTTCATCTTCATCAGAATCACTAGAGTCGTCCCAAGTTTTACACACATTAGCCTTGTTTTTGTTGCTAAAATTAGTTGGACATTTACTAGCATAATGTCCCATTTTACCACACCTATGACATTTCACATCTTTCAGGTCTATCTTAGGTCTGTTATTGTCATAGGTCCTTTTATTGTTATGTGAGTGTTTAGCATTATCTCTGTCATGAGGTCTGTGATTTTGATTTCCTTGATAATTTCACTTGCCTTATTTAGAGGCTACATCATTTCTAAATTTCAAAATCTGTTTGAAATGCTTGTCATAAGAGCTATTTGATTGTCAAGGTCATCCAAATCACAGTCATCAGTACAGTCAGGGTCAAAGTCCAAAGAACTTATTTTAGGAACATGCATTTTAGATAAAAACACAACATTAGAACTGAAGGGTTTCTTGTTCTGTCTGATCAGTTTTTTTTTGAAGTCTAACTCCAATTTTACGGTCCTCAATTTACTAATAAGCAATTCAGGAGTCATATTAGGGTCGTCTATCTCTTCAATGGAATATATTTTATTGTCAAATTTGGAAGGCTACCTAAGAATCTTTTGAATAATTTCCTTTCTACTATAGGTTATACTATTTGCATGAAGTTTGGTGAAAATAATATCAGTTAACCTAATGTAGAAATCGTCAAAGGATTCATTATCATCCATTATCAAGTTGTTGTATTGCTGGACTAGCATTTGAGTTTTTCCTGCCTTAACTCTATTACCATCTTCATGAGCAGTGACAAGAGTGTCCCATGCCTCTTTAGAAGTTGAACACATGGATATTCTTTTGAATTTGTGTTCATTAATGGACATAAAGATGGAATTCTTGCCTTTGTTATTATCTAGGGATGCCTTTTTCTCTTCCTTAGTAAATTCAGTGAGAAGTTTCTTAATCCTTGTTGGATTAGTTTCAGAGATGGACTTAGTAGGATGTTCATACCCTCTTTCCATCATTTCCTAGACATCATCACCGAGGGGTCCTTGAATGAAAGCAACCATTCATACTTTCCAGTATGAAAAGTTGTTTCCATCAAAGAGTGGTGGTCTGGAGAGGTTACCAAACTTCTCAAATCCTTCTTCTATATTCAGAATTTTTGAAAGAGGTTTTGAAAACAATTTATAAAGTTTCAGGATCACAAAGGATGGTCCTGCTTTGATACCACTTAAAAAAATTATTTACTAGATTAATAACAAAATGTTATAAGTTGAGAAAACTCCGAATAAACTTTTTTGGCAAAACTCTTTTCGAATAAAACACAAGATGTGTTGTAAAAACATTATGAATATATGGTCTAGATTTGATAGTTGATTACCTTAGTTTTTAAATTTTAAAAATAACTACTAAAGCTACCAAGTAGTACCAATCACAATAACATGTAAGAATATTCAAAGGAACAGACACAGGAATTCAACGTGGTAAAACCCTTAATCAAGGGAAATATCCACGGTGCCCCCTACGACACAAAACAAAAATGCATTAGAATAAAGAATCAAGTTACAACACTTAAGCAAACATACATGGATCTTAAATCTTAGTTCAGAGTTATACCTACATGAGCTACTCCACTCCAAAGTTTTTCTGACTAGAACTGATCTCTTTTTTGTTGCTTCTTTGCCTTTTCCTTGAACTCCTTCTCTTTGAATTCTGATTCCAACGAATCTTTTAACTTTAAGTCTCAAACTGAACCACTGTGTCTAAGTGTTCGTGTGAGAAGTTTTTGTGAGGTGATATAGATGCAGATTTATGCAACTCACCCTCTCAAAGAATTTATACATACAATATCCTAAGAATAAATAAATTCTATATGACATGCAAGCTCTGATTCAAACAATTTTGTAAAATAAACTTCTATACAAGATCAGATCTAGAAAAACAACCTTGCTTTCAAAAATAACCAAGGTCCTATGTGTCTCATTTTTATTTTTGTACAATTTTATTTCACAAAGTGTGAAATATAAATCAAGAGACACAAATGTTCTTAAGGATCTGATATAGCCTTGAAAACTTAGAAGTTTATTTTTCAAAAATTCTTAGAATCAGATGGATCTGAAGAAAGAGATCCAAACAGAGAACTTAAAAAATAGGCGTGTGATGTTCTCTTTAGAAAATCCCAAGTTTCAATATGTGAAACTCGCTATTTTCTTAGAGAAGAGTTCTGAGAGAGTCTCAAACAGAAACAGGTCTTCTTCCAGACGTCAACCCTACCACCAAACTCACAAAAACCATAGAATGGTTCTAACACTTAACATTTTGGTTTCTGGTAAATGGATCTTTAAAGGTTAAGGTGTATGGGTTGTCGTAAATCACTCAGAGGTGTGAAGATTCGAAGATAGGCTATCTTTTTCTTCTCTCTCTTTTTCTCCTCTATTTCTTCTCTCTCTACTCTCTCTTTCTCTCTCTCTTTTGGATGAACTGGTAAAAGTCTTCAAATGCTGAGACATAGTTCTCTTTTATACTTGGTGAATAAGGATCTCGAACATCAGTTGCAATCCAAGGGATGAGATTTGGTCTTATAAGTTTGACTTGAAATCTAATGGCTTATAACAAACAGTGAAATAACGTACTCTCATTGGTTAAAAGGTAAACATTGGGATTGTAACTAAAGACATGCATATCGTCGATTAAAGTCATCTAAGGGGCTGAGATTGGTAGGTGGGTTTGTGTCTGTGAGAAAACACAAATCTAACGCTTAATGAACCAACACGTGTATGAACCAGATTAAACAAAAACGCATGTTTTGAAAATAAATACAAACCCACCCTGAAGTCTCTAAAGCTTTGACATTCTAACCAAGCTAACTTTGAAGCAAATAAAACACTTTCTGAAATTTAATTTATATCCCCAATACTTTTAAAAACCATGTTTTAATTAATTCAAAATTATTTGAAAATTATATAAAATGTTTTTAAAAAGTTGTAAAGGAATTAAATTGATTTTAAAAAGGGTTAAAGTGTTTTAAAAACCACCAATGAAAATAGGAATAAGATATTATGCAGTGAGAGTGTCCTATAGTGGTTTAAGGATATAATTAACTTCCCTATTAGGATTTCTTAGACTGGATTGCTTCTTCTTCCTTCTTCTTATTGAACCTTTGGTATATGGAGCAACTCATAAAATCTAACCTACTTTGTCTCAATATCCAAACTAGTTGGAAATACAATATAATATAGACTCAAGTATGTTAATTATATAGTGTGTTCTCAGTACTGTAATTTCCCAAGGAATCTCCGGACTTCCTTCTTCGTTCGGGATGGTGGCATCTCAAGTATGGCTTTCAGCTTGGCAGGATCTGCTTTTATCTATCTCTCACTAATAATGAATCCCAAGAGTTTTCCTTTGGTAACGTCGAAGACACATTTATGTGGGTTAAGTCGCATCTGGTACTGTTGCAATCACTCGAAGAACTTTCGGAGAGTAGGAGCATGATCCTCCATAGTCTTGGACTTGATAATCATGTTGTCTACATAAACCTTGACTTCTTTGTGTATCAGATCATGCAAATTGCTTGTGGTAGCCCTCTAGTAGGTAGCCCCTGTATTTTTTAGACCAAATGGCATGATATTATAGCAAAAGGTTCCCCAAGGGGTGATGAATGTGGTTTTCTCTTGGCGATTGGGGTTCATCCTGATCATGTTATATCCGACGAACCCATCAATGAATGACTTAAGAGTGTGACTGGCCGTATCGTCCACAATCATGTTGATTTGGGTAGCGGGTAATCATCCTTTGGAGAGGCCTTCTTCAAGTCTCGGTAGTCGACACACATGCAAACCTTCCCTTCTGAATTCGAAAGGGGTACGGTATTGGCTAGACATGTGGCATATTCGATCACACGAATAAAGCCCACGTTCAGTTGTTTGACTACTTCTTCTTTAACTTTGAGCAACCATTCGATACGGAGCTTTCATAGTTTTTATTTAATCGATTTGAATTCTGAGAGAGTTAGAATCTCGTGCTGAGCTATCTCGGGGTCAATTCCAAGCATGTTGTCATAGGACCATGCGAAGACATTCATGAATTCTTTCAGAAATTCTTTGAGTTGAGCCCGATCATGCTCATCAAGGGTGGCCCGAATCTAATCTCGCGCAGTTGGCTACTAGAACCTAGATTTATAACAACAGTTTCATCTTCATTAACTTGAATGCGGTTCTGTTGTTTGTTATTAACCTTATTTAGATCAGTTAAGTATTTTTCATTTGCAAAATCATCACCATTAAGCGTTTGATTAGGATCAAGACAATTAACGTAAGGCAGAGCAAGATACTCAAAATATTTATTTATTTCATTGATAGAAAAAATAGCATTGATAACCTCACCAAAGGAGGTCTCGATTACATCAGAGTAAGGAGGAACAACTAAGGAAGAAGAAAGGATATAAACATCAGGGTTAGGTCGAATATCAGTAGGTGGCACAGGTGTAGTGATTAGGCACACATTCTTCACATTTATCCCCTTAATTTCGGTATTTTTATGATCCCGTGCAGTTTAAATAGCTTGGATTTGTCTCGTATTTATTCTACTAACCTTTTTTGGCAAGTATTTCTTGTTTTGTGTATTTCTCATGTGTTTTACAGGTATTTCATGCAAGTTAGTGCGAAGGAGAACTCAAAACAGTGAAAGAAACCTAGAAATGGAGAGTTAAAGGGTATTTTCGTAATCTTTTAGCCTTAGTCCAGAGGTGGGGCCAACTAGAAATTTGAAGAGCTCTAAATTAAAAGAACACTGGAAAAAACGGCACCTCAATCCGAGCTACGGTGAAGAAGTTACGATGTTTTGAAGTTGCGCGATAATGAAGAGAAATGGACCAGAAACCAAACCGATCCGGATGGAACAGGACCGATCCGGTCAGAAAAAAAACCAATCCGGTACCAAACCGATCCGAACCAAATGGATCCGGACCGGTCCGGCTGTGCTGTAATTTAGTCATTAATTGTGCAGATTTTAAGTTGATTGGCTGGCAAAAACTTGTGCCACAAGAGAAATTTGATGTCAAATTCGTGCAACTTGGTGCTATAAAAGACCAAGCCCTACATCATTCCAAGAGGGAGTCAAATTCTAGAGAGAGAGGCAGATTTTAGGGAGTTCTTTTATCAAGTTGTAGGAGGTTAGTAGGTAGGGTTTCTTTGTAGTTAGTTTTTAGAGGATTCTTGTAACCAAGAACCCTAGTTTTTGAAGTTTGTCTACTATTCAAGATTCAAAGTTCTATTCAAGATTCATCATTCATCCATTCCAAGTAATTTTAATTTACTGTTTTTACTGCTTTCCTAGTTAGTTTAATTAATTGTTGATTTCTAGTTTTTCATTCCCAATTCAAATCATGTTCTCAATTTTCTAGAGTTAGTTATGAATTCATGCGCTTTAATTTGTAAGTTTTACTTTGATTTCATCATGTTAAGCTAAGTTTTTAAGGGTTGGGATGGATGAACCCATCCCAATGTAAATTACTTATGTAGAAAATAGAAATTAAATTAAAAATTTGAAAGAGTTGTGCGAGATAATTTTACAACCATTGTAGATTTTTTAATCTCTCTTGCCCTAGGTACTTGGGATGTTTAAGAATATGATGTGCGTAAAATTATTTATCACCGCTTTATATTTACCTTTGATTTCATATGGTGCGGGCTTGATCCTCATATATGTAATGCTTAGGATCTATAAAGACTGGATTCATTCAAATTTATAATTTATAATTCTAGGTTTCTATATGGTAAATTACTAGGGTTAGGGGGATTGTATTCCAACCTACTATCTCATTCATCTTAATTAATTTAATTTCTTTATTTACTTATTTTTTTCCCTTTTCAACCATCATCATCTTTTTCATTTTTTCTTTAGAAGTAATAAATCAATTAAATTCTATCAACCATTCCCTGTGGATTTGATACCCAGACTCGCCACTATACTCCTTAAGAAGTGTAGTTACAAGTTTAGGTTTTTTTGTATTGAGGTTGGAAGCCGATAACAACGAATAGAGTATTACACGGACGCTCGGTTTTCCACTCAATCATGTAGCATGTTAGTTGAGGAGAGGTGCATCAACAACTTTGATCAGACGGGATGGATCCGATGATGTATCCCCTGAGTGGATCATATAGAGTGTTATCCCTAGTGTTTGTAAATTGAAAGAATCCTCAGAGTCACTTTCCTCAGAATATCCGGTATGCTCAGTGAGCAATTGTACACTGTGCTGGGAACTCTCGGCCCATGGGTAGATATCTTGAAAGAAGATCTCCATTCCTGGTTTCATCTTTTTATCTGCATGGTCATACAATGGTTCAGGGAAGCCGCAATAGAGGAAATCTTCACCCTTTTTTATGAATCTTCCGTTTAGGGAATCTCCCTAGATAGTTTTGGCACATTCTAACCTCCTATTCAGTCTAGACTAACGGATCATTCTGAGTTCTTCTTCTGACAGTTGATAACCCAAGCCACAGGGAGGAAAGGCCTTATTTAACACAATAGGTTTAAGTATTCCTTGTTGTCTTTTTCCTAGCTCTAGTCCGGTCATGAAGTGCACGTTATTGAACATTTGGATTACATTGATGTCGCCATTAGGGTTATATTCTGGACAAACCCTATCTTTGAAATCGTCCCCTGATGGGAGTATAAGTAGTTCAACTCAAAAACTTGACAAAACCATATCATTTGTCCCGTGTTGTATCTCTAGTACTGGATTGCTGGTGTATGCATTCTCAATCTTGTTGTCGTCGCCCAAGATGGTGGTGACCTGCCCATTGGCGAATAATATCAATTGCTGATGAAGGGAAGAAGACAACCCTTTGATGCTATGGATCCATGGCTATTCGAGCAGCAGATTAAAACTGGCTGGGATATCAATGACTTGGAATTCAACAACCGAATTTAAAGGGCCAGTCCCTATTGCAAGCTTTATAGATCCCATTACCTCTCGACGTGTATTATCATAGGCACATACGACGATAGAGGTTGTAGAAAGGTCTCTCATTTTTAATCCCAAATAATGGAGGGTCCTCAATGGGCAAACATTAACAGCTGATCCATTATCGACAAGAGAGAGTGGGACAGTTTTTCCCATGATTTCAACAAAGATGTTTGCAACACCCCGTAATTTTGAGGATTTAATATTTAATTACTTTTGAGAGTGATAAAAATATTTAAATAGGAGAAACTTAAATTCATGAGTTGGAGAATTTATTTGAGTGAGCCGAATTAATTATAATTAGCGACTTTAAGTTTAATTATTCAAATTAATGTGTGTCACATTTTGGGGTCGAAATTTGGATATGTCAAAAGTAGTTCTGATGACAATTTCGAGTGCGCGGTTGTGTCCGGATGGGTCGAGATAGTCAAAAAAGAGTACCCGGGAGTAGTAGTTGCATCTCGGGGTATTTTTAGGTATAGCCGGGCCCACACGGGGTGAGTTGGGCCATTTTAATTAAGCCCAGATGACCAAAAACGGGATTAAGGTTTTTAACCTAAATGGAGAAGTGTTAAACGACTGTAAACACAAATTCTAAGCCTAGGGCTTGAGAGGGAAATTGGGGGAAAGAAAATCAAGAGCGAATTTGGGGATTTTGTAGCCAAATTAAGGGACTACACCAACGGATCAGACTTTACGAATAATTCCAGGCAAGTGGTTAACTGTTGTGATTTCTAAATTGATGATAATCAATTCATATCATAGTGATGTGTAAATCAAAATTCGTTTTGGGTGTATAACCATAATTAAAATTGGGTTTTTATGAATTTCGAGTAATGGGCACATTTAATTACTCAATGGATGTTAAGTTATGATTTGGGTCTGTTAAGACTAAATTGTAGAGTGGATTTCAATATGTATAGTGTTTACATGGACTGAATACGGTAGGGTCGGATTTTGTAGAACGAGACCCGGGTGAAAAACCCAAATTGGATATATTTAGGGTTTTGTATAAATTTGTTGATGGATTAAGGTCTCTAGGGTGTTTAGAACCTTTTTCTTGTGTGGAGAATATGTTGGTTGTGATTTGGGTAAAGGTTTGGGAAGAAACCAAAAGTTTAAGGGTTCGTTAATGGCTGAAACAGCAAGCCGGGGAAGACGATCAGCTTCTCGATCGATCGATCGACCCAGGGGGATCGAACGATCGACGGTCCCAAAAATTTGACAGCTCGGCCAGTTTGTATATAAAGAGAATTTTTTTTAGATTTAATGATAAATTCATATGGGACACATAATTCCTTAAAAATTATAGGGTTATATAATTGGGTTTAGGAGGGTGTGAACGGTATGTCATGAGATGAACGAATTTGGAGAAATAATTCATAAGTAGTGATATTGGGCCGAGGAATAATATTCGGGTATTGTAGTTGGGTGACGCTACATTATTAAAGAGATTGAGGTAAAATATTCAATTATAGACCAAGTGGGCGAGTTCGGGTATGTTGATAATTATAGGTAAATATAATTGGAAAATTTATGCAGATGAATGTGTGACACATTGTGGGAGAATATATGGGAATGAAATTATGAGATGTAAAATGGACCAAGTGAGCGAGTCCGGGTATATGGGTTAAGTGATCCCAAAGTATTAAATTAATTATTGAGAGAGTAATTAATTTAGAGTCGGAAGATAGACTCGGGAAATATTAAGTTACGGGTCAAGTGAGCGAGTCCGGGGATAATGGTTGGGTGACACCAAGTTATCAAATTAATGGATGGGTTAATTAATCAAGGTAGAGTCGGAAGGTATACACGGAAAAGTATTAAATTAATTGATGTTCTAATTAATTAATTTAGAGTCGGATTGTAGACTCGAGATTGGTATAAATTAATTAATGTGTAAATTAATTAAATGAGAGTCGTACCACATACTCGGTTTAGTATAAATTAATTAATGTGTAAATTAATTAAATGAGAGTCGTACCACAGATTCGGTTTAGTATAAATTAATTAATGTGTAAATTAATTAAATGAGAGTCGTACCACAGACTCGGGAAGGCATTAAATTAATAAGTGTGTTAATTAATTTAATTAGAGTCAGACCACAGACTTTGGAAGGTATTAAATTAATAGGTGTTAATTAATTTGATTAGAGTCGGATTGTAGAATCGGGTAGGTATTAAATTAATGGGTGTAATAATTAATTTAATTAGAGTCGGATTGCAGACTCGGGTAGGTATTAAATTAATGGGTATAATAATTAATTTAATTAGAGTCGGATTATAGACTCAGGTAGGTATTAAATTAATGGGTGTAATAATTAATTTAATTAGAATCGGATTGTAGACTTGGGTAGGTATTAAATTAATGGGTGTAATAATTAATTTAATTAGAGTCGGATTGTAGACTCGGGTAGGTATTAAATTAATGAGTGTAATAATTAATTTAATTAGAGTCGGACGATAGACTCGGGGAGGTATTAAATTAATGGGTGTGTTAATTAATTTAATTAGAGTCGGACCATAGACTCGGGAAAAGTATTATATTAATTGAGGTGTAAATTAATTATATTCGAGTCGGACAATAGACTCGGGAAGATGATAAATTATTAAGTGAGAAAATTAATTATGTTGAGTCGGGCCACAGACTCAGGAAATTACAGGCTAGTGTACGGGATTTTGAGTACACGATAAAGCCGGGGTTTATATTATATATATACGGTGTTGTGATAGTATATATATACGTGTATTTATTGTGTGTGATACTAAATATCAGTGACTAGATATTTATTCAATTTATATACTCTAGTGCTATCAAGGGAGGTTGCGCGATGTGGGTGAATCCCCTAGCTTTAGGAGTAGGGCGAGTATATCCCCAGGTCATAGCATGCGGTATATGGGTGAGGGATTTATCTCACTTTCAGGGAAGGAATATGAACGCCTCCATTACGTTTATAGTTTGGGCCAAGTTGATGAACGATTCCAACTTGGGAAAGTAGGTTTTGTGAGCACACCTAGTGAGATAGCACTTTAGAGGGAATCATCCGGCGAGGGTATACTCGGAGGGATGGATATACGTATATTATATGTGTGGATATTTTAGTAAAGATACGTATATAATGGTATTCAATATTATATGCTGGTAATAATACAATGTGTGATGTATTTACTTTATATAACTTGTGACACGATTATATGCTACTATTTATGAAGGAATTAGCTAAGTTAATTGTGAGATAACTTATAATATTCAAGAATCATTATACTCGGGATAGAGTAGTATGGCAAGGGGAGGTTATACCAGGACTAGTTGGACGGGATAGTACAACTAGGTGGGGTTCAAGGAAATCGTTAGGTGTGCACTTTAGTGGAGGGGTGAGAATGCCCTCAAGAGAGTGTGACACTAACTTAAATATGGAGAGAATTCATATATTTTAAATTACTGCAATTAATTCACTTGCTAAATATTTTCAAAATGTTTTGGGTTCTAACCCTTGCTATAAAACTATTTTCAAAACCTTTTAGGTGTCCAGCCACAGGGATGCCAGGATTGATATTCTATTCCAAGGACACGGAGCTGTGACATATCTGGATGCTAGTAGGAGCTTGGATTAGACGCATCGTTCTTTCATTCTTAAAGTAGGAATCATTTATCAGTTCAGTTTTCAGATTTTGATTCAGGTTTTGAATATTTGTATTGGACTATTTATTTGGTGGCCGATGGTTTATTCGGCTTCTCGTCTTATTAATTTTTTAGTTCATTTAATTCAGTTGTGTGAATGGATTATATTTATTTCCGCATGTACTGTTTGGTTTAATTAAAAAGTTAAAAAAGATTTGGCACCAATTTTTGGGAATACTAGGTGGTTAGTAAGTTTTAAAAAGTTTTTCGACAGTGATGCTAAGGATGATCCAACTGGAATTACTGTTTTAATTTGGTAAGCGATGATCACCCGGTATTTTATTAGGCGAGGTTCACAGATGGTATCAGAGCATCAGGTTCTAGTGTCCTTAAGATATATGTGTCTTTTCACGTTTCGACTTAGCAATCTTTGATATAGATCCCTAATATAGGATTGTTGTATTCTCATACATATGCGCATATACGTTCTTCTGCCAAATTTATATTTGGGAGTGAACTCATACGATTCGATTCTCATCCCAGATGCCGCCCGGGAGAGGGAGCAGCAAAGGCAGCAGGGGGAGATGAGACTAGGGAGGCTCATCAGGAGCAAGAGTTACCGCTGCAATGACCAGATGTTCAGGCTCGCGCGGGGTCATTGGGGTGGCAGCAAGTACGAGAGATTTTTCAAGAGTGGGCACCTACCAGAGTTGAGAAGGGGTTCATGTGTAGTTCTAGCGTGTCAAGGAAGAGAGATATCCAGCGTCACCTACGCATGGGAGATTGCGATAAGGTGTGGAAGCAAATGCTATCCACTGTTAGTTTAGTGGGAGAAGCACTACAGTAGTGGGAGTCGATCACCACAATTGAGGAAAGGGATACGCTAGCTATTGCAGAGTTTTGGGTGTGGTTCGACCGCACGTATTTTCCTCCAGCGGTTGAGACCGGAATGAGGAGAAAATTTAGAGAGGTGACTCAGGGAGACCGTTCAGTGGTCGATTACGAAGAAAGATTTTACTCGATTGGAAAAGTTTATACCGGATAAGGTAAGCAATGAAGAAAGAAATCAAGGTTTATGGATGGGTTAGTCTGGAGAATCAGACAACATTTTTATTGCTAATCCCGCATTAGTAGCTTATACTGATGTCATTAACGCAGCACTCCTGCACTGTCGAGAATATCGCTTCCACGTGAAAGGAAGCGGGAGGGGAGTGGAAACTAGCCAGTCGGATAAGGCAGGAGGGAACCGTACCAGTGGGGTATCCCAGCAGCAGGCAGGGGGAGATCAGGGGTAGGATTTTTGCAGGAAAATCGTGTAAACTTAGAGCTGGGGGAAATCGGCAGGATGGCCAGGAATTCCAACAAGGTCGGCATGGAAGGGATCAATGGCATGGTGAATATATTAGAAGGTGTTTCATTTGTGGGGAAAACGAGACACATGAAGAGAGATTGTCTTAAGCGAGGCAAGGGTTAACTACAGGACGAGGTCCTGGATGTACAACAACTAAAGCAAGTCATGGGCGCATTCGGGCAAGGAGAAGATGCTCCGGAACCCGAGGATCAGCCGTTGCAGCTGGAGTATGGAGGTAATTATTTTTACCCTATGGGCATGGGGTATATTTTGAGTGATAAGGAGGATGTCACAATATAAGACTTATTTTTCACTAGAGTTCGCAGGTGAGTCGAATTTAGTGGGTGCATTGGCTGTAGCAGCCATAGTATGTGGATAAACTTTACATGGGGTAACGGAGTTTCTTTGGTGTTCTTCACGGGAGAGTGGAGGTGTACACTGAGTGAAGGTTTGAATTATGCAAGGATCTACTACTTTCGAGAATTATGGGAGTGGGGTTGCTAACATTTTCTAAATATCGGCTGGATAGCGATGGAATTTAACTATTGTGGATAGTGATGTTAAGTTTTGGTGTTCACGACACTAGGATATGTTTGGTACTGAGTATCATCTGAGAGGGTGTATAGCCTATATATATGCGTGTATATATATTGTATTGCGTGGTGCGATAGGCACATAGTGAGGTCTTGTGTTCGCACATTTTATCCCGGTAAGTAGGGGTGTTTACTGAAGTGAATCAGGGTGGTTAGATTTATGTTCGACCAAAGAGAGATAGCCCGGGGTTTATTTTGTGCAAGGACTAGTGATGGCAAGGGCGCGGTACTTTATGTCATCTTTGGTAACATGAGAGTAAGCGTATATACTTTTGTGTTGAGAGACAAGTATTTTGTTGGGAGATGTTTGGACGTTAGTACATGGGTTGGGTACCCAGGCAGTAGATATATATATATATATATATATATATATATATATATATATATATATATATATATGTATGTGTGTGTGTGTGTGTGTGATATGACTACGGGTTCGAAGTTATATTATGGGTTACGACTAGCATAGTCGGGTAACTTTCGTGCAGTAAAGCGCGGGGATAGGGTGTATGGGCACCCGGGTTAATTAAGGCAAATTTCCTGCGGTTAATCACGGGTATAGGGTGTATGGGCACCCTGGTTAATTTAAATGCATACTTGTGTAACGTATGGTTAGAAGCGGATGGGATAGATATAGCGAGCTTATAGGCACATGACTAGAGAGTAATATGCGAAGCTTGGAATATTACGCTCATCTTGATTTCGAGGACGAAATTCCTTTGTAAGGGGGGAGGGAGTATGTAACACCCCGTAATTTTGAGGATTCAATATTTAATTATTTTTGGGATTGATAAAAATTTTTAAATTGGAGAAACTTAAATTCATGAGTTGGAGAATTTATTTGAGTGAGCCGAATTAATTATAATTGGCGACTTTAAGTTTAATTGTTCGAATTAATGTGTGTCACATTTTGGGGTCGAAATTTGAATATGTCAAAAAGTATTTCAGATGGCAATTTCGAGCGCGCGGTTGCGTCCGGATGGGTTGAGATAGTCAGAAAAGAGTACTCGGGGATAATAATTTGATCTCAGGGTATTTTTGGGTATAGTCGGCCCCACACGGGGTGAGTTGGGCCATTTTAATTAGGCCCAGATGGCCAAAAACGGGATTAAGGTTTTTAACCTAAATAGAGAAGTGTTAAACGACAGTAAACACAAATTCTAAGCCTAGGGCTTGAGAAAAAAATTGGGGGAAAACAAATCAAGAGCCAATTTGGGGATTTTGGAGCCAAATTAAGGGACTACACCAACGGATCAGACTTTAGGAACAATTCCAGGCAAGTGGTTAACTGTTGTGATTTCTAAATTGATGATAATCAATTCATATCATAGTGATGTGTAAATCCCCCCATCCGGTGGCAACGCTATCATCTTTCCATGTAAAGTCAATGCACTCCACAACTTCAACGGCCTCTTCGTATAATTCTTCTCATTCGACAAGGAGGTGTATAAGTGAAGGGACCAGGCGCCCTTGTAATTTCAAAGCAACGAGCAGCTCGGACACACTACAAATATCACCAATCTATCGGAATAAATCTTCCATGATCTGGACCATATCATCTAGACTGACTTCGTCAGATGGTACCACCCAATTGTTTAACTCTCAGGCCCATTTTTGTGCTTCTAAGAACAATATACTGAATCTCTGACAACCGACGATCATCTGGGGGGCAATATCATCCCAAACTCTAGGAGTTGGTTCAACACTTATGACAATTCCATGTCTTTACCTCCAGAACGGATGCGAATAGTGATGCATGCTCTGGTAAGGAGTGATAGAGCCTGATCGACAAAGGTAGTATTTTTGTTCCAAACATTTTTGGATACACAATTCATTGAACATTGTTTATTATGTGTATGACACAAATACTACCTTTGGATACACAATTCCATGATTTAATCCACGAGGCAAGTGTTTAACTTGCTTTATGATTTAGTGTGTTAATTTCTCATATTGTAGTTGGTATAAAACTAAAGATTTTTGGGTTGAAATTTCGTGGATCAAACGGGTTTTCGAAAGATTAAAACGGATATAACTCGATTAATGCCCAATTTGAGAACCTTGGAATTTATTGAAATTAATTGTTGAAAATGTGTTCTAGGATGATTAGAACCCTTTTTATATGTGTATTTATAGTTGTTTGAGGTTGAATGAGGATGAGAGAGGAGATAAAAAGCTTGGAGGTGCTTTAATGGAGGCTTGGATTTTTGGAGAAGAAGGTGAATAGTGACTAGCATCACTTTCGGACTGTTTAGGCTAGGAAGACTGTCGATTCAGCTCTCGGCCAAAACATAAAAGTTGTAGATCTTTTCGATATGGTTGCGACGACACCGACCCGTAGTTTTTGATTTTTTTTTGATTTGATATGATTTTTCTAAGATAGCAGTTCCGAGGGTTAAATTGTCAACTCGGAAATCAAACTGGAAATTTGAAAAATAAAGGCTAAAATTGTTTGGAGATAAATATTTGGGTTCCGAAAAATAGTGTGGGGACTTCTAAATATATTTTTTGAGTAAGCCGTGTTCCTTGGGTTAGTTGAAAGTAAAATCCAAGATTTACCCAAATAGGGGTGTTCGTGAGGAATAATACTTAAAGAGAATTTTATGTGTGATTTGGATATTAAAGAAGGGAATACGTATTGGGGGAGCATTTTAAGCGTGTGATGGTTTATATTATTATGGATGGAAATATTCGAGGTTATTGGTTGTCGTTATGAGAGTTTGGAAATTATAGCCATAGTATATTGAGAAGAGATATAAATAATATATATACGATGTCGTTAAAGTATATATATTATGAGACGAATGAATATAACGGGGTTGTTGATATTATTATTGTGCGGTGAGAAAAGCTCAGAAATAATATATTGAGGATTAGTCAAATTTGATAAATGCTTAGGATATTCGAGAAATAAATTTACTACGTAGGGGATGTATTATATGGGCTATGAGTATGCCCTTATATTATTATATACATGGGTTAGATAAATACCTACGAGGAATTATGTATAGGTGATACAATTACCTATAATTATATGATGGTTGGGTGAATACCTCATTGATTTTATATTTATATAGATGGAATGTGTATCTATATCATTGTTTATTATGTGTATGACATACTTAGCTACTGGCTATCGAGTGGGGGTTAACGCGTTGTGGCCGACCATATCTTGTGTGCCTTCGGGGGAATGTTTTAGTCATACCACTAGAGCATGTAACCTAGGTATGGCCTATCTATGAGAACGATAGTGTTGACGGTCATATGGGTGCGTAGGTATGTGCGTAGCCCATAGGCTTGGGACCATGTTCGCCTCCAATATGTGTATATGTTTCATTGGTTCTTGAGATATTGAACCTATTGTCCTCTGTGCGTGAGAGAAGCAATTGGACCGAATAGCCGAGTATGCGTAGCACAAGGGGTTTCTTAACCAAGGTGCAATATTGCTATAGATTGATAGATGTAAATTGATATGTATACATAAAGAGACTAATGTGTGTATACCGAAATCTTGTTGGGTGTCTTATGTGAATGATTAATATACTTGTTGCGAATAGTATATATATATATATATATATATTTATATATATATGAGATATCATAATGTTTATGAATTATGAATCATAAGTTAATGAGAACTAAATATATATAGACGGGATATTATAAGATGTTATATGTACTAAGGGCCTAATGGATCCCAACGATCAACATTGTTACGTAGTAGTGTATCAGGGGGATTCCTTGTTTGGATTTCGCTTACGAGACACCCCACACACGAAAGTAACATAATGTTGGAAATGGGGAGAAGTTCAGTCCTTCATGCTAGTATTAATAAGGATTATTAGAAGATGGTAATTACATTAGTTAGGCGGGGTAGCTTAACTAGGGTGCTTAAAAGATATGAAATAGTGGTGCACTATTAAAAGAGAGGTGAGGTATAGTTCATGAGAGTGCGATACCAATTTAAATATGAGAAATATCATATCTTAAAAATATGGATTTTATGTACTTGCTAAAAATGTTTTAAAAAATCGGGCTCTGACCCGTTTCTCTATTTTTCCCTCTCTTGCTATATATCTATCTATTTCTCTCTCTCTCTCTCTCTCTCTCTCTCTCTCTCTCTCTCTCTCTCTCTCTCTCTGTATATATATATATATATATGTGTGTGTGTGTGTGTGTGTGTGTGTGTGTGTCCAGACACAATGATACTTGGATGACGATTCCTTCGAGTAAGACGTTTGCTGCAATAGTTGTGGATGCAGGCAGGTTTCTTGTAGACGCTTCTATCATCGAGATCTAGATAGGAGGTAGTGCAGTCATATTCGAGCTTATGGCCCAACAGTACTCATTTACTCTTTGACCGCCTTTTGTGCGGCATTTGATTTTGTTGTATTATTGGACCGAGTGCTCGGTTATTTTATTTTATTTGAGTTGTTGCATATAAACTGATGTAATTGGTTTATTTGAATGGTTTGGCTAAAAAGATTAGTTAATTTAAAATTTTGATGCCGGCCTAATAGGATATTAGTAATTAATTAGTTTTCGACAGTGATGCTAAGAATGAACCATATGAGACATCTGTTTAATTTGATATAGGAGTGATCCCCCGGTATTTTATTAGGCGGGGTGTCACAGGTGGTATCAGAGCATCAGGTTCTAGTGTCCTTTGGAATCTGTGCGGACGTACTACGCTTTCAGCGTTGCTTTTGATTTGATATAGAGCCTTATGATTAGGATTGTCGGTATCCTCTTGTGAGATTTCGTTCTCCTGTCATTATGTAAGAATATAGTAAATATTTTGCTAGCTCAATCGGGATTCGTGTGATGATCGACGAAGGGAGACCATGGAAGTCCATTTTGAGGGCAGCAAGAGGCGGGGCTTAATTGTTGGAAAGGAGGACCGCGATAGAGGTCACTTTCCTTATGGCATTATCAAGGATTGCTGCAACGACTACTAAAATATAGTAGTTATAATTATCTATGCACCACTATAGTAGATAATGGTGCTAAACTTGAATTACCCAGTGAAGTTAGATGGGAAAAAAGCTTAAGAGGTCTTTGATGAGGACCGTGCATTGAAGTTGAGTTAGTCGGAAATAGTGTAATTTCACTTCTACGAAGTCGAAGTCACGGAAGCTTTGGCTTAGAGTTAGGTATGGGAATACCCATATGTGAAAATTTGAGGAAATTTTTTTCACTCGTTAGAGAAATGTTGAAATGGTGGGGACGATGGTCACCATATTCGGGGGAGCATGACATATTGCTTATAAATTAATCATACATATGGAATTTTTTTTTTCCTTCATAAAAATGTGAAATTTGGTGAATTAGATGTTAATCAAGAAATAAAAATGGAGTTTTTATAGATGAATTGTTTTTTGGGTTTATGTTAATATAACTCATGGGAAAATTTATGGATTTATTGGATTTACTGGAAAATTGGAAGGATTTGATCCTTAAACTATACTAAGAAGTGTTTTAGGGTGAATTAGAGTAGTTTGGGAACCTTGTATTTGGTTTAAAATGAGTTTTGGACTGAATTAGAATAAGGAAAAATGGGAAAAACGAATTTTGGAGATGAACTGTGCAACAGCTGAATTTTCGTTAGAAGTCCAGCCCAGGTCGTTCGAACGACATCGTTCAAACGAGACTTCTAATGAGGTTCCGGTGGCACTTTTAACGAGTTGGTAGTTCGTTTGAATGAGAATTCTAACGAGGTTCCAGTGGCACTTCTAACGGGTTGGTAGTTCGTTCAAAGTAATTCTTTCGAACGAGAATTCTAACAAGGTTCCAGTGGGTAGTTCGTTCGATGTTGGAAATGTCATTCGAATGAAATGTCGTTAGAACGAGCTCGTTTGAACGAGAATTCTTGGTCTTCTAATGAGATTCCAGAATGACTCTAAAGGCCCGATTTTTGTTTCGAACCTCTCGTAGGCCTATTTAAATGAGTGTTAGGCCTATACGAATGTCGAGTAACTTAAAATTTATAAGTGAACGAAGAATATGCATGATTAACCAAAAAATATTATATATATATTGTGTATATATATACGGGCATATTTAGACATATATATGTGATATGTTAAATATATATGTGTGTGATTGGTATACTTATATGATATGGTTTTTACCGAGTCGGTGTGATAGTTCGACCACTGGTACCCATGATGATGTGTAATTAATTCCCTGGAAGATGATAGTATAGAGGGACTGCATCCATTGAGTTATAGCTCTGAGGGATGGTTATAATACTTATATAGTGTATGATATATAAGTATGGATATACTTAATGTGTATAGTATATTGTATATATATTTATATGTAATGTTAAACATATATATACAAACATAATAAAGAATGGAATGCGAGATAAATTCTAGATGAGCTCCCCTTTAGTATATAGTTAGGTGGAACTTCGATATGTAGATGTTTCCTTGCCATAATTTTTGGTGCATGAGGACCTTATCGGTATAATTTAAAGTATGCATCATTTAATGTTGAGATGTGGGATTTAGCTCATTGTTAGTAGCACTAAGGACTTAGTGTTAATGCAAGCACTTGTGGTATGGCTCCTTGATAGAATTAGGAGTTCTGGCCACACTTTTGACGATAGGAGAGAGGGGATTATCCCAGTCGCATATTTGAACTAACGGACCTCCACGACCGACAAAGTTAAGTAGCCGTGTATAGGAGGGGTTCCTTGTTTGGATTTCTCTTGCGAGACGCTCCACGCACTTACCCTAACGATGTCGGGAGTGGAGAGATGTTATGAAAATGAAAGGATGTTGGTTTGGAAGATAAGTCACCTAGTTTAGAGAAAACACTATAGAGTGAGAGACGTTTGATGACTGTATAATTATGTAGAGATATAAGTGCTATAGAAAAGCACTGAAATTTTTCTCTCACTGAAAGTATGTGGGTGAGGTATGATGAAGGAAATTAATTTCAGACTTATGGTCATGCTTTGAATATAAGGGAAAATTGAGAGGAAATACATTTTGGGAATGATATTCATAATTCTTTTACAGAGAGTAGGTTCCCTGATTAGTTAGACTTTCCATTTGAACAAGATGGAAGGATATACTGGTAGTAGTACGTTAGTAGATTAACAAGGTAAGGTTTAGAACGTCCCATTGGTGTCCTTTAGACCGCTACATATCGATGACGGACAAAGCGAGGGAGTAGTGTAACGGGAGGGTTCCTTGTTTGAATTTCGCTTTGCGAGATGTCCCATGCATGAAACCGAGTGAATGTCGGAAGTCGAGAAAGGTCTTGGGCACTAGGGATATAGTTAGAATAGTAATCATATTACATATGTTAGAAACGTCTTAATCTTAAGACTACCACGAAGTAAGGGAAATAAGACTATCGACACTGATATAGGAAGAATATTGTGAGTTAACAACAAGAAGATCGATGGGATAATCTTGAGAAGGATTGAATTTTCAGGTATCGAGAGAATTAAATTTCGAATTTATTCAAGTTAAGGGTACCCAGGTGTTTGTACTAGGCCGACGAAATGAGGCCCATTATTTAGAATGAGTGTTACGTATCAAACGTTTATAATAGTTGTGCAGATAGACACAAGTTAAAAGGTGTATGGGAACCTTGGTAAGTTGATTTATATACTACCGAAATAGAAGGGACATAATATATAAAACTAGAAATTTTTCTACGAAACAGTTATAAATGAATTTCAGATGGATTGGATGGAATGTCGTAGGAAGTACGCAATGATACAATTATATTTGTGCAATATGAATTGGCACACCTAAGAAAAGGGAAAAGGCTGATGGGAATAGTCGAGCGCTAGTGTAGTTTCCTTTTTGAGGGAAATTAGGTGTCCTGATATGAATGAGTGAATGCTTGGAGTAATGGATCTCCGATGGGACCAATAAGTTAGAGCAACACTTATAGGCTCGTTTTTCTTTATATGCACTTAAAGAAGCAATAGGTGCGATATGATGTTAGAGTCAACCCTACGAACAAGGTAGCATTGTAACATTTAGAGATTTGGTTAAGCTAGAGCACTAAAGCATACTCCTTGAGATAGGTGGAATGTAGTGGGAGACCATTGTGTTAGGCTATATCTAAATTTGGCTAAACTAGGACGAAGTGTATATACCGATCCTAGAGTAGTGGTAAAGGCTATATCGGAATTTCGAGGACGAAATTATGTTGTAAGGGGAGAAGTGTGTAAGACCCTATACTTTTAAAGGTATTTAAATTACACCGTGGATGTAATTTGGTAATTTGAGGAATTATTGTGAATAGTAATTCTGGGATTAATGAGTGAAATTAAATAAATTCAATATTATAAAGTGAATAGTAAATATTAATTTTCAAGTGTCGGATTAATATTTACATAGATTATATTTTCTTAAGAGACTAAGTGTATGAGTGGATTATTTTTAAGTACATGTCGCAGTTGGGTAAAGCGAAAAAGGAAAATATTTTAAATTAGAAAACACGCGTATTGAACGTGTTGGGTCAAAATAGTGAATTTTAGTCAAGTGACTCGGATGGAGATTTTTACTGCACCATTGGGTTCAGAATGACCGAGATAGTAAAAATAGAGTATCCAAATGTAGTATTTGTGTTCCAAACATTTTTGGACTAGTAAGGACTCGTAAATGAGTACACGAGTCATTTAACAATTGGGTATTCACCCAATTTCGGATTTAATAAGAGAAAACCCTCATTTATTCCCCAAAATCAGATTTAAGAGAGAGAAATAGAAGAGAGCAGGAAGAGAAGAAAGAAGAAAAGGAATTTTGGGCCAAAATTCGCGGGATTCGACTCGGGGTCGTCGGATTTAATCCACGAGGCAAGTGTTTAACTTGCTTTATGATTTAGTTTGTTAATTTCTCATATTGTAGATGGTATAAAACTAAAGATTTTTGGGTTGAAATTTCGTGGATCAAATGGGTTTTCGGAAGATTAAAACGGATATAACTCGATTAATGCCCAATTTGAGAAACTTGGAATTTATTGAAATTAATTGTTGAAAATGGGTTCTAGGATGATTAGAACCCTTTCTATATGTGTATTTATAGTTGTTCGAGGTTGAATTAGGATGAGAGAGGAGATAAAAAGCTTGGAGGTGCTTTAATGGAGGCTTGGATTTTTGGAGAAGAAGGTGAATAGTGACTAGCGCCACTTCCGGACTATTTCGGCTAGGAAGACCGCCGATTCAGCTCTAGGCCAAAACATAAAAGTTGTAGATCTTTTCGATATGGTCACGTGGGCACTGATCATGTATTTTTTTGATTTTTTTTTTGATATGATTTTTCTAAGATAGCAGTTCCGAGGGTTAAATCGTTAACTCGGAAATCAAACCGGAAATTTAAAAAATAAGGGCTAAAATTGTTTGGAGATAAATATTTGGGTTCTGAAAAATAGTGTGGAGACTTCTAAATATTTTTTTTGAGTAAGGAGTGTACCTTGGGTTAGTTGAAAGTTAAATCCAAGATTTACCCAAATAGGGGTATTCGTGAGGAATAATACTTAAAGATATATTTATGTGTGATTTGGATATTAAAGAAGCGAATACGTATTGGGGGAGCATTTTAAGCGTGTGATGGTGTATATTATTATGGATGGAAATATTCGAGGTTATTGGTTATCATTATGAGAGTTTGGAAATTATAGCCATAGTATATTAAGAAGAGATATAAATAATATATATACGATGTCGTTAAAGTATATATATTATGAGACAAATGAATATAACTGGGTTGTTGATATTATTATTGTGCGATGAGAAAAGCTCGGAAATAATATATTGAGGATTAGTCAAATTTGATAAATGCGTAGGATATTCGAGAAATAAATATACTACGTAGGGGATGTATTATATGGGCTATGAGTATGCCCTTATATTATTATATACATCGGTTAGATAAATACCTACGAGGAATTATGTATAGGTGAGACAATTACTTATAATTATATGATGGTTAGGTGAATACCTCATTGATTTTATATTTATATAGATGGAATATGTATCTATATCATTGTTTATTATGTGTATGACATACCTAGCTACTAACTATCGAGTGGGGGTTAACGCGTTTTGGCCAACCATATCTTGTGTGCCTTCAGGGGGATTTTTTAGTCGTACCACTAGAGCATGGAACCTAGGTATGGCCTATATGTGAGAACAATAGTGTTGACGGTCATATGGGTGCGTAGGTATGTGCGTAGCCCATAGGCTTGGGACCATATTCGCCTCTAATATGTGTATATGTTTCATTGGTTCTTGAGATATTGAACCTATTGTCCTCTGTGCGTGAGAGAAGCTATTGGACCGGATAGCCGAGTATGCGTAGCACAAGGGGTTTCTTAACCAAGGTGTAATATTGCTATAGATTGATATATGTAAATTGATATGTATACATAAAGAGACTAATGTGTGTATATCGAAATCTTGTTAGGTGTCTTATATGAATGATTAATATGCTTGTTGCGAATAGTATATATTATATATATATGAGATGAGATATCATATTTCCTAACCCTATAGAAAATGGAGGAGAAGGAATAAAGTGATATACTCCTTCCGGTAAATTTATATCCGGATGTTTATGAATTATGAATCATAAGTTAATGAGAACTAAATATATATAGATGGGATATTATAAGATGTTATATGTACTGAGGGCCTATTGGACCCCAACGATCAACATTGTTACGTAGTAGTGTATCGGGGGGATTTCTTATTTGGATTTCGCTTAGGAGACACCCCACACATGAAAGTAATATAATGTTGGAAATGGGGAGAAGTTCAGTCATTCATGCTCGTATTAATAAGGATTATTAGAAGATGGTAATTACATTAGTTAGGCGGGGTAGCTTAACTAGGGTACTTAAAAGATATGCGTTAGTGGTGCACTATTAGAAGAGAGGTGAGGTATAGCTCAAGAGAGTGCGATACCAATTTAAATATGAGAAATATCATATCTTAAAAATATGGATTTTATTCACTTGCTAAAAATGTTTTCAAAAATTTGGCACTGACCCGTTTCTCTATTTTTCCTTCTCTTGTTATATATCTATCTATCTATCTATCTATCTATCTATCTATCTATCTATCTATCTATCTATCTATCTATCTATCTATCTATCTATCTATCTATCTATCTATCTCTCTCTCTCTCTCTCTACACACACACACACACACACACTGTGTGTGTGTGTGTGTGTGTGTGTTTGTGTGTGTGCGCGCGCGTGTGTGTGTGTCCAGACACAGGGACACCTGGATGACGATTCCTTCGAGTCAGACGTTTGCAGCAACAGCTGTGGATGTAGGCAGGTTTCTTGTAGACGTTTCTATCATCGAGATCTAGATAGGAGGTAGTGTAGTCATATTCGGGCTTATGGCCCAACAGTACTCATTTACTCTTTCACCGCCTTTTATGCAGTATTTGATTTGGTTGTATTATTGGACCGAGTGTTCGGTTATTTTGTTTTATTTCATTTGAGTTGTTGCATATAAACTGTTGTAATTGTATTATTTGAATGGTTTGGCTAAAAAGATTAGTTAGTTTAAAAATTTGACGCCGGCCTAATAGGATATTAGTAATTAATTGGTTTTCGACAGTGATGCTAAAAATGAACCATATGAGACTCCTGTTTTAATTTAATATAGGAGTGATCGCCCGGTATTTTATTAGGCGGGGTTTCATAGGTGGTTTGGCCAATAGTTTGGTGAAAGTCACAATGGGCATCTAGCTTGAAATTTTTGGTAAGTCAGTTTGGCAATAAACGAGGGTCCAATGGCTTGAAGAGATTTTGGCTCAAGAGGGCCTGGTAAACTTTGGAGAGGGGAGCGTGAATCTCGGTGTATTCCTTTTAGGCTGGGTTAGAACGACTTTTTAGTGCCCATGGAGTGGCAGGCTGAGAGATGTTGATGGTAGAAACTGCGGTATTGGTAGATTTTTCAAACTTTCTAGGAGTGAACTGTCCAAATATTTTCTTTAGTTCGAATTCTTTCTTGGACGGACCTTCTTCTATCTCCACTCCTGTTTCTCGGAGGGCTAAAAAATGAGGGTAATACTGTCCTCCATCGTTGCTCAGATATGGGGTAAGAAGTTCTTCTTCACAATGCTGACTTACTCCTCTTCGAAAGGCCAATTGGTCATAATGGTTGCTTTCTCTCTCCACCTTGCTACGAAGTTACTGACGAACTCCCCAGGATTCTACTTGAGCAACTCTAAATCACAGCGGGTAACCTCTAACTCCTCGTCGTACTTGTATTGTGACATGAACTCGCGGTCAACATCCTCGCAATTGCGGATTCTAGACTCCTCGAGGGATAAGAACCAACGGATAACGCTAGCCTTCAAAGTTCGCTGGAACATCTGGGCCATTATTTCTTTGGAGGCCCCTAGGAGAGTTATGGCTCGGTGATAGTTGCAGAGATGAACGATCGAGAGTCCACTACCCCCGAACTTCTTGATGTTGGGCATCTTAAATTTTTTCGATAACCTGTGGGTGTAGTCCATGTAACTCTTAGAGAGTCTGACTTGGTCGAATATCTTGGTCAACATTTTAAGGTCTTCTGCAATACCCCGTATTTTTATGGCATTTAATTATGAGATTTATTAAATTAATTTGGAATAATTAATTGAAAATTAATCCGGATTTAAATGCTAGCGAGACGAGAGTTAGTATTTGATTATTATAATGTTGTTGAATATTACTGAGAGATTATGATAATATGTGATTATTGAGTTTATTAAAAATTACCGTGAGATGAAATTATGGCAGTTTCGGTAATTAAGTTGCGACGCGCGTGTCAGTCATGTCAGGACCCAATTTAATGGATTTAAAAGTATTTTATTTTTATATCATTCGTATGAGCATTTTGAGTGCACTAACGTGTCGGGAAGTGTCGAAATAGTCAGAAAACACTAGCCGGGGGTTTAGTTTGGGTTCCGGGGCATTTTTAGGCCTAACCGGCAACCCGGGAGGGTATTTTAGTCATTCCTATTTTTGGTGAATAGTGACCTACGAAAATGAGGAATATTTATCAGCCAGCACTTGAGTTCCTTACAGTTTTTCACAACCATAGATCATAACGGCAGTTAGAGAGGAAGAGAGGAGAAGTCCAAGGGCTTCCATGGCCAAAACCACCACACACCACCACCATCGCCGGATTTATGACCGGAAAGAGAGGGGGAAACAACCAATAACATCATCATCGGATCAGAATCTATATTTTTTTAGGCAAGTGATTTATCTTGCGAAATTTTATGGCATATATTCTACATGATAAATTAGATTTGGAGACAAATTATGAATAATTGTGATTATATGAACTTGGGGGCTAAATCATGAATTTGGGTAGGATTGCATGTAGTGGACCTTCGGGAATCATTAAGGGAATGAATTATAAATTAAGAGTTAGGAAATTTTGAAATTTTATTGAGGTTTTTAATGATTTTTGAAGAGATGAGGAAAAACTAGGGTTATAGTATTTTAATGACTTTTAATCCAAGAAATCGATAATCTATGATGTTTTGATGAATCGTGAACGTTAAGACTGGTGTAGTAATGTTGGTTCATGATTATTATACTCATTTGGTGAGTTTGGGACGTTATAATATGATTTGGAGGTATAAAAATGGAGAATCTCGTAACTGTTGAGAAATTCTGGGCGAATACCTGCTTGATCGATCAATCGATCTGAGAATGTCGATCGATCGACCCCTTTTCTTCGATCAATCGAACCCTTATGATTTTTGGTAATTATTTTCCCTTAAGGATTAATGAAAATACCAAGGCCAATGATGATTCTTAGGATATTTAAATTGTAATTGTGGGACATAGTTAAGGTCAGTAGGGTCTTAGTTGATACCGAAAAAAAATGGTTTACCTTATGGAATTGAATGCTATTGCTTACGAGGGTCTACCGAGGGAGGTACGATTAGAAATCGTTAAAATTGAAACTAGAATGGGAATTAAGGATTATTTAAGGATAAGAACCGTAACGGAGGGACTTTAAGATACTGAGATAACATTTGAAACTAATAGGAGACTTAGTAACCTTTTGGGATAGGTTTAACTACTCAAATTGATTCGACGAGAGAGTTATCAAGCTATATATATATATATATATATATATTACGTATGATGTTCGGGATAAACTTGCTACATAATAGACTTACTAGATGGAATGATTGAATATCTATATTGAAATATGATTACTAAGGTTGTGTGAATGCCTAGTGTATGGATTTCTTATCTGTATGACATACCTACCATACTTGCTACTACGGGAGGTTAGTTTTCGAAAAAGGGCCCTCTTATCCTTGTGTGACTTCGGGGGGATTTATATTGGTACCTTAAGGACATACGACTGTGAATGACTTATCTGTGAGTTGATCAGTCAACTGACCATGGGAGTGTAGGTATGTGCGTGACCGTCGGGTATGTGAACTATGTTCGCCTCCAATATGTGTGATTTGTATTGTGACGGTTCCGGAGTGATTCGAAACACGTGATCCTTACGTACGTGATGTATGTGGATTTGATAGTAGAGTATGTGTGCACCGCTTCGCCTAGGGGTGCCTTATATGTATATATGTACCAAGAGTGATTTATATAGATACTTGTGACTGATTTACTATTGCTTAGTAGATGTGAATAACTAAGAAAATTGAATGGGATACAAATGTGGAAAACTAAATAAAACTCGTGATAAGGAATTTAATGAATGTGGATGTGAGTTATAAATATAACTTGGTTGCGTAATACGAGCAGTCACCTTATATTAGTATGAGATAGTAGGGGCCAGTAAGGACTAGTTAGATAGTGGCATAACTAGGATGGGTTAAGGGTACACGTTAAGCGTGCACATTAGTTGAGAGGTGAGAAACTCATGTGAGAGTACGTGACTAACATGTTTATTATATGTGTTGTTTAATATTGTAATTTAAACACTTGCAGTTTTAAAATATTTTCCCCTCGGGATCTGACCCGTTTGCTTTCAAATCTATTTTTGTAAAAACATTTTAGGTGCCAGCCGCAGGGATGCCAAGCATAGGAGTTCCATTCTGATGACGTGCTATAGCTGCTGTGGAAGCTACATGACCTTGGTATTAGACACCTTCATATTTATCCTTGGTTCCTTTAGAGTCATTTGTATCAGTTAGGGCATGTCACCCATTCTTATTTAGAGGTCGTAGTTGCAGACTTTCGTTATTTCGGCTATTGGTTTATTTATTCAGACTCTTGTATTGGGACTTTATATACTCTGGCATTATCATTATTGGAGTGTTTACTGCAGATTCAGTTGATTTCATTTCATTGGTTATTCATATGTGATTGTTTATGCGTTTGATGGTTAATTATTTAATTCTTGGTTATTTATTAACTTAATTAATAAAATTGGCATATCTGTTTTTAAATATTAGGTGGGTAGTAATTTATTAGATGTTTTTCGACAGTGATGCTAAGACTAAACCAACTTGATATTCTGTATTAATTTAATAAAGGAGTAGCTACCCAATATTTAATTTGATGGGGTTTTACAGGTGGTATCAGAGCATCAGGTTCTAGTGTCCTTTAGGATCTGTGCGGCTTATTATGCTTCTAGTGTAGCTTTCTTTTTTATGGAGCCTTATGTTTAGGATTGTTGATCTCTTTGGTGAGATTTCGTTATCCTGTTATAATGTATATAATAGTGATTCTTATTTGCATTCGGGTGTGTTCGTGTGCCGAACAATGCAGTATGTCAGGCGAAGACAGTTGGGCGAACAACTAGAGGCAAAGATCAGTTGAGATTATTTGATTTATTAAAGAAGGATGACCGCAGTTAAAGTCACCCATATTATGGCACGGAAGTCCAGGATGGTAAAGACGACTAAGGCGCGACTTGTGACTTCCAAGCACAACAATATTAGAAAGTGGGGTCAAATGAGACTCACCCAGCAAGGTTGGATTGGGATAGAGTCAGGCGAAACATTGAAAAGGACCAGCAGTGGAAATAGTAGAAATGCGGAGATGGCGTGTACTAGCCAACTAACGTAAAATATCCAAAATCTTGGACACATGATGGGGTATGGCTAATCGGGAGTGAAAATTAGGGGTAAAATTTTTCTTGGCTCGTAAGAGCGGAGTTACAATGGTGAGAGGCAACTACCTCACTTAGAAGTGGAATGTGTCGTCGAGAGAAGGCGCACACGTATGGTTTGACCATAAGTTCCCTCATTAGATGTTCAAAGTGAGATGCGAGCGTTGTTCTGAACTCACATAAGAGGGTCGGAAAAAGGTCACTTTATGAGAAGAAACTTAATTATTTAGCGAACCTTGCACCGGGTGAAGTAGGTGAAATGGAGAAGAGGACATTAAAGGAAGAATTTGCATACAAGAAGAATTTTTAGCACTTCAGGGGAATTCTGCTTGGGCAGTCAATGCAGGTGGTAATTATGTCGCGTTTTGTTAATAAGGAGGTAAATGCTTCCTTGTGTGGGGGAGATACAAGAATCAAAGAATTTTCATAGAGTGAGACTGGGGGAAACGGTGTTGGAGAAGCATCACAAGAGGGAGACCCATCAGGGGACCCGTTAAAATGATTCGGATAGCTGAATTATTACCGAGCGATGGTGATTTCAGTAATAGTTGTCGAATCCAGTAGTGTGTTCCTTAAGGTCATCAAAGCTAAGGGAACAACGGAGGTAGTCATCAGAGTCGAGAGTACCAACGTTCGAGAGAAGGACCACTTTAACATGGTTAGTGTGACCGGAGATTTGGGGAGTACGGGTAGAGGTATTTTGTGGGGAGTGAAACCCATGTGTTATAAATATTTCCCGAAGCAAGTATAAGGATAAGGGTATGGTGCCTATCAAGGGAAATAGTTATTGAAATTTTCGATTTGGTATGGACAAGTGTGTTAAGTCCAGGAACCATTTGAACAGCCGAGGCGATTGACAAGATGGAAGTATGAGTTATATCCTCAAATGATGTTGCGTGTTGTATGTATCATGAACGAGTTACTACTTTTATTATTGCTATATTCGCATGAGAGTTGAGTTTAGTGAGTATCTCGGCAATGTTATTATTTTTATGGATATTTTCCCCGGTATAATGGGGTTACCTTTAGCATTATCCACGGAGGATGAATGCGTATCTCGATAGAGGTAAATACTTTATTAAAATTACTCGTTGTAGTGCTGTGTTATACGAGTATGATATTATCCTAATTATGGTTTTATAATAGGCTTATACCGATAGTGTGCGGATATTGCAAGTTTATTGGGGTTACTACCTTGGTGTAGAATGTTTTGTTCTGGCGAGGCCCCATTTGCGAGAGGGTCGGGCTCGTGATTGTATATTTGTATATATGTATATTTAGATATATTATTGGGACTTAGAAAAATATAATGGTCTCGAATATTCGTTCCCGCTATGTGTAGGGTTTTATTGATATGATACGGAGTGTATTTAGTTTAATGTTCAACGGAAAGATTTAGCTGGTTATTATAATTAACGCTTAGAATGTAGTAATAAGAAGAGTGCATTGTTATATCACCCTTTAGAGACGTGGGAGTTAATACTCATAGTTGTATGTCTGGGGATGGGATTTTGAGAACCCTGATTATAATTGCATGATGTTTAGGGAAGGCGATTTCCATCAATGTTAAGATACAGTGTCTTCCGGAAGGAGTTCCTTATTTAAGTGTAATTGCGAAAGGAGATTTAGCTTGATTGTCAAGAAAAGGGAATATAGGGGTACATGTTATGGGCCGAGGGCCTAACAGATTTCGATGACCGACAATGATAGGATGTAGTGTATCGGGGGGTTCCTTATTTGGATTTTGCTTTGCGAGACACCCCATGCATGAAACTTAGCGTAATGTTGGTAGTAAGGAGATGTGTGGCCATTCTTTCATGATTTGGACACCTCGATCATTATGGAAATATGTAGTTATCCCTGGAAGTTAAAAGGGTAAATTACGATATAAGGCCAGTAGAGCCAGTGGGGTAGTGAGGAAGTACTGAAAAATTTTGGTTTTTATTACGGCGGGTTGAAGGATGCAATGAGGTTAAGAAGGATTTAGGATTTCAAAATTCGGGGGTGATTGAGAACGCCCAAGTGGTAAAGCCACATTGCAAATGCAGGGACAATAAAGGGTTTGGAGTACGTATGGAGTGTATATGATGTTTAAAACTGTATGTATGGGTTATAAAGGGTGTAGACACCCTGGTTTGCTTATGTGTTCATCGTCATATGAAGAGACTTAGATGGGTGAAATTTTTACTTGTGAGACTAACATGACGAAATGGAAGTGGTAGAGTGGATTAAGCGTCGTGAGAAGGAAGACAACCTATTAATTCTTGTGCAATCAGAATAACATGTCCAAAATTTGGTAAATAGGCAGTGGAAGGCCATTTAATAAGGGGGTATCTCTTGAGAAGGCAAATATTTAACTATTATGGATAATTTGGAGCGGAGTTCCACCCAATCGAATTTTGAGGGTGGCTAACGCATAAATAGAGTGATGATGTCAATAAGGGATAAAATTTCAGAATCGCGCATCGTGGCGAAAAGTGAAGGGGTTGGAACTTTTAATATACGCCGAGAGAAGAAGAGGGTTATTAAGTGTCACTTAACGGGAAGAATTATACGTGAAAGTCGGCATTGAAAGGGGTATAGTAAGTAGTAGATCGATTTGGGGTAAGATGATCAACCAGATAATTTTGTATCAAGCTGATGATTCCAGAGATGGAAGAGTCAAGTTAGTAAATTTTTTGAGGGGCTGCCAACTTATAGATAAGTAACGAGTTCCTTCGAATATGTGGGACGGGTTTTCCAGAAGGAGAGAAATTGTTATATCCTTGGGTGATTTACACTATTAGATAGTGATCACGCCGGTACATAGTCCTACGTAGTATTATTCTGAACTAGGGAGAGATCCCTGAAATCTACCTTCAACGTGGGGTATCAGGAAGTTGTGGAGATAACATTTCGTTCTGAGAAGGTTCTATCACCTATAGCCCGAGGAGTAGGCGCAAGGTGATTGACGACTGGTGGAACTCTATCAAAGCAATTTTGGATTCATTGCGATCATTTCATTTCCAAAACGGGTATAGCTAGAAGGTGAGGTATATTGTAGTAATGGGGAGAAGATATTACCTAATGGTAGATTTGAGTGAAAGAACCCGTATCTATTCATAGTGGACAAGGTTCTTACTGAGGTTTTGTGTGGATAAACCTTATCATTCTTTCTATGGATGTTTAGAGATGAGCGGATTATCAGAGTTTTGGATTAGTCAGGAGTTAGAGTCCGATGACAAAAATGGGATAAACATCAACAGTCGTGAGTGGCTTTCCTTTGTATAAAAGTCACAACGCCGGGTACAAAGATGCAAAGAACGGACAAGAGTAGTCAGATGTTCTATGGTTTCTCCCACGATGGGAGTTTTGTGCCTAAATAAATGCGAGAGTTGATACGTAGTGAGGTGCGAACTCACAATAATATTGAGATAATGCGACCAATGATTTATAGGCTATTCTTATTCGAGTGTTGTTTAGTAAGAGCACAATGTGAGGTGCATTTATTGAGGTATAACCCTATAACTGATAAAGTGTCAAGGGTATTCAATAAGCTTGTTGTGAAGTGAGGGCTGTAGTAATTGAGCCTTACTTTGAATTTTGTTTGGAGTGCTGGAAGATACCTAATTTTTCCAGGTATGCCTTACTTTTTTGAATTTCGGGATGAAATTCCGTTATTAGGGGGGAAGTATGTAATACCCCATATTTTTATGGATTTTAATTATGAGATTTATTAAATTAATTTGGGATAATTAATTGGAAATTAATCCGGATTTCAATGCTAGCGAGACAAGAGTTAGTATTTGATTATTATAATGTTGTTGAATATTACTGAGCTATTATGGTAATATGTGATTATTGAATTTATTAAAAATTGTCGTGAGTTGAAAATACGGTAGTTTCGGTAATCAAGTTGGGACGCGCGTGTCAGTCGTGTCAGGGCCCAATTTAATGGATTTAAAACTATTTTATTTTTATATCACCCGTATGAGCATTTTGAGTGCGCTAATGTGTCCGGAAGAGTTAAAATAGTCAAAAAACACATGCAGGGGTCTAGTTTGGGTCCCCGGGCATTTTTAAACCTAACCGGCAACCCGAGAGGGTATTTTAGTCATTCCTATTTTTGGTGAATAGTGACCCGCGAAAATGAGGAGATATTTATCAGCCAACACTTGAGTTCCTTACGATTTTTCACAACCATAGATCATAACGACAGTTAGAGAGGAAGAAAGGAGAAGTCCAAGGGCTTCCATGGCCAAAACCACCACAAACCACCACCACCACCGGATTTATGACCGGAAAGAGAGGGGGAAACAACTAATAACGTCATCATCGGATCATAATCTATATTTTTCCAGGAAAGTGATTTATCTTGCAAAATTTTATGGCATATGTTCTACATGATAAATTAGATTTGGAGACAAATTATGAATAATTGATAAATATGAAATTAGGGACTAAATCATGAATTTGGGTAGGCTTGCATGTAGTGGACCTTCTGGAATCATTAAGGGAATGCATTATAAACTAAGAGTTAGGAAATTTTGAAATTTCATTGAGGTTTTTAATGATTTTTGAAGAGATGAGGAAAAACTAGGGTTATAGTATTTTATTGACTTTTAATCCAAGAAATCGATAATCTATGATGTTTTGATGAATCTTGACCGTTAAGACTGGTGTAGTAATGTTAGTTCATGATTATTATACTCATTTGGGGAGTTTGGGACGTTATAATATGATTTGGAGGTATAAAAATGGAGAATCCCGTAACTGTTGAGAAATTCTGGGCGAATACACGCTTGATCGATCGATCGATCCAAGAATGTCGATCGAACCCTTCTGATTTTTGGTAATTATTTTCTCTTAAGGCTTAATGAAAATCCCAAGGCCAATGATGATTCTTAGGATGTTTAAAGTATAATTGTGGGACATAGTTAAGGTCAGTAAGGTCTTAGTTGATGCCGAAATAAAATGGTTTACCTTATGAAATTGAATGCTATTGCTTATGAGGGACTACCGAGGGAGGTACGTTTAGAAATTGTTAGAATTGAAACTAGAATGGGAATTAAGGATGATTTAAGGATAAGAACCGTAACGGAGGGACTTTAAGTTACTGAGGTAACATTTGAAACTAATAGGAGACTTAGTAACCTTTTGGGATAAGTTTAAGTACTCAAATTGATTCGACGAGAGAGTTATCAATATATATATATATATATATATATATATATATATATATATATATATATATATATATATTACGTATGATGTTCGGGATAAACTTGCTACGTAAGAGACTTACTAGATGGAATGATTGAATATCTATATTGAAATATGATTACTTAGGTTGTGTGAATACCTAGTGTATGGATTTCCTATGTGTATGACATACCTACCGTACTTGGTATCACGAGAGGTTAGTTTTCGAACAAAGGCCCTCTTATCCTTGTGTGCCTTCAGGGGGATTTAGATTGGTACCTTAAGGATATAGGACTGTGAATGACTTATTTGTGAGTTGATGAGTCAGCTGACCATGAGAACGTACGTATGTGCGTGACCCACGGGTATGTGAACTATGTTCACCTCCAATATGTGTGATTTTTATTGTGACGGTTCCAGAGTGGTTTGGAACACGTGATCCTTACGTACGCGATGTACATGGATTTGATAGCAGAGTATGTGTGCACCGCAGCTTCACTTAGGGGTGCCTTATATGTATATATGTACCAAGAGTGATTTATATAGATACTTGTGACTGATTTACTATTGCTTAGTAGATGTGTATAACTAAGAAAATTTAATTGTCTACGAATGTTGAAAACAAAATAAAACTTGTGATAAGAAATTTAATGAATGTGGATGTGAGTTATAAATATAACTTGGTTGTGTAATATGAGCAGTCACCTTATATTAGTATGAGATAGAAGGGGCCAGTAAGGACTAGTTAGATCGTGGCATAATTAGGATGGGTTAAGGGTACACGTTAAGCATGCACATTAGTTGAGAGATGAGAAACTCATGTGAGAGTACGTGACTAACATGTTTAACATATGTGTTGTTTAATATTATAATTTAAACACTTGCAGTTTTAAAATATTTTTACCTCGGGCTCTGACCCGTTTGCTTTCAAATCTATTTTTATAAAAACATTTCAGGTGCCCAGCCACAGGGACGCCAAGCATAGGAGTTCCATTCTGATGACGTGCTGTAGTTGTTGTGGAAGCTACATCATCTTGGTATTAGATGCCTTCATATTTATCCTTGGTTCCTTCAGAGTCAATTGTATCAGTTAGGGCATATCGCCCATTCTTATTTAGAGGTCGTAGTTGTAGATTTTCATTATTTCGGTTATTAGTTTATTTATTCAAACTCTTGTATTGGGAATTTATATACTCTGACATTATTATTATTGGAGTGTTTACTCCAGATTCAGTTGATTTCATTTCATTGGTTATGCATATGTGATTGTTTATGCGTTTGATGGTTAATGATTTAATTCTTGGTTATTTGTTAACTTAATTAATAAAATTGGCATCTATCTTTTTAAATATTAGGTGGCTAGTAATTTATTAAATGTTTTTCACTAGAGATGCTAAGACTGAACCAACTTGATATTATGTATTAATTTAATAAAGGAGTAGCTACCCGGTATTTAATTAGACGGGGTGTTATATCTTCCTTGACCTTGTTCAACTCTTCCTCTTTCGGATCAACAGCCACGGGTAAGTTAGCCCCTGGCTTTGGCAAGATTCAACATAGGAAGCTGGGCAGGCAACCGTCCGTTAGCAGGAGGAGCTCGTGGAGCAAGCTGGTGTTCCTCGGGAACCTAAATAGGCTTGGATGCAGGCGGTCCCATAGCGTGAGGAAATAGGAACTCAGGCTCTTCAGGAACAAGGATACGGTTTTGTTTCATCTAATGAACCTCGGTTTAAAAGTTATCAATCTTGGCAATGAGATGATCTAGGACCGTCAAAAAATTTGGTTGTACATTCGGCACTTGATCCGTGTTCTCCATGGGAAGCAGGTGAATCTTGGACTCGAAGGAAGAAAGGGGACTAACGGAGCTTCGGGGCTGTTCGACTGAAGACCGAAGCCAATAGGGAGCCAGGCCAAGGGTATGCAATCGACCTGAGAAGGAGAAAGAATTGGGATTTATTTTTGGAAAATAGGAAAGAATATTTTGGAGATTTTTGGAAAACATGAGGACAATATGTTTTTCTTTATAAAGGGAAGGACATATTTTTGGTAAAAGACGAAAAATATTTTAGGACACATTTGGTTAAAGAAAAAAGGAAAAGACGAGGGATGGGCCTCAGCATGATTATTATGTTGATTAGGTTCTCACTTATTAGGTTTACCTAAATGAAAAAAGAGAAATATCGAACGGGACCCAAGCCTGGAAAAAATTGGGTTTGAAAAATATGTAAAAACTATGGTTGGACTTGTTACCAGGCTCATGGGCAGGGTCCCATTTTAAAAGTTGCGTGAAAATATGGGCGCCATGCCGACCCGACATTTTGGCAGAGTTTCAGATTAAAACCGACAAATTAAATATGCGTGTCCTAGGTTTGACACCTATATGCGGGTATGCAGTTGTTGGGTTAATTGGAAGGGTACCCCCCTTGGCATGAATTCCATGATATACGTTTTGCTTTTGAAGGCAATCGGTACATGTGGACAATCCATTTGATATACCTGAGTGTAAGTGAATTGCCTCACTATATACCTCATAGGGACAATACGTGTGAGAGAGAATTCGATATACTCGACATACGTGAACGTGTGAGAGAGAATTCGATACTCTCGATATACTCGACGTACGTGTGAGAGATAATTCGATATACTTGATATACCTCCCATCATGACTTCGATCAAGTGATACAATGTGGGGGAACCGTTTGATATATGTCGAAGGTACTTGGCCAATGGAAGGTGAGAGTCATATCGCTTAGGCTAACTGCGACCTTCCGGACCAACGTCCATCACGAAGTGACCACCCAGTCACGGGACAAAATTTGGTCAATAGCAATGATCTTTGATGATGTTGTGTGTATCATTCATGATTCTTGATTAGTATCTTATGGAGAGAGTATCTTTATTGATGAGCATCATGGCAAGCAGGGGGATGATGTGCAAGAAATAAATCAATACTAAGAATGGATATGTGAGAGAGTGGTGTGTGATTATCTACAAGTGAGTGTGTGGTAAGTGTAAGTGAGCATGGATATATACAAGTGGAGGTGTGTGTTAGTGACACCTAAGCATGGATTTCTAAGTGGTGTGTGTAGTATATGGATATAAGTGATCCTAGGTGCACGTGGTGTGAAGTGTACATGGAGAATTTCTACAAGTGTGTGAGTAGTGACATAAGCATGAGGTGTGTATGTATAGGAAATAAGGAGAGAAAGGGGGAATATACAAATGGGGGTATACGCACACAAGAAAATAAAAACGGCCATGCAAATAGAGTCTAACCCTCTAATGAAAATTTTTCCCCAACAGAGTCGCCACTGTGGCCATCCCGAGAAGTCTTCGAGGGGAAGGGGGTGGAGGACCCCTCGAAGGATAGCGGTCTCGTGCCCTTTTTGAGGCGCTTAGGTGGTCATCGGTGTGGGGTAAATGTAAAGAGATGGATTCGCCAACCTATTTTGCACAAAATGGGTAAAAGAACATATTGCCACTTCGAGAGAGCGGCATCAAGGACAAACTGATCCATACAAAACTAATAGATCGAAGGCTCGGGAGCTAAGTTACGGAATGGGAAGGTGTTAGGCATCCATCCCTCCCTTTCTGTCTCTCATGGGCTAGTGTTTTTATTTTCCTTTATTTCTCCGTGAAGTGTGTGCGTGTGTATATATAATGGAGATCGAAATCGTTCAACTTATACTATGGGAAAGGTAGAGTGAGGTTATCCATAGGAATGTTCTCAAAATAATATATATAGAAAATATGATTTGTGCATTTATCGCGATATTAATCGTTATTATGAAATGATAATACGTGTTGGATGAAACGCAAACAAGCATACTATGTAATGCAAGAATATGATAAATATGGAAGCCGAGGGGTGCTTGGAAGATGGTTCCGCATTGTATATTCTGGACTGTTCGGCAGGAGAGAAATCGGAGATGCTTTGAGGGGGTCGAGTTGGATCCTTCACGTTTATAGTACTATTTTCTGAGCCTTCTTCTATCTTGGCATCGAAAAAGGAGGGCTACGTCGCTGTCTATTTTCCTTGAGTTTTTGGAGGAGTTCTAAGTGTTAGGGTAGCATTGTTTGGGTCCCAACCCTTGCTTTCTCTTTATGTATACTTCCTGTATACGGGTTTTCGCCCCCTTAAGAGGGTTCGTTATATTGATCCATTTACTTATCAAATTTTTTTTGTAACACACGACAACATATTTGCATGTTTAATCAGTTATGGAACGTTTTTCATGCAGTGATAAACCTTAGGGTAGAAGTTAGTGATGCATGAGGGTGGTAATTAAAGTAATTTTTCCGCATGAAAGATCATATGTATTCCTCTTATTTCTGGAAAGATAAATAATTAGGGTGTGACATTTAGATGCCTTGGTTCTGTGAGGGTAGTTTAAGAATATTTTATGATGTGGGAGTCGAGTGTTATTTACTTACACGCTTGTGATATGTAACTTTAAGTGCATGTTCATAGTCATGGGAGGTGATAACTCTCTTATACATGATGCCTATAATAACTAACATGATATTATTTAGGCATCACATGTATGTCCAAAGTGTGGGAGTGATAACACCACTGTGAATAATGTTCATAATGTAATTGAGAAAAAAGTCGGGGAAACTTATGTTGGTGAATGATAATCTATAGGGTAATAGATGTTATATGCGTCTCACAAGTTTCAATGTTCCATCAAATGCCTTTATATAATTATTTTTCGACCATTAAAATTCCTGCCCCAGCCACATAGCTAATATGATTTTGCATTAGAGCTTCTTCGTAGCTTCTCTTAGGGTTTTCGCGTTTATTTTATTTTATTCTCCTTTTTTCTTTTGAAAATTTAAATACTTAACAAACCCATCAATTTGCATTACACACACACACACACACACACACACACACACACACACACATATATATATATATATATATATATATATATATATATATATATATAGAGAGAGAGAGAGAGAGACTTAAATTCTTCTAAAATCAAATTTTATTTAACTAGGTGTAAACCCGCGCGATGCGCGGCTACGCGATTGTGTTAGTCACCTCGCATTGAGTTGTTGACTTTGTGTCATCTAGATTCAATATAGTAAACATAAATAATTTATTTGAGAAATTTGTCTTTGATCCATTTTTGAGGAAGATGAATTGTGTTAAAAAGTACTAACATGCCCAATAAATACAAAATAAACACACTAACAACATAAACTCACAAAAATCACTAACATTCTTTTCATGTTAGTTTCGTTTTCCTCCATAACAAAAATAAATATTTATCAACTAAGCTACCATCATCATAACTAGCCTTGATTCGACCCAACTCACCTAACAAACTCCTTCGTCCCATCTTTAATCTTTGTTAATCGAAAAACAGAAAAAGCAAATACTAAAAAAGAAAATTAAATACAGTGACATACCTAAATCAGAAGCCGCCATTCTAAAGTACAGATCTTGTCCACCTTCACCCACAACATATTTCCTCAAATAAAGAAGTCCAGTAGCCCAAATTGCACAGCCAGAACCAACTCCGATAATATTAGAACTTGCAAAAGCCGTACATGAATAATTTTCCTTGCACATATTCTGACACTCACCCAAACTCATAGTCTTGTTCACAAATGAACTTGAACTCTTAGGCAACTTCTTATGCTTCAACACCAAAAACCCATCACCTGAATAATTCAACTCCGTACTTCTCACACACCCCTCAGACCCATCTCTCAATCTCCACACCTGCATATTTCTAGGCCTAAATCCCCTCGTACATTTACACACCGGAGAAAGAATTGGTATCACATACACCATATTCCCCACACTAAAAATAACTATCACATTGATCTTTAGGTGCGTACCAAAAAGGGTTCCATTCGTTTCTATTATCAATCCATGTAAATATTTTAAGTTTCCCAGATGAACTCATCACCAACCTCGAGTACACAGACTTGATGCCTAGCCCAAATGAGTAGTAAACCTCATCGGGGTCCATTACAAATAAGAAGGTTAGAATATCTAATGGTTTCATTTCAGGTACCTCATTAAATCTCAGACCATTCCACGGGCCACTTCGATATTTACTTTTGTTCTTATAATAGGGTTGTTGATTGAAGGCTGGTGGGCAATCGATTTATAGTGCCTCTAGAGTGTGAGCGTGAGAGGAAAAGTCATAAGGGGAGGGGAAAGGATAGGTTGGAAGACAAAGAGATGGCGGAATTTGGCAAACGTGGAGAGGTTTTAAGTTTTGTTAAGAGGGTTATTGTCTATCCACGTGGACAGCCTTATAGCATAACAACATTTAAAACGCTTGTTGTGCAATTTAGAGTATATAAAAAAACATCTAAAATACTTATTGAACACCTAATTCAACTTCTTCTTCATTCGTTATTGGCAAGCCCATATCCTATCAAAAAATTCAAAAAATTATATTGATATTATAAATAGATGTTAAACAGTTAAATTACTTAATTTGTTAAAGTAAAATGAATATAATATTACATAGATCATAACAAACCACATATGTATGTTAAATTAAAGAAAATTAGTGAACGAATAAATATAATGTGAAATTTTGTTGGAAAGCTAAGTTTACATGATTGTACCTAAAGAAAAAGGAAAAAAAAATTACATGTTGACATTTAATAAAACACAAATAATAAGGAGACCCTAAAAAGAAATGAGATTTTCTAACATGAAAGATTGCATGGAAGATGAAATTTAATAAAACAAAGTCCCAAAAGAAGAAAGAACAATGGGCAACATCCATCAAATTGTAACTCAACTATATCAACAAATAGAAAACCCAAAAATTATGGCCGACAAAGCGCAATTGGCAAGAAGATATATATAACACAAAGTACAAACAAACAAAAAAAATTAATAAACCAAAACACATCATTTTAAAGAAAACCTTGAACTCAATAATAAAGGCCATGTCTTGTCTAATAGGGAAATACATTATATTACAAAAACTTGGACAAAGTTTCAATCTAATAGGGAAACACTGGAACCATAAATAAAATAAATAAGTATATAAAATCAGTCATATTTATTAAAAGAACCAAACTGAAATATTATTTGAAGGAGTGTCATAGTAAGACTAACATTATATTAAGAAAAGTATTATTAATTGGCCACATAGTAATACTTGAAACAGTAACCATATAAATCTGTGTTAGTGTCAAATTAACCTAATTATAAAAGCATAATACAAAAGGCATTGTCAGACGTTACAACTTATAAACTAACCTAATAAGCCACAAAAATCATAGAAATACTTTTTAATATAAAGATCATGTTTATCTTGTCGTCATCTATCTTCCTTGAGAGGGAAGATAAAGTCCATCACCTAAGACAAAAGAGATTCAAGTCATGATGATAAATGATATAACCACTTAACGAATAACAATCAGAGAATAATAACTACCCAAAATAGAAAAAGGAATGAAAATATAAGAATATCAAGAATAGGGTAATTTGGGTTTGAAACTAAAACACGTCTACTATCAATCATAAAAAAGAGAGAGTATTTTGTTCTTTGAAAAAAAAACATGAAACCGCTAACCCAAACCCGATTTCAATCATCATTTAACGAAAATAAACCCACGATCTCCAAATCCATCTTTTCCCGACCACCTTCAAAGTCAGAACCCGAACCCGCCGATAATCATACCAGAGCTCTCTAATGAGAAGCTATGACTATTGACTGACCTTTAACCCGATGCCTGACCTACAACTATACCCACATGGCAACCTAACCCCCCATTTCCATACTTGAACCCACAACCCAGACCACCATCTACACTCGAATCCAGCCTAATTCCATAACCCAAAACCACTCCTAAACCCAATTCAAACCATACTTTAGCCACTTGTCTGTCACAATTGGCTGGGGCATCCAAAAATGTAATAAAAAACCACACACATCTGACCCATGTGGAAACTCACCTTTCATAGCAATCACCGGTGTGTCCTTAGCTGTGCATTTTCAATCAGAGACTTCACCAGTAATATAAATCATTTATCTCTCGAATGCACCATAGTTTATATCAATCTACAAAATAGGGGTGGTGTTCAACGTTGATGGGTGGATGGTTTATAAGGCGGTAGAATTGAATCGGTCCTTTGGACTTCAGTAAAGGGAGATGAATGATTTGTTACAAAAGAAATAAAAGGGTGTAGGGATGTTTTTTAACATTGATGGGTGGATGATTTATAAGGTGGCAGAACAGAATTGGTCCTTTGGACTTCACAGAGGGAGATAAAGGGTTTGTTACAAAAGAAATGAAAGGATGCAAATTTATTACAGGAGAAACAGTTTAGAAAACAAAAGGGTTGTAATCATAAGAGAGAATAAGGAAGAAGAATTGGAAGAGATATTGGGTAAAGAGGAGAGAGATAATTACTGCATAGCGGAGTAATGAAAAATGGTGGTGCCACATGGCGTTTTGTGGGATGTTAAGAATTGATTATAAGGTTGCGGTTTGTAGAGCATTTTATAGTAGTAATAGATATCACAACTATGTTTATAATGTTATTATTGTGTTAAAAATAAAATTATTTTTTTAAATCACTATACCCTAATATGGATTAAAATTTTAATATTTATTTTTGTACTCCTACTTACGTTATTGTTTCACATCGACTAACAAGTTCACTTATATATCATCTATTTCAATATATTTAATATGCTTGTACAACTTTTGTTAAGCTATAGTAATAATTAATAGAAAAAAGACTTTAGTTTAACTAAGTTTTTTATGTGTAATATATTTCTCAATTTTCTAAGATAAAAAGAGAAGGAGTGTTTGTGAGGAACGTTGTGCGAACCTTGGAAATAATGTCGGAACTCCCATTTAAGATCATCAGAGACATCCTCTCCTGTGTACCCGTGGAACACCTCCTTCGTTTCAGGTACGTATCTAAGCCATGATGTGGTCTAATTGACAATCCAGATTTTATTGAAACCCACCTCCATATATCACTTGAAATTAACACCAACCTCACTCTCATTCTCTGGGTCCCACCCATATAAATTCACTCTCTTTTCACTCGACTTTCGTTCACCCCATACACCCATTTCATTTAATAACCACTTTAAGAATTCTTATGTTTTGGGTTCTTGTAATAGTTTGCTTCTTCTAAAAGCCCAAGACGATCACCAAGTTGCATTATTCAATCCATCTACTAGACACTATTGAAATGTACCCGCAACCCCAATCGAGTACTGCCCTGGTTATTATGTAGACCCACTTGTTAAAAAGTATGGGTTAGGCTATGATTCATTTAATGATGATTTTAAAGTCATTAAGGTTGTTGAATGTAATGAATCTGTTGATTGGTCCGAAGCTGAAGCTATGGTCTATAGCTCAAAATCCAATTTGTGGCGATACAATAGAGATTTTCTTTATTATCTCCCGTACACATGCGAACAAGGATGGCGCTCTCATGTTAACGGCGCGGTGAACATGGTTGTTAGGGAAACTTACGATTTGTATACGTCCGAATTGATTGCCGCTTTTGATTTTGTACTTGGGAATTTTTATGTGGTCCTGAAATCGGATTTTTTGAATAAATAAGAGGTTGAATTGACATTGAATGTTTTGGGTGGGTGCCTTTGTTTGATGGGTTCTTACTCGAATTATACAGATGTATGGGTGTTGAAGGTTTATGGAGTGAAAAAGTCTTGGATGAAATTTTTGTCTATTTAGAAGGTTGGGTCTCATTTTTGGATGCGTCCATTGGGTCATTCCAAGAGTCGTGATGAAGTTTTCTTGAATTTTGATGTAAAATGTTAGTTTTGTATGATTTGAAAAGGAGAGAAATTAAGGATGTTAAGTTTTGTGATTTTCCAAAAAATGTTTTATATAGAATTTTATGTGGGAAGCCATGTTCCCCTTGATGGGTATATTGGAAGTGGTTAACCCAATAAGCAACATAAGTACGAAGAAAAAGAAGTCGAAGAGTAATAAGAAGAGGTAACTTATTTAGACGATTATCGTTACTTTTATCTTCCCTAGCATTCTCTTTGTCATGTGAATAACTATAATTCAAAATCATGAACCTCTTTGAATACGTTAAACTTTGACTTCCAAAGTGATATGTCGCATAACAAAGTGATACCAAAATCCAAATGCTACTTTGAAATTATAGTGTGCGGTTCTCTAGAAGTATTCGTGGTGAAAAATATCCGCGGGGATTTGTAAAATACATTCGCAAAAATGTATTCACAAACTTTATTAGTGCTAAAAGGACTAGTCACCGAAGTGCAATAAACGTGGGTTTCAATTAAATGATCTTCACATTGGGTCTCGGGACCCACAACCCTCCCTTTTTTTAATTACTAAAGAGCAATGCTAGGAAGACCTAGTTTTTGGACCCGATTTTAAAATCCAGTGATGTGTCATTACCACATTAGGTGGTGTGTGTGGGTCACATGGGTTCCACTTAAAACATCAAAATTTGGTCCAAAAAATGGGTCTCCATAGTATTTTTCATTACTAAATTCTGTAGCCAACCAATGGCAAGCAGGGTCGGCTCTACCTTTAGGCGAGCTAGGTGGCCGCCTAGGGCCCTATTAATAGGGCCCCAAAATAAATAAAAAAATATCTAAAAAAATGGGTATTGGCTATAAAAAAAATTAGTTTTGAAAAAAATTAAAGTTTACCACCTAAAAAGCGCCCTCACATAAATAAAACTTGGTCCACTTATAACAAATTTCAAAATAAAAGGGCTCCAAAATAAATTAAAATAGAATAGATTAATTTAAAGTATTCAATTTATTTTATAGTCTCTATAAAAATGAGCCCAAATAACTCACCTAACTCACTAATGAAATCCACCCAACTCACTTCCTAACACTAAAACCCACGAAACCCACTTTCTTTATCTTTCCCAAAACCCAAGCCCCCCCTCCCCTCTCTCTCTCTCTCTCTCTCTCTCTCTTTTCTACTCATCGTCTCCTTCCCCCTTCTCTTCTCTCATACTCTCATATAAAAGCAAAAAAAACAAAAAAACTCACCAAACCTATTTCCCTCTCTCCCTCCCATTATCTTCATTTTCACTCAATATGCCCCCCCATCATTTTGATGGGCACTACTCCCTTTTTTACATCTATTTTTTTAAATAAATTCATGAACACAACTCATTTCAGGGATTTCAATTTCAACCCAAAAATCTTAGGATTTTAAAATCTAGGGTTCCAAACTTGTTATCATTTCCATTCGAACGATCCATTAATCCAACTAGTGGAGGACTATAAATGGATCAATTTTTTGGCCTTGGAATGAAAGACATTTCCGAATCCACTTTATCTACAACAAGGAAGCTATAAGTAATGCGACTATGAATCTCATGGAGAGTTCGATCCCGGCTCAGGATGAACTCAGGCGGCATGCTTAACACATGCAAGTCGGACGGGACTTCAAAAAGTTAAGGCTTTAATTAAGGAACACGACTCAATCACTTGGATGCTTGGATTTGTAATAATTTATTTTGTTTGAGTGTGTAAATTTTATTTTACTAATAATTTGTATGTCTGTTTTTGTGTTTATTGTGTAGATTCCAATTTGTTATTTGAGACATTTACAATTACACTTCGGGGCTCCTCTCAAGTTAGTTACTATGTGCAAATTGCAAATCAGGTTTTATTGTTCTTCAGTAGAACTTAAATTTAATATTGTTGAGTTACGTGATTAATTTTTATGTTTATGTATTATTGTCTGATTAATTTTTGTGTTTATATATTGTTGTGTGATTAATATGTTTATTAGAAAATATCCCCCTGGTCATAAAAAAAGAAAAAAGACAAACAAATTGAAGAAGAAACACAAAAATTAGCAGGGTCACTAAAGAAGTATTTTAAAAATGTTAAAAAATAGAAAATGAACATGTTGAACATCAAATTAAATTTGTTAAAAAATTAATTGAAAAAGATTTTATCACCCGTTTTGCATCAAATACGTTATCAATTGATAAAGATTTGTTAAAAAAATCAAATTCGATGATCCAATTGATAGTTTTGTATTAAAATATGTGAAAAGAACATATTTTCTTTAATTTGAATTTTTTAATACATAAAGGGGCTCCCATTTGATTATTTGATTCAGGCACCTAAAATGACGAGTTCGGTTTGCTTGGTGTAGTTCCAGATGTTATACAATACTCCAAGTTTTTCTTCTTTTTCCGATTCATTTTAGTGTGAATTGGACCTTAAATGTTTTGCGCCTGAATAATCAAATCATAAAATACACAATTAGAATATTCATCACAAAGTTTTGTAAATAACTTCGAGAATATCAGAATGAAATAAGAACTAAAATGTTCAGAATGATGCCAACAACCCTATGGACTCCCTTTTATAGACAAAGGAAGACTACAATACACCTAACACTAAATAAAGGTGAAGAACAACACAAAATAGAAAATAAAAGGAACTAAACAATGCTTTGTTAGCATTCTAAAATTTAGAGTTTATATATATACCAGATTTAAAACCTTGCGTAGTTGGAGGTAAATCTAATTTAGTTCACTCAATTGGTGCCCACTTCAACTCCACGCCCTCATTTAGTTGAGGAGGGAAACCTTATGATTTTGTCATTTACCATTTTAAATTGTAAGAAACCCTCTGAACTATCACTATATTTTGGAAAAACTGTTGGAATTATTTTTTAATTATTATTAATTGCAAAATTCGGCCAAATTTTGTAATTATAAATTAAATAAATTATTGCTCCTATTTAGTGTGGTCCATATAAGTGGACGAAATTTGATTAAATTAATGGGATTAGTCTTAGAAAATTATTCCAAGAGACACATGACTTTTAGTATGAATGTGAGTCCCTTAAGCTACTTTTGCGAATAGTAGATGATATGTTACCAAGGAAATTTTGTGTCCCCATCCACCCTATATTTAGTGAACCATTCTCCACCAAATGGTACACCAAAAACACACAAATATATCTGGTCTAGGAAGGGTAAATTCCGAATTTGAAAAATTCCCCATATTTCAGATTTCTGGCCATTTTCTAACCGTAATTCAGGAGCTAAGGAAGGAAGATCTAGGATCATTTGGGATATGTTCTTAAAGCACATCAACAACAACAAACACATCTATTTCAATGGAGAAAGGTATTTTTCCCTAAGAATTGTAGTTATATTTATGTGGTGATTGCATGAAAATATTAAAGATCCTATAAGAATTAAAATGATGATAAATAATTTTTATTCATATCATGTTATAATGTTACAAGTGTTATCAGAGCCCGAGTTTAAATATTATCATGCTATCCCTCTACGATATTTAAAGATCAAACTATATATGTTGATAAACCCAATTTTAACATTAATTCTGCACTGATTTATTTATCATGATGATTTGTATTACATGGTAATTTTTAACATTTTATTAAGCACTATTTTTTTCATGATATTTCGTATTACATGATAATTAGGTAAGAAATTGTTCTTGTCAAGACTTTTATTAAGCATTACTTCTTGGCAATTCTGTCAAATCTGCTAAGAATATTCTGTCAAGAATTTTATCAAATCTTTCAAGAACAGTTTTATTTGATGTATTGGGACCATATATGTTGTTTTTATATTATTTTAATAGTTTTCTTATCTGTTTCTATCAAACCTACAAATTTCAAGCAATTCTCGAACAAAAATTTCCAAAATGTGCTTGCGGTGAATAGTGTTTTGTCACCGAACTTGTTTCGAATGCGATGAAACCTGGTAGTGTGATTGGAAACGGGCCAGTGACCATTTTTCACCACCTTTGGTTGTAATGTTAAGTGTTTTCCGGCGATCCGAGATCATTTAAGCCCTCAAAACACTAATTTTGCCATTTATGGTAATAATCTCGAGGAGTATATCTCACTCTAGAAAATTTATTTTTTAATTCCGTCGAAAGGTTTGAGATTCTGGAGTATTTTTCTATAGATTCATGATGCTAACTCATTTTTTCCGTTTTTGGCAAAATTAATGTTTTTCTTATCTTTTGAATGTTACTGATAGAAATGCTTTTGATATATATTGTCATTGTTGAACAAGCCTTTCTAATCAAAACCTCACATACCTATAAATAATAATAAACTCAAGTGTAGCGATAAGTAAAGGTATCAATCCACTTTCTAGGGAGTAAGCTAGAGACAAATTCAATTGTAATTCACTTTTTATTTTCTTTTTGTGCTTTTTCACTTTTCTAATTTTTTTTAGCTTTTTCAATATTAAAACAATAGGGTGAGGTGAGGTCTAAACTAAATTAAAGTGTGAGATGAAAATAACTAACTAGAAATTTACTAAAATGAAAATTAAAGTCTAAACTAAAAATAAGAGATAAGTGAGGTAAATAATTGTGAGAACAATCAAGGAGTGAGATTACACCACAAATTTTAGTTATTCTAATTAATTAAGTTAATTATTTGAATTCTCCCAAATTAATATCAAAACTACAAATCAACTCTCGTTGCAAGTGTAATTTTAATAATAATATTTTAGAATATTAAGTTTAAGACCTCACTACTCTAGAAAAACAAATCTACACTCTTTTTAATTAATCACCCCCTAGGATCGATTAATTAAAATTTATGTCAATCTTAGAAATTTAATTTAGAGTTGAAATTCAAGTTATAATACCCCACTTAAGAGACCCCTATCTCTAGTTCGAATCTAAAATGGGTATTATAATTAGAATTTCGATTTTCTCTCGAAAGTCATTTACCCTCTCTCGAGACGTAAATTTAAGGGTGAGGGATCAAAATTAACATTCAAAGGGATTTTTCAAGTAATTAAACTAATTAAAATAAAATAACATCAAATAAGGGTTTTACCCCACCCCTTGAAAGGAGTTTTAGCCTAACATGATATGAAATATGACAAATTAATAATCAAAAGCATAAAATAAATGAGAAGAGAAGAAAGCAATCAAACCCCAATCTCTTGAAGTGAAATTGAACTTCTATTCCTTCAGTTGAAATTGACATCCCTTAATTTGAATGATGCAAACGCAATTACATCAAGAATCTCACTCAATTTAATCCTCACAACAATTTATTTTCTCCTCACTATCTAAAAATAATAAAATAAAAATTCTAATCTAAAACTACACTAAAATGGTATTTTTTCTCTCTACAAATTCCTATCTCCTAGCTATTCTTCTTAATTGGGGTCTTCTTCTTTAATTTATAGTAGGCATGGAGCATGGGGGTAAAAATGGGAATTGGTTATGGTGAACATGTGGTAGAGGTGAGAGCACATGTGCATGGGGGTGTTTGAGGTCATGTGTGAAGTGAGGGGAGGAATAAAATCTGATTTGGGAATGAGAGGTTTTGGGTCATTTTTGGGAAGTTGGGTTAGAATTAGTAGTTGGGAATTAGTATTTAGAATTATTTGTTAATTGGTTTTGTTGTGTTGGTTTGGGAAATGGCAGGTGGAAACAAATCGTGGGGGGCTTTTCAAAGGTGGAAATGGGTTTTGGCTTGGAAAAAGGAAAATGGGTGTAAGGTTTGGCATGTAGGGAGATTGGTTGGTTTTGGATTTAAAAGGGTATGGCATGAATGGGTTTAGTTCGTCGGGGTCATGACCGAAGTTTAACGCCGGAGTTTGGAGGGAGAGGGTCGCCGGGATGGGACGCCGTCGGAGGCAGCGGCTGATGGGAAGTGGGTCGATCACCGGATGAGTGGTCCGACCGCGTCGCTGGGGTAAGGGACGGGTTTGAGAAGGGGTTCCGATTTCAGAGGGGGAATTTCACCGGCGAGGTTCCGGTGGTGGAGGTGGTTCGCGAGGAGAGAGAGGGGGCGTCGCCGGGTTTTCGTTGCCGGCGGAGGTGAGGGATCCGGGGTCGGCGCCGGGGTTACAGGCGGATGGGGTTTGGGGAGATTGGGGTGAGGTGGTTGGGAGAGAGGAGAGGTGAGGGTGATGGAGGGAAGTGAATGTTTTGGTGAATGGTGGTGGAGTTAATGGTGGAGTAGGAGATGGGTATTTGGGAAAGGGGTAATTATATCTAGGTCCCATTTATTGGGTCAACAAGCTTATAAGTCCTATTGACTTTTTAATAATTCCATAGGTCTTATTCCAACTTTTCAGAAATTTTTTTCACAATTTTACCCTGTTAAAGCCAACCATCCGTAACTTACTTGAGGAAGTTATATAAGTGGTTGATTTTTTTTTTAATCTTTAAATGATCATAACTTTTGATTCACAAATCCGTTTTTCGCAAAATTACTATTTTTGAAATCTGCTCGACGAGATCTATCAAACAAGATCCATGAAGACTATAAAATTCCAAAGAAAAAAATTTACACAAACAGTAAACTTTACTGTATGCACTAGAATATGAAATAGTTTTATATTTGTGACATTTCACAAACAGACAGTAACATTTACTGTGGTAATGCTACACAGTAAATATATATATATATATATATATATATATATATATATATATATACATCCGGGGGATCCAAACCCTCTTTTTTAAAAAAAAATCTTATATTTAAAGGTTCGCGCTAACGGCATCCAAAATAGCACCATTGTTGGAGCTTCAACGACCTTCGTCAGAGCTCCGATTTGGGGTGGGTAAGGGTGGCATGTGGTGCCGCTGGCGCGGATCTTTGAAAATAAGAGACTTTTGAATAAATGGGCTTTGGATTCACCGGAGTATCATGGGGTGCCGCTGGCGCGGACCTTTGAAAATAAGATTGGATCAATGGGATAGGGATCATCTGGAGCGCCAATTTGGGGTGAATAGGGGTGGCACAGAACTTTAAAAATTTACGAGCATATTGGATATATATATATATATATATATATATATATATATATATATATATATAGTTTGTAAAAATGTCATAGATATTAAACTTTATTATATACACCAGAAAATGAAATAGTTTTATATTTGTGACATTTTCATAAACAATAACATTTACTGTGATAATATATTTATGAAATAGTTTTATATATATAACATTTTCACAAACAGTAACATTTACTGAGTTAATATTACACAATATATATATAACATTTTCACAAACAGTAACATTTACTGAGTTAACATTACATAACACACACACACACACACACGGTAGATCCAAACCACTATTTTTTTTTCAAAATTACCATATTTTTAAATGTTTACGCTAGCGACATTCAATCTCCACCACTACCCACCCCCATTGTCGGAGCTTCAACGACTTTCATCAGAGCTATGGTTTGGGTTGGTAGTAGTGGCATAGGGTGCTGCTGGTGCGGACCTCTGAAATTAAGAGAACATTAGATAAATGGATATTGGATCCACCGGAGCTCCGATTTGGGGTGAGTAGGGGTATATAACACAGTACATATATATATATATATATATATATATATATATATATATATATCCAAACCTTTTTTTCTGATATTATCTTATTTTTAACGGTCTGCGCCAGCGGCATCCAATCCCCACCACCACCCACCTCCTTTATCGGAGCACCAACAACCTTCATCAGAGCTCTGATTTGAGGTGGCATGGGATGCCGATGTAACATTTTCACAAACAGTAACATTTATTATTTGTGAAAATATTACAGATATAAACCTAATCCAATGTTATCCCTACTCACCTCAAACTGAAGCGCCGGTGTATCCAAACCCCATTCATCCAATCTTCTCATATTTTCTAAGGTCCGCGCCAGCAGCACTCCATGTCACCCCAAATGAGAACTCTGATGAAGGTTGTTGGAGCTCCGATAATTGGGGTTGGTGGTGGTCGGAATTAGATACCGCTAGCGCGGGGCGTTAAAAATAAGACAATATAAGAAAAAAGAGGTTTGGATCCACCGTATATATATATATATATATATATATATATATATATATATATATATACTGTGTTATAACACAGTAAATGTTAACGTTTGTAAAAATATTATAGATATAAACCTAACCCAATGTCACCCCTACTCACCCCAAATCGGAGCGCTAGTGGATCCAAACTCCATTTATCTAATATTCTCTTAATTTCAGAAGTCCGCGCCAGCGGCACCCTATGATACTACTACCCACCTAAATCATAGCTCTGATGAAAGTCGTTGAAGCCTCGACAATTGGGGTGGGTAGTGGTGGGGATTGAATGTTGCTAGCGTAAACCTTTAAAAATATGGTAATTTAAAAAAAAGAGGTTTGGATCTACCGTGTGTGTGTGTGTGTGTGTGTGTGTATATATATAAACTCAGTAAATGTTACTGTTTGTGAAAATGTTATATATATAAAACTATTTCATAAATATATTATCACAGTAAATGTTATTGTTTGTGAAAATGTCACAAATATAAAACCATTTCATTTTCTGGTGTATACAATAAAGTTTAATATCTATGACATTTTTACAAACTATATATATATATATATATATATATATATATATATATATATATATATATATATATCCAATATGCTCCTATTTTTAAAGTTCTGTGCCACCCCTATTCACCCCAAATTGGCGCTCCAGATGATCCCGATCCCATTTATCCAATCTTATTTTCAAAGGTCCGCGCCAGCGGCCCCCCATGATACTTCGGTGGATCCAAAGCCCATTTATTCAAAAGTCTCTTATTTTCAAAGGTCCGCGCCAGCGGCACCATATGCCACCCTTACCCACCCCAAATCGGAGCTCTGACGAAGGTCGTTGAAGCTCCAATAATGGTGGTAAGGAAAGGATTGGATACCGCTAGCGCGAACCTTCAAGTATAAGGTAATTCTGAAAAAAAGGGTTTGGATTCACCGTATATATATATATATACTGTGTAGTATTAGCACAGTAAATGTTACTATCTGTTTGTGAAAATGTCGCATATATAAAACTATTTCATATTCTAGTGCATACAATAAAGTTTACTGTTTGTGTAAATTTTTTTCTTTGGAATTTTATAGCCTTCATGGATCTTGTTTGATAGATCTCATCGAGAAGATTTCAAAAATAGTAATTTTGTGAAAAACGGATTTGTGAATCAAAAGTTATGATCATTTGAATATTAAAAAAAAAAGTTCAACCACTTACGTAACTTCCTCAAGGAAGTTACGGATTGTTGGTTTTAAAAGGGTAAAATTGGAAAAAAAAGTTCTAAAAAATTAGGAATAGGACTTATATGTAAGAGAAAAACATGATGGGACTAGAATATATATAAGGAAGTCTAATAGGATCTAAACGTAAATGCCCCTTTGGGAAAAGGGTATTGAGCTGGGTTGTTTTGTGTTTGTTGGTGTGTTGGTTTGATGATGGAGGTATGTGAGAGGAGAGATAAAAGGTTGTTTTGGTTATGGAGGTTTAGGTTAGGAGAGAGAAGTGTTGGGTGAGTTGGAGAAGATGATGGAGTGTGGGGTTGTGTGTGGTAGGGTGTAGAATGGGGTGTGTGTGGCTTAGGGTGTATGGAATGGTGTGTTTGGGTGTAAGGGAGGTGTAGGATAAGTGGGGTGTGTGTGGTGTATGTGTGTGTATCTAATTTGAACCCCTAATAAAAATAACACTAAAACTAATTAATAAAAATAAAATTATAAAATAAAATCCTATTAAAATTCTATTCTAAAATAAAACAAAGACTCAAATAAAATGAAACTAGAAAGAAACAAAAAAAATAAAAATAAAAATAAAATCTAATAAAACTTAAAATTAAAATCCTAAGAAGAAAATGTAAAAACTAATAAATAATTTAAAATTCTAATAAAATAAAATAAAACTAAAACTAAAACTAAAAACTAATAGAATAAAAATGAAAAATAAAATAAAATAAAATAGAAAAATAGAAAATAAACTCAAAAATTCTAAAATAATCCTAAAATAAATTCTAGAAATTCTTAATAAATCTAAAATAAATTCTAAAAATAAAAATGACTCAAACTAAAAATCTAAAAATAATAAAATAAAATAAAAAGGAAACAAACCAGCACACATAGGGCTTGGGTGACAGTTTGGGCTAGGATAGGGTAGGCTAAGGTTATGAGATTGGACAATGAACTCCATATTCTGCACAATTACCTTGAAATACGCATTTGAACACCGCAACGTGCATTCAGCCTACAAAATAAACAATTAAGCAGATAAGACCCATATTGTTGAGAATTAACAACAAAAGTACATCTATTCGGGGTATAAATTGTACAGTTTTGTGTGCTTATCAGTTACATCAAGAACTATTTTATAAACCTTGTTCTAATGATCCTGTTTTAGTTAAATATTTGTGATAACACACATGCCTATATATTTTATATAGTAGGATATTAGACTTGTGTTAATTTAATATTCATATTTTGATGAGTCTCGTGTCAAACACAGACAATGATTCATAACGTTGAATACTAAATATATCAAATTTTTTTAGACGAGTCTCATGTCAAACACAAGCAACGACTGTAATTGTTGAATATAATTGACATTCCCGTTTTACCAAGTCTCGTGCCAAACACAGGCCAACGACTCATTAAGTGGAATATCAAAATTATTGCCCATTCTAAAGTTTGTTATTATTTTGATTTAATCAACTTTAGAATTATTGATTGGATATTAAATTATCAAATAATGTGTATGTCAAATCATAATTTTCTATGTTAGAAATCCAACATAGTATTCTGCTTTTTATGGTTTTGTGATTTAATAAACATTAAAGGGCAACTTATGACACAATTTGTTATAATTCTGCCGTTAAAATTTTGACAATTATATATATATATATATATATATATATATATATATATATATATATATATATATATATATATATATATATATATATATATATATATAGTTGCAAATTTCAGTTATGTATTTTTTTTGAATTAGAGTGAGCATTTTGAAGCAAATCTTAACCGGTTTTCTAAAGCCTCAATCTTTTTGAAATTTGATGGAACTAAGTTGTCGGAATGGTGAGAGCAAATTGAGTTTAGCCTTGGTGTCTTGGACCTTGATGTAACACTCCTTACTAACGAACCCTTTGCTATTACTAAACAAAGTAGTGAGGATGACGTGCTCATTTACAATACATGGTCAAAATCAAATAGGCTTTGTCTGATGTTCATTAGAATGTGCATTGCAACAAATGTGAAAACTTCCCTACCTGAAACCACCAACGCGAAACAATATATGACGAATATTAAGGATAGGTTTCGCACTGGTGACAAATACTTGGCTGGAAAACTTATGACTTACTTGACCACTATGAGGTTCGATGGAACTCGGACCATGAACGCACACATTATTGAGATGACCAACATTACTGCAAAACTGTGAACTTCAGGTATGATAGTGGACGATTATTTCTTAGTCTAATTTGTTCTAAACTCCTTGACTCTTGGTTATGTGTCTTTCCAAATTCATTACAATACCATTAAAGAAAAATGGAATGTTAATGAAATTCAAAGCGTGTTGGTTCAAGAAGAAAAATGTATCAAGCAGCAAAGTGGTAAATTATCCAAATTACAAGTGGCAAATGTGGTGGTCAATAAAGGAGTTGGTAAGAAAAAGAAAGATTAAGACTTGAAGCGAGGTCCCGGTCCTTCCAACAATGAACCTGATCCTTCCCACCAAAAGAAGGATAAAGCAGGAATCACATGTCACTTATGTCACAGGAAGGGGTATATTAAGAAAGACCTCATTAAGCGTAAAGCTTGGTTTAAAAAGAAAGGTAAGCCTAGTGCTTTTATTTGTTTCGAATCAAACTTAATTGATGTTCATTCTAACATATGGTGGATTAATTCTAGTTCTACATATCATGTTTCAAATTCTATGCAGGGCTTCCTTTCAATCCGAAAAATAAAACAAAATGAAGATTTTCTTTACCTGGGAAACCGGGCAAAAGTAAAAGTTGAAGCAATAGGAGTTTTTCGGTTAAAATTATAATCTGGGCTTTATTTGGATCTTGAAGATAGTCTTTATGTACCTACAGTTTTTAAAAATTTAATTTCCTTGTATAAACTCTCAATAAGGGGCTTATCTTTTAACTTTACAAATAATGGTTTTACTTTATATAAGAATAATTATGCTTTTGGCTCGAGTTTCTTGTCAAATGGTTTGTTTCAAATTAATCTTGATCCTAATTTTTCAGAATCCTTATTGTCTCTGCATACTAATGTTAGAAGTAAACGTAACTCATTTAATGATAATTCTGCTAACTTGTGACATAAAAGATTAGGACACATATCCAGAGAGAGAATTGAAATTCTTATTAAAGAGGGAATTATCCCTGATCTGGATTGGTACAATTATGGTATATATGTGGACTTTATTAAGGGTAAACAGACCACACACATAAAGAAAGGATCCAGAAGAAGCATACAGCTCCTTGAAATTATACATACAAACATTTGTGGTCCTTTTAACGTTCCTTCCATTGGTGGAGAAAAATACTTTATCACTTTTATAGATGATTTTCTCTGATATTACACATTATATCTATTGAATGATAAATCTCAATTGGTTAATGCAGTTAAAGTTTATATTACGAAAGTAGAAAGATAATTAGGCTAAAAGGTGAAAATTATAAGATGGGATAGAGCTGGTGAGTTTTATGGAAAATATGATGAGTCGGGGCAATGTTGTAATACCCCGCACTTTTATGGGAAATTAAATTTAATAATGAAGTGCAATTTGGGAATTTAAAAAGTTATTGTGAATAGTAATTTTTGAGGTTTTTCAAGGATTTAATGATTTTCGAGGTATGTTATATTTACTTTTAGGATTAAGTAAATGAGTTGAAGTATTTTATTATATGTCATCGTTGGGTAAAGCGACAAAAGGATAATATTTTAATTGAAAAATCCCATTAAGTTGTGTTGGGTTGAAATAGTGAATTGCGGTCAAGTACCTCGGATGGAAATTCCGATTGCGTGGTTGGTCTCGGAATGGCCGATATAGTCAGAATAGAGTATCCAGGGGAAGTAATTAAGTTTCGAGAATTTTTGGACCCGTTTGGACTCGTAATTGAGTAAACGAGTCATTTTTGGGTTAATAAGGGATAAACCCTTATTTTCTCCCTTATAAGTGACGAGAGAGTGGAAGAGAAAGAAAGAAAAGAAAGAGATAAAGAAGAAAGAGGAGAAAAAAAGAGAGAAATGGGGGATTTCGTCCAAACTCTGTCGTATTCGACTCGGGGTCGTCAAATTTCATCATTCAGGCAAGTGTGTAATTGCTTTATTTCATTTTGTGCATTTATTTCATATTATAGTTGGTAAACTATATGATTTTGGGTTAGAACCCTTAAAATAAATTTGGTAAAATTTGAATACGAGTTACATATTGATGTAATGTAAACTCTTAATGATTTCTAGTGTTAAATCCATGTAAATGGAGTGAAGAAATGGATTGAAATGGGTTAAAATGATAAGTTGGGGATTTTATGGTTTTAGGGTTTAAATTTAAGAGAAATGGTTTAATACCCCAAATTAATTGATGTGTTAGTTATAAAACATAGATTAGATGTTTATAGAGTTGTTGGATGAGATTAAAAACAACAAAAATGGAGAATAATGGAGGTTTGAATTTTCGGAGAAGAAGGTGAATAGTGACCTACATCCTTCCCGAATCGATTAGTCCATGAGGCGAATCGATTCGACTCCTGGTCAAAAAATAAATATTATAGATCTTTTCGTTATGGTCGCGTGGGCACTGACCGCGTATTTTTCTGATTTTATTAGATGTATAGTGATTTTTTTACGGAAAGCTGTCCGAGATCGAAATAGTTAGTCAGAAATTAAGGCTTGAATTATTTGGAGATAAATATTAGGGGTTATCAAATAGAGTGTTAGGACCTCTAAAGGACTTGAGGATATATGAAAACTTTGAGTTCGTTGAAATATATCCGAGTTATAATTTAAATGGATATTGCATTGAGTTTTGAGTTTTTTGGATATATATAAAACCTAAGAAGATTTGGAGATTTCGGACCAGCCGAATCGATTCGGTATGAGATAGTAAGAAAGTAGAACCATTTCGAATCGATTCGGATAGGACGAATCGATTCGGTGGCCAGAGAATCTATTCGGACATGCCGAATCGATTCGGTTCTGGGAGATTTTTGAGGGTTTCTCCTTTAAGTTTCGGGAGATTTAAACTATGGTTTTGGGGATTATTATCAGGGATTCTAGATATGATATTAGGACTCCTATATAATGGTATTGAGGGTGGGTAAATCCCGGGATGAAAGAAGGAACCTCGGATTAATATAGTGTACGATCTGTGGTATGGATTTAATGAATGCTTGGGAATACTTTTGGGTTTAATATCATGAGTGTGCGAATACTCGAATAGTATTAATTATGAAAATCTTTGGGATTATTGGTCATCCCTATGTGTGATTGGCAATTATGGCCATTTATATTTGTGTAAGGAATTATGTGGATTATATATATACTATGTGAATAAAGTATATATAATATATGATACGGATTTGTATATATATATATATATATATATATATATATATATATATATATATATATATATATATATATATATATATATATATATGTATATGTGTGTGTGTGTGTGTGTGATGGTATATATATATGTGAAGCATACCCCCTCTAATGCTATCATTGGGAAGTTGCGCGATGAGGGTGAGCACCCTGGCTCGAGGAGCAGAGTGTGGATATTCCCCAGGTCATAGTCGTCCATTGTGTTATTATGCGATATACATTTTTTTGGGATGAGACGTGGTGGGTATGTTTCGTCTCATTGCCGGCTAGGAACTATGAACGCTTTCCAGACGTTGTGATTTGGTTTTGACCACGAAGTAGGTGTCGTTTAGTCCTACCGGTGGTCCCCAGTATGCTACGTGAGTCGGGCACTGGAAGATGATAACATTGAGGGACCGCATCCTCGAGTGATAACTCGGTGGGATGGTTATTGTACTAGTGTGTATAGTATATTACTTGTTTATGAAAACAAGGTAATATATATCTCTATGAGAGTAAAGAGATAAAAATGAAAAAGAGATAAATTCTTAATTCGGGAGATTATATCCGGATGTGCATTATAAAAATGAATACAGAGTAAACCTCAGTCCGGGAGATATTATCCGGATGTATATTGTAAGATATATATGAGAAGGAGTATAATATGTATATTATTATATAAGTATAATTATATATTCATTTTGTACTAAGGGTCTAATGGATCTCGACGACCGACCTTGCCAAGTAGTAGTGTATCGGGGGGTTCCTTATTTGGATTTCGCTTTGCGAGACCCCCCCCCCCCCCCCCCCGCACGAATTTGGCATAGCGTTGAGATTAAGGAGAATTTGAGACCTTAGTACTTGGGTTATTTAGGATTTCTATAGCTTGGGGGTGATGGATTAGATTAGTTAAACGGGGTAGCTTAACTAGGATGTTTTAGATGAGTGCGTTAGGTGTGCACTATTAGAAGAGGGGTGAGGGGTATCTCATGGGAGTGCGATACCAATTTAAAGATGAGATAAAACATATTTTTTTTAAATAAAGCATTTATGTACTTGAAAAATATTTTCACAACTCGGGTTCTGACCTGTTTATCTATTTTTCCCTCTTTTGCTATATATTATATATATAGGTGTCCAGACACAGGGACGCCTGGATGATGATCATTTTGAGTCAGACGTCTGCTGCAACAGCTGTGGATGCATTTAGGTTTTTGATAGACACTTCTATCCGTGTAATCTAGATGGGAGGTATTGTATATATATTCGGGCTGAGATCCCAACTTTTGTTATTTATTCTGTTACCGTCTTTTTATGCGAATTCAATTTGGTTGTATTATATTTGAACCGAGTGTTCGGTTATTTTATCCCTCTCCAGTTTCACTTATATAAACTGTGTGGATGTTTTAATTGTTTAGTTGTTTAAAAATATTAGTTAAGAAAAATTTTGACGCCAGCCTAATAGGTTATTAGTAATTAAATTGGTTGTCGATAGTGATGCTAAGAATGATCCATATGCGACTCCTGTTTTAATTTAATATAGGAGTGATCGCCCGGTATTTTATTAGGTGGGTTGTCACAAATGTCCCGGTCCTTTTTCTAAACTCCTTAAACGTTTAAGTATTTCCACACAATACACAATGCTAGGTTCACCTTGGCAAAATGGTGTAGCTAAAAGGCGCAATCGTACTCTTATTGAAATGGTTAGGAGTATGATAAGTAGAACTAATTCACCTATGTTTTTTGTGGATGCATGCTCTCATGACTGTTGTACATATCTTAAATAAGGTTCCTAATAAGGCAATTGTAAAGTCTCCTTTTAAACTGTGGAAAGGTTGGAAACCCTCTTTAAGTTATTTTCATGTTTGGGGATGTACAATAGAAGCAAGAATTTATAATCCACATGAAAAGAAATTGGATCCTAGAACATTAACTTGTTATTTTATTGGGTATCCAGATAAATCCAAAGGGTATAAATTCTACTGTCGTAATCATATAACACGAATTATTGAAACCGAAAATGCTAAATTCATTGAGCATGGCGAAGTTAGTGTAAATAATGAAGTTTGGAATGTGATTATTCAATAAATCAAGGAAAATCCTTCTCTTACAAGAATTTTGGATAATCATAATTTTCCTAATGAGGTTCCTAATGTTCCTATTGTTCATAAAGATGTTGTTGCACCGATTATTGATCCGACGAACAACAAAGAAAAAATGGATGAACCACATCCTGAACAACCACATAATGAGCCCATTGTTGAAACACCACACGACATAACTTTAAGGAAATCTCAGAGAAATTGGAGATCAGCTATCTCAGATGACTATGTGATATATCTACAAGAGAATGAATTTAACATCGGAGATATTGATGATCCGGTATCTTATGAAAAGTTATTTCTAGCATATATTCTAATACATGGATTGATTCCATGAATAATGAAATAAAATTTATGGATTTTAATCAAGTCTGGGAGTTAGTCAATTTTGCCTAAAGGTTATAAAACAGTCGGGTCTAAGTGGATATATAAGACCAAATGCGACTCAAATGGTGATATTATACGGCTTAAATCTAGACTTGTTTTCAAAGGTTTTTGTCAAAAGGAATGCATTGATTGTAGTGAAACATACTCTCTCGTTTTAAAGAAGGATTCTCTTAGAATCATATTAGCACTCATAGCTCATTATGACTTAGAGCTACACCAAATGGATGTTAAAACATATTTTCTTAATGGGATTTTAGAGGAAGAAGTCTATATGGAACAACCAAAGGGCTTCATTCAAAAAGGACAGGAACACAAGGTCTGTTTGTTAAAGAAATCCATATATGGACTTAAACAGGCTTCTCGTCAATAGTATTTTAAGTTTCATCATCCTTTGGGTTTAAGGAACACACTGTTGATCGGTGTATATACCTAAAGATCAGTGAGAGTAATTTTGTATTCTTAGTACTATATGTTGATGATTTTCTTATAGCCAGCAGTGATATTAGTTTACTAAAGGACACTAAGAAGTACCTTTAGCAAAACTATGAAATGAAAGATTTAGGCGAGGCATCCTTCGTAATCGGGATAAATATTTATCGTGATCGATCCTGAGGATTGATAGGATTATCTCAGAAATCTTACATTAACGAAGTTTTACAAAGGTTTGTCATGCAGAATTGTAATTCCATTAATGCTCCAATTCTAAAAGGGGAGAAATTCAACTTAAGTCAATGTCCCCAAACTAAATTGGAAAGGGATCACATGGAAGGCGTGTCATATGATTCTCTTGTATGGAGTTTATTATATGCATAGGTTTGTACTCCACCGGATATTATTTTTGCAATTGGGATGCTGGGCATATATCAAAGAAATCCGGATGACTTCCATTTGAAAGCTGCAAAGAAGGTCTTAAGTTACTTGTAAGGGACCAAAGACTATATGCTCACTTATAGGAGATCTGATTACCTTGAGGTGGTTAATTTTGGAGGATGCATTGATAGAAGAAAGAGCACTTCGAGTTATGTATACCTTCTAGCAGGAGGGGCCATTGCATGGAATAGTGCTAAGTAGAGTGTCATCGCTTCTTCAACTATGAAGACTGAGTTTATGGCTGAGAAATTTTATTTCAGGACTTAGTATTATGGGTTTAGTAACTAAGCCGCTGAAAATTTATTGTGATAATGTCACAGCAGTCTTCTTTTCAAATAATGATAGATATTCTAAAGCAGCTAAGCATATTGAGATGAAGAATCTATCTGTCAAAGAAGAAGTTCAGAAACAAACTGTGTCAATTGAACACATTAGTACTAGTGTTAACATAGGTGATCCTTTAACGAAAGGGCTACCTCCGAAGATATTTTTGCAACATACTAAAGAGATGGGTCTCGAGTAATTCATTATGTAATTTCTATTTTCTTAATTATTTGACACAACTTTTGATATCAATAAAGAGTTTCTGAATTCTAAATTTCTGTCTTAATTGTATAAATGCATGTGAATGACTGAATGTGACAGAAATAGTATTTTGTAAAGACATTATGAGACAATTATGATAACTCGCATATTTATCCTTATTAAGTATGACATTGGTGACATTGTACTTGGAACGAACCATGCTCTTGAATTAGTATGGAACTGCCATGACTCAAACTAATGAAGTATTTAGTTAAGATGCTTAATGATGTTCTAAGACACAAGTGTAACTTATGTCAATCAAATAATTATGTATAACCTTATTAGGACCAATTGGGAGACTGTTGGAATTATTATTTAATAATTTATTAATTACGAAATTCAGAAAAATTTTATAATTATAAATTAAATAAATTATTGTTCCTATTTAGTGTGGTCCATATAAGGGACGAAATTCGATTAAATTAATGGGATTAGTCTTAGAAAATTATTCCAAGATACACATGACTTTTGGCATGAATGTGAGTCCCTTAAGCTACTTTTGTGGAGGGTAGACGATAAGTTATCAAAGGAATTTCGGGTTCCCTTCCACCCTATATATAGTGAACCATTTTCCACCAAATGGTATACCAAAAACACATAAATATATCTGGGCTAGGAAGGGAAAATTTGGAATTTTCAAATTTCCCCATAT